>JALMGJ010000003.1:114931356-115541356 GCA_023362775.1 Charina bottae
CCAATACTGTTATTGTTACCCCACTGGGATGCTTTAATTAAGACAACTTGAAATCATTATAATTTGACTGAAAAGGTGAAGAAGATCACGTATCAAAGATGGAGGCATGGTGCACATTTTCAGGCTCCAGTTTCCATGAGAAATGGGCCCAGTCAAAAAAGAGATTTTCTTTAAAGCAAACAGACAACAAAACTTTGCTTTCTTGAAACTGAAGATAAATGAAGCTTAGCCTAGGAACAAAAAGGCAACAAACTGGCAAGAGGCATGCAGCAAATCGACCTCAATTAATTGTTCAATAAATTAAATAATACAATGTAAATATAGCCTTTCCATCATGTGTACAATATTCAAAGCAGCTTATGAAAATCTAAGAAAAAAGGTCAAAAACTTAAATGCAACTGCGTATTTGTTTAATTTAATTTGGCTCAGATTCTCATTTTTTCAGTTCATTACTTCAATTTTCTGCACCGGTTTATATGGGTTTTTAAGGTCAGCATGAAAATATAGACATATAATAGAACTATTTCTATACAATATTTCTCCAGATATGCATATTCTTTGCATCTTTTCTTAATACACACAATTGGTGTAGATAATGCCTTTCTAATATACCTTGCTTCTGTGCACACTTTTCCTTAACATACACATTTACTCTACAAATTGCTATGAGTTGCAAACTGCTTTGCAAAATTGTTTTTAAAATGGAACTTTTTAGGCAACTTAAGTGCATTTAAGTATATAATTTCCTTAGAGTGAGCCTGGCTCATGATCACTGCATGAACACGCCAATGTTGTTTTCTTGGCAACATTACATAAATGGTTTGCGATTGTCTTCTCAAACATTTTGTTCATTGTTAAAAAAAATTCTCAGTCTAACTTTCTCTCTTGGAATTTCCTTCCAAGTATTAAATAGAACTAATTCTGATTAACTTTTCAGCCAAGGTCAGCTAGATGCGGCCACTTTGTATATTAGCTTGGATATAACAGCATGAATACGTTACTCTGCCACCCCTAATAATTACAAAGAAGAAGGAGGCAAAAGAAGAAGGAGAGGAGGAAGAAAGTTAAATGGAGAACATCACTAAATCTCCAACAGTATGAATCAACAAATCTCTGCACATGTGGACATACCCATGGATCTCATGAAGTGCTGAATTACTAGGAAGTAGAGGTGTCTGCAAACCTAGACAGCATATTAAAAAGCAGAGACATCACCTTGCCGACAAAGGTCCGTATAGTTAAAGCTATGGTTTTTCCAGTAGCAATGTATGGCTGTGAGAGTTGGACCATAAGGAAGGCTGAGCGCCGAAGAATTGATGCTTTCGAGCTGTGGTGCTGGAGAAGACTCTTGAGAGTCCCTTGGACTGCAAGGAGGTCAAACCAGTCAATCCTAAAGGAAATCAACCCTGACTGCTCATTGGAAGGACAGATGCTGAAGCTGAAGCTCAAATACTTTGGCCACCTAATGAGAAGAGAGGACTCACTGGAAAAGACCCTGATGCTGGGAAAGACTGAGGGCAAAAGGAGAAGGGGACGGCAGAGGATGAGATGGTTAGATAGCATCACCGATGTAATGAACATGAATTTGAGTAAACTCCGAGAGACAGTGGAGGACAGGAAGGCCTGGCGTGCTATGGTCCATGAGGTCACGAAGAGTCGGACACGACTGAACGACTGAACAACAACAAGAGGTGTCTGCAGGCAGGGGTTCAAAAAAGTCAAGATGGTGGTCAACACCCATCAAAGCCCCACCCTTTTTTACAGGAGGAGTCCTTGGTGCTCTCTGAGCTTGGTTGTTTGCTTGCAGACACTTCATTACCTGACTAGGTAACATCATCAGTGCTGGAAGGGAGTGGGGTTTGCTCCCTGTTTATATACAGTAGCTTGCCCTGCCAGTGTTGGTGGAGGTATGGTTTTCTCCTTGGTAGTTCCTATTTTACATGAATTTGAACCTCCTGCAGATGCCCCAACTAGGAAAAAAACTATCTCTGAGCCCTAAATAAGATTATTCTTAAGAAGCCCTGCTATGTTCTGTAGCTTTACTACTAGATTAAGTTTAACATGTCTAAATTAAAAAAGAAAAAGAAATGTGTCCTTCTGGAAAGCATTTCTTCTCCCCACAGTCCACCTACAACCAAAGTTACGTTGTCATTTCAGCTACCATCCAACTTACTTGCTATCCACTGTTTTAGTGCAGAAGCTTAATGATCTTGTCAGAAACTCGCTGCCCAAATCCTTGGGGAAATGCCAACGTTTCAGATGAGTTTCTGTTGTTCAGTTTGTGACATATTTTATCCTAATTGTATTTAGTGTATTCTGAGCATGGTTTGTTGACACTGCAAACCAATGAATTCTCCACTTAGCTGCCTCGAGATGCATTTCACTCAACGTAAGCCTCCCAACAAAGATTGCTGGCTGCACTTGACTCCTCCTTCTTACTCTCTAAAACCCCTTGCTTTCTGATAGTATCAGAAAGCAAGGGGTTTTGGAGGCTAAGAAGGAGTTTCCATATTTCTCTAACCCTAATTCTAACCCTAGAGCAGTGTTTCTCAACCTTGGCAACTTTAAGACATGTGGACTTCAACTCCCAGAATTCTGGGAGTTGAAGTCCACGTGTCATAAAGTTGCCAAGGATGAGAAACACTGCTCTAAAGGGAAGGGCATGCTTGGCGAGAGCTCTGTTGGTGCTGCTCCCTAAACGTAAGGTTTTGGTGGTAAAGAGCCTTGCTGGGCAAGCTTTTTGGGTAGCCCCAGGTGTGGGAAGGTGGGGCGCACCCCTTGGCGCAAGCAGGGGGTTCCTATGAGCCCTCTTGCCTGAGTTTGGGCCTTTTCCCATCCGGGCCCCTCTTGCATTGCCTTGGCGGGGCAGGCAGACATTGGCCTCTTCCTGCTGAGTTATGGAGGAGGCTGAGCCAGCTTTGGCTGGCTCTTCAGAGTTGCCAGGTCCAATGGCTGCCCCCACCTTGTTGGGAGATGGGGGGTGATCCTTCCCTCTTCACTGAGGGTCCTGGAGTGGCTGTGGTGAATCTGCCTTCTGCTGGAGGGGCTTCTGAATCTGGCTTCTGAGTTGCTCAGAAAAAACTCTAGAGGAGACCTCTGCTCATCAGAGTGCTCCACCTGTGTCTGCTGCATTAGAAAGGAGGGACCAAGAAAGACAGGAGGAGCTTGCTTTCCTGGCCCTTTGGGGCAGAGTGGTGCCGGGGGTTTGGGGGTAGGAATGGGTAGGGACCTCTGTGGGGAGCAGGTGCCTTGGCACCATGAACAGCCACAGCCTGTCACTGGAGGCTCCCCGGAAGCAGGGGCCAGGCTTCCTCCTGAGGAAGAGAGGCACTCTGGGCAGGGGATGGAGGGATCCCTGCCTGACAGCCCTTTTGCCGACTGTAAATGCAACAGAGTCTGGTGGTGTCTTGCTGGGGTACCAGCCTGTTTCCACTACCGTCCCCCACCTGGTTTCTGAAGCAGTTGCTGTGAAGCAGGATGTAGCATTCGTGTCTTCTGCCAAGGCAGATGAGAGGGGTCTACCCATTCTGGGAGGCAGTTTGGAGAGAGATGGGGGCACACCTCGTCCACCCTCTTCTCTGTCTCAATGACCCAGTTTCTCTGTCAAGCCTGTGTTCTGCTCCCTGCAGAGATTGGTTGAACTTATTCAGGCAGCTAAAGGGTGGGTTCCCTTCCCATCAAACGAGTTTGGTGGATACCCGTCCAGGATGTGAGCATCCCCACCAGCAGCAGTGCTTAGATGCCAGGCAGGAGAGGATCTGGGACTATTTCCCACTCCGCAACTGTTCTAGTCCCTGCAAGGGCTAGTCACCAGCCCGTGCCACTGCTCATGGTCCCACTGAGACATCCTTGGACTCCAGGAGCTCCAACTGACCCCAATCTAAAGAAAAAAGGATTAGGCTAGAGTGGGTGCAGCAGTTAGCATGCCCCCTGTTGGAAGTTAGAGCAATGGTTTTCCCACCAGGTAAGACCCTTGAGCATTTGCCCCTTCGTCTTTGGGAAGTCCTGTTTGCGCATCTCCCATTCCCCAACATGAACATCAGGAAGTTAGTCGTGTATGGACAGGTGCATTTTTGGTCTCTCATGACAAGAAATATGCTGTCCTGAGTATCGAACTATGCAGCCCAAAGGTGTGCCTTACCCCTGAGTCCCTGTTAGAGGCACAAGTATGGATGATGTGATGCTGCATGTTGGGTTCAATCTCCCTCCCAAGAAGCACATTGCCCAAGCCTATGCGCCTGCTGGAAGGGTCAACCATGCTCCATCTCTTCAGAGTGCCTGGAAGTTTGGTCACACACTCCTGCCGATCGTCCAGCACTGCTCCTCACTCTGGTCCGCAAGGAAGGGCCATGCCTGTCTGTTGAACAGTTTGTGAAGTGGCTCTGGATAGTAGTGGAGAAGTTGAGGTATTACTATTGAGAGCAGAAAGAGGCAGAGCCCTGCGGTAGTCTGATGATGCTGGGCATAAAGCCTGACCATTTTGGGGCTCCACAGAGTAGTTAGAAGACCATCTCCTGGGGGCTGTGTCTTCCAAGAACATCTTGCAATCCCATCAACAGACCACTCCCATCATGTCCTCAGCCTCTTCGGGGGTTCCTCCACAGTTAGCTCTCCAGGATCTTGAAGCCAGGGTGGGCTGTCAAGAGAGTTGGCAGTCCCGTTGAGGCAGTGGACTCTGATACAGCTGCTGACCCCACTTGAAAGCATCCTTGAGCGGCCCGGGGGCCAGAATAGACCACCAAAGGAGTAGTGGACAGTCCCCACCTCCATTCTAGTTCTGTGATTGCCGTTGTGGCCATCAAAGCCGATTTGCAGACAAGGTGTGAAAGAGGTCAGCTCGTCGGTGCAGAGCAATCCCCTGAGGATATGGTAGCAGATCCTCTCTCTATGCCCCTTCCCCCTCTGTGGTCCCAAGCCCAGTACAGCTCATCCTCATGCACCTCCCTCCTTCCTTGCTCCTCCCCCTCCTGTCTGTTCCTATGAGGGGCTGACTGGGATTCCCCGGAGTGTGTCCGGGAATGTCCCTTGGCCCATGCCATGCTCAGCGACATTGATGATGACCCGCTCACAGGAAGGTGCTGCTTGATTATGATCGGGAGTTACTCAACGAGGGAGAGTTGGCACCACCCTCGCTTTTGGGAGTGAGCGAGCGGCAGTCTATGGATCCACGCCGACACTATGTCATCCGTTGCAGTTACCTGGGGTCAGATCCACATTTTGACATGAGGTGGCATACTGGACACACCTGGTGGTGGTAATTTCATTCCCAGACTCATTTGTTTCATCTCAGATTTTGCCCTCCCCAATTTTTGGAGCCAGTGTTGTGATCTTTTGGCTGCAAAACCAGAGATTTTCTGCGCAGGATCAGCCTCCCACTGTTTCATTGCAACACCATGACCTTGATTATCACGTTTCGCACCACCATGATCCAGGATGTATGCACATGGGTGGAGCAGTTTGCTACCATTCTGGATGGACCAGGTACAGAATTTGGAAGATCTGTGGATGGGGGAATTCAAATGTTGGGTGGCCTTCAGGGATACAAGGGAGGGATGGGGTGTGTGTGTTAGGTTACATTTTGAGGATCATCTCTCTATTTTTGTTCCTATTTTACATGAATTTGAATTTGCTCGCCTGTCTCCTCATTTTAGGTAGTGGGTGGTGCACATGTAGAAGGGTTATCATTTCCAAATTTAAAAAAAATGTCATTTCTTAAAAACTGTTGTACCCTAACCCTTTCAGCCCTGATTGTTAGTACTGGAAGTCTCTTCTCTGGTATAAAACACATATCCAGGATGTTGGAGAGTGTGTTTTCTTGCACACGCAGAGTATCAGAAAGCGATCAGCACCAGAGACCAATTAATGACGCCAGTCATTTTAGTAACTTAGTTGCAGTTATATTTGTTACTCATATAAACAGATATTTACAGTTATCTTCCAGATCCCTGGAAGTATTACAATTCCACATACCAGATAGTAGTAACAAGCAAACAGGAGTAAACAGAAAGAAGCAGTCAGTGGTAAGCAGTGAGCAGGAAGGCGGGGGGGGGGGGGGGGCAGGCAGGCTGGTTCTTTTATACTCTTCAGCCTGGATCATGTGCTCCCTGACCTTTTAACCTTTGTAGGTGATTACCTAATAAGGCTATATTGCTGTGACGTACTCCTCAAAAGAATAATACACCAACACAGGAAGCATACCAAGTTGCCCCAATGATAAGTTTTGAATCTTAAGATATTTCAGTACAATTCACATGTAATTTAACCATAGCTTAGATCTGTAGTACTGTGGTGGATTCCTCTTACCGATTTATGTGCTAATTTTGTCTTGTTATTCATGGCATTTATTAGGACGGTTTTTTATATGTTTTTATGCTTTTGAGTTTGAGTTGATTCTGAATTACTTTATTAAAAATCCAGAATGATAACACACATTTTAGAAATGAGTTTTGCCCAGATGTTATGGCAACAGGAGACGTGCAGCTGTCTTTTGTTTTTGCTGACAATTTTGCATCTAGTCTGGAGCGGGCAACCTACAGCCCGTGTTTCCAAATTGTGCTGCCAAAATTTGACAGCCAGACTGCCAATGTTCAGCTCTTTCAGTCCCCCAATGTAAAATAGGTTTATTAAGATTGCATAAGGCTCAATATACCTATTTAGCCCCACCAAACTGGGAAAAAGCAGCTACTAGTGATATCGCTGCATCATTAGACATGCCTTCTGTTACATTTGGAAGCTGCAGAGTAAACTAAACTAAAATAAAGTGTGGCTGCTGGCCAGGCACTCTATAATCTTTTACCATCCTTCATGTAGAACTTTTCAGCATGCTAGTCTCCCAGTTAAAGTGTTTTTTAAAAGGGTTCTAAGTATTTAAAAATCAGAAGAGGCTGAAGATCCAATGTGCGTTAAATCTTCAGGTTCTTTATTAGGCATTTTTGCAGATAATCAGACGAACAATCCAAATATATCTGGATTGGATGTCAACTTTAATTTGCCTAGTTATTTTAATTCTTTTTGTCAAAAATGCTTTCAGGGATGTGCTGAACACAAATGTGTATCCTTATTCTGCAACTTTTTCTCTTTAAATATTTAACTTCCATCATCCTGGTGTTATCTTCATCTCTTGGCAAAGTTTAATTTCTCATGCAGATCTGAGCCAACACATAACTTCCATACTTAAATCTTAATTATCTGGGAAAGTAATGGGACACTGAAAGGGAATGTCATTTGTTGATGGACACCTAATGGCTTGAAATAGTTTATAACAGAAGTAATTCCTAGAAAACAAAAAGCCACACAAATAAAGCAACAGAAAAAAAAGTTCCTTATTATTCTAATAAAGTATCCTGGGACCAACAAGAACATTATCTTGGCACAAACCCTCTGACTTATTCATCACCACTATTTATTATTAAAACCTTATCTGTTTCAATGTGGAGAACCATCGCCTTGGGACGAGGTGCTCCAAGCTACAATGACAAAATACAACTTTATGAGATTTGCATAATAACCTGCAAAGAATATTAGCTTGAAACAATGTGAATCTCTTGGATCAACTGTATAGCCCCTTTGGTGTTTAAAGTTGGTAAATATTTAAATAACAACAAGCATATATAATTATAAAGATTCCTCTTCTTAAACTGCCCAGGAAGTAAATGTGTTGTAAATCACATAGTACTTTTTTTTTAAAGCATAGTTGGTTGAAGAGCAGGGAGCTCATTTAAAGATGTTTGTTGTATTAACTAAATCCTATATAATTTGCTTTTGAAGAAATTGGATTATTTGGACCAGGGACTGTCAATTGGCAGCCAGAGAGAACTGTAGCTTAGTAGAATTCTGTGGTCAAATCTTCACAAATGTGGAGTCCTCCAGGTGTAATGGAAGCACAGTTTCTAGAATCCTTGCCAGAACAGCTACTGGTGGAGAATTCTGGGAGACTGAATCCTGACTCATCTGAAAGGCATTAGATATGAGAAGCCTAGAATCATAGAACCAAAAGGAAGTGGAAGGGGCCATTGAAAACATTGAGTCCAACCCCCTGCTCACTAAGGAATCCAAATTAAAGCATCCAAGACTTAAAGCAATCTGTCTTCTTCTTGAACAGATCCAGGGAAGGAGATCCCATTCCTTTCTGGGTAAAAAGGTAAAGGTTCCCCCCGCACATTTGTGCAGTCGTGTCCGACTCTAGGGGCCGGTGCTCATCTCCGTTTGTTAGCCGAAGAGCCAGCGTTGTCCGAAGACGCTTCCACGGTCATGTGGCTGGCATGACGCGCGTGGAACGCTGTTACCTACCCACCGAAGTGGTACCTATTCATCTACTTGCATTTGCATGCTTTCGAATTGCTAGGTTGGCAAGAGCTGGAGCTAGTGCGGGAGCTCACTCAGTCACACGGGGCTAGGGATTCGAACCTCCGAACTTGCGATCTTCCGATCGACAAGCCTGGCGTCTTACCCGCTGAGCCACCACGCCCCTTTCTGGGTAATTGGTTCTAAAAGTGAAATGTTCTTACTGTTAGGAAATGTTTTATAACATTCATTTAGAATATATAATTCTATAAATCATCTCCATTTTTCTGTGTCCAGCACAGAATAATAGATTAGAAAACAGGCCTTCACTTGCAGATGTACTTTCAGGTACACAAAGAGTGCTATCATATTACAACCACATGGCATCACCATAGCACACAAACCAACTAAAGCCCTCCAAAACATCTTAAGTAAACCAAAAGACCCAGTAGCCCAAGAAGAAAAAAAAGTAGTCATCTACAACATAGAGTGTAAGGACTGCAACAGCCACTATGTAGCACAGACAGACAGAAGACTAGCAGAGCGCATCCATGAAGACCAGATAGCAGTCAGAAGACATGATGAAAACTCCTTAATCTCACAACACGTGGACAGACTCAACCATAATTTCAACTGGGAAACTGTGAGCATCCTAGATCAAGCTAAATCCAAAAATGCTAGGGAATTCCTGGAAGCTTGGCACTCAGACAAAGCAGCCATCAACAGGCACATAGAGGTAAACAACATTTACATACCAGTCAAAAGAGACAATAAAAAAGCTAAAAAGGAAACAAAAAAACCCAGAACACCTCCTTGCCAGCAATCAACACCCAGATAAGTAAAGATTAACACCAGTATGAACACCAGATAAACAATCAAGTAGTAAACAATACCCTAATCAAGCAACTACCAACTCAGTCAAACAATCAAGCAGTAAACAACAGCCTAATCAAGGAACTACCAAGGAGAGAACAACACCCCCACCAACGCTGTCAGACAAGCTACTATATATAAACAGGGAGCAAACCCCACTCCCTTCTAGCACTGAAGATGTTGCCTAGTCGGGCAATGAAACGTCTGCAAGCAAACAACCAAGCTCAGAGAGCACCAAGGACTCCACAGTGCTATCATACCCCCCTTTGTTTCATGGCTAGACCTCCCAATTCTGTCTCCTAAAAGATTTAGCCTCCAGTTTCTGATCATCCTCATTGCCCTTCTCTTAATCAGTGTGCCTGATTCTTCTTTTGTGTGGTACCCAAAGCAGGATGCAATACTTGAGGTGCATGTCTGGTCAACATAGAATAAAATGCAACAATGACTTCCAGTGTTGGTGGTTGACTCCTTTTCACCCCTTCAAACATCAGAGTTTGGATGACAGATGAAAAGCATAACATGTTCTGAGAGGATAGGGGGAAATTTGAGACTAGATCTCCAGTCCAAAATCAGAGCGTTCTCTCTAGAGCAGTGTTTCTCAACCTTGGCAACTTTAAGATATGTGGACTGGGGAATTCTGGGAGTTGAAGTCCACAATCTTAAAATTGCCAAGGTTGAGAAACACTGCCAAGGTTGAAAAACACTGCTCTAGAGTAATTTTCAATCCATCCTGTCATTCCTGAGACATCATTCCAGGGGCCACTGAATTCTGGTCTAAGTTAATGTATTGTATTCCTATCCATATAAATTTTTCCAGCATATAGGTGCTCCAGGTCTCTGACCAGTTTAAAAGCAGCAATGGTTTGGTGGATAGAATGTAGATCAGTTGACCAAAGACATGATCTTATAGCTAAGAGAATTTAATAGCTCTTCAATTAATCTAATAGCTCTTCAGTAATACATTGGGTAGTATGTTCATATGGACTTTATGCCCTTAATTAAATTCTACAGGGGAATTTATCCAGCTTCCAGCACAAATTTAATGAATGGAAGCACACTATTGCTTTAATTTCTTACCCTGTTCAGTTCAATAGGGTTTAAATTGCTGACCCGGCTTCAACATTCAGATAGATATTGATAAAGAGGGCTTATCAAGGCATATCTGAACATGTACATACAATCACATCAATTCAGTCTCCATGTTATTGGACAGTCTAATTGGGTAGCTCCACTCTTAGGCACATTTTTGCAAATATTCATACTGATCATGTGGCCACCAAGAAGGCAAGGTTAAAAAGTTATATATTGTTAGGATTGGGATAATGTAAAAACACTTATTCTATTGAAATGTCTTAATTTTCCTCAATTTATTTATAGGTTATTTGCTTGAGCAGGAGGATCTTACCAAATAACCCCAAATTTTGCTTTTGGTAAAATCTGGTGGATTCATTCTAAAACAGTTATGAAGGTTTAAACTGGGCATAGCCTGGGATCAACCTTTGTGAAGTAAATAGAAAATTTCACCCTTGGAGTGTGATTATGTTTTTTTCACTCTCAAGAAAAGCCTTTATAATTCTTCCATACCTGAGTCACTTCTGAGTTATGGGGCCCTTTATACTCTAGAACAAAATTTAAAGCTTGCCCTTCATGGATGAGATATTCTATAGATATTAAAAAGTAAAATTAAAAGTGCAGGTTTAGGAAAAGAAACCAGCATTTTTCCAGCATGAAATGTAAATGCATCCAAAAGAATTTACACCCTTCCTTTTGAATGGCGTGTCTATAGATTGCAGGAGGAATGCCTGACAGTGTAAAATATTGCAGTGACACAAGATATGTAGCATTCTGTTCTGTATTTAAAAAAAGCAAAAGCAAGAAAGAGAAATTGCTTTTTCCAATGATCACTCTTCCATTGAGTGTCTGTTGTCACTCTCTTTGGAATGCTTCATATTTTCTCATCTTTATGAGATGATGTGACTTTAATAGGAACTGAGGGATTACTCACAAAAATGCCAGTGGAATGCTTATAGGTATAGAAAAGATAGAGCCGGGCTATCTTTATAAAAAAATATTGCTCTATTAATGACATATAACAGGCTGGAAAGTGATCAGTCTTGTGTTCCAGGAAATTTCAGGGATTTGTAAAATCCTCCTTAGGAATTTTGCTACTCAAAATAGAACACTTTTTGGGTCACCGTAGCATTCCTGAATAGTTACATTTAGAAAGAATTCACTTTCCATTTCACTTCAGGGGAAAACCGGATGGTAATTTTGGAAGGTGTGAAACCTCATGCACAATTCTGCCAGATTTATTTGAACTTTGCTGTCCTGAGGGTTTGGCACTGTTGGGATAAATTAAGATCACTGCCTGCCTCCATGTTGTCTCCCCCCCAGAACACTGTCTGCCTCCATGCTGTCCTCCCCCAGAAGAGGTAAAGGAAGCCCAAATTGTTAAAAGGTTACAAAATAGCATAAGAGTTTGATAATGCCAGAGATTAAGATGGAAAAGGAAGCCCAACTACTCAGACAAAGGATCCCCTTCCGATTCAATTGAAAAGCTTGGAACACAAAAGGTCAGCTCATTCACAGAACTTAGCCAGCCCATTCAGGTAGATCTCCTTCCCCAGCCAAACAGATCTCCATAAACAAATAACAATAGATTCCTTCCAAGATGCACAAGAGGTCAAACCAGTCAATCCTAAAGGAAATCAACCCTGACTGCTCATTGGAAGGACAGATGCTGAAGCTGAAGCTCAAATACTTTGGCCACCTAATGCGAAGAGAAGACTCACTGGAAAAGACCCTGATGCTGGGAAAGACTGAGGGCAAAAGGAGAAGGGGACGGCAGAGGATGAGATGGCTAGATAGCATCACCAATGTAATGAACATGAATTTGAGTAAACTCCGGGAGACAGTGGAGGACAGGAAGGCCTGGCGTGCTATGGTCCATGAGGTCACGAAGAGTCGGACCCGACTAAACGACTGAACAACAACAACAACAAAAAAAGATGCACATTCCAAGTAAGCCACAGCCCACCGGGAACACAGACAGGAAACGCAAACAGCAGGGGGCCCAACCACAGAGCGCCTCCTCTCTGAAATCTGGCAAATTACACTTCTCTCAAGTTCCCAGGGGGCGGGAACACCTTTGCATAGCAACGACCAAGCTCTCCTATATAAATGGCCTGTGGGGGAAATACAGGTGTGGCCACCTTCCAACCAGCATATTCTGTACTCTGCATGTGCTCTTGGAAATAAACCAGCAAACCTCTGTTCCAGCAACTGCCTCCGTGTCTATTCATTCCCGGCTTGGGACGAACCTTGGTAAGATTACCTTCTAACAGCACTTTTAATCTCATTGTAGAAGTTTTCTTTGTAGCTCTTAGCCAATCCTATATCAAATTGTAACTGTTCTTTTTAAATAGAATTCAGTAGGCCCTTTGTTGCTTAGAACCACCTGTAGTGTTTCTGCTCAATACTGAACTGACACATAGACATAAAAAAACAAAAAACATATTAATTTCTGTAACAGTTCTGTCGACATAGTCAGCATGGATCTCCTCCAGCATGGAGGACTGGAGCTGCACTTACATTTGGAAGAGAGAGCAAAAGCTGTAGTACATGTGGCTACCAAGTCAGCAAGATGGAGTCCTACATGCAAGCAGGAACAGATTCATTCCTGGTTTGGTGGCCAGGCAGCTGGAGTGATGCTGGACAGTCTACATTTCTAAAACGTTTAAAACTTTGCCTTCCACTCACCTCCATCCTGTGGCGGACTTACCTTCGGTCTGCCATTTTCGTCTGCTCTACTTCTCGAATACACAAGGCTAGATGGCTTCTTCAAGACAGCAATGAGATGTGGAAACCTCTTACTCCTTGCTGAATCTAGTAGTTGTCCAGATATTTGGAGACAAGATCTAGTAGCCTTAGTAAAAAAAAAAAAACAACAAAAAGAAAGAGGAAAGAGGAAGGAAGGAAGGAAGGAAGGGAGGGAGGGAGGGAGGGAGGGAGAGTATGAGAGAGAGTGGGAGAAGACTATATAATGGAATACCTGGCCCCTCTTTTGCCCTGTCTCCACCTGTCCTGTGTGGTCAGACTTATTATTATATTGTTTTTCACTGACTGCGTGAGAACCAACTCTATTTCAATACACAGTTCTAGCCTCCCACATCTTGCTGGTGCTCCTTGATTCTCAGCATTTACTGCACCTTCTATCATTTTGCTTTACGGAAGGGCCCACCTTGATTTGAAGTTCTAATTGGCCCAAAGCTGGCTGTTTCCTGTGTGATTGGTGCCACGCATAGCCCAGTTCTTATACAGAAGTCTTAAGCAAACAGTTAAGTTCACCATAGGCAGCAAAACTTAAAAGGGGATCATGCACAAGGAAAAGCACAGCTGTAGTTTCAATCAACCGACACCTCAAGCACTAAACACATTTCTTCAGAAGTACGCCTGCCCTGATGAGGAGAGCCTCAGGCAACGTCGTTAGGCTAATTGTTAATGGCATAGAAACATTATTAATTCCATGAATGGGAAAATTAGTAGTGCTAGATTTCAGGCTCAGGACATCTGCTTTAGCTCCTCTTCCTATGCAAATAAGGATCTTAAAGCGGGGTTCTATTAGGACCACCAAATATGGGCTGCAAAACACACAAAGGAGGATTTTTTTAGTTCTTTACTTTTCTTCCATGCACATTTTTTCCAATATTCAGTTTTGATGCCATTGAAATGTGATCTGCTGAACATTCAGAACCTCTCACCACTCTTGTATTCTGTATGAATACTCTCAGTCTTTCATCATAAACAGTCAATCAAGCTTTTAGCTTTAGCTTTATTCTTTTGCCCTGTGTATATATGAATGGACTCATGCTTAAACCAAGTGCTCAGAACAAACAGATCTTTTTCAAAGCAGATGCCCACAAAACAGTAATTATTCTCATTCATACCTGGGTCTCTGAAAGGCCCAGTCACTTTTTGTCTCATTTTTACTCTTTCATGTCATCTAGCAGAACAGTTTTTCTCCTGGATTGCATTCATTCAGAATGTTGGATATTTTTTTTTCCAAACTCACATCACATTCTTCCATTATCATAATTCACTGGAGCATAACATGCAAATATCAGCAACCTATTGTTTACTACTTTCATACACAACCATAGCCATCTGCATAATACCAATTCATATATTATGACATACATTTTGGCCCTTTCATTCATAATTAAACTCATATCTTCACTTTCTTGCATGTATTGCCCAACTCCACTCCATATGATCAGGCCACCTTCAGTTAGGTTTATGCAACATTCCTCTATCTATTAGTTCAAAGACTTCCTTCCTTCCTTCCTTCCTTCCTTCCTTCCTTCCTTCCTTCCTTCCTTCCATCCATCCATCCATCCATCCATCCATCCATCTTTGATATGCTATAGTTGTCATCAAATGGGGCCATAGATATTAAACTCCTTCACCTATCACGGCTTTGGTCAGTTGAGGCTTTCTCATAATGTTTTTAGCAATATTGTATTTGTTTATTCATGACATTTTGATTCTGTTGATTTCACAAAGATTCTTGATGGTTTATAAGACTAAATATAACATCTATAAAACAATGAAATACCCCCATCTCAAAAGAAAAAACCAGTGTCCAATCCTTGATTCTTTTCCACAACTCTGCAGAAGAACCCAGTCCCAACTGCCCCTCAAAAAGACTGAAATAGAAGTGTTATTTGTGGTAAGACATTCCACAATGCAGGGACATAGCCAGAAAAATATATTTTAGTCCCCCCACCTCTGATCTCATATGGGGGGCACGCTCAACATCATGGTACAGGCCAAATGAGTTGTACTGAAGTAGGAGGTCCTGCAAATATCTAAGGGCCAAGCCAGAAAAGGCTTCATAGGTCAAAACAAGCACTTTTAATTGTAATAAGAACCCTAATGAGAGTCAGTTTGGTCTTCACAAAACTAAAGTTATACAGCAACAGTGGCTGTCACCTGTCAGTAGATGGGCTGTTGCATTTTCCACCAACTGTATCTTTGGATAGTCTTCAAAGGCAGCCCCTTACAGAGTGCATTGCAGTAATCAGTCAGAGAGGCAATGAAGGTATGGGTAAACCTTGCCAGGGCATCATGATCCAAGAAGGGCCACAAGTGGTGCACAAAGCTGAGCAAAGCACTCTCTTCCTCAGCCATGGCCTCTTCCTGCTGATCTTGCAGTAGCTGTGAGTCAAGAAGAACTCCCAAATGTGGGACCTGCACTTTGAAGGAGAGTGCCTAACCACTCAGTGTGTAAAGGAATTTAGAAGTGACATTAGGAAAGTTGTAAGAGAGCCTTTAATGGAGGAAAGAATGAGCAAGCCATTAAGGAAATATCTAGAGAAGGGATTTTGCAATGCTGAGACGGCAGGAAGGATGAGAAAGAAACTCAAAATAACCCTGCCTTGATTTTGTTTAGCATAAGATGGGTCAGAAAGGAACAGGTTTTAAAAATCCTGTTATCCTACCTTACTACAATAAAGAGCATTCCTGGTATAACTGTTTCTTGAACTGGCCTACCTCGAAGGTCTGACAGTGTTATCATTGGAGTAAGGAAAGTTCCAGAAAGCTTTTGGACAAATAACACCTTTGTCTTGCATGGATTCAATGTCAACTTGTTTCTTCCCATGTAGAACCTAATAGCTTCCAGACTGTAAGTCAGAACTTCTGTTGCATCCCGGGCTTGGCCTGGTGTGGTGATACAGAGGTTGGTATCAGTTGGCTACTGGTGATACAGCACCCAAACCAACAAATGACCTCCCTCAGTAGATTCATGTAGATATTAAATAAGTGTGAGAGAAATAAACTCTGTGGTACATCATAGGTGTGCAGCTACCTGAACAACTTTTCCTTCCCTATTACTCCTGACTGCCACTGTCCACTCAGGAAAGAGCAGAACCTGTGCAAGATAGTGCTGCTCACTTCCTACCCTCATGTGGGTCTAGAAGGATACCATGGTCAATGGTAGTGAAGACCACCCAGAGGTTTAAAAAAACCAGGAGGAGTGAACTTCACCCATCCATGGCCCCAGGCAATCAGTTCCAAATACTGACTGAAAAGCATCTGTGTAATCTGTTTCCTCTAGGATATGTAGTTGGAGCCTCACTATTATTTCAACGAGCTTGACTGATGACTGGCAAATAGAGGGAGAAAAAGTGGAGGCAGTGACAGACTTTGTATTTCTAGGCGCAAAGATTACTGCAGACGCTGACTGCAGCCAGGAAATCAGAAGACGTCTACTTCTTGGGAGGAGAGCAATGGCAAATCTTGATAAAATAGTTAAGAGCAGAGACATCACACTGACAACAAAGGTCCGCATAGTTAAAGCAATGGTATTCCCTGTAGTAACCTATGGCTGCGAGAGCTGGACCATAAGGAAGGCTGAGCAAAGGAAGATAGATGCTTTTGAACTGTGGTGTTGGAGGAAAATTCTGAGAGTGCCTTGGACTGCAAGAAGATCAAACCAGTCCATACTCCAGGAAATAAAGCCAGACTGCTCACTTGAGGGAATGATATTAAAGGCAAAACTGAAGTACTTTGGCCACATAATGAGAAGACAGGATACCCTGGAGAAGAAGCTGATGCTAGGAAAAGTGGAAGGCAAAAGGAAGAGGGGCCGACCAAGGGCAAGATGGATGGATGGTATTCTGGAGGTGACGGACTCAACCATTGGGGAGCTGGGGATGGTGACGGCCGACAGAAAGCTCTGGCGTGGACTGGTCCATGAAGTCACGAAGAGTCGGAAACGACTGAACGAATAAATAACAACAAATTATTTCAACAAACTTCCCTCAGAAGGGAAAATTGGAGGCTAGGTGAGAGTTGTCAAGAATGGTTGGAGTAAGGGTAGTGAAAGAGGAGGTACACCGTTGTGCCTTTCAAGGCAGAGGTCATAACCACTCCCCTCAAAGAGGCATTGAATATGCTCTGAATCAAACCACTCACACCCCCCTTGGTTTCCAAAGGAGGTGGTGCATAGGTCTATCCCACAAATCACAGAGCTCATCTCACAGATTATCCTATCCACTTCCACAAGTTGAAACAAATCTTAGATAACCTTGCAACACACTACCCCAGGCACCTGCTCTAACTGCCCATGTGGAATCCAGTCTAGGCAAATGAGCACAACTTTATCTGTGAAGTGCTACCCCAAGATCTCACTGTGGCCTTCAGGAAGATTTTCCAGCTTTCTGCTACCCAAAAGGGACTGGGGTCACTTTAGGCAGTGCTGTTAGGGCATAATCTGTGGATGCAACAAGGACAGAAAAGTAAGCACATTTCACTGCCCTTACCGCCATGGTATAAGATCAAACATGACCTCTTATCCATGTCTGGTCCAGTTTGCTTTTTGTTTTCCTCCACTGATTGACATCCCACAGGCTAAAAATTGAGGATATTCCATCAAAAGTCCCAAAATGAGCTCCAGAAGGTTAAGCAGAGATCCTGTCTTGCAACAAGTTGGGTGGTACACAAAGAGGACCCCTAGCTTGTCCCTATGGCCCAATGTCACACACAGACATTCACAGCCTGACACTTCCAGAACAGGACTCCTGGTCACTGCACGATCACCCCAGAAAATCATTGCTATCTTACCTGTTATTCTGGGATTATGGCTAATGCAGGACCCAAATCTGGAGGGACAGATTTCAGAGAGGAGAACATGGACATTCTCCCCCAGCTAGGCCTCAGTAGTACATGCCAGGTCTGCATGCTTGTCCATGACCAACTACACCTCCAGTTATGAGGGTTGTAATCAAAATCAGATGGTGCTAGGTCACCCTGATCTTTAAGGAGGGTAAACACTATCACTCCCATACATGATATCAGGTCATGGGGTCTGTGAGGGAAGGGATAAGGTTAAGCAAATGATGTCCCATACTTTTTGACAGCATCACACAAAGGACATGAATTACATATTTTATGTTTAATCGTGTCATGATTCATGATATGATAATACAATTTAAATAATTTGTGTCCTTTGTGTGATGGTGTCATGATGCATGTGATACCACCATGCCTTCTACTGGACATCTATATATCTAGAATACCCAGGGTGAGCCCTAAGGTGCATCAGCCTTCAGAATCCTTGGGTATGGCCCCCAGAACCTCTCCAAGAACCCTCCAAAGAATTGTAATTTTCAATGTGGCAAAAGAAGACAATGATTGAAAATATAGCTGTCACCGTATTTAATTAATTCATTTTCTATTTTGTCTGGTTCTTCAATATTTCACATTGCTCTTGCCCCGTGTATTTATTTATCATTTTTTTGGACACTCATCCTCTTGTAGCTCAAGGCCAAGTACAGTTTTGGCTTGGAAAAGATGGCCTGTCCCTGTGTTGCATAAAGTGCTTGGCCACAACAAGATTTAGTGATGGGATAACATGCGATTACACACCTTTCCAGGGACATAGAAAGTAGGCTGAATGGAGGAAGGAGCTGAAAGACAGTGGGGAAAGCAAAAATCGCTGTTCTGAGCAGCTTAATTGAATCTTGAAATGTTCATTTCTGGGAGGTGCAGCCTTTGTTAACCCACGCCGTATATCCTCCTCTCTGTGGTACATAATCATTGCTTTCTGGAGTGAGAATCTCTGACCTGTAGCTAGGCCTGGAGGATTTGTGGTGTAATATTTAGAACTTCACACTAATGCCAATTAGCCAACATGGGGATTTTATGTAAATCTTTGTGATTTTTGCCTAATTGAAAACAAGCCTTCCTTTCATTCTGCTTCTGATGAGCTTCAAATGATCTCAGTTCAAATCCTTTACCATAATGTTTTGAGATGGAAACGTTACGCTTTATTTTTTTTTAACCTGGAAATGAATGAGGTAGTAAATGATAATGGGAAAATGTCTTGGGTTTGTATATTAATACCAAGTACTGATTATTCCCCCAGCCCCACTCCAAAGAAAACAAATAGGAATCTAATACATTTTTAGGCAAATTCATTGGCATTTCATATATTATCTTTGAGATTGTTTGCTCCTAATATAATATGTCCACCCAAGGTGTACCTGTGAAGAGTAATTGGTGAGTGTCCCTACCTCTTCTGAGGTACGCCAGTTCTCCTAATATCTGCCCTCTACAGATATTAGGACCTTACACTCAATACTAGTATTCAGAACGATTTTTAAACCTGTGTGAGAGATTATGGAGAGGCTGGGAAAGGAAAAAGAAAAGAGATAGTGGGTGAGTCAACTGATAGCCTACAGTATGTCAGTGTTTCTCAACCTCAGCCACTTCAAGATGTGTGGATTTCAACTCCCAGAATTCCCCCAGCCACCATGTCAAAGTCCACACACCCTGAAGTGGCTGAAGTTGAGAAACCCTGGCCTATGTCATAACCAGCAACTCAGCCCAGATGGAGAGAAATCTGGGAAGAAGTATTTCAATCACTCCAAGAGACTCCACCTTAATGAACTCAGTATAAAGGAAACTGGGAAATTATTATAGTTTCCAAGATTTGTATTTACATTCTGACTAGCATTCAAGATCCCTTACACAAATTGGTGTAGGTTTTGCTTCCTTGATCTGTGGGCCTTGACATCAGGGCTCTTTCCATGTGTGTTTGGCGACTGAAGCAAGAATGAAAGATGTACCTCAGTTGGGATGAATCTGGCTGCTACAGTATGTACTTCCAGATAAGGTCTTAGATCTGTTTGTATAGTGATTTGATACACTACCCACACCCACCATTCAACTGTTGCCATTACTGGGAGCATGCAGGGTGCAAAACATGTATGTCTGCAGAATTAACTGAGTTTGATCTCAGTTACTGGCTGATAGTGAAGCCAAGATTGGCTGAAACATTTCTGTTCACTTGTCGGCCAAGAAGGGCACATTCTGATTAGCTGCCAGTTCTCTGGAAGCATTAAAAATTTGCGATATAGAGGTGCCCATACAATCCTAGTGATTTTAATACTCAAGCCTGACTCAATTTCAGACATAAAACCAGAAAGGTTGGGATGTGGGAAACTTTATCATATGGTAGTACTCCAAAGTGGCTCAGTTCTGGACTACGATTTCAGGCGTTGGACTTCATCATCTTGAATATTCAAACATGCATCTTATTCTGTACAAGGCAGAGGAATTTCAAACTCTGGATTTATTTATTTATTTAGAAAACCTTTTTTAATTAATATTTTTTATTAAAGCTTTTAAACAAGAAGATTAAAAACTAACACAAACTAATAGAAAGTAAGAAAGTAAGAAAGACAAGGGGAAAAGAAGGAAATCAAAGAAAAAGCAGAAAGTGCAAGAAAAGAAAAGAAAAAAAGTTGAAAAATAAAAAAGAAAGAAAAGAAATATATAAGGAAGTGGCTTCCAATATTCTTCTGATATTCTCAGCAGTTATAAGTACAATATATTTTAACCTCTCTAACAGTACATCATATTACTCTTCTTTCTATAATCTGTCCTGACTAATCATCAAAACCACCTTTAGAAACTGGGAGACTGAGTTCTAGTCCCGCCTTATTCACGAAAGCCAGCTGGGTGGCCTTTGGCCAGTCACTCTCTCTCAGCCCTAGGAAGGAGCCAATAGGAAACCAGGAGACTGAGAGTTCTAGTCCCGCCTTAGGCATGAAAGCCAGCTGGGTGGCCTTTGGCCAGTCACTCTCTCTCAGCCCTAGGAAGGAGCCAATAGGAAACCAGGAGACCGTGAGTTCTAGTCCCGCCTTATGCACGAAAGCCAGCTGGGTGGCCTTTGGCCAGTCACTCTCTCTCAGCCCTAGGAAGGAGCCAATAGGAAACCAGGAGACTGAGAGTTCTAGTCCCGCCTTAGGCATGAAAGCCAGCTGGGTGGCCTTTGGCCAGTCACTCTCTCTCAGCCCTAGGAAGGAGCCAATAGGAAACCAGGAGACCGTGAGTTCTAGTCCCGCCTTATTCACGAAAGCCAGCTGGGTGGCCTTTGGCCAGTCACTCTCTCTCAGCCCTAGGAAGGAGCCAATAGGAAACCAGGAGACTGAGAGTTCTAGTCCCGCCTTAGGCATGAAAGCCAGCTGGGTGACCTTGGGCCAGTCCCTGTCTCTCAGCCGAACTCACCTCACAGGGTGGTTGTTGTGGGGAAAATAGGAGGAGGAAGGAGTACTAGGTATGTTTCTTGCCTTGAGTTATTTATAAAAATAATAAAGGTAGGATAAAAATATATATTAAAAATACTTAGAAAACTTTTATGGCCGCCTATTTTATGCATGATAATCTTAGGTGGCTCACAGCAACAGGTATTTTCCCCCTTCCTCCCAGGGAGTCTCAAGCAATTTAGAAGGTGGTTGTTGTGGGTTTTCCGGGCTGTGTGGCCATGTTCTGGCAGTTTTGGTTCCTAACGTTTCGCCAATCGCTGTGGCTGGCATCTTCAGAGGACAGGAGCACAGCTAGAAGATTCTGTCTGTGCCCAAGTGGAGTTTGTGTGTTCCTGCTGGTGTTTATAGCTGCTGAGAGGTTGTGTGTCTTCTGTGGGTCATTTACAAGAGATTAGGAGAGGACAACACCAACAGCCACTATGTTAGACTATACAGGGAAGCCATTGAAATACATAAACACCAACACAGTTTCAATAAAAAAGAAGAAAGCTTAAAGATCAGCAAAACCTGGCTGCCAGTCCTGAAAAACACAGCTTGCAAAAGGTCAATGAACTCTACTCAACCACAGAAATATACAAACAACTCACACAATAGATGTGCTAATCCCACACAGGACAGCACCACACACCCCTAATCACCACAATAAACCATCTCCTAATCTCTTGTAAATGACCCACAGAAGACACACACACCCTCTCAGCAGCTATAAACACTATCAGGAACACACACTCTCCACTTGGGCACAGACAGAATCTTCTAGCTCTGCTCCTGTCCTCTGAAGATGCCAGCCACAGCGACTGGCGAAATGTTAGGAACCAAAACTGCCAGAACATGGCCACACAGCCTGGAAATGTTGTATAAATGCTGGCTTATAGGGACAATTAAGGTGCAGAGTAAACAGACATAAAATGCAGCTTGTAAAAGCTATAAAATCTTTACTTGTGATAAAAGCAAAGTTGGATATACATGTTACAGCGTTGCAAAAATGTAAAGACAAAGCAGATAATAATCTTCCATGTGTTTCACTGACAAGACAGTAAAGGAGCTCAATTCTTTGGTTATACTCACAGCAAAGAATAGCTACACACTTTAGGGTCCTCAGGAGCAGGAAGATGGCTAATAGGCATGCAGAAGCCAAGAAGCAAGGAACCATGGTTCACAGCTGAGATATACACTTACCAACCTTTTGATTGGCTGACAGTTAGATGTGAAAACATCAAGCACACAGCAATAGACATTGCACGTAATATAAACTGCCATACCGTGGCAGTGCTGCATCTACGCAAGCATACTGTCTCCCCCTCCCAACTGCTAGGGCACATTGTTCCCATGGGACGGTTCTAGACTGAGACATAACATTTGCATCACGTGGTGCCTTTGCTAGCCACCTGCACCTTCCTTATCTATGTAAGATGTTATGAGAAAGCTACAGAAAGTATAGAAAACAATTTGCAATTCACATGAGAAATCTGACAGGAAAACCCACAACAACCATCGGATTCCGGCCGTGAAAGCCTTCGACTATACAATTTAGAAGGTGACCATTTTTTTAAAGGCTGATCTGGCTTGTACAGGCAAAAATGGAACATGGTTAAAAGCCACTTTCAGGCGAAGCAGGGAACAGAGCCCAGAGTGGGTTTTGACTGATGGCTAAACTGTTGGGTCTAGTTATCTGGCAAATCACCCACCAATCACAACTGTTTTGTTTATTATTTAATTCTATTTGGGGGAGGGGGTCACAAACAAATGCATTTATCAGTTGGGAGTGTGCTGCAAATCTGAGAACACCTGACATAAAATCTTAATTTGGTCCCCACAGTCCAAATACTATCTTGGAGAAAATAGTTAGAACTATCCCAGTTCCAGGTTGCTAATCTTGATTGCCTTTGCCAGTAGTGAGGAAAGGTTAACTACAGTAATCACAAATTAGGCTGGCTATCTAAAACCATCCCTGCTGTCTTAACCTTATGCAGCAACTTCCAATAAATTTTAATGTTCACTGAAACAAATTTAAGGCCACAAAGTAGGGGGGATGAGAGAAGAGGAAGCAAAAGCATCAAGATAAAATGATTTAACATGAGTAGCTAGGAGAAAAGGACATATACATGACCTACACAGGAGCATAAAGTGGAGCAATGATCCTAAAGCCTCATAGATCAATACTGCTCAGAACTGTAAAGCTGTTCATGACTACTTCTGTTCCGCTCTTTATTTTAGATCACATAGTAGATTAACTGAGAGCCAGTTTGGTGCAGTGGTTAAGGCACCAGGCTAGAAACCAGGGGATTGTGAGTTCTAGTCCTGCCTTAGGCACAAAGCCAGCAGGGTGACTTTGGGCCAGTCTCTCTCTCTCTCTCTCTCTCTCTCTCTCAACCCCAGGAAGAAGAAGGCAAGGGAAAACCACTGCTGAAATATCTTGCCAAGATAACTGAAGGGACGAATCCAGGCGTCAATACTGACTCAAAGGCACGCACACAAAAACAATAACAAAAACCCACTAATATTTGATTAGTTGTTAATACTCCATTCTCCAAAAGTCAATGTTCCTTTACCCAGATAGTTGAAAAGAGCCTAGTCTACGTAGATACAGTCTTTCTATTGAAATTTCTTAGATCTCCTCCTCCTCTTCCTCCTCCTCGAAAAATGTTCATGCTGAATTTTGAGATAGCTAAACATTATTGTCATCTAACACTTCACTCTTGGCCTGAGGGCTCTGGAATGCTGCTAAATACAGCCTAGTCTGGTGTGAAAGAACAAGACAAAAATGTTTTGAATCACTCCTAGTCCAACACTACTCTATATGGTTCTTCTCATTACACTAGGATCATGGTTTCTGCTGGATTCAGATTGATTTTCTTTAACATCCTGCTCAGAATATGCCAGCACAAAAGCAGGAAGATTGGTTTGCTCTCCTGCCCTCTTTATGATCTGGCTTTATGACAATGACAATCAGCAGCATTGTTTTGAACTCTTGACGCTGGTAGCTGCGAGGTAGCAACTTGTATTGGAGAAGGACAAAGAGAATGAGAAAAAGGGGAACAGGAGGGCAAAACCGCCTCCCCAGCCCAAAAACCAGAACTTTATAGCAGAGGATTTGAAAAGGTCTCTCAACTTCCCAAGGAATGTCTTGGCTTATCTTCCCAAGGAATGTCTTGGCTGATGTTCTTGATCTGCAAGAACATTTATTTTTATTTTCTTGTTTATTCATTCAGTCGTTTCCGACTCTTCGTGACTTCATGGACCAGTCCACGCCAGAGCTTTCTGTCGGCCGTCACCATCCCCAGCTCCCCAATGGTTGAGTCCGTCACCTCCAGAATACCATCCATCCATCTTGCCCTTGGTCGGCCCCTCTTCCTTTTGCCTTCCACTTTCCCTAGCATCAGCATCTTCTCTAGGGTATCCTGTCTTCTCATGATGTGGCCAAAGTACTTCAGTTTTGCCTTTAATATCATTCCCTCAAGTGAGCAGTCTGGCTTGATTTCCTGGAGTATGGACTGGTTTGATCTTCTTGCAGTCCAAGGCACTCTCAGAATTTTCCTCCAACACCACAGTTCAAAAGCATCTATCTTCCTTCGCTCAGCCTTCCTTATGGTCCAGCTCTCACAGCCATAGGTTACTACAGGGAATACCATTGCTTTAACTATGCGGACCTTTGTTGTCAGTGTGATGTCTCTGCTCTTAACTATTTTATCAAGATTTGCTGGCAAAGTCTCCAAGTCACACTTGACTCCTGGTGATGTCATACACCCATCCATTTAGTTTTCTTGCCAACACTATACAGAAGTAGCTTGCCGTTAGGTTTCTTCTGGGATGTTGTTTCAACATCTCTATTTAGCCTCCCACTCTGAGATTTCCTGTGGTTTCCTATCTAAGTCCAACCTTCCTTAGCTTTCCAAGACATGCCACAGAGGAGGGCTGTAGCTTTTGTGACAGTGATAGCTACTTTTTCCGCTACAGGAACTCATTCTGACCACTTGGGGTACCTGTTACAGTTAGGTTTCTCTGAAAACTGAGCTGTGGGCTACTAATTTTTACTTGGAGGCGAATATCTTGGGACTGACTTCTAACTAAGCATTGGCAGGACTACACTTTAGTTTGAATTTATGGAGGTTCTCTCTGAAGAACTTTGAGAACTTTGGGGTTTAAGGTGCTAATCCCAATATGTCTTGGAAAGTTTTGTTTTCCCTTAAAAAAAATCCCAGTATTTCCTCATCAGGCTTTGTCTGCTCTCTATTCCTTCAAAAGACACGTGAGATTTGATGCCCAGGAAAGCCAACGGATGGGTAGAAACAAAGTGCCTATAGAGAATGCAGAAAACCACTCTCAAGTCTTTCAGCCTTCATCTAAACAATTACAGTATTTATTGTAATTTATGGAAATCTCACAGAGATGTTCCTGTCACAATTGAAAAGCCTGAAATTGTGTTCATCGGCAAGGACTTAATTTGTCGCATCAGAGTGCTTTGATTCAGAACCACTTTCTCTAAGTTTTAAATTAACACCTGTTGAGGCAACCTTTGATGGAAAACATTGATGCGCTACTCCAGGAAAGCATTTCATGACATTAGAAAGCTGAATCTCTAATGACAGAGGAGAAAGGGGTGTTTATCACGATCCTACACTCTAATACAATGGCCACTTCTAATAATCAGATAAATAGGTATGCAACTGTAGAAGTACAGTTCTCCAAGGCGTACCCATAATTCATATGCTTCACCATTTTAAGCTAAAGGAATTGCACTAATTTTAAAGGCCTTAATTTTTAAAGGAAGCATTTCATTAAAAGGAAAGAATGGGGGCAGGGTTTTAGGGTGGAGGTGGGATTATTCCACTTTTGTTTTTATTTCTGTTGTGGTAGCCATCATCTGAACACATGTAGGGCAGCTGATCAGGATCTTAAAATGAATAAAATATTTACAGCAGTTTCTGGCATTCAGAAGATTTATTTTCTTAAAGAACAGCAACAACAAGGGTCAGAGTGGGTGAATGGAAACTGGGATGATTTTCACACTTTTGACATTTAAAAAAAAACTCCTTTTGGAGGTATTACTTCTTACCCAGAAATTCACATACAGCTTTTCTTTGCTTTTCTCTGGCAACTGGGTAATAAAGTATGCCTCCAAGAGCTCTGGATCTGCAAATTAGGATGAGGAGCCCATATAAACCACACATTCTTCACTCTTAGTCTACAAGAAGGTTCAGCAAGAGATCAGACGTTGTGTGAACAATAAAATAATAGGAAGTGAGGTTAAATATTAGAGGACATACATTGTCAGGTATCGGCTGAGAGCAGCATTTTAGAAAAGCTAGGAATCAGAAAGCATTGGACAAAGTGTGCATTGAAGGTAAGTCAGATCATAGACAAACCAGGAGGCAGAGCTAAGAAGCAAGACAAGTAAAAATCAAAGGAGGTAGGATCAAAACATGTATGCCAGAGACCATCAAAGGACACAGGAACACATGACTGCTCTAGATGGCCTTGTTCCTAAAAAAAGATTTATCTGGAATAAAAAGTTGCCTTACTCTTGTTCTATCTGGAGGACCCAGTGACTAGCTGGGGTTAGGCAGAATCACACCAGAGACTGAAAGTGCATAAGGATGAAGTTGCAATTGGCTCACTATGTGGGGCAGCTGTCCATAGATCTTGGCAACTTTTCACCCAAAGGAAAAAAAGCTAAACAGCACAAGGAGAACAACATGAATGTAACCTGAAAGTAGTCTTGTAAATGGCTGAAAATGGGTGACCTTGGGGATATCACAGAACTCCAGAGATGAAGCAACTGAATCCAGGCAGCAGTGTCCACAGCAACTTGGATGATACTGAAATGATATGCGACTGATGATGTCATCAAACTAATGACACAACTTACATATTTGTATCAGGGATCAAGGCACAAGTACATAAAGGCAGGAGTCTGCCTTTTCTGCAACGATCATATTCCACCTCAATCATCTTTTCTCAAGACTCAACATACCCAGTTGCCTTAATTCTTCCCCTTGGGACTTAGTTTTTCATCCTCTGATTATTCTGATCACCCATGTGTGAACCAGTTCCAATGTGTTTAGATAACTGTACACCTGTATGAATATAGCACCATGTTCCAATAGCAGAGAATACAATGTATATAGTCACATGACATGCAGTGCAAAAATAAATAAGCCAGTTTATGGTTTAACATGTTGGCTTGGTTCACAGAAGAGGATGGCTGAGTTCCCGAATCCATGCTGACCTATCAAGAAGCCAACCCCACATGTGCCTAGCCTGGTACGCTGTATGTCAAATTATGACGCTCAGCACATTCTACAGTACGATTTAGGGAAATGTTTATATTTTTACATGTTCGGGCTTAGCAGTAATTGCTGTTCAGATCAAGCCATTATGTACTTCGGGAAATCCATAGACCAAAATGTTGTTTCATATGCACATTTAACTTTGTGTGCACGTTGTAGGCAACTTTGGCTGCCATTCATTATTCACCATCCACATCCTTCTGCATATACAGTTAAAGAAAACAAAGTGTGTCTACCCTTTACTGCTGAACTGCATGCATAAACCTGCCACTCACAAAACAGTTGGGATGATTTAACAGTCTGCGCGCATGAACTGTATATTCCCAGATTTCTTTTCCTCCGTGGCTGCATCTTGCAAAGATTTGGTTTGAACTCTGTTCTTGCTGATGGAAGATATCTAAGGGCTGGGAGAAGACATGCAGAGCATATGAGGATCCTGATAGAGGAACAGATCAAAAATTGATTACACACTGAAGAGAGTAAAGGTATCTTTCTGTTAGTGTAAAGACAGAAGCAAGACTTGTTTTAGATCATGGGACTAAAAAAATATTGATGCCTTCATCTCATTCCTTTCCAGGATCAAGATTTCGGGGGATGTAAGTTTAAAACACTTCTGTGAATTTGCAACATAAATTACTATGGAGGATTAAAGTTTTATTTTATGGATACTTGCTGTCAATTAGGAAATTAGATACTTCATTTTGTAAAAATACACATAACCAGCATGAAGGATAAGCACTTAGATTGGTAAATATGCACTGGCTACTCTGTTTCTCTCAATTCTCTACAATTTGTCCAGGAACTAATAAAAATTTCATTCTTCAGGACCGAGTTCTATTTCCTTTTGTCAAAAGTTAAACCTCAAAACAGAGAGTAGGAGCTTCCTTCCTCTAATGCAGAGCTTTCCAAACTTTTCATGTTGGTGACACACTTTTTAGACATGCATCATTTCACAACACACTCTTACAGCAGGGCACAAGGCAGGCACTAGGACCTGTGCGGAATCACAGCAGGTTTGGAGGCAGCAAGGCACAAGGCAGGCACTAGGACCTCCGTGGAATCCTGGCAGGGCTCGGAGGCAGCAGCAGCCGCGACACACCCAGACACTGCAGCCGACACACTAATGTGTGGCGACACACAGTTTGGAAAGCTCTGCTCTAATGTATAGGTACCTCTACATCTGTATACTCATTGACAATGATATTAAGACACCATCCGGTGAACAGACTGCTCTTTCTACAGAAACTGGGCTCTGTTTTCAATTCTTGATTACCCCAGGAGGGGCAGGACTTGATTCAATGTGTACCAGAGGATAGATTTTGGCAGAACATTGGAGATACTTGTTGATGCTAAGAGCAGTTTGGCAGGGAAACTTGAGCAGTGGGCTTATTCTTGCTGGAGGACTTCATGCCACAGTGCCTTGTGCATATCTTAGTTCAGAATCTCCAGCATTATCCAGAGTTATGTGTGTATGGTTTGATAGATGACCTATAAGAGCCTCTCCCTATCTGTCAGCCTTTAATTCCCTTTTAGGAAAATTACTTTTGGGGAGACATTTTAACAGGAACAACCATTCTTCTCTAGGGTTGGGTGGGGTGTTCATTGCCTTTAGAGTCTGAACCTACCGGATGGGAAAAGGAGCAAAGTTCAAACAGAAGGAGTGGAAAAGGTATGGCACCTGAATTCTCTTCATAATTCAAGGGGAGGGGAGGAAGGAATAACTTAGATCATGGTCCCCATCACTGCCCGTATTCCCTGTAGTAACCTATGGCTGCGAGAGCTGGACCATAAGGAAGGCTGAGCAAAGGAAGATAGATGCTTTTGAACTGTGGTGTTGGAGGAAAATTCTGAGAGTGCCTTGGACTGCAAGAAGATCAAACCAGTCCATCCTCCAGGAAATAAAGCCAGACTGCTCACTTGAGGGAATGATATTAAAGGCAATACTGAAGATGGATGGATGATATTCTGGAGGTGACAGACTCAACCATGGGGGAGCTGGGGATGGTGATGGCCGACAGGAGGCTCTGGCATGGGCTGGTCCATGAAGTCACGAAGAGTCGGAAGCGACTGAACGAATAAACAGCAACAACCCCATCACTCCATCACCACTTTCTTTTTTAATCATCTGATCATAATATTGATCTTAGCTCACGATGTTGTGTGACCACCTGACCATTGCATCATCAGGGGATCATTGTAAGCAGAAGAAGGTAGTTAACTATGGATTTCAAGTCAGCCCCTGTTAACACAATGATGATAATAATAGCAACAACAATTATTTATTGATTAGCTATAAGGCTATCTCAGAATATAAAGTATAAGACAATAATAAGACCATATACTGTAGAACAAAATAGAGTACATTGCAGAACTAAAAGAAAATAGAAATCATATTTCTGTATCTCCCCTACAATTTATCCCAATCAGATCCATGTATACAGTTCTCAATTATACTGTTTTATTCAGATAAAAGGCTGTGTTATAATATTTGGGTTTCTAGCCACACATGAAATACCTTGTTCTAATGTATGGATCTCAGTGGGTCATCCATCTATTGTGTAGTCCAAGATTTGACCTCTCTTTACTATGCAGTTGGCATTCAAATAATATATGTGCTATGTCCTCTATCTCTGGAGCACCCTTTGTGTACCACCTTCTAGTATATGAAGATTCCCATCATTATCTTCTATGTATATGAAGGAATGTAGCACAACTGTTAGTGGAACAGAGTCTTCACCAATCCCCTTGATTTAGAAAATACATGTGTACTGAAGGGGAACCTAGAGAGAATTTGTGGATTGGAAAGGAGGAGTAGGTGGACAGAAAATCCTGGTTCATGGCTTGATTGACAAAAGAAACCGTGTGTCTGGATTCTGAAAGGTGGGCAAGACGATAATAGAAATGATGACAAGCTATAATCAATGGGAAAGAAGATCTGAAGTGCAGTAATCTTTTCTATGACCAGCTAAACTATGAATTATGGTGATATATCTTACATGTACGCTGTTTTCTTGATAAAAATTTAAAATATATATACTCCCTAACACAGGCATGGACAACCAGCAACCTGTGATTGCACATAGCGTCCCAACAAGTTATTTTGCAACACGGAGAGGCCCTGGGATCCATGTCACCAATGTTTAGCAGTTGATCATTGGACATTGATGGTACAATAGACTTGCCACCTCTTCCTGCCAAGAAAACAAAGAAACAAGGAACGTTAAGGCAGTAGAGTTAGTGTACCTTAAGTGGCTTGAAAGGAAACAAGAGTGGAAACAATGACTGGAGATCATTAAAGGGAGATGATCTAACCCAGTGCTTTCCAAACTGCTGCTGTTGGCAACACACCAACGGTGGCAGCAGTGGCGGCGCGGGGGGCGTGCATCGTCGTCGTGCATGGCAGTGGCGGCGGCAGCGGCGGCCTCCACTAAAACGCGGAAGCGCTGATGGCACGCCACTGCTGTCGTCGCTGCCGCCACCGCCATACACACCACCGCCGCCGTGCGCGCCGCCGCTTCCGGGTTGTGTTGCGACACACCAAACTGTGCATTGCGACACACTAAAGTGTCGCGACACACAGTTTGGAAAGCTATGATCTAACCACTTGTTAATTGGTGAAAGAACCAACAACCTAAAAGACGACTTTATACATGGACTTCACCAGATGGTCGACACCGAAATCCGATTGACTACATCCTTTGCAGCCAAAGGTAGCGGACATCTATACAGTCGGTAAAAACAAGACCTGGAGCTGACTGTAGTTCAGATCACGAACTTCTTATTGCAAAATTTAGAATCAGACTAAAGAGAATAGGGAAGACCCACAGATCAGTTAGATATGAGCTCACTAATATTCCTAAGGAATATGCAGTGGAGATGAAGAATAGATTTAAGGGACTAAATTTAGTAGATAGGGTCCCGGAAGAACTATGGACAGAAGTTCGCAACATTCTTCAGGAGGTGGCAACAAAAAACATCCCAAAGAAAAAGAAAACCAAGAAGGCAACATGGCTGTCTGCTGAAACACTGGAAGTAGCCCAAGAAAGAAGGAAAGCAAAAGGCAACAGTGATAGGGGGAGATATGCCCAATTAAATGCAAAATTCCAGAGGTTAGCCAGAAGAGATAAGGAATTATATTTTAACAAGCAATGTGCGGAAGTGGAAGAAGACAATAGAATAGGAATGACAAGAGACCTCTTCCAGAAAATTAGAAACATCGGAGGTAAATTCCAGGCAAAAATGGGTATGATCAAAAACAAAGGGGTAAGGACCTAACAGAAGCAGAAGAGATCAAGAAAAGGTGGCAAGAATATACGGAAGATCTGTATAGGAAGGATAATAATATTGGAGATAGCTTTGACGGTGTGGTCAGTGAGTTAGAGCCAGACATCCTGAAGAGTGAGGTTGAATGGGCCTTAAGAAGCATTGCTAATAACAAGGCAGCAGGAGACGACGGTATCCCAGCTGAACTGTTTAAAATCTTGCAAGATGATGCTGTCAAGGTGATGCATGCCATATGCCAGCAAATTTGGAAAACACAAGAATGGCCATCAGATTGGAAAAAATCAACTTATATCCCCATACCAAAAAAGGGAAGCACTAAAGAATGTTCAAACTATCGAACAGTGGCACTTATTTCACATGCCAGTAAGGTAATGCTCAAGATCTTGCAAGGTAGACTCCAGCAATTCATGGAGCGAGAATTGCCAGATGTACAAGCTGGGTTTAGAAAAGGCAGAGGAACTAGAGACCAAATTGCCAATATCCGCTGGATAATGGAGAAAGCCAGGGAATTTCAGAAAAACATCTATTTCTGTTTTATTGACTATTCTAAAGCCTTTGACTGTGTGGATCATAACAAATTGTGGCAAGTTCTTGGTGGTATGGGGATACCAAGTCATCTTGTCTGCCTCCTGAGGAATCTGTATAACGACCAAGTAGCAACGGTAAGAACAGAGCACGGAACAACGGACTGGTTTAAGATTGGGAAAGGAGTACGGCAGGGTTGTATACTCTCACCCTACCTATTCAACCTGTACGCAGAACACATCATGCAACGTGCTGGGCTTGAGGAATCCAAGGCTGGAGTTAAAATCACTGGAAGAAACATTAACAATCTCAGATATGCAGATGATGACTGGCAAATAGAGGGAGAAAAAGTGGAGGCAATGACAGACTTTGTATTTCTAGGCGCAAAGATTACTGCAGACACTGACTGCAGCCAGGAAATCAGAAGACGTCTACTTCTTGGGAGGAGAGCAATGGCAAATCTTGATAAAATAGTTAAGAGCAGAGACATCACACTGACAACAAAGGTCCACACAGTTAAAGCAATGGTATTCCCTGTAGTAACCTATGGCTGTGAGAGCTGGACCATAAGGAAGGCTGAGCGAAGGAAGATAGATGCTTTTGAACTGTGGTGTTCACAGTTCACAGACTGCTCACTTGAGGGAATGATATTAAAGGCAAAACTGAAGTACTTTGGCCACATCATGAGAAGACAGGATACCCTGGAGAAGAAGCTGATGCTAGGGAAAGTGGAAGGCAAAAGGAAGAGGGGCCGACCAAGGGCAAGATGGAGGACGACAGGAAGCTCTGGCGTGGGCTGGTCCATAAGGTCACGAGGAGTCGGAGATGACTGAACGAATAAACAACAAAAACCTTTTTAAAGCTAATTCCAATTAAATAATACATGTGGCTGGTTTTCCCCATCATAGATTTTTGCAAGTTCAAATAGACTTCACTTTTTTTTTCAATTTTAAAGTTCTGATTTTACTGCTTTGGCTTTACACATTCTCCTACCCATTATTGTCTTTCCCCTCCGTCTCTCCTACTTTCTTGCTTAACCTATAGACCAAACTGCTATATTTATTTATTTAATTAATTTTTATCCTGCCTTTATTATTTTTAAAGATAACTCAAGGCGGTGAACATACCTAATACTCCTTCCTCCTCCTATTTTCCCCACAACAGCAACCCTGTGAGGTGAGTTGGGCTGAGAGAGAGTGACTGGCCCAAGGTCACCCAGCCGGCTTTCAGGCCTAAGGCGGGACTAGAACTCACAGACTCCTGGTTTCTAGCCCAGCACCTTAACCACTAGACAGTAAGAGTTTAATTAGGATGAACTGGTGAGAGTGATAGGTGAGGCTGAAAGAAGTTAATCAACAATTAAAGTTGCTCCAAACCCTGTTTGCTGCAGTTACTGCAAGTAAGACTTATTTTGGTGGATGTTGCTTTGATTTTGCTTAGAAAAAGTAGGAAGGGCTCAAAGTTTATTTTGTTGTTTTTGTAATGCATGCATTGAGTAACTAGAACCATTAGAATGTAATTTTTTTCATCTGAAAAACTGCATTTTCTTTTGCGAGTACACACCGTTAATATATTTTCTGAATAATGCTCATACTTTCTAAGTCCAGATATCTTCCTATGTGAGCCAGTTTGGTCTAGTGGTTAAGGCAATGGGCTACAAACCAGGAGACTGAGAGTTCTAGTCCCGCCTTAGGCAAGAAAGCCGGCTGGGTGACCTTGGGCCAATCACTCACCTCACAGGGTGGTTGTTGTGGGGAAAATAGGAGGAGGAAGGAGTATTAGGTATGCTTGCTGCCTTGAGTTATTTCTAAAAATAATAAAGGTGCAAGATAGATAGATAGATAGATAGATAGATAGATAGATAGATAGATAGCACTGACTGACAGCACCTCATCGGTTAGGATAGCAAGAGGAGCAGAGCCACATGGCAGGAGGGAAAATTGGTTTCCGTGGTCACCAGACTGTCCTGCCATAATCTGCAGGGTTTTGCAACTGACAATATCACCACCAATGATGATATCATCAAGGGGTCAACATACCATGCTTTGCCATCTCTGTTCCACCAGAAAGGATGTCAGAAGCTGCAACTGGGAATTTTAGACAGATGTTTAAATCTAGTTTGATCTCTGATCTTTTCCAGTCCAGCCAATAATGTCCTTAAAAAGCAAATTCAAGACTCAGTAGAGTCTTGTGATAACTCATGTAGTAATCAGTGTATTTATTCATTGTCATGGATCTCCATGCATCTGTGACAAAAGCTTATGGTATAATAAATTTGTTAGCCTTTAATAATGTGTGCCCAACTCTACCTTGCATTTTCCCAGAACCTTTGTATCTATGTAAACAGCTTCTCTTTTTCTGTCTTATACTCAGACTTGAAAATTTCTGAAATTCTTCTGATGATGTTTTTGAGCTGTACTCTATTGTTGGAGGTGGCATAGGATACCACTGTTCCAGTGTTGTTATGTTTGGTTATATCACTCAGAAGCCTCCTTGGCTGCCCACACTTCCCAATCTAAAAAAGGAGGATTTCCCTCCAGATATTTTCCCTTGGATTTAATTGAAAAGTCAGAAGCCATGGAGGCTACAGACTCCTGGAGAGATGTGTACAACGAAAGCCTTGCCCCTTGGCTGCCTTGTAGCTAAATCAATGCAATTCAATTTCAATGCAAATTGAAATTACCGTGGGCTGTAAAAGATATATTGAAAGTAAATTCATTTCCATCAGACTGAATGAGAACCAGTGGAAAAAATGCAGGAGAAACTTTCAACAGGGCACTAGGATTTACGGTTCCAAATATTTGCTCTATTTAAAAGACTGAGATAGCTACTTCTTTGCAAATGATTAAAGGACTCATCTTTTAGTCCACTTACAAAATTTGTGGGGGGTCTTGAAGAGTCTTCTTTCCTATGAAACTCTGCAGCCAGCACGTCCCTGCTTTTCTGTGTAAAGGATTGACTGATCCAGCAAGGCAATTTTTCTGCAAAAGTGCTTTGTGTAGAAATAGATCTGTCACAACCCCTAGATGGCGCTGTTGCTTTTCCCTGCTCACTGTTAGGATGACAATGCAGGAGTTTTTAACTGAAAAAGATTAAACTATGCAGCATGAGTAGCATTCAAACCTTTTTTTAAAAAAAAATTATATGAGTGTGCCAGCCTCTGGATCAAAACTGCCCCCTACCCCTTTTCATATGGAATCTGGATAACTATATTGATCTGCTTTAATTCAGGACAGAAGGATAAGGAGGAAATCCTTGACTCTATAATAAACATCTTTGGGCTTCCTTTTGAATGCATCGCCATCCTACTTGGGAGCAATTGGGCTCAAGAAAGTTTAATTCCTGTCTGAGTAATTTATTTTGAAAGAGGAATTTTAACACTGAGATTTTTCTATTTAGATTTCATCAAAGGAGAGGAAAATAGTTAATCTTGGGGTTGTTTAAAAGGCATCAAGTGAAATAGTTCACCCATAAGGCCAGCATATGAAGGACTATATAAAAGTAACTGAGTGTGTAAAGGTGGGATAGATTATTCTCCTCCATCTGGTCATCATGGCTAGGAGAAAGTTTATTTCTCAGTGGGTGGGCAATACTATATACACAACAGTATCCTTAGAACTGATTTGAAGGCATATAAGATTATCGTGGGCGTGGTGGCTCAGTGGGTAAGACGCCAGGCTTGTCGATCGGAAGATCGCAAGTTCGGAGGTTCGAATCCCTAGCCCTGTTTGCGGAGTGAGCTCCCGCACTAGCTCCAGCTCTTGCCAACCTAGCAATTCGAAAGCATGCAAATGCAAGTAGATGAATAGGTACCACTTCGGTGGGAAGGTAACAGCATTCCGCGCGTGTCATGTGGCCACATGACCATGGAAGTGTCTTCGGACAACGCTGGCTCTTCGGCTAACAAACAGAGATGAGCACCGGCCCCTAGAGTCGGACACGACTGCACAAATGTGCGGGGGGAACCTTTACCTATTTTAAAAAGATTATACTAGTCCAGCCATTTGCTAGGTGCAGCAAATCCACAGTTAGAGGAATCAACTCAAAATAAATCGTTGATCAATAAATCAACAGTGTATTGTTGATGATCTTTTTTTGCTTGTTTTTTGTTTTAACTTTCCTTCTAGTGGAGCTTGACTCCTAAGGACTACACAGACACATCCATATACTGTAGTTTTCTTAGCAACAATATGGAAGTAGTTTTCCTCTGGGATGTTTTTTGACTTCCTGGAATGTTGGATGATCCCCATCCACTTATTGAACCACAAATCTATAGTCTTCTTTTTCATTAATCTGCTTTTTTTAAAAAAAACATTATACAATTGGTATTTAAATATGTATTTCAATAATAATTTTAATGCACTTCTCTCTCTTTGACTTTCAAACTATGCACACTAAAGTACGCCTTTGTTCATATATAATTGGCACGTTATATGAGCTAAAATCTCATATTTTTTTAAAAAAAATCCAAAACCCAAACAATATCCACATTCTGGTTTTCAGCTGAAGAGCAAGTTGGTTTATTTTGAAATATGAAATGAATAAAATTTTCCCATGAAAGTAGAACTTCTCTCCCCCACAACAAATTCTTCTTCAATTTCTGCTGGAAGATATCCAGGGAAGGAGAGTCCATCAGTCTTCTAGACATTTGGATCAATTTTAGTAATGCAGACTTCAGGTTTTTCCTTCTCTATTTCTCCCAGATTTTAAACAAAACCTGCCCTCCTGTAATTTAAGCATACTTGTCATCTAAAATACTACATATTTCCTCCATGGGCATTCCAAGAAGTGCAAAATCCCAAATGTGTTCACAGCTTAGAAAGGATGTCTACCCTTGACTTACTGAACATGGTAGATGCTGTCAGACACTTAGTAGATGCAAAGAACTTCAAACATCTTCTCTACCTCTGTTCTTGGTTGCAAACTCATCTTAGTCCATCATTTCTCAGGACTGATGCATAGCGGTTATTATTCCCTGGATCAAATAAACACTGGAACTGCTTCAACAACTGCCAGTAGCTAGACCAGGAAAAAGCAAAAAGTAAACTACTTCACTATTGTTGCAAAGAAAGCTGTGTGAATTGATACATATGATTCAAAGACTGCTGTGAACTGATTCAATTGGGCAATTTGGTTCAGTTGTCCAAATGGAATTATTTTCAAAATCCCATCTGAAATCTAAACTGAATTTAATTGCAAAACCAAACTTGAATAAATGATTCAAATATATTTGACCTAATGTGCACATCTGTACATTCTTATTCTCTATAGCAAATAATTTCATATCTAAAAAAAAAGTCTGATACTAAATTTAACTCAAGAAACCATCTGACTTCTTTATGGACCATTTATTCTGCACATAGTCTTCTGTCATATCTGAAGTTTGGGCTTCTTTCTACATAAAGTTTTAAAACAACATATTTTGTCTGACTGGCCAAAAACATGATAATCTGCTTCAGATTAGTTAGAAGTTCTTGTTCATTCTTTTTATTTAGGGTGTTTTTATCAATCTCTGATCAGATTGTAATATTAATTCTTAAAATGCTAAACTGTTGAATAATTATATTTGTTCTAATGTGATTTATAAGAAAAACTGGATTTTTTTCTTTTTTCTTTAATATTTTATACATTCTTTATGTAATGTTTATATTTTGGAAAAATGTAATATCATTAATTTTTAATTTCTCATTCTTTCTCTTTCTTTTTTCTGCTTTTATTCTTTAAGTATTATTAAAAATAAATAAATAAAAATCAATCAAATAAATTATTTATAGTCATAGACCAAAATTCAAATAAGAAACATGTAATAAAACTAAAATATTAAGAGAAATGGATAGCTAATTGTCTTCCGACATGTTTATTACAATTACAATTAAAAAGATATGATATAAATAGACAATAGTAATAGTGCATTATAACTACAATATTCAAATTAAATTAGTATTTGTTGATACTAATATAACATAAGCAATGTAAGATATTTAATATGACTATAATAATTAAATTTAATATTAATAATATACGTTAAAGTGCCTTCTGAGCAGATAAGTACAATATCAATCATATCAATCAATGAATTAGTCCATTATAAGTCATGCATCATTTTTAATATTTGATAATAGCAAGACTAATTACACAGAAAAATCCAATTCTTCAAAATGATGCAAAGACCTGGTGGCCTTTTCAGAAAATCTGAGCACAGAATCAAAGGAGAAACAGCCATTTTAATTTAGAGCTAGACTAGGCTGTGCAGAAGCAATAGAAATGAAAAATAACATTAAGGCACATATTTTTATTTTCCCATTCTTCACTCTGACGGTTCTCCCCAAAAGGACATGATTTAATGGGGCATTTCAGAGAGCAACTGCCTAGTGGTATTTATGGCATTAATGTGCAATCAGCACTAATGGGGAAAGAACAATATCAAATCTTCAAACCAGTGTCTGCACTTCTCCATTGCAGAAGTCAGCATGATCAGTAGGAACAGCTCCTCATTTGACAGTTTCTGGGGGGAAAAGGCTTCTTTGGATCCAGGGTGCCAGAGGAATAATGAGACATTCACCTCCTAGCTGGGAGCATCAAGCATTTGTTTTTTGTTACATTCCGCAAACCCTGACCTCACTGGACTTTTCCAACCTTGCCCTGTATCCACGCTCTTAAAACTGTAGCTGAAACCTTGCAAATAAAATGCAATTTATTGCATTTAATCATATTTTGGCATGTCTCTAACTTTCCTGAACCGGGAGAAGTTCAGGGACAGTGTTGCCCAGTAAGAGACTTTTTACGATATTTGCTTTATTTACAGCTGCAAATATAGCAACAAAGGACAAGTGCTGCCACAAAAATCACAGATCTGGGAGCAAATCTCAATGTTAGGCAATCCACCGCATCTGCTGCTAACTCTAGCCCAGAGCTTTCCAAACTGTGTGTCGGGACACGTTAGTGTGTCGGCTGCAGTGTCTGGGTGTGTCGCGGCTGCTGCTGCCTCCGAGCCCTGCCAGGATTCCACGCAGGTCCTAGTGCCTGCCTTGTGCCCTGCTGTAAGAGTGTGTCACGAAATGATGCATGTCTAAAAAGTGTGTCACCAACATAAAAATTTGGAAAGCTCTGCTCTAGCCTTTTCTTCTTTCTCTGCCTTTTGGTGGGGGGGAGCATATACCTTTCATCTACCCCTCTCCCCAGCTCTTGGTCCTGAATCTATCCCTAAGCAGAGAGAGAGATGCCCCACGGCAGACAGTGATGGACTTCTCAGACTGCTGCAGGACACTGTCTCTTCCTGCGGCTGCTGCCCCAGCATCTTGGAAGGCATTGGACACCATCATAGCTGTCCAACCTTCTTGCCACCAATCTCTTTGCCTGGGACATGAGATGTAGCTGCCCTAGACTTTAAAGGGGGTCTGTTTTGCAGAATACATAAGAAATCTCCAAGCATGCTACTGCTTAGCATCAGGGAAATACGTCTGAATTACAAATACACCCTTAACCCTCACCCTAACCTCAACCCTAGGTTAGTTGGTATTGGGTGGTGTCCAAATCAAATCAAATCAAATCAAATCAAATCAAATCAAATCAAATCAAATCAAATCAAATCAAATCAAATCAAATCAAATCAAATCAAATCCTCTATAAATAATAATAATAAAGCAGTAGGAACCGTTCACAAGCATTTTTTCCACTGCATTTTTCCATTTTCTCCTCTCTTTATTTGATAATCTATCTGGAGTCACAGCTTGGTCTTCCTTAGGGTAGGTTTCTTTTATTAAGAAAGCAGTTCCTCTTGTTTTGGTGGGGGAACAGAGTAGACCACAGGAGAGGACAATGGGAGGAAATGACGAAAGCAGCAATACCCACCCCTGTTCACTTGGGTTGTGACATCGCACAAAAGGGATGGAGGTCATGTTGCAATGACATAATGTTGCTTTCATTTGGATGGAAATGGTGGATCTGGAGGACGGAAGGGGGTTTCTTTTAAGGTGATGACTTTAATATTGGCTGCTATCAATATTGCACTCTTGTTATGGAAACATGCACCCATTGTGAGGCATCCACAGGAAGAGAGTCAAAATAATCAAGATGGCAGCTTCAGTGGCACCCTCCTGCTCCCATTTAAACAGTTCCCAGCAGAGTAGCCCTATTGGTATGTTTCTGCTAAAGCTAAATTCTATAATTGTCCTTCTTTTAATTATTCCATCACCATCTGGATTTTAGAATATGTATTTTTTGTATAACTGTGATTTTAGATATTTTAGATTTTATTTTAACTTGTTTATTGTGAACCGCCCAGAATTCCCCATGGGGGGAGATGGGTGGTCATACAAATTAAATAAATAAATAAATAAATAAATAAATAAAATAAACAATAAACAGCAGCTGTGTTATTGAAACTTGCTTAACTTGGTTATTCAATCAACCATACTTTCAACTGGGAACTGTGAGCATCTTAAACCAAGCCAAATCCAAAAAACGCTAGAGAATTCCTGGAAGCTTGGCACTCAGACAAAGCAGCTATCAACAGACACATAGAGGCAAACAACATTTACATACCATTCATAAGAGACAATAGAAAAGCCAAAAGACCAGAACACCTCCTTGCCAGTAATCAATACCCAGATATGCAAAGATTAACACCAAGATTATCACCAGAGGAACAATCAAACAACACAATATACCCTAATCAAGGAACTATTAACTCAGTCAATCAACCAAGCAGCAAACAACAGCCCAATCAAGGAACTCCTAAGGGGAGAACAACACCACCAGGACAAGCCATGGTATATAAACAGAGAGCAAGTTCCACTCCCTTTTCTCACTGAAGATGTTGCCCAGTCTGGCAATGAAACGTCTGCAAGAAAACAACAATGCTCAGAGAGCACCAAGGACTCCACAATTAACCCACAATTCTGCGATTGCACAGTATACTGAATCATAAACTGAACTGAAAGAATAGGCTGTAATTTTACCTGCTATTTGAATGCAGCCACAAAGTATTTAACTATTCTGCTTTAGTGTGTTGTGTGAACCCAGTTGTATAATATTTAAAGTGTTACAAGCCCATTTGAGAGTATCACCTAATTCCAAATAGTTCCCTTTTTTCTGGATAAAGAAAGCTGAATTTTATCTACAGACAATAGGTTACTAAGGTGGCATTCAGGTGACATAGATAACCAAATCAAGGAAACAATTTGTGGTTGGATTTTCCCAACATGGTAGATTAGGCTAAACTGGGATTGAGCCATTTCATTTTCACATATCACAGGAACTGCAAACTCTGCAGGACCAGTAGATGCCCTCGTTATATGGATACAGCAATGATTGAACTCCGAAATCAAAGCTTGGGTTTAGTGTTTTGTGAGAACCCAATCAAAGTATCATCCAAATCCAGCAGCCCTGTCATTTCTGGGTTGGGATTGGGAAATAAAAAAGGGAAAGAATGCTTCCTCTATATATGCTGTTCACTATTTTATATTTTGTATTTATTATTACATGGTGGTTTTTTATTTTTTAAAAATTGATTGTTTGCTTTTAAAGCTGTATGCTGCCCAGCATCACATTGTTTGCGTTGGGTGGCCTTATAAGTCTTCTATCTCTATCTATCTATCTATCTATCTATCTATCTATCTATCTATCTATCTATCTATCTATCATCGTCTGTCTGTCTGTCTGTCTGTCTGTCTGTCTGTCTGTCTGTCTGTCACTAGTTGCTGAGTGTGATAAGAACAGTACATGGCAGCCCTCTGAGATAGGTAGGGTCAAGAAAGAGACACAAAAGGGATTCCAGGAATGCACTTTATTGTTACAAGATAGAATAACAGAATTTTGAAAGCCTGTCAGGTTTCTTCTCTGGTCCATCTTACTCCAAACAAAATCAAGGCAGGGTTATTTTCAATTTCTTTCTCCACCTTCTTCTACTTTCCGAATAGTCTTTTCTCCTCCCTTAATGGCTCATTGCTCCCCTTCCCCTTCTCGAGGCCAGATCTACATTCTTTCACAGTATATGATGGAAGTAAAGCAAGTGTGAGAATAAATAAAACACTTAGAAAATGGTTCAACATTGAAAAGGGAGTAAGACAGGGATGTGTGATGTTATCTTGGTTGCTTAACGTATTTATGAATAAATCGATACAGAGTGCTTGTGGTGATATTCAAGGTTTGCTGGTTGGGGATGTGAAAGTACATATATTTTATGCAGATGATGCCATGTTGTTGGATGAGATCACAAATGAGTTGAGGCAAATGTTAGATTGTATGATACAATGAGGATCATGGATTTGAAAATTAATGTCTCAAATATCAAAGTATCTGTGTCTGAAAAGGAAAGTGGAATGAATAATTGCAAGTGATACATAAGTGGTGAAAAATTAGAGCAGCTAAACTTGCTAGAATGTTTACTAAAGATGAGAAAATGGATGAGAAATTTTAAAACATGCAAATATTTTTGTTCCACCAAGAGTTTCATTTTCTTTTTATTTATTTATTAAACAAATTTATAAGGCCACCCAACTCACACACAGTGACTCCGGGCGGCTTACAGAATTGCTGATGGTATCTGGGCTAGTTAGTTTAGACTGATGCCTTTCATTGTTGTAAAATGCCTTGAGTCCTCCTGAATCCTATTTCTCATTCCATAAATTGTTAGACAGAGACAGACAGACAGTTTCATTTCAGGGAAAGGGCAATGAAACTGGAGAGCCAGTTTGGCCTAGTGGTTAAGGCAATGGACTGGAAACCAGGAGACTGAGATTTCTAGTCCCACCTTAGGCATGAAAACCGGCTGGGTGACCTTGGGCTAGTCACTCTCCCTCAGTCCAACTCACCTCACAGGGTTGTTGTTGTGGGGAAAATAGGAGGAGGAAGGAGTATTAGGTATGTTCGCTGCCTTGAGTTATTTATAAAAATAATAAAGGCAGGATATAAAATAAATAAATAAATAAATAAATAAATAAATAAATAAATAAATACTCTTTCAGTTAGGATGGGGTTCATAAAGGAAAAGGGAAACCATCAGGCAGCTGGAGGTTAAAGTCAGTCACCTGCAATCAAAATTAGTAAGTGGTCTGCTGCTAGAAATTAATGTTTGTTGCAAGAAGCAAAAATGGCTATGTGTAAGAGCATACTTCTGCCTATTTTCTTAGATGGAAATGAAAAATGAGTATCTTAGGAGAAGCATCCGACAGAAAGCTCTGGCGTGGACTGGTCCATGAAGTCACGAAGAGTCGGAAACGACTGAACGAATAAACAACAAAAGGAGAAGCATAAAATGCCATGTGAATGGGACACTTAGAATGGTGCGTGATAAAACAAGAAGACAGAGGCTGGAGAATGAATGGGTGATGAACATATGCAGGCTGAATGAATAACTGATATAAAAGAAGCTCATGGAGGTCATTTGGCCATGTAGAGAGAATGAATGAGGATCCAGCTGCAAAACAAACCTACGAAGGAACCCTTGAGAGGAAGGAGAAGACTGAGGAAGTTGGGCTTGGATGGAGTTGATGAGATCCTCAAAAAGAAAGTCGTGAGAAGTTTAAGGAACAAAAGGTCATGTATGAAATGCTGTATAGATGCGGGGAAGCAATAATGGTTTGCAAAGGTAAAAAGATCCAGTAAATGGAATATGTGAAAGTTCGCGCTAGGTTTTCTTATCTCAGGTCCTTAATTTCTTTCCTACTTCTTTCTTCTTTTCTGTATCCTGCATAGTATTCTTATTCTAAAAGGGAATAGCATGGGGGCTATGTATGTGTGTTTGTCTGTGTGTATGGAAGGAGACTGAAAAATCCAGTGTTATTGTTGTTGTTCAGTCGTTTAGTCATGTCTGACTCTTCGTGACCTCATGGACCATAGCACGCCAGGCCTTCCTGTCCTCCACTGTCTCCCGGAGTTTACTCAAATTCATGTTCATTACATCGGTGATGCTATCTAACCATCTCATCCTCTGCCATCCCCTTCTCCTTTTGCCTTCAGTCTTTCCCAGCATCAGGGTCTTTTCCAGTGAGTCCTCTCTTCCCATTAGGTGGCCAAAGTATTTGAGCTTCAGCTTCAGTATCTGTCCTTCCAATGAGCAGTCAGGGTTGATTTAGTTTAGGATTGACTGATTTGACCTCCTTGCAGTCCAAGGAACTCTTAAGAGTCTTCTCCAGCACCACAGTTCAAAAGCATCAATTCTTCGGCACTCAGCCTTCCTTATGGTCCAACTCTCACAGCCATACATTACTACTGGGAAAACCATAGCTTTAACTATACGGACCTTTGTTGGCAAGGTGATGTCTCTGCTTTTTAATATGCTGTCTAGGTTTTCCATAGCTTTCCTCCCAAGGAGCAAGCGTCTTTTAATTTCATGGCTGCAGTCACCGTCTGCAGTGATCTTGGAGCCCAAGAAAATAAAATCTGTCACTACTTCCATTTCTTCCCCTTCTATTTGCCAGGAAGTGATGGGACCAGATGCCATGATCTGAGTTTTTTTAATGTTGAGTTTCAAGCCAGCTTTTGCACTCTCCTCTTTCACCCTCATCAAGAGGCTCTTTAGTTCCTCTTCACTTTCTGCCATTAGGGTGGTATCATCTGCATATCTGAGGTTGTTGATATTTCTCCCGGCAATCTTAACTCCAGCTTGTGATTCATCCAGCCCGGCATTTCTCATGATGTACTCTGCATATAAGTTAAATAAGCAGGGTGATAATATACAGCCTTGTCGTACTCCTTTCCCAATTTTGAACCAGTCGGTTGTTCCATGTCCGGTTCTAACTGTTGCTTCTTGACCCGCATACAGGTTTCTCAGGAGATAGGTAAGGTGGTCTGGTACTCCCATCTGTTTAAGACTTTGCCACAGTTTGTTGTGATCCACACAATCAAAGGCTTTAGCGTAGTCAATGAAGCAGAAGTAGATTTTTTTCTGGAACTCTCTTGCTTTTTCCATGATCCAGCAAATGTTGGCAATCTGATCTCTAGTTCCTTTGCCTTTTCGAAACCCAGCTTGCACTTCTGGTAGTTCTCGGTTCACATACTGCTGAAGCCTAGCTTGTAGGATTTTGAGCATAACCTTGCTAGCATGTGAAATGAGCGCAATTGTACGGTAGTTTGAACATTTTTTGGCATTGCTCTTCTTTGGAATTGGAACGTAAACTGACCTTTTCCAATCCTGTGGCCACTGTTGAGTTTTCCAAATTTGTTGGCATATTGAGTGCAGCACTTTAACAGCATCATCTTTTAGGATTTTAAATAGCTCAGCTGGGATACTGTCTTCTCCGCTAGCTTTGTTGTTAGTAATGCTTCCTAAGGCCCACTTGACTTCACTCTCTAGGATGTCCAGCTCAAGATCAGTGACCACACCATTGTATTTATCAGGGACATTAAGATCTTTCTTGTATAGTTCTTCTGTGTATTCTTGCCACCTCTTCTTAATCTCTTCTGCTTCTGTTAGGTCTCTGCCTTTTTTGTCCTTTACCATGCCCATCTTTGCACAAAATGTTCCCTTGATATCTCCGATTTTCTTGAAGAGTTCTCTAGCCTTCCCATTCTATTGTTTTCCTCGATTTCTTTGCATTGTTCATTTAAGAAGGCCTTCTTATCTCTCCTTGCTATTCTCTGGAAATCTGCATTCAGTTGGTTATATCTTTCCTTTTCTCCCTTGCCTTTTGCTTTCCTTCTTTCCTTAGCTATTTGTAAAGCCTCATCAGACAGCCACTTTGCTTTCTTGCATTTCTTTTTCTTTGGGATGGTTTTAGTTGCTGCCTCCTGTACAATGTTACGAACCTCCATCCATAGTTCCTCAGGCACTCTGTCTACTAGATCTAATCCTTTAAATCTATTCCTCACCTCCACTGTATATTCATAAGGGATATGATTTAGGTCATACCTGAATGGTGTAGTGGTTTTCCCTACGTTCTTCAATTTAAGCCTAAATTTTGTGATAAGAAGCTCATGATCTGAGCCACAGTCAGCTCCAGGTCTTGTTTTTGCTGATTGCATAGAGCTTCTCCATCTTTGGCTGCAAAGTACATGATCAATCTGATTTCGGTATTGACCATCTGGTGATGTCCATGTGTAGAGTCATCTCTTGTGTTGTTGGGAAAGAGTATTTGCTATGACCAGCATGTTCTCTTGACAAAACTCTATTAGCCTTTGCCCTACTTTATTTTGTACTCCAGGGCTGAACTTGTCTGTTATTCTGGTTATTTTTTGACTTCCTACTTTAGCATTTAGGGGCGTGGTGGCTCAGCGGGTAAGACGCCAGGCTTGTTGATCGGAAGATTGCAAGTTCGGAGGTTCGAATCCCTAGCCCTGCGTGCAGAGTGAGCTCCTGCACTAGCTCCAGCTCTTGCCAACCTAGCAATTCGAAAGCATGCAAATGCAAGTAGATTAATAGGTACCACTTCGGTGGGTAGGTAACAGCGTTCCGCGCGTGTCATGCGGCCACATGACCGTGGAAGCGTCTTTGGACAACGCTGGCTCTTTGGCTAACAAACGGAGATGAGCACCGGCCCCTAGAGTCGGACACGACTGCACAAATGTGCGGGGGGTACCTTTACCTTTACTTACTTTAGCATTCAAGTCCCCTATGATGAAAAGGACATCTTTTTTTGGTGTTAGTTCTAGAAGGTGTTGTAGGTCTTCGTAGAACCGGTCGAGTTCAGCTTCTTCAGCATCAGTGGTTGGGGCATAGACGTGGATTACTGTGAAGTTGAATGGTTTGCCGTGGATTCAAACTGAATCCATTTTTTTCTAAGGGATTCTTGCCCACAATAGTATATATAATGGTCACCTGAATTAAATTCGCCCATTCCTGTCCATTTTAGTTTGCTGATTCCCAAGATGTCGATGTTCAATCTTGTCATCTCATGTTTGACCACATCCAGGTTACCTTGATTCATAGATCTTACATTCAAGGTTCCTATGCAATATTGTTCTTTACAGCATTGGACTTTCCTTCCACTTCCAGACACATCCACAACTGAGCGTCCTTTTGGCTTTGGTCCAGCCGCTTCACTCATTCTGGAGCTACTCGGAATTGCCCTCCGCTCTTCCCCAGTAGCATTTTGGACACCTTCCGACCTGAGGGGCTCATCTTCCGGCGTCATATCTTTTAGCCTTTTGATACTGTCCATGGGTTTTCTTGGCAAGGATACTGGAGTGGGTTGCCATTTCCTCCTCCAGTGGACCACGTTTTGTCAGAACTCTCCGTCATGACCTGTCCGTCTTGACTTGACTTCATTGAGTTATGCAAGCCCCTTCGCCATGACAAGGCAGTGATCTTTGAAGGGGATGGAGACTGAAAAATCCAGAGTACTGAGTACTTTATTCCTTCATTCATCTGGCACTGGATCATTGGCTAACTCAGCTATTCAGAAGTAATGTCAGACTCTGTCATGTCGTTCAAAGATGCCCTTGGTGACAACTAGTTTTCCATGGTTCACACGAGAAAAGATTATCCCCTCTCCACTTTTTTCTACTCATTTCTGAATCCTGGGCAAAGCAAGCTTTTCAAGGCTAGGAGTTGCAACATTTTAAATGTATTTTGCGGATTGGTCAAGGGCAACTGGGTCATGGCATAATGCCACCATGCAATTGAGTGAGATCAGGATTTCCAAGGGAATTTTGGAGGATGGGTGGGGTTTTTCATCCTTATTAGATGGTAAGATTTCCCCATGATATGAATGCCTTGCACTTTAGGACATCTCTGGGGACCTACAGATTGCAATTCGCCCACTGCTGTCCAATCCCGTCCCAATCTATTCAAGTGTCCTGAATACTCTCCTTGGCCACTTTGATTCTTCAGAGGCAAACAGCAGTTCCTGGAAAACAGGCAAGGCCTTTCCACGTATTTATTTTCTCCAGAGGTGTCATCAAATGCTAAATGGATGGATGAGTTTGGTTATGCAATTATTCATTCTCCTTTTTGTCCTAAATCTTACAGTCAACTATTTTAGAACATCTTCTATGGTTTCTACCCATCCGGTAAGACCAGGCACAGTAGAAGCACTTCAGGTCACCTTGATTAAACAATGCCATCTATCAGGACCCAGGAAGCATGTCTTCTCTGTCGCAGTGCCTGCCCTCTGGAATGATATTCCCCTAGAGATCCATGTAGCTTCCACCTTGATTTATTTATTTATTAATCCAATCTATATGGCCGCCCATCTATCAAAGGCACTCTGGGCAGCAAACAAAGATAAAAACAAAACTAGATCCACAAACCAGTAAAGAAAAACCAGTGGCATAAGAGTGCATCAAGGACATGCATTTGTATGAGAGGCAGGTAGCCCACCCACCTCTGGCTGCTTATCCTCAAATGTTGCAGGTATGTTTCCCTCAGGCTTTGAGGCACAGTAGAGATGGTGACAATTGGAGATCAATGGCGTGCATGCTTTCTCACAAGTAAGTGCTTGAATATAATGGGATTTGCACTTCTTTGTGAGTGTGCCTAGCACAGCAGTTTTGAATTTCAAAGTATCACATCCAATGTATTGTTAGATTTATAAGGAAATCTTTTAATTTGGTTCAAGGATCCTGCCTGAAAACAATGTTGATGGTTTGCTTTGCCAAAACAGAGGAGGAGGAGGAGGAGGAAACAAAACAAAAAAGTAAACTTAACTTATTGCTGATAATTTGCAAGAATGGTTTAAGTCAAGTGCTTCTAATAGGAAGTTTCCATGCATTTTAAAAGGGTTTTTATTCTTAATAAAATAGTGAGTAATGTGCTAGATGATACACCATTAGATGGCCTCACAATTGGCTGAATGATAACACCCCAAAAGAGCTTTTTAATGGCTCCACTTCAGTTTGAAGTATCAAATGGAGGAAGAATTTGTTATATTATTTGGAGTACTGTGTACTCATGTTGCTTATTCGTTCAGTCGCTTCCGACTCTTCGTGACTTTATGGACCAGCCCATGCCAGAATTTCCTGTCAGCCGTCACCACCCCCAGCTCCCCCACGGTCGAGTCCGTCACCTCCAGAATATCATCCATCCATCTTGCCCTTGGTCGGCCCCTCTTCCTTTGGCCTTCCACTTTCCCTAGCATCAGCATCTTCTCCAGGGTATCCTGTCTTCTCATGATGTGGCCAAAGTACTTCAGTTTTGCATTTAATATCATTCCCCCAAGTGAGCAGTCTGGCTTTATTTCCTGGAGTATGGACTGGTTTGATCTTCTTGCAGTCCAAGGCACTCTCAGAATTTTCCTCCAACACCACAGTTCAAAAGCATCTATCTTCCTTCGCTCAGCCTTCCTTATGGTCCAGCTCTCGCAGCCATAGGTTACTATGGGGAATACCATTGCTTTAACTATGCGGACCTTTGTTGTCAGTGTGATGTCTCTGCTCTTAACTATTTTATCAAGATTTGTCATGGCTCTCCTCCCAAGAAGTAGATGTCTTCTGATTTCCTGGCTGCAGTCAGTGTCTGCAGTAATCTTTGCGCCTAGAAATACAAAGTCTGTCACTGCCTCCACGTTTTCTCCCTCTATTTGCCAGTTATTAATAAAGCTGGTTGCCATAATGGTTTTTTTTTTGAGGTTTAACTGCAACCCAGCTTTTGCACTTTCTTCTTTCACCTTCGTCATAAGGCTCCTCAGCTCCTCCTCGCTTTCAGCCATCAAAGTGTGTATTCTACTATTCTATTATTTGGAGTACTGTGTTCTACTGTTTGGAGTACCATTTGGAATACTGTGCCCAGTTATGAGCATCACAGCTCAAAAATGGCAGTGACAAACTGGAGCATGTTTAGAAGAGGATCACCAAGGTGTTGAAGGGTCTGGAAACCAAGCCTTGTGAGGAATGGTTAACGGATGTGGATGAGTTTAGATTACAACAGAGACATCTGAGGGGAGATATGAAAGCGCCTGATGATTACATGATTAAAACTATTAAGAGGTCAAACAGTAGAGGCAGTGGACATTATGGCCCCAAAGGGCAGGTCCAGAACCAATGGGTTAAAACTACAAGGAAGGAGATTCATGCCATGTCAGGAGGAACTCCTTGACTGTATGAGCTCTTAGCCAGTGGAACAGGCCACCCCATGAAGCGGTGAGCTTTTTTATTCTAGCGGTCTTCAAACAAAGGCTGGATGTTCAACTGTCACATATGCTGTAGTGAATCTTGCACTAAACAGGGGTTGGATTGGGTGTCCTCTAAAGTTCCTTCCAACTCTATGATTCTATCATCATAAATGCCACCGGGAGGGTAAACTCTCGCCAGGAGGGCAGCTCTAATTCTGTCCAAAATCTTTAAATTCAAAGTGTCTAGAAAGAGAAAAAGTAACGGCAGCTGCAGCAACTACACTGGGCACTGTTCCAAATATCCTGAAGCTAAAATGTTAAGAGAAGAATGTGCCAACTTTCCTGTTAACTACTATACAAAAAGCTGTCATTCTCCAGAGCGGAGTAATACAAGGAGCTTTCCAAACAACCAGTGTCACTTGATTCAGAAAGAGGGCTGTTACTTGGGACCCCCATCTGAGAAGCACTAAAGATAACCATAGATGATGATGATGATGATGATGATGATGATGATGATGATAAGATGTTTTGTTGGGGTTTGTATATACCCAGGAATTTACAGATAGATAAATTATACTGGAGAGGCTTGATATCTAGGTGAGAGGGGAATTATTCTGCAAGTCACCCAATTAGCAGCCATTGTTGTAGGGATGATGTGGCAGCAATGACTCATACTACAGGTGCTATCATTTAGTTGGGTGTGGCAGATGATGAGAGTGACCTATAATGTGATTGGTCAGTTTATGTATATAAGCAGAGAAGATCTGGTGTTCTTTCTTCTCGTTGCTGCTAAACTTCTCATCGCTGTATTCCATCTCGTTGCTGTATCATTTGTTACTGATGTTGGATGTATTTGGACTTCGTATGTATATAAAGTAAATAGTAAATTTATCTAATCTCTGCTTGAGTGTCTATTTACTGCATAGAACGTGGATCACTGGTGTCTTGGAAAAAGGAGCAGGCCGCCCCACAGTGCGCACTCTGACATGTTTCAATTGCCCTAAAGTTGTTGATAACCAAAGCTCATTCAACGAAATTGGGAGCTCCGCTGGTCTCACTACAATTCATTTACATTTACATTTATATTTATGTTCCATGGGTGTCTATAATAATATATCTCTCTCCCTCTTTCTTTCTCTCTCTCTCTCTCTCTCTCTCCCATCTGTCTGTCTGTCTTATCTATCTATTTCAATGTGATCTTCAATACATTCCTGTAGCTCTAGCATTGCTCTTTCTTTGTAGGGGGTGGGGATGGGGGAGACTCAGGACTTTGGGATCCCTGAATTATAATGGGCAGTTTTTTGGCCCAAGAGTTGAATCTCCCCTTGGAACATTTCACAGATGTTAGAACATAAATGGTCAAGGTCTCTTACCCTAAAGCCTCTTCTCCTCAAAATGCCTATCTCAAGGTAAATGATGTGGTGAAGGAAGAAGATCTCTGTTCATCCCATTGCCAGATTGTTCTTTGACTCTTTATGTATGACGACAGGGACTATTTCTTCATGTGGAGAGAAGCACAAAATGATCTGAATGGGAGAAGCAAGGGTTCACGTAAGAAGGAGGCCTCCTCTTTCCAAAGCAATGTGGATGGGGAAGATTCATGACAACATCCTGTCTTCAGGAGGAGGTTTCCTATCCCTGGTTTAGACAGTGCCGAGCTGATGGACCAATAAAAGTCACTTGGTACAAATAAACTTTTCTGTGAAATACAGTATAGACAAATCTGAGTGCAATCTCAGACTGGACTAAACATACACCATTGCTTTGTTTCTTGTGGGAGAGTGCAAGATGAGCTTCCAAGCCTATGATCAAAGATACTTTGCTACTTGTATTCTCTATTAAGAGCAGTCAGGTTTCAGCAGCCCTAAAGAAGTGTTGACTGAATGGAAAATTTATTTTTTGGCAAATGTTCTATTAAGGAGCATTCATTTTTCAGAAGGATAGACATTTGAATATTTTCAATAGGAGATAAATGTGGCATGCAAGATGACTGCTTCCACATGTTGAGGTTGTTGGAGGTGGTCATTTGAAAACAAATGTTATATGAAAGAAAAGGAAAGAGCTGAAGACCTGGTTCTGCCGCCTGGCATGGGAAGGAGGAAAGGATAGTTCCTCATGGGGGTGGTTAATTCCTTAATTTATTGTCCTTCGTTTAATTCCATCTCCATCTGGATTTATAATTATTTATTAATTTATATATTGTACATTGATGTTTTATCCTGTTTTAATCTATTTTATTGTAAACCGCCCAGAGTTCCCCGTTGGGGGAGATGGGCGGTTATATAAATTTAATTAAATAAAAAATAAAATAAAAATATGCATCAGAACGAGCTAATTCAAGGAAGATAAATATCTAGATTACTTTTAGGCTGCATGACCCTTTAATATTAACTCTTCTTTAGTACTTGGTCCTCTTCTGTGGGCTTATGCAATGGCAGAAAAGCCTCCAATATCAGACACTTCAAGCAGCCACTTGGCACTGGGAAGGAAGGAAGGAAGGAAGGAAGGAAGGAAGGGAGGAAGGAAGGAAGGAAGGAAGGAAGGGAGAAGTCCAGAGTAGCATTACCTATGGACCCAACTAGGACACTGCACAAAGCTGCAAAGAACCAATTCTCTTTGGCAGCGGGAGGTATGTTTTCCAACAGTCTTCTCTGAAGCTTGGGCTTATAACTGAACACAAAGAATGAGTTCTCTTTCAGTGGCAAGACAACTATCACATTTGGCCATAACTGCTTTTGTAATATGAATTTAAGAATCTTGCTAAATCTGACAGTTTGGTCTAGTGGTTAAGGCACTAAGCTAGAAACCAGGAGACTGAGAGTTCTAGTCCCACCTTAGGCACGAAAGCCAGCTGGGTGACCTTGGGCCAGTCCCTGTCTCTCAGCCCTAGGAAGGAGCCAATGGCAAACCAGGAGACTCAGAGTTCTAGTCCCGCCTTAGGCACGAAAGCCGGCTGGGTGACCTTGGGCCAGTCATTCTTTCTCAGCCCAACTCACCTCACAGGGTTGTTGTTGTGGGGAAAATAGGAGGAGGAAGGAGTGTTAGGTATGTTCGCCGCCTTGAGTTATTTATAAAAATAATAAAGGCGGGATAGATAATAATAAATTAATTAATTAAAAAAAATAAACTTTTTCTAGTGAAGAAAAGGTTCACTCTCTTCTCCAAGTGAAGCAGGTATCCCTTTTAAATTGGTGGAGATGATTCCTCATATAGAAATGAATTCTGTACTTGGTCAGTCAATGAGTCTCACCTTTTAGCATGATAGGATGACCCAGGTTTATTCAGGTATTTGAGAGGAGGAGAGAAACATCTGTTGGGTGTTTACATCATTCACACCATGAATAAACTTATTTTTCTCTTTCATGTTCCATAGATACTTCTATTGAAAGCCCTTTTGTTCTCTGTAGAGGAGTCCCCTGATGATTTCCCCTACTTTTTCTTATCCATCATCCAGTCTGAGGTGTGACAATCAGTCCTGTACCTAGTATGGTTGCTTCATAGTTTATATAAACATGTTGAAAGGGGGCTGTTGACACCCACAACCAGATCCTGGAGATAAAATGAACAACAGATGCCAGGATTACACCAACATACAAAGCTTTATTAAGTAGGAGAAGCAACAAACTTACTCAGAGGAGCTCTCATCCCAATCAGCCAAGACAGAGAGTGGCAGGAGAGGCCCTTCATCATGACATACCTGTAACTACGTGTTCTTTAGCATCCAGGTTTATAGTCCCGGGCTCTCCCCTCCCATCCGGCAACAGGAAACGGTGCCAGGGAGATTGATCGTGAGATTGACATTTGGGTATTCCTATCAGTAAAAGCATGTGTGCGGGACAGAGGGGTTCTTTCTGCTCCCCAAGCTTCATGCAATAGATCTATTGATGGGAATGGGAAGTTAGTTGCATGATCAGGGAGAGCGAAGGGTTAATTACATTGATAGCAAGAATGGAAAGGCTCCTTGCCTTGGAAAGGGGAGGCCACAGGCTCCTTATATCCTCAGTCTGGCAGCCCGCAAGGCTGTGCGACTTCCTTGGGAGAAGCAGCCGGAAGAGACCAGCTTTACCAGTAAAGGAATTCAGGCACTGGTCAGCCTTGCGGATTAATTGTTACAACAAAAGGCACTGCAAGAATGGCAGTTTTATTTTCAGTCTTTCTCCTTAGGACCCCTACCCCAACTTCACCTTTTTCACAGCTGTCACACCCTGGATTGATGTTTACACAAAGCTTATATCCACCAGAGTCTCAAGATTTCTTTCCGGGTCTGTCTCACAAACTCAAGTCACAAGAGTGCATAGGTGAAGTCTGGATTTTTTGTTACTGTATAACGTCCCTCCATCTAGCCTGATGTTTAAGGTTGCAAGTAGAAATCAAGCAGAGTTGTTTGGAAAGCTAAAGAGCCAAGCCTGAATTTTGCAGGCAGCATCAGAGCAAGAATCATGACCCACCTCAAGGGCAGCACCTGTACTTTTTCTACAGCACCCCAGGGTGGGAAAGAAGGGTACTGCCATTCCTTTTCTGGTCATGCTGGTTAATAAGGTGTCAACTTTCAGGATAGATTTACCCCACACAATTTTTATAGGGAAGTAAAAGATCTCATGGCTACATTTGCAACATATGTTAAGTTTGGTGAACTTTAATCTGGGTTAGTTTTACTGTGGCTTCAGGTGTTGGGCACACCCACCCCATTTAGTTCATTTAAGGTTCACTTTATCATGCAAACCCAAATTCAAAATTATTTGTTTATTTAAATATGATCAAGGTCCAGCAAGGTAAAGAAACAGAATTAACAACTGAATACAAAAAAGCAGTGTATCAACTGTACAGTATAAAACCTGAAAGTTAAGATGTAAGAATAGAATGTAGAAAAAACTGAATAAGGTACAATAAAATGATGTAAAACATAAAATAGAAATAGAACAAATTAAAGATATAATAAAATAAAAGAGGAAAGATGCTCATAATGTCATCACTCCAAGATTAGGCCTTCTTATGGAAGCCTAACAAATGGGTTAATTCAAGGACCAGGTTGAGCATTTTGTGTGAGATTGACCAAATCTTGTTGGTCAGCTTAATCACTTCATCCAATGTCTGTGGAGGATTTACAAACATTTTATTTAGTCATTAATTCATTCAACTTGCATCCTGCTAAATCCTGTAGAGCTCTCATCAATGAACAGTATTGTGCACTAAAACACCCATAGTAAGTATATAATAAGAAATCTACAATAAAATTATTGTAGGCATCAAATTAACATAAAATTGTATGTGTAAAATTAAGAACACATTTAAACCATTCACTATAAGATAAGAAATAAAACATCCACACAAAGTAAACCATTCCAAATGAAAAATAATCAATCCAACATTGCCATTAAACCCATTCAACCACTCTGCCATTCAACCCATCTGAAAAAAGCAAAAAAACAATATGCACAAAAATTTTTGTTGTTGTTTATTCGTTCAGTCGTTTCCGACTCTTCGTGACTTCATGGACCAGTCCACGCCAGAGCTTTCTGTTGGCCGTCACCATCCCCAGCTCCCCCATGGTTGAGTCTGTCACCTCCAGAATATCATCCATCCATCTTGCCCTTGGTCGGCCCCTCTTCCTTTTGCCTTCCACTTTCCCTAGCATCAGCTTCTTCTCCAGGGTATCCTGTCTTCTCATTATGTGGCCAAAGTACTTCAGTTTTGCCTTTAATATCATTCCCTCAAGTGAGCAGTCTGGCTTGATTTCCTGGAGTATGGACTGGTTTGATCTTCTTGCAGTCCAAGGCACTCTCAGAATTTTCCTCCAACACCACAGTTCAAAAGCATCTATCTTCCTTCGCTCAGCCTTCCTTATGGTCCAGCTCTCGCAGCCATAGGTTACTACAGGGAATACCATTGCTTTAACTATGCGGACCTTTGTTGTCAGTGTGATGTCTCTGCTCTTAACTATTTTATCAAGATTTGCCATTGCTCTCCTCCCAAGAAGTAGACGTCTTCTGATTTCCTGGCTGCAGTCAGCGTCTGCAGTAATCTTTGCGCCTAGAAATACAAAGTCTGTCACTGCCTCCACTTTTTCTCCCTCTATTTGCCAGTCATCAATCAAGCTCGTTGCCATAATCTTGGTTTTTTTGAGGTTTAGCTGCAACCCAGCTTTTGCACTTTCTTCTTTCACCTTCGTCATAAGGCTCCTCAACTCCTCCTCGCTTTCAGCCATCAAAGTGGTATCATCTGCATATCTGAGATTGTTAATGTTTCTTCCAGCGATTTTAACTCCAGCCTTGGATTCCTCAAGCCCAGCATGTCGCATGATGTGTTCTGCGTACAGGTTGAATAGGTAGGGTGAGAGTATACAACCCTGCCGTACTCCTTTCCCAATCTTAAACCAGTCCGTTGTTCCGTGCTCTGTTCTTACTGTTGCTACTTGGTCGTTATACAGATTCCTCAGGAGGGAGACAAGATGACTTGGTATCCCCATACCACCAAGAACTTGCCACAATTTGTTATGATCCACACAGTCAAAGGCTTTAGAATAGTCAATAAAACAGAAATAGATGTTTTTCTGAAATTCCCTGGCTTTCTCCATTATCCAACGGATATTGGCAATTTGGTCTCTAGTTCCTCTGCCTTTTCTAAACCCAGCTTGTACATCTGGCAATTCTCGCTCCATGAATTGCTGGAGTCTACCTTGCAAGATCTTGAGCATTACCTTACTGGCATGTGAAATAAGTGCCACTGTTCGATAGTTTGAACATTCTTTAGTGCTTCCCTTTTTTGGTATGGGGATATAAGTTGATTTTTTCCAATCTGATGGCCATTCTTGTGTTTTCCAAATTTGCTGGCATATGGCATGCAGCACCTTGACAGCATCATCTTGCAAGATTTTAAACAGTTCAGCTGGGATACCGTCGTCTCCTGCTGCCTTGTTATTAGCAATGCTTCTTAAGGCCCATTCAACCTCACTCTTCAGGATGTCTGGCTCTAACTCACTGACCACACCGTCAAAGCTATCTCCAATATTATTATCCTTCCTATACAGATCTTCCGTATATTCTTGCCACCTTTTCTTGATCTCTTCTGCTTCTGTTAGGTCCTTACCATCTTTGTTTTTGATCATACCCATTTTTGCCTGGAATTTACCTCCGATGTTTCTAATTTTCTGGAAGAGGTCTCTTGTCCTTCCTATTCTATTGTCTTCTTCCACTTCCGCACATTGCTTGTTTAAAAATAATTCCTTATCTCTTCTGGCTAACCTCTGGAATTTTGCATTTAATTGGGCATATCTCCCCCTATCACTGTTGCCTTTTGCTTTCCTTCTTTCTTGGGCTACTTCCAGTGTTTCAGCAGACAGCCATCTTGCCTTCTTGGTTTTCTTTTTCTTTGGGACGTTTTTTGTTGCCGCCTCCTGAACAATGTTGCGAACTTCTGTCCATAGTTCTTCTGGGACCCTATCTACTAAATCTAGTCCCTTAAATCTATTCTTCACCTCCACTGCATATTCATTAGGAATATTAGTGAGCTCATATCTAACTGATCTGTGGGTCTTCCCTATTCTCTTTAGTCTGATTCTAAATTTTGCAATAAGAAGTTCGTGATCTGAACTACAGTCAGCTCCAGGTCTTGTTTTTACCGACTGTATAGATGTCCGCCACCTTTGGCTGCAAAGGATGTAGTCAATCTGATTTCGGTGTCGACCATCTGGTGAAGTCCATGTATAAAGTCGTCTTTTAGGTTGTTGGAAGAGAGTGTTTGTTATGCACAGTGAGTTGTCTTGGCAAAATTCTATCAGCCTATGTCCTGCTTCATTTTGTTCTCCCAGACCATGCTTGCCTGTAATTCCAGGTGTCGTCTGACTACCCACCTTAGCATTCCAGTCTCCTGTAATGAAAATAACATCTCTTTTTGGTGTATTATCTAGTAGGTGCTGCAGATCCTCATAGAACTGATCTACTTCTGCTTCTTCAGCATCTGTGGTTGGGGCGTATATTTGGATCACTGTGATGTTAAATGGCTTACCCTGAATTCGAATTGAGATCATTCTATCGTTTTTTGGATTGTATCCAAGCACTGCTTTAGCCACTTTATTATTAATTATGAAGGCTACTCCATTTCTTCTGTGGTCCTCTTGTCCACAGTAGTAGATCTGGTGGTCATCTGATGTGAAGTGGCCCATCCCAGTCCATTTCAGTTCACTGACACCTAAAATGTCTATATTTAATCTTGACATCTCACCAATAACCACATCCAATTTGCCCTGGCTCATAGATCTTACATTCCAGGTTCCTATGGTGTGTTGATCTTTAGAACATCGGATTCGTCGTTCACCACCAGCACCGTCGGCCGCTAGCCGTCCTTTCGGCTTTGAGCTAGCTGCGTCATCACATCTGGGGCTAGTTGAACGTATCCTCTGTTCCTCCCCAGTAGCATTTTGACCATCTTCCGACCTGGGAGTCCCATCTTCCGATGGTATACCGACATATCTTTGGTTGTACTGATCCATTTAGTTTTCATGGCAAGAATACTGGGGTGGGTTGCCATTACCTTCCCCAGGGATCGTATTTAGTCTGACCTCTCTGCCACGACCTTCCCGTCTTGGGTGTCCCTTCACGGTTTAGCTCATGGTTTCATTGAGGTACTCAAGCTCCAGCACCACGACAAGGTAACGATCTCCTTTGCTGGAGATGCACAAAAATACCACATTGGAATTAAAAATCAGCTTAGCTTAGTCTAAATTGCATTGAGGATTTAATATATCTAGAAAAGTCCCTGCATGAAGCAAAGTTGTACAATGATGTGAGCTACAGATACAACAAATGTGATATGAGCTACAGCTACAACCAAATGAATTGCATTTGATAGATGTGTCAGCTTGTGGTTGGAGATTGGAATGGCAAAGTAGGAAATAGTAAGGAGGAAACATTAGTTGGACTAAGAGAACAGAAATGAAGCAGGAACTCCAAGCCTGGCTGGCAGCTCGACAAGTCAGAGTTTCTCAGAGCTCTGAGCTCTGAGACCTGGCTAACTTTCTATCTTGTTTGCAGGGGTCTACGGACCACTGAAGTTTCCCCCTGGAGAAGGGGGAACCAGAAGATTGCTCACAGAGCCATTGTAATTGCACACTCCTGTTTTTCTTTGTTGTTTCCACCGCGGAGAAGAACGGGGAGTGAATGCAATGAAATGGCCGAAAGAGGATTCTAGCTCTGCAGAGAACAGTAAGTCTCTTGGGAGACACAAGAGTGACAGCCAGCTTTTAGATCACCTTATATTAGTTTTCTTTTTCAGATTAGTACATTTTTATTATTCTAAAATTTATCTTTGGACTTCGTTAAAAATGTTGGCTAATTTTGTGTTTTCTTTGCTATAATTAATTTTGGTGGAAGTTTGATAGATTTTATTTTGGCAACATAGTGAACAAGTTTTGTATTTTTCTGCCTTTCTTTTGTATCAGAGAAATTGGGACTTAAGAGACTTTGTTGGTATTTCTCACTCACAAACTAACTGACTTTTGAGAAATTGTTTGTTTGGGTTAAGCAGCTTGCAGCCTGAAGAATAAAGAAGAATAAAGAATAAAGCATAGAGAATGTGTGCCTCTCTGCCTTTTTTTTTTTCTTTTTCTATTTTTTTTTAGAAAGGACTATTTTTCATTTGGAATATATTTTCATCTCTCCCTTTACAAACTGTTTGAAATACTGCTCTGTGGAATTTTTTCATCTCTTACTTTAAAAGCTTTTCTCACTTAAAGAAATAGACATTATTGATAAATAATAGAACAGCTGTTCCTTGCTCCCTGAGAATTTTTTTTGTTTTGACTACGGCAGTTGATTACGCTTTGAACAATAAATAATGGCCTTTCTCATAGTACTTCAGGATTTTAAGGAAGAAACCAGCAAAATTTTTTTGCAAATTAAGAAATCCACAGAACGTATATTAATAGTTTTGGTGGCTCAGGAACAGAAGGTACAAGGGACAGATTTAGAAACAGAGGAAAGATTTTTCGAACCAGTAGAGAAACAGGGAAAGAGGACTTTGAATGTATTGGTACAGACGAAGATTATGATATCTTACAGGAAGTGGTCTATTAAATGTTTGGGCATAAATACATTGTGGCAGCTGAGACAGGAAGATTTTAATATGCAAATTGATAGATATGGCAAAATAAACATTTTGATATCCCATATGAGTTACAGAAATAAACAAGTTGCATATTGTGATATTGGCATAACCTAAACAGGAGATTTATTGATATTGATTTGGAATGCAAGGTGAATGAAAATGCGGATTTGGTATTGTACACAGAGTAAGCACAGATATGAGAAATTTACAGATGCATAAAAACATGATATTTTAAGTGTAAGATACAAGATTATAAATAAATAGGTTGATATTATATATTACTCTTTCTGGAGACACATTTATGAGAAGACAATGAGATGATGAGATGGAATTAGAATGTAGGTTATTACAAGAATATGTTGTATGTATTAGGTTATATGTTATGTTAGGTTTTGTATTTTTGCTATATTATGTATTATGTTATGTAATATGTTAGATTATGTATTAATGGAATATATAGTCATAACATGAACAGAATATACTGTATTTTATTAGACGTAGATAAGGCCTTTATTTGTTTTACTAATTGGACTTTATTGAAGATATAAATATAGATGTAAAAATGGAAAGAGCAAATGGAAAACATTTAATTGATGCAACAACGAACATTTGATTACTATTCTAAGGAGTAGAAACCAGAGATGGATTGTTGGAAGATATCAAGAAAGGTGAAACCTATATGAAGAACAGAAGATTGGATTATAGAAATCAAAGGGTATATGACAAAGAAAAGTTTCTGTGTATTGTATTAAGGACTAACATTTAAAGTTAATTGTTGTACTTAAAGCTCAAGGATAAATTGGAGGACATCTATTTTCTATATTTTTTCTTGTTTGTTATTTTTTGACTTCACTTTTTCTTTTCCCTTTTCTTACTTTGTATTTCTATTTCTTTTCCTTTGTATTAGCTTTTAATGTGTATTTTAAAATTAATAAAACTTATGGAAAAAAAAAAAAAGAAATGAAGCAGGAGAATAATTTATCTGTTCCTGCCAATCCAATAATTTCTTCATTGCTAACATAGCCTTCAAACAACCCAAATAAAACTTTATACACGGACATCACCTGATGGAGTACAGACCAATCAATATTAGTAGTTCAAGAAGGTGGAAGAGCTCAGTTATAAAGCAAAGTTGTAGCCAGGAGCTTAATGTGGAAGAGATAATGAACTGCCCATGTGCAATCTGTGGGTTGAATCATTTCAACTGGATTTCTATTTTCTCAGTAGAAACGTTTCACTCCTTATCCAAGGAGCTTCTTCAGTCTGAAGAAGCTTCAGTTTGACTGAAGAAGCTCCTTGGATAAGGAGTGAAACGTTTCTACTGAGAAAATAGAAATCCAGTTGACATGATTCAACCCACAGACTGTTCCACCTGGATGACTGAGAACCTTCATCGACATATGCCCATGTGCAAGTTCCAAGCTAAAGCAGAAGAACAAAGCCAACCAGTTTCCACAGTGTGATCTTAAGTGCGTACCCTCCATTTTCAAAGAAAACATCAGGAACTGCTTTGAAATCCTGAACCTTATTGATAGGGAACCAGAAGAACAGTGGAATGAAATCAAAGAAATTGTTAAGATAAATGTGAAAAGAGACTGCTAAAGACCAAGGAATAGAAGAAAGCAAACTGGATGTCAGAACAAGTGATGGATATTTCCAAGAAGAGAAGCCAATGTCAAGAAGGACAAAAAAATCAGGGAGGAAATGAACAAAGCATCTTAGAAAGGTGTTAGAAGAGACAAGAAGCAGTATTACAATAATAACTGTAAAGGCATCAAAGATGGAAACAGATACAGAAAAACAAGGAAGTCTTCCAAAAGATCTCTGACCTCAGAAAGAAGTTCCAACTTCAAACTGATGTGCTAAAGGATGCCAATGGACCAACAGTAATTGATTCAAAGAAGATAAAACAAAGATGGAAGTAGTAAACTTAAATTCTATACAGTAGAAATGTCAACATCTAAGATACCTTAGAAGATATTCCCTATTTATAAGAACTTGCAGTACTAGAAGATTAAGTTAGATCTTTACCAGTCAGAAGACAACAGGAATTCATGGAATATCTACAAATATACTGCATGGCAAGAAACAGAAGAAGAATCTAACCAAACTATATTACCAATTTTGGCAAAAGACACAGTAACCAACAGATCAGAAGAGATCAGTCTACATACCCATACCAAAAAAAAGAGGAAACTTAACAGAGTGTACAAGCTATTGTTGTTGTTGTTGTTCAGTCGTTTAGTCGTGTCCGACTCTTCGTGCTCTCATGGACCATAGCATGCCAGGCTTTCCTGTCGTCCACTGTCTCTCGGAGTTTACTCAAATTCATGTTCATTACATCGATGATGCCGTCCCCTTCTCCTTTTGCCTTCAGTCTTTCCCAGCATCAGGGTCTTTTCCAGTGAGTCCTCTCTTCGCATTAGGTGGCCAAAGTATTTGAGCTTCAGCTTCAGCATCTGTCCTTCCAATGAGCAGTCAGGGTTGATTTCCTTTAGGATTGACTGGTTTGACCTCCTTGCAGTCCAAGGGACTCTTAAGAGTCTTCTCCAGCACCACAGTTCAAAAGCATCAATTCTTTGGCGCTCAGCCTTTCTTATGGTCCAACTCTCACAGCCATACATTACTACTGGAAAAACCATAGCTTTAACTATACGGACCTTTGTCGGCAAGGTGATGTCTCTACTTTTTAATATGCTGTCTAGGTTTTCCATAGCTTTCCTCCCAAGGAGCAAGTGTCTCTTAATTTCATGGCTGCAGTCACCGTCTGCAGTGATCTTGGAGCCCAAGAAAATAAAATCTGTCACTGCTTCCATTTCGTCCCCTTCTATTTGCTAGGAAGTGATGGGACCAGATGCCATGATCAGGGTTTTTTTAATGTTGAGTTTCAAGCCAGCTTTTTCACTTTCCTCTTTCACCCTCATCAAGAGGCTCTTTAGTTCCTCTTCACTTTCTGCAATTAGGGTGGTATCGTCTGCATATCTGAGGTTGTTGATATTTCTCCCGGCAATCTTAACTCCGGCTTGTGATTCATCCAGCCCGGCATTTCTCATGATGTACTCTGCATATAAGTTAAATAAGCAGGGTGATAATATACAGCCTTGTTGTACTCCTTTCCCAATTTTGAACCAATCGAAATTGCCCTCCGATCTTCCCCAGTAGCATTTTGGACACCTTCCGACCTGAGGGGCTCATCTTTTGGCATCATATCTTTTAGCCTTTTGATACTGTCCATGGGTTTTCTTTGCAAGGATACTGGAGTGGTTTGCCATTCCCTCCTCCAGTTTTGGACCATGTTTTGTCAGAACTCTCCATCATGACCTGTTCTTCTTGACATGACTTCATTGAGTTACACAAGCCCCTTCGCCACGACAAGGCAGTGATCCATGAAGGGGACAAGCTATTGTACAATATCCTAAATTTCACATGGCTAGCAAAATAATGCTTAGGATCATCCAACACAGTTTAGAACCCTACATGAAAGAGAGATGCCAGATGTTCAAGCTGGTTTTAGACAAGGTTAAGGAACAAGAGGTGTGTGTGTGTGTGTGTGTGTGTGTGTGTGTGTGTGTACACCAATAGGAGACCAAACTAATGACAACAGGTACAGCAACCAGCCTTAGAACTGACCATCAAGATACTGAAGTGGTGGATAGCTTCTGCCTTTTAGGACTGGTTATCAACAATAAAAGAACTGTCAGTCAAGAAATATGCTGCAGAATAGCATTTGGTAGAGTAACAATGAAAGCCTTGGAAAAGATATTCAGATCCTGGTATTCTCCAGAATCTTCTCCAACACAAAAGTTCCAAAGTGTCAATACTACTTCTACCCTGCTTCTTCAAAGTCTAAGTTTTGCTTCCATGCAGTATCACAGGGAAAATCATTGCCTGCACAATTTTGATCTTTGTAGATATAGACACATCACAGCATTTGAACAACTTTCCCTAGGCCTCCATCATTACCTTGCCAAGTGCTAGACTTTGACACATTTCTTGAAAATCAGGAGTATGTATTGGTGGGGATCAGGATGGTAGTTCAGTGATGGGGTGGGGTTTGAGGGAGCTTCATGGAAAAAGAGTGGACAGTGCCAGGCCACAAATTAAAATGGGTTTGATTTATTTGACATTTAATTAAAATGAAATAATATGCAATTAATATGCTCATTCTTCATGTGTTACTGTCAGGTAAATATGAGCAGCTGCTTCCATGTTTCTGGAAAGAGTACTTGAGACAGTGCAGTCTGGGAACCTTAATTGGCATAACTAGTTAATACAAATAATAAAATACAAATATTTTTACCAATCCATGCCTCAGTAAGTAGAGCCAAAAGGCAAACTCATTCAACCAGGAACAGTGACTAATTTAAAAGCATATCCAATTGCCCAGTGGGAAGTATCTTTAGTGGGAAATATCTTCAGAAAAAAAACATGTGCAGTGAAAACCTATTTGGATGGAGCCCAGTGGATCTCTAGGAAATTATTCTAGGCTGTGGCTTTGATCCATCCTTAAGGCAGAAAAGGGCACACTGCATCCTTCAGATCTAAAGGAGGGTGGAAATATGCAAAGGTGGAAGCATTCTAATTTATGTAGGACTTGGAAATGAAAAGCCAAATCAAGTCATACCTGATGCCTGATAACTACTAAGTATATGGACAAATGCTTATTATCCCTGTTGACCTCTGTGGCATGCCAGAATAGCCACTGATCATCATCCTTGGACAGGAAATTTGTGTGTGTGTGGGTTTATGTGCATGAAATCTTGAAGGTATCTGGCTGAAAGTCTGCAGGGTTAACGTTCTCTAAAGGATCTAGTATCCCTGTTCTTTGCATCCCACTTTGTTTGCAAATATTGAAGCTCAGGTTTAACCCTGACTCTTGCCAGCTTTGAATTTTGATTGACTTATTTGCACACCCCTATTTAAGGAGGGGCATGGTGGCTCAGCGGGTAAGATGCCAGGCTTGTCGATCAGAAGATCGCAAGTTCGGAGGTTCGAATCCCTAGCCCTGCGTGCGGAGTGAGCTCCCGCACTAGCTCCAGCTCTTGCCAACCTAGCAATTCGAAAGCATGCCAATGCAAGTAGATGAATAGGTACCACTTCGGTGGGTATGTAACAGCGTTCCACGCACGTCATGCGGCCACATGACCGTGGAAGCGTCTTCGGACAACGCTGGCTCTTCAGCTAACAAACGGAGATGAGCACCGGCCCCTAGAGTCGGACACGACTGCACAAATGTGTGGGGGGAACCTTTACCTTTAGATAGCTAATGGTGAATGCAACCCACATATACAGCAAAATCCTTCCCCCGACCTAGCAGGACCATATCATTAAACAATTTTTAAGGTCATTACCAATGCTTTGAAACTAGGATCAGAGCCAACCACTGCATCAGAGAGCTCCCATCTTTGTAACTGGAGGATTCTAGTCAGGAAATCAATGTGCAGCAATCAAAGGCAGAGATCAGAAAGCTAAACAAATCTAATCTAGTTCAATACAAAGTATTGTATTTATGGTGCCTCCCATAAGAGATAAGGATGAAAGGGAAATGAAAACATACTTGCTTGGCTGTCCTTTCCAACAGCTTAGACATCCTTTGCCTATCTCCAAAAGCCCTGTTGAAAGGAATCTAGGAGAAGAAGTAAGGCAGGCAAAGTCAAATAGATGCCTGACTCTGTGCCAGCTTCTACAATCCCACCATGGAGCCATTTAACATCACTTGAAAGAAAAGGCTTAGAAGTTTGAAGGAGAAAAGTGTTGGGGAAGGATAAGGAATCCTATGAAATGAGATATTAAATGCAAAATGGCAAACAGTTCCTACTAGAAGGGACATGGGCCACATTTAAATAGTCCAGTGTGGCCATACTTAGAGCTTTCTAACATATTGAAAAGGAATGGAAGCATGTATAGGAAATGGAAGGAGGAGAACATAACCAAACAGGGATACAAGGCAGTCACCAGAAACTGTAGAGATAGTGCAAGAAAGCCCTAAAGCTCAGAATGAGCTGGGGCTTGCAAAATGTGCCCAGAATAAGAGCAAAAAGGGTTTTGGGTAGATGAGTAATGAAAGGAAAGGCAAAGAAATGGTTAAGTCTGTGGTGAGGACAAAGGAGTAACAGATGATGGCAAGAAGGCAGAATAACTTAACTTGCTTTTTATGTCTGTATTCAGTCAGAATGAAAATGAAGCCCTAGCTAGCCAATGTTGTGCCCCTGGCAGAAGGAGGGAGTTGGAGAAGGTAAAATAAAACTTAATTAATTTAAACAAGTGCAAGTCTCCAGAGCCAGATGAGTTATATCCTAAGGAACTAGCAAAGGTGGTCATAGAAGCATTAACTTTATTTTAAATTTTTATCTATTTTATTGTATTTATTTTATTTATCTTTGATTTTGCTTTAACTTTGATTATCTTTGAGAACTCCTGGAGAACTTGGTAAAGTCCCAGAAGGACTGAAGGAAATTTTTGAGATTGTTGTCCCTGTCTTCAAAAAGGGAAGTGGGAGGACCCAGGAAATTTCAGACTTCTCAGCTTCACGTCTATATTGGGCAAAGTTTTAGAGCATGTTATTAAACAGCATGTTTGTGAGCACTTGGATATGAATGCAACAACCAACAACAGCAGCATGGATTGGTCACAAGCAAGTCATGCTAGACTAAACTGATCTTTTCTTGTCAGGTTTTGAGAATATTTTGCTTCTTTTTTCTTCGTCATTTAAACGATTTAAACCTATTTCTGTATGCTTCTTGAAAAGAGCTACCCATATTTGGGATTGGAAGTTGGGACTGCATAAAAATGATTTTGGTGCAAAATATGGCCCAGAAGTTTCATGTTGCTCACTTTCCAATCAACAGCCAATGCAAAATCACTACCAAATTGGTGGCCAGGATAATTAAGTGGATAATTTTTCCAAATCACTCCAGGGGAAGTTGAATTTCTCAGGAACAGGGCTCTTTCATAAGAAATGAGAGTAGCACTAGTAATGAAAACACCAGCTTTGCTCAGATTTCAAATCCACCACAGGAGAAGAAAGCACAAATAAACACTCACTCTTGACCCCAGCTGTCCTGTCATTATACTGGTCTAGAGGGCCTGGTTACTCGCCCAGCCTGTCCAATCAGGCAGAGTTGGCATGCTCCAGGTCCCATCCATTAAGCAGTGTCACCTGATGGGACCTAGCAAAAGTGCCTTCTCTCTTGCAGCACCTGCCCTCTGGAACACTGTCTTCCTGATGTTCGTCTGGTCTCCACCTTGGACATGTTCGAAAGACCTATAAATTGCTGACTCTTCACCTTTCTGCCTCGACTGCAAGAACAATTAAAAGTAGATAATGATTGGAAGCCTCTATTTATACACAGTGAGAGGAACATGCTAGATAATGAATGCTTCCCTTTAGAAACATGACACAGATTCGCATTTTGCTCAAAGGGAGGCTAATATAACTGCATGCAGGTAAGTAGAAGACAGGCAATTTAATCATAGAATGCTTCTGTCTCAATAAACTGTAACTGCGTGGTAACCATTGGAAGAGTATATAGCCCTGCTGAGAAAAATCTTTTTATTAATGGAAAAACGGTTCCCATGACAGCCTATGCTTCCAAAGCAATCTCTCAGCTCAAATGTTCCCTCTTTACTTTCTATAATTATAGCCCATGGATTACATGTTCAGAAAATAAACAGAAACAAGCACGGGAGGATCATGACTCAAGTGTGCAGGCCTACTGATTCATCTCTCTCCCCATTTTATATCCAACTTCTCAACAGGAGAGAACCCTTAAGATTGCTCATGACATCAATAAAATGCAGTATTAATGGATAGGCCAATGTCCACAATCTAAGAAGTAGATCTGGGTGGATAAATCTTGCATTTTTTTCCCTTCCAGTTCTTAATTGCATGAACATATGCTTTAGAAATGTCTTTCAAAAGGGAAAGAAAAGTTGGGCAAAACTCTCATGGAGCAGGTCATGTTCTTGCCTTTAATTAGATACAAGATGGCCAAGGAATGTATGTCAATGTCCTAGTTTTCCTTGGATGTTCTCTTCAATGCTCTGCAGCTTCCCATTCTTCTATTAATCCAAAGAGAAGAGCTCAGAAGGGACCTCTTTTCAGATGAGGATTTGTGGGTGGGCAGCACTGAATCTTTGGAGTGTTACAAAGCTGTATACTGGAAACAGAAACATCTGAAACAGCATCTTCCACCAAATTTAATAATTGGTTAAGTTCAAAAGCACTTCCAGGAGAAATTCAAAAGAAATTGTCAACCATCTTGAGAATATGAAACAGCAGCTTCTTTTGAAGAGGGGAAAAAAAATCAAGGAAAGTTAGATTTCAGAAGTATTAATAAAAGGTACATGGGCGGTGGATACGTATTCAGTCGCCCTAACTCAAGCCTTCCGGATATTGCAAAAAGATATTAACTGTGCCGTTAAGAAAAAATCTACGCCAGTGCAAAGGCAGAAGTCCAAAGAAGAACTAGAGAACTTAAGAACATATGGTGGATAAAAAAAGCCCAAAATACCCAACATTTTGCAGATGCTCATGATGCACGGGGCTTTTTTAATGCCATAAAGGCCATCTATGGACCAACAAACCATGGTACAAATCCCTTACGCTCAGTAAAGGTAAAGGTAAAGGTACCAGCAAAGGTACTTTGCTCCAGCAAAGGAGATCGTTACCTTGTCGTGGTGCTGGAGCTTGAGCACCTCAATGAAACCATGAGCTAAACCGTGAAGGGACACCCAAGACGGGAAGGTCGTGGCAGAGAGGTCAGACTAAATACGATCCCTGGGGAAGGTAATGGCAACCCACCCCAGTATTCTTGCCATGAAAACTAAATGGATCAGTACAACCGGAGATATGTCGGTATACCATCAGAACATGGGACTCCCAGGTCAGAAGATGGTCAAAATGCTACTGGGGAGGAACAGAGGATACGTTCAACTAGCCCCAGATGTGATGACGCAGCTAGCTCAAAGCCGAAAGGACGGCTAGCGGCCGACGGTGCTGGTGGTGAACGACGAATCCGATGTTCTAAAGATCAACACACCATAGGAACCTGGAATGTAAGATCTATGAGCCAGGGCAAATTGGATGTGGTTATTGGTGAGATGTCAAGATTAAATATAGACATTTTAGGTGTCAGTGAACTGAAATGGACTGGGATGGGCCACTTCACATCAGATGACCACCAGATCTACTACTGTGGACAAGAGGACCACAGAAGAAATGGAGTAGCCTTCATAATTAATAATAAAGTGGCTAAAGCAGTGCTTGGATACAATCCAAAAAAACGATAGAATGATCTCAATTCGAATTCAGGGTAAGCCATTTAACATCACAGTGATCCAAATATACGCCCCAACCACAGATGCTGAAGAAGCAGAAGTAGATCAGTTCTATGAGGATCTGCAGCACCTACTAGGTAATACACCAAAAAGAGATGTTATTTTCATTACAGGAGACTGGAATGCTAAGGTGGGTAGTCAGACGACACCTGGAATTACAGGCAAGCATGGTCTGGGAGAACAAAATGAAGCAGGACATAGGCTGATAGAATTTTGCCAAGACAACTCACTGTGCATAACAAACACTCTCTTCCAACAACCTAAAAGACGACTTTATACATGGACTTCACCAGATGGTCGACACCGAAATCAGATTGACTACATCCTTTGCAGCCAAAGATGGCGGACATCTATACAGTCGGTAAAAACAAGACCTGGAGCTGACTGTAGTTCAGATCACGAACTTCTTATTGCAAAATTTAGAATCAAACTAAAGAGAATAGGGAAGACCCACAGATCAGTTAGATATGAGCTCACTAATATTCCTAAGGAATATGCAGTGGAGGTGAAGAATAGATTTAAGAGACTAGATTTAGTAGATAGGGTCCCAGAAGAACTATGGACAGAAGTTCGCAACATTGTTCAGGAGGCGGCAACAAAAAACGTCCCAAAGAAAAAGAAAACCAAGAAGGCAAGATGGCTGTCTGCTGAAACACTGGAAGTAGCCCAAGAAAGAAGGAAAGCAAAAGGCAACAGTGATAGGGGGAGATATGCCCAATTAAATGCAAAATTCCAGAGGTTAGCCAGAAGAGATAAGGAATTATTTTTAAACAAGCAATGTGCGGAAGTGGAAGAAGACAATAGAATAGGAAGGACAAGAGATCTCTTCCAGAAAATTAGAAACATCGGAGGTAAATTCCAGGCAAAAATGGGTATGATCAAAAACAAAGATGGTAAGGACCTAACAGAAGCAGAAGAGATCAAGAAAAGGTGGCAAGAATATACGGAAGATCTGTATAGGAAGGATAATAATATTGGAGATAGCTTTGACGGTGTGGTCAGTGAGTTAGAGCCAGACATCCTGAAGAGTGAGGTTGAATGGGCCTTAAGAAGCATTGCTAATAACAAGGCAGCAGGAGACGACGGTATCCCAGCTGAACTGTTTAAAATCTTGCAAGATGATGCTGTCAAGGTGATGCATGCCATATGCCAGCAAATTTGGAAAACACAAGAATGGCCATCAGATTGGAAAAAGTCAACTTATATCCCCATACCAAAAAAGGGAAGCACTAAAGAATGTTCAAACTATCGAACAGTGGCACTTATTTCACATGCCAGTAAGGTAATGCTCAAGATCTTGCAAGGTAGACTCCAGCAATTCATGGAGCGAGAATTGCCAGATGTACAAGCTGGGTTTAGAAAAGGCAGAGGAACTAGAGACCAAATTGCCAATATCCGCTGGATAATGGAGAAAGCCAGGGAATTTCAGAAAAACATCTATTTCTGTTTTATTGACTATTCTAAAGCCTTTGACTGTGTGGATCATAACAAATTGTGGCAAGTTCTTGGTGGTATGGGGATACCAAGTCATCTTGTCTGCCTCCTGAGGAATCTGTATAACGACCAAGTAGCAACGGTAAGAACAGAGCATGGAACAGCGGACTGGTTTAAGATTGGGAAAGGAGTACGGCAGGGTTGTATACTCTCGCCCTACCTATTCAACCTGTACGCAGAACACATCATGCGACATGCTGGGCTTGATGAATCCAAGGCTGGAGTTAAAATCGCTGGAAGAAACATTAACAATCTCAGATATGCAGATGATACCACTTTGATGGCTGAAAGCGAGGAGGAGTTGAGAAGCCTTATGACGAAGGTGAAAGAAGAAAGTGCAAAAGCTGGGTTGCAGTTAAACCTCAAAAAAACCAAGATTATGGCAACGAGCTTGATTGATGATTGGCAAATAGAGGGAGAAAAAGTGGAGGCAGTGACAGACTTTGTATTTCTAGGCGCAAAGATTACTGCAGACGCTGACTGCAGCCAGGAAATCAGAAGACATCTACTTCTTGGGAGGAGAGCAATGGCAAATCTTGATAAAATAGTTAAGAGCAGAGACATCACACTGACAACAAAGGTCCACATAGTTAAAGCAATGGTATTCCCTGTAGTAACCTATGGCTGCGAGAGCTGGACCATAAGGAAGGCTGAGCGAAGGAAGATAGATGCTTTTGAACTGTGGTGTTGGAGGAAAATTCTGAGAGTGCCTTGGACTGCAGGAAGATCAAACCAGTCCATACTCCAGGAAATCAAGCCAGACTTCTCACTTGAGGGAATGATATTAAAGGCAAAACTGAAGTACTTTGGCCACATAATGAGAAGACAGGATACCCTGGAGAAGAAGCTGATGCTAGGGAAAGTGGAAGGCAAAAGGAAGAGGGGCCGACCAAGGGCAAGATGGATGGATGGTATTCTGGAGGTGACAGACTCAACCATTGGGGAGCTGGGAATGGTGACGGCCGACAGAAAGCTCTGGCGTGGACTGGTCCATGAAGTCACGAAGAGTCGGAAACGATTGAACGAATAAACAACAAACCCCCCGCACATTTGTGCAGTCATGTCCGACTCTAGGGGCCGGTGCTCATCTCTGTTTGTTAGCCAAAGAGCCAGCATTGTCCGAAGACGCTTCCACGGTCATGTGGCCGCATGACACGCGCGGAACGCTGTTACGCTCAGTAGATGGTGCTAAACTTCTAAAGGACAAAGAGTCTATTGCACTGCGCTGGAAAGAGCATTACTACAATCTCCTTAATCATCACTCTACTGTGGCTGATGAAGTCTTCTTGCAAATCCCGCAAAAACAAATAAGAGATGAGCTTGCAGTACCCCCTAGTTTGGAGGAAGTCAGTAAAGCCAATGTATTGTCGAAGGCTTTCACGGCCGGAGTTCAATGGCTGTTGTGGGTCTTCCGGGCTGTGTGGCCGTGTTCTGGAAGTTGTGGTTCCTAACGTTTCGCCAGCATCTGTGGCCAGCATCTTCAGAGGGCAGGAGCACAGATAGAAGCAAAATCTCTGTGCCCAGGTAGAGTGGCAATGTTCTATTTATAGAGCTAAATTATAGGAGATTAGGTGGGGTTTTTTGTTGTGTTGATCATCAGCCACTCGTTAACATTTCAACACAACAAAAAACCCCACCTAATCTCCTATAATTTAGCTCTATAAATAGAACATTGCCACTCTACCTGGGCACAGAGATTTTGCTTCTATCTGTGCGCCTGCCCTCTGAAGATGCTGGCCACAGATGCTGGCGAAACGTTAGGAACCACAACTTCCAGAACACGGCCACACAGCCCGGAAGACCCACAACAGCCATCAGTAAAGCCACTAAACAAAATTCATATTTTCTAACACTTTAAACATAAAAGTCCAATTTAAATTGTCAAAAGCTTTTTCAGCCTCTATAAATATCAAGGCAGCTTGTTTTTCATAGTGTTGTTCCAAATATTCCAATATATCTAATATATTTCGGACATTGTCACGGATCTGTCTCTTAGGTAGAAATCCTGCTTGATCTTGATGTATAAAGTTTTTAAGAATGTTTTTCATTCTTTCTGCCAATATAGTTGTAAAGATCTTATAATCATTGTTCAATAAAGATATTGGTCTATAATCCTTAGTTAAAGTCAAATCTTGTTGTTCTTTAGGGATCAATGTTATATGTGCTTCTTTCCAAGTCTCTGGCATTGTTCCTGTTTCCAAAATCGAATTCATAGTCATCTGTAAAGGTAAACATAATTCATCTTCAAAACATTTATAATAAGCTGCTGACAGGCCATCCGGTCCTGGCGCTTTTCCACTGCTAATTTTCTTAAAAGCCTTTACCATTTCCTCTGTTGTTATAGGATTGTTAAGCATTAATCTTTGTTGGTCATCAAGAACAGTTAGTTTCTGTTTACTCAGGTATTCTTCAATATCTATCAAATTAACTTCTTGTTTTTTATATAGTCTTGAATAATAATCATAAAAAGCTTCTTGTATATCTATATTATTCACCATAACTTTTCCTTCATGTTGTATTTTGGAAATTAAATTTTTTTGTCTTTGTTTCCGTAATTTATAAGCCAACCATCTACCTGGTTTATTAGCATGTTCAAAATATTTTTGCTTTGTAAATTTCATTTGAGTATCTCTTGTGTCAATATCATCGATATCTGTTTTTGTAAAAAATTCATTTGAGTAGGTAAAATATCATCCATTGGCTTATCTCTTAAACATATCTCTTTATTTTTTATTTCATCTAAAATCAGTTGGATTCTCTCTTGTTTCTTTCTCCTCATTTGAGCATTATATTGAATAAAGTAACCCCTCATATATGCTTTACTGGCATCCCATACAATCTGAGTATTGGTGCCTTTGTTTGAATTCAATTGGAAATATTCCCTTAATTTTTTTTGCATGCCTCAACTATATCATTTTTCCGAAATATTGACTCATTTAATCTCCATCTGAATACATTCCTTTTTCCTTTAGCAGTCAACATTACTGGATTATGATCTGAAAGAGTCTTAGGTAATATTTCAACTTTACTAATATCCATCATTAGGCTTTTAGATATCAAAATCATATCTATTCTAGAATGTGATTTAAATCTTTCTGAGTAGTAGGTATATTAGTAGTAGGTAGTAGTAGGTATATGGCATAGGGCCAGGGTACCTGAGGGACCGTCTCGTCCCGATAACGTCGGCCCGCCCCACCCGTGCATGCAGGGAGGGCATACTTCGGACCCCCTCAACAAGAGAATTCCATCTGGCAGGGTCCAGGAGACGTGCCTTCTCTGCGATAGCGCCCGCCTTATGGAACATCTTGCCCCCGGAGGTGAGACTCGCCCCCTCACTCCTGGCCTTCTGGAAGGCCCTCAAGACCTGGCTCTGCCATCGAGCCTGGGATGACAGAGGTGGCAGTGCCTCCTGGGGTTGGCTGGCCCCGTAGGAATACAATCTACACCACGGTCTCCAATCCATCTTGGATTTAGATAATTTATTACTGTATAGTATTATTTATTATTGTATTTTTAGAGGATATTTTTATAGTTTTTAAACTTTCAATTGTTGTAACCCGCCCAGAGTCCCTTGCAAGGGAGATGGGCGGGGAATAAATTGAAATTGAAATAAATTGAAATTGAAATATATTCTCTAGAAGTCCCATTCATAAGTCTCCATATATCTTGTAAGTCCAACATCTCTTTTAAATCAAAAAATGTTTGTGGCAATTTTCCCTGTGTACTCTTCACTTCTTTTTGTGATTGTTTATCCATCTTAGGGTAGATTACTCCATTCCAATCACCCATAAAACACCAATTTTCATAGTTTTGGTCCAAAAGTTTGTCCATCAAATTTTTATAAAATACTCCTTTATCCATATTCGGTGCATAAAGTCCAACAACCAATGTTTTGGTTCCTTGTATGTTTATTTCAACTGCGACATAACGTCCTTCATCATCCTTTAATATCAATTTTGGATTTAACTTTGGTTGTATATACAAAACTACCCCCTTTGTTTTTTTATTTCCAGCTGAAATATATTCTTCTCCAAGTTGTTTTTGAATCAGGTATTTAGTGTCTTTTTTGCAAATATGAGTTTCTTGTAAGCAAATTATATCCAATTTCAGTTTTTTCAAAAAATGAAAGATCTTCCTTCTTTTCTGTGGAGTGTTGGCACCATTTATATTCCATGTCAGATATTTATAATCCATAATTGTATTGGTAGTTAAAGTCCCTTTTTCAAGTCCAGACCTGCAGCTCCCATCTCAGATAAGTCTTCTTTCTTCTTCTTGTCTTTAGATGTCGCTCCTCCCTCTTCTAAATCTTCAGTTGGCACACCTATTTCTGTCTTGTATTTTTCTAGAAATGCTTTTGCTTTTAAGATGGAAGTTATTCTGAACTTCTGCCCCTTGAACATAAAAGATACACCTTCTAATTTCTCCCATCTAAATGCAATATTATGTTGTTTTAATTTGTCTGTAAGGAAGGAATAATCTCTTCTTTTCCTTAATATTCTCAAAGGTATTTCTTTTAATATAATTATTTCTTTCCCTTCTATGTTTAATCTATTATTATAATGTTTCTTCAAAACTTGTTCTTTTACCACTTTTCTCACAAAATATATTAATATATCTCTAGGTACTTTATTTTCTCTTGCATATCGTGAGTTCACTCTAAAGATTTTATCTATTTCCAAATCTAGATCTTGTTCTTTTATCTCTAGAAATTTAGCCAATTCAGTTATAATCCTTTCTCTTACATCTTCATTTACTTGCTCAGGAACTGCTCTCAATCTCAAAATATGTTCCTTCTCTCTCATTTCCGCTAATGCTGTGATGTCTAAATTGTGTTCAATTTCTTTGGTAATATATTCTGATTTAATCTCTAATTTTTGCATCTGACCTTGTGTATCTTTAAGTTCTCCTGACAGAGAGCTCACCACTTCCATAACAGTTTGTATTTCTCTTTTAAACTCCAGCTTTATTTCTTGGGTGATTTCTTTTTTCATATCTTCCATCTTTTGGTATATCTTTTTATCTAAGGATGCAATCTGTTCTTCCATATGCTTATTTTGCTGGCCCAGATTAGTTGATGAATCTTCCACTTTCTTGTTTAATGCTGCAATTGCTTCAAGAATTTTTTTGTTTCCAATAGTGAAGTTTCTGTTGTTGAAGCAGATGACACAGATTCAGTAGATGCTCTTCCAGCCTCTTTTTCCTTATCTTTATCTCTCCTCTTCAATACCACAGACGCCATGGTGTAGACAGTTTTCCTGTAAGAGAGAGAAAAAAAAAGAGAGGAGAAGGGGGAAAAAGGGGGAAGGAGGAAAGAAAATAAAAAATACCAAAAAAATAAAAAATAAAAAATGGATTAGATCAATATATACTCCCCAATTTGCAAAAATAATTGTTAATGGAGAATTTAGTAAACCATGTGAAATCCAAAAAGGTACAAGACAAGGTTGTCCATTATCTCCACTTTTATTTATATTGGTATTAGAGGTCTTATTGCGAGATGTTAGACAAGATGAAGGTATTCATGGTATTAAGGTTAAAAAAGAAGTTTATAAATTAAAGCATTTGCTGATGACTTAGTCTTTACTTTGGAGAATCCACTAGATGGAATTGAATTATTGATACAGAAATTAAAAGACTTTGGATTGTTAGCAGGGTTTAAAGTGAATTTACAGAAAACAAAAGTTTTGACTAAAAACATGGATCGTCATCAACAAGAGAAATTGAAAGAAATAACAGGATATTCAATGGAAGAAAAAGTAAAATATTTGGGAGTATACTTAACAGCTAAAAATGTCAAGTTATTTAAGAATAACTATATTCCGCTTTGGACAGATATTAAAAAAGATTTGGATCAGTGGGAAAAATTACAATTATCACTATTAGGTAGAATTTCAGCAATTAAAATGAATATCTTGCCAAGAATTTTATATCTTTTTCAAACTTTACCTATATTGGCATCAGAAGAACCTTTCAAACAATGGCAGCGAGATATTTCTAAGTTTATTTGGCAAGGGAAAAAACCAAGAATAAAATATAAAGTGCTGCAAGATTCAAAGGAAAGAGGCGGATTGGGTTTACCGGATCTGAAATTATATTACGCGGCTTGCTGTTTGGTATGGATAAAAGAGTGGATAGTTTTGAAAAATGAAAAATTATTGAACTTGGAGGGTCATGAATTAAGATATGGATGGCATGGTTATTTGTGGTATGACAAAGTGAAAGTTAACGTGGATTTTAAAAATCATTACATCAGAAGATCTTTGTTAAGAATTTGGAATAAATATAAACTAACTTTATGTTATAAAAGACCTTTATGGATTTCTACACAAGAAGCATTTTATAGAACAGAAGTAAGAGTTAAAGATAAATGGTTGATTTACAAAGACTTTTTAAAAAAAGAACAAGGACAATATAAAACTAAATCAAAAGAAGAACTGGCCTTTGAAGGATACAATTTCCAATGGCTTTCATATATGCAACTTGTAGAAAAATTTAAATCAGACAAAAAGGACCTTGAATTTGAACAAAATAAATCAGAATTTGAGATACAATTTTGTGAGACAGATGACCATTTAATTGCTAAAATGTATAAATTATTGTTAAAAGGTGAAATGGTAGAGGAACAAGTTAAAGATTGCATGATTAAGTGGGCAAAAATATTGGTCATAATATTCAAATGCAACAATTGGAAGATATGTGGATTAAAGGATTAAAATTTACTTTGTGCTATAATTTGAAGGAAAATTTCTACAAGATGATGTACAGATGGTATATGACCCCACAAAAGTTAGCTAAAATGTATGGGAATGTTTCCAACTTATGTTGGAAATGTAAAAAAAAAGAGGGGTCATTTTATCATATGTGGTGGACTTGTGAAATTGCTAAGAAGTTTTGGACTCAGATACATTCATTGATGCAAAATATTTTACAAATTCAAGTTCCATATAAACCAGAACTATTTTTATTGGGAATAACAGAAGAACAAATAGGAAAGAAATTTACAAGAATCATGCAATATATGGTTACAGCAGCAAGACTTGTATATGCACAAAATTGGAAAAATCAGACTATACCTACGATACAGGATTGGATGTTAAAAGTAATGGAAATGGCAGAAAATGATAAATTGACATGTTTATTAAAAGAAAATACAAATTATTATTTTCTTAAAGAGTGGAAACCCTTAATGGACTATTTGCAAAATGCAGGAGGGGTAAAGCTTACATGGGGTTTTGAAGATTAATATATATATATAAATTGATATATTAGACAGGAAATGTTTTACAATGTTATATATAGACCTAGCATGTAAGCGACTATTTGTTAAATTACTATGACCAGAGATAAATCGGAAGTTGACTAACTTCTATGTTTTATCTTTCTCTTTTTCTAGTTACTTTACTACACTTTTTTTCTTTCTTTCTTTGATTTGTATTTCTATTTCTTTTTCCTTTTCAAACTTTTATCTATGTATATTTAAAATTCAATAAAATATATTAGTAAAGCCACTAAACAAATGAAAAATAACAAAGCTAGTGGACCTGATGGGATTCCTGCTGAAGTCTTTAAAGAAGGCGGGCCTGAACTTACACAACAACTTCATAAGCTCATCAAAAAAATCTGGATGAGGGAGGAGATTCCAGCAGACTTTAGGGATGCCATAATTATCACTCTCTTTAAAAAGGGTGATAGAACAGACTGTGGAAACTATCGAGGCATCTCCCTTCTAGCCACAGCAGGCAAAATCCTGGCAAAGATCATCGCAAAACGTCTATCTGTATTAGAAGACATCCTCCATGAAACGCAAAACGGCTTCCGCCCTTCCAGGGGAACAGTGGATATGATCTTCACTGCACGACAGCTTCAAGAAAAATGCAAGGAGCAAAACCACCCTCTGTACATGGCGTTTATTGATCTGACTAAAGATTTTGATACTGTAAATCATACTGCTCTCTGGACCATCCTTCTGAAAATCGGATGCCCTGATAAATTTGTGAACATCTTGCGGCTACTCCATGACGACATGATGGCAACAATCCTGAATAACAATGGCTCTCAAAGCGATCCATTTAAAGTGGAATCCGGCGTTAAACAGGGATGTGTTATTGCTCCAACCTTATTCGCTATCTTCATCGCTATGTTTATACACCTTGTTGAAGAGAAACTTCCTACTGCTGTAGAAATTATATATAGAACAGACGGAAAGTTTTTTAATCTTAGTAGGCTGAAAGCAAAAAATAAGGTAATTACAACTTCTGTTATAGAACTTCAATATGCTGATGATAACGTAGTCTGTGCATACTCCGAGGAAGATCTTCAAACTATCCTAAACATCTTTGCAGAAGCATATGAAAAGCTCGGCCTCTCGATTAACATTAAAAAAACCAAAGTGCTTTACCAGCAAGTTCGAACCAATCCCTCCGCAGCGCCATCAATCCAGCTTAAAGGTGTGTCACTAGAAAATGTCAACCACTTTATCTCGGCAGCCATCTATCTACAAAAGCCGACATTGACACTGAAATTCAGCATCGCCTGAGCTCTGTGAGTGTTGCTTTCTCCCGAATGAAGCGTAGAGTGTTTGAGGATCGGGACATTCGCAGGGAGACCAAAATGCTTGTTTACAAAGCCATTGTACTACCAACCCTTCTGTACGCCTGTGAAACATGGACCCTCTACAAACGCCACCTCCAACTTCTTGAAAGATTCCATCAACGCTGCCTCCGAAAAATTCTGCAAATTACTTGGGAAGATAGGCGGACTAATGTTAGTGTATTAGAAGAAGCGAAAACCACCAGCATTGAAACAATGATCATCCAACATCAACTTCGCTGGACCGGTCATGTTGTTCGAATGCCTGACCATCGTCTTCCAAAGCAGCTACTTTACTCCCAACTTAAGAATGGAAAATGGAATATTGGTGGACAGCAAAAGAGATTCAAAGACACTCTCAAAGCTAACTTAAAAAAATGTAATATCAGCATTGAGAACTGGGAAGCCCTAACACATGAGCGTTTCAATTGGAGGTCAGCCTTTATGAATGGCGCTATGGACTTTGAAGAAGCACGAGTACAGGGCGAAACGGAGAAAAGAGCTAAAAGGAAGGCACGTCAGGCAAACCCTCATCATGACCGTCTCCCACCCGGAAACCTATGCCCTCACTGTGGGAGGTTGTGTGGATCTAGAATTGGCCTTTATAGCCACTTACGGATCCACTGTTAAAATTTTACCTTTGGAAGACAATCTTACTCGGCTATGAGTGATCGCCAATGACACAGACTTTGAGGCAACTTCTAGATTCCTCTTGAAGGAGGGATAAAGATATGGGAAGGGCTTGTCTGCACTGCACCCTTAAGCTGTTCTTGTCCTGTAGTCATCCTGGCTTGACTCTAAGGCTAGATCTGCATCTTCTGCTTGGCCCATCGCTAGGACCATCCAGTCCCCTCTTCCTGAATGCAGGAATGGATGACGTCCTCCTTCTTCCTCTCCCAGCCCACCACAAATGCACCTCATTCCCATGTGTTTCAGCTTGATTTCAAAACGGCTGTTTTCTGAACTGAGCTGTCTTAAGATTCTTGGAGCAGATGGCCTCCAGCACTTTGTTTTCTTCTAGTAGCAGCCTCAGCTTTGATTGGCTGTAGTGCTGGCATGCCACCTCCCCTGGTCCCTCCCCTGGGTGGCCATTTTGTCCCGGGCTGCCAGGCCACTGCTGGTTGGCAGTTGCTGTTTTTTTATAATTTTGTGATTGATGCAACAATGGCCTATTCTACTCCATTCAAGCCAGGGGGCACCCTTTTGGTTTCTGCCCAGGCTGGGTGAAGCATGCTCCCTTTGCTTCCCCTACTTCAAAACTTCCTTTCCTTTATTATTCTTTTTAAACACAACTTTAAGTTGCAATAGGAACATTGCTACTTTGTTTTCAGGAAGCCAATGGATCAGATCTTCCTTGATGCATAGTGTCCAGGGACCTACACACAGCAACATAGGAACAAGAGAACATGCTGTTTCCTATTGCTTTGATTGCTGTAGCATCAGAGCAAGGATGGTACTATAAGACAAAGAACAAACAAAAGAAACAAGGGGTCTACAGGAGTGTCAGAGGATGTGAAGTCATCCATCTGTGCAAATATCTGGGAAGGCAGAGGAAAAGCACAGGGACTAGTGAGGACGGAACGATTCCTAAAAGGAAAAGGCAGGATTTGGTAGATGGTCCACCCAGAAGCCAGACAGTGAGGTTTGCCTTCCCTGCAAGGATAAGAAGGGCAAGAAGCAGGGGAATGTCCAATCCGGTCTCGAAATAGATGTCCATGGGCTGGGCTGGGCACCAGCCTGGCCCTGCTGCCAACCCACAGCAATCCAGAATTTCTTAAGAAACAGTTGGGAGCTGCACAGGAGACCGGCAACTTAGGCTGCAGTGGAGAAGTGGCCTAAGCTGGTTGAAGAAAATCCTGTCTAGACTGAGACTCTTTGACAATGGTTTCCCATTGCTGCTGTGCCCTTCCATTGGTCTGTTCCAGGAAAGCAATGGTATATCTGTGTGTAAGTTTGCATGTGTGTGTGTATACACAAAATTAAAATCTCTCTGTGGGAGATAATCATTAGAACAGGGGTAAGAAGCACCCACCTCTTGGCTGAATTCAGCCTGCCAACAAATATTGCCTGATCTCTTACTGAGTTGCACATAGGTCAATCAGGCTGCTGCTAGCTGGGGGTGTCCACAGGAGGGGTGTGCCAAATGACAGTGGCAGCATTGCATCAATGAGATGTAAATTCTGCCCCTTTTGGGCATGTGTTGTGATGTCACAGGCACATACAGCAGGTCTACTAGAATGGTATATACAGTCCACCATCCCTCAGAGCAGAGAGATACAGATGTTACTTTATGTCCTGCCCTGGAATACATGGTTTCACATGATTTCCACCCCCTGCTCTTGGAGGGGAGGGTGGGATTTCTCTATTTTGAGACAGTGTATATTCTGTGTAGTGCTTTCAGTGACATGGACCACCAGAAGGCACAACATGACCAGTTTCATTCTATCTGAGACTCATCAGATATGGGTAGCCAGATGTTATTTATGGGGTTCAAACTCTCTACCCAGAATTGAACTCAGGGACTCTTGCATTTTAGATGACTCTGTACAGCCATGTTTCTCAACCTTGACAACTTGAAGAGGTGTGGACTTCAACTCTCAGAATTCCCCAGCCAGCATGGCGTTATGAGCTACCCAGGTCCTGGAACTCAGTGGTATTCCAGCAAAGGATAAAGAGCTTGTATACAAAAGGGGTGGAGTCCTGTATCAAACTCCTGGCAACAGTAGCCCACAAAAGGGAATTACATCAATCAGGATGGCTACTGAATCTTACAGGAGCCCTAAGACTACTTTATGGAAGGGACTGCTTCTGGAAATCCATTCACTACGGTAGCCCAGAATTACACAGAAATTAATTTGTCCTGCTTTAAAAGGACTTAGAGCTGGATTCAACGTCGGTTTATTCAAACGTCCTTCCCACAGAGTTCAATGGGATTTCACTTCTGAATAGGTATGCAGATAATATAATTAAAGCCCCATTTCCTCCAAATCATGACTAGCCCTTTGCAAGCATTTTCAAAGTCTTTGGTTACAAAATTAATTGAAAACAGACTTTTTGGGGGGTGGAGGTGTATGCTGTGAAGGTACCATTCATGGTTTCCTGTAATCCCTAGAGAAATAAATGATACTCAGTGATCAGAATTCTAATGCACCCAGAAATCAAAAGGCAGCTATTCTAAACCTCATTAAAACATGAGGCTCTTTTACGGCTGGGACCAGGCTGTATTTTTAATAGCTCCCCTGGATAGTTTTAAGGCTTTGTGCATGTGCTTTCGGTACATCTACTTCCGAATTCTCAGCATACCTTGGCCTCAGACCTGATATCCTACACAGGAAGGTTACTTAGTTGAAAATTCTGCCTATTAAATCCAGAGGAAAGTTCTTTGCTTTAACAGTTGGACAGAGACTTTTATCTTGCATATTCTTTTATTGTTGAGTTCAGATACATTGATAAGAATGAACCATTCCCTGCTGACAGTTTCCTGGTGACTTTAGGTTCAGTGTTGTGTTTTTAGCTGCTGGTCAGTTGTTAAACGTCCAATGCACAGAGAACAGGAATGTATAGATTTGCTCTTGTTTCCTGTGTCTTGAAAGCTTGGCAGGCTAAATCACAATATCCTTCCATCTTCTTTGTCCTCCCCCCACCCCACTCTTAGCAGTCTTGTTTTCCATGCAGTACAAATTCTCCAGAATAAGAATGTCCATCTTGCATGGATGAATTGTGATGCAGCTATCTGGGTCTTCTCATTTTCTCATTTAGGTCTTCCTTGTACAGGTCTTTCTTTCTATCAGGCTGGGTTGTGATGTGTAAAATCTCCAGTTCACATCTTGCCCTTGCCATAAGTTCTCTAGCTGGCATTAAACAAGCCAGATTTTCTTTTTGCCAGCCAAAGCCTTCCTTTGTAAATTGAAGATAACACTAATCTACCTGACAGGATTGTGGTTTCTTTTACTGTAAATCACTAACCCATGACCACAAGTTCCACATGTTTTCTCTTGGCAATTTAGGGCTCAAGAATAAATACATATAGGTTTCACAGAATTCATAGATCTCAGAGTTCATCTAGTCTGGTGTCTCTCAACTGCCAAGGTTGAAAAACACTGATCTACGAAAATCCTTTGCTTGATGCAGGATCCACTAGAGCAGTGTTTCTCCACCTTGGCAACTTTAAGATGCGTGGACTTCAACTCCAATGGATGGCTGAGGAATTCGGTGAGTTGAGGTCCACACATCTTAAAGTTGCCAAGGTGGAGAAACACTGCTCTAGAACATCTCTGACCTCTATTTGAAGACAGTTTTGATCTGTAACATCTCCAGGTAGGACTGGGGAAAGATCCCTGTTTCAAGTCATGAAGAGTTGGTAAGACAAGTTGCAGTCCAGAGGTCAGCAACCATAGAAAAGAGTTGAACAATCTTTTCCAAACCAAAGACCACATTTGGCTTTTGAGTGACATGCCAGAAGCCACCAAAGTTCATAGCACTAAATTTATAGCTGTTTAAATTAATAGAATTACCTTACTTCAAATCACTCCCCATATATTGCATAATTTCCTCCTTCTGGTTCATCGAGCATTTGTGGTAAGGAGCAGAATTCTACATTTGTACCCCTAGTAGCTCTTACTCAAGAGAAATTGGAAAGAAATTCTCAAGCTCCTTGAAAATAAAGTACAAAAACAGAAGCCTCTTTCTCTAGTGAGGAACATTTGCAAAATGGTAAGCTAGATTTTACCACAGTACAGTATTTTAAACAGTAATTCAGCAGGGAATGTGGTGGATGAAATTGAGGAATTTAAGAGCAATATAAAGGGTTTTTTTAAGACTGAGATTGGGATTTTTATCAAGATGCTGGATGAAGATTGGATAATGGAGTTGGAGAAATCTAAGGGAGAGAGTGATCTACAAGCCATAAGTAAAATTGATCTCTGGTGGAATGCCATGAAAAGAACCTGGAATTTTTGAGGGGGGCAGTTGGGCTGTTTGATTCTTTCAAGAGGAAAGCTCTGTGTACATTGTGGGGATATGTAACTGCTCTGGTTTATTTTGAAGTGGGATAAGGGTTGAAGAATGTTCATCTGGTTTGCTTTAAGGATTTGATTGATGCTATTTGCCTTTAAATATTTGGATTTACTTTTTTGAATTGGCTTTGTTTTTTTGGGTTTATTAAGATTAAAATTATTAAAACTGTTGTATTAGTGTTAAAGAATGTTTATCTGATTTGCTTTAAGGATTTGATTGATGTTATTCCCTTTTAAAGATATGGAATTACTCTTTTGAATTGTCTGTTTTTTGGGATTATTAAGATAGGGATTATTAAAATTGTTGTACTATTAAGTGTAATAGCAGACAACATAGGCACTTTTTAATTTGATTCTTATTATAGTAGACAGAAATGTATAGAATAGCGGTAGGAAGGGAATAATTAAATATGTTTTATCTTTTGGAGGGGAAAAAGATGTTTAAGAGGTTTATATGAATTCCCCCCCCCTTTATTTTAATATAAGGGGGAGGAGTAACTGTACTTAGTGATTTTTATTATGTGATAAAGTGGAATGACTTATAGAAATAATGTGGTGTTTTGGTTTAATATAGAGTAAGAGATTGATTATGGAAATTTTGTATATCCTTGCTGTTAAAGGTCAGAAGCCACATCTTCTGTAAATTAAAAAAAACTCTTCTCTTGTGTTTCTGCACTTTTTTAGTTTTTTTCTTTCTTTGTAGTTTTTTGTTTTTTTTTTGTAGTTTTTATTCTTTTCTTGAAATCTAATAAAATTTACTAAAAAATATAAAATAACTAAATAAATAGATACAATAGCTATATGAGTTATACTGGATAGTTACATAATATTTTCAAATGGTACATCTTAGAACTTGGTCCATGATAGTTTAATACTTAAAGTGATTAAATATTTAGTTGTTTAAAGGATAACAGTGCAGATAAAACATTTCTCTATTTAATGGTCCAAGAACAAAAGTTACCATAACACAAGTGTGGATACCTTTATGGGCGACATTGAAAGGGATAATTCTTTCAAAATTAATGAAAAAATCAGCTTTCTCCATTAGCTGTTTTATTGATAATGCAACTTGAAATGTCGTAATGTGGTCTTCGTAGCTATCAGAAAAGCGTAATTTCAAATAATCATTCAGCAACTACTGAAAAAAAATAAGATGAAAAAAAAAATAGTCCCGACTTTGTCTTTATTTTCAGAAAAGGGAAATGATGCCATTTCAACTCCAACTGATTTTAATGAACTGGAGGCATTTCACCAGGATTAAATTCCACTGCCCATATATTTGCACATCCAATTTACCTGACTTGTTAGTTTCCCTTGATTCGCACAAAGTGTGGGAAGTAACTGTGTCATCTGCTAAATTTGATATTTGATATTTAGTGGGATCTGCTACTAAAGAAGGGAAAGAATAACCAGGCTTCGTATCTGTATGGTAAAATATGCCATGGTGACACCTTAAGGTGTGAAGAACGAAGTGTAAGGAGTGAAAATAGCTGTGGATGAAGCATAACGTTTCATAAGTAAAGCCCTGAGAAAATGCCTGTGCAGGTAATTAACCCCAAGTTGATTTGGGGTTAGAAGAATAAATTTAGAGTGGAGAAGATAGGCGGTAGTATAAATCCAATAAATAAATAAATAAAGTTGTTTCTTGTTAGTATCAGCCTTCCTCAGCCTGGTGTTTCATATCTATTTAGTTCAGACCTATATTCTACTTTTCCTTCTGGAACTCAAGGCAACTGTATTTGCATATATTTTGCTGCACTTTTATTTATTTCCAATATTTCCTTAGCGCCACACTCAACACAATTCTAGGTGATTAACAAATGAATTCATGAAAACAGGCAGGGGTGTCCACAAGGGGTTTTCCAAAAAGTCAATATGGCAGCCACAACCGTATGATCAAAGCCCCACCCCCTTTTTGCATCCATCACATGCACGTAAAAAGTTGTGGGGCCTTGAATATACAGTCGTGGCCAACATCTCGACTTTTTTGAAATCCCCCTGAAGACGCTGCTGAAAACAGGAAAACCTGTAAGCATCATCATCACTCCCAAAAAACACCAGTAAAGTTTAGAAAATACCACTGTGGACTGTATTGGAAGCAAATTATAGACAGTAGTTTCCAAAAGCCTGTTAGAAAATCCACATTTTAGCAGCTTGCTGAATGGTGACCAAAGTGGAGCCAGGTGGATCATGGGGAGGGGGAACGTATTCCAGACAATTGGGGCAGCAATAGAAAAATTTTGCTTCTGGACCCCTGCTCACTTCACTTTCTTTGGTGGGGGAACCCCAAACATCTCTTGAGGGGAGCAGACAAGCTGGTCAGAGTCAGGCTGCAAGAGATGTTCCCTTAGGTATATATATTTGCAAGTATATAGGGGTTTTGTTTGGGGAGGTGGGGTCTTGGTGCCTTCAAGTCAGTCTTGAGTCCTGACACGTCCATGCAGTTTTCTTGGCAACCTTTTCAGAAATGGTTTGCCCTTGCCTTCTCCTTCCTAGGGCTGAGAGAGAGAGGGGCTGGCCCCAAATCACCCAATTAGCTTTGTGCCCAGGGCAGGACTGGAACTCACGGTCTCCTGGTTTCTAGCCTGGTGCCTTTAACCACTGCACCAAATTGGCTCTCATGTATACTGTGTAGTATACGGTATTTATACCAAGGCTGCACACTCTCCAAAAATACTTTGGAACAAGTGGTTCAGACCTCTGCTTTAACAGACCCGTTAAAGCTAATGCAACTCTAAAGTAGTAGCACCTCTTTTTCAGGATGATCCTGAAGCCTGAACAAAGGCCAGGCTGATGTAACGTGTAACCGAAGCTGGCAACTCTTGCACTCATAGTAGCTTACAACTGCTGCCATCTCATGCTTGCCCTGATTTCTGCCATGGCCATCTGACAGCCCTAGCTTATGGGAGGGCCAAAGCTTTCCTTTTCAAATGGTGTAAAGTCCTCAAAGGTGTACTCTCAGCTTATTTCTCTGAATATTTTCCTTCCCTTGAAGGGACAAATATGCTCCCATGCTGTCTTTGAGTGCTCAAGCCAGCATGATGGTGAGGAGCACCATTTTCAATCTGATAATGATTTACAGGCTGTGGATTATTTTTCCAGAGGCACATGAATGTCTGTTCCTGGAAGTTCTGCTCTGGCTACTGTTACTCATCCAATATTTGCTTCCTATAAGACTCAAAGGGAACTTGGAAAATGTAACTCATTGAGAATGTAGTGGGTAGGATTCAGTTGGGCATTTCTTGATAGGATCATGTCACACCTGGTGAAGGTACATTGGTTACTTGTAGATTTTTGGAATAAACTGAAGGTGCTTGTTTTAACATAAAAATATTTTCCCTCCCTTTCTAGGTTTTTTGTTTTAAAGGGAAAGGAATTAAATTTTCAGAAAGGGTTTTCTTCAGGATATACAGATCAAAAGATTTGGCCTTTGCTGCATTCTCTTTTCAATCTGAATTAAATTTCACCAGTGGCAAAATAATAGCTAAGAATAAAAAGAGATACACAGAACTAAGGAAATGTTGCTTCCCTACACAGGGATCAAGGACCAAGAACTTATTTCCAGTATTGCAGCTGAGCTTGCAATTGTTTTAAATACTTTCCAAAGAGCTCTCAACCTGTGTTTAAAAATCAGGTCTAGCAGCTTTTTAAAAGAGCACTAAACCAGCGTGTATAACCAGCTCATGTAAGATCTGATAAGCAGGTCAGAAAGCACCACTCAGGCATCATATTTGGAGATGCTTCCACAGAGCCCACGTGCTGGTCTCTTCTGCAGCCCAAGGCAAAATCGGAGGGCAGTGCCTGGTGTCCAGAGAAAGGAAATGCCTTCAGCAGCCTAAAGTAGCCAGAAGGTGGCCATATCTCAACCCTTGATCGCATCCTCAACCACATCATCGATGAAGCATGCTAGATCTTGTCTATGACGAACATTGTTTGAGGAATTGGAAATTTTATTCAGAACAAGGAGAAACACTGCTTTGGAACACAGAATGGCCACAAGTGACTGTAAACTGCCTTAGCTGTGGGCTGGAGTTGAGACAAAAGCAACTTCATGAGGACATGAGATATACAAAGAGTTGTGGGACATGTTTGTGCTGTGGTTAGGTGGATGGATGAGGATGAAGGCTAAGCCTTCCTCTAACCTAAAGATTTTGATTTTTTAAACTTACAGTCTCCTTATTTTATGAAATGGAACTTCCTGTATTTTACACAATCATTTTGGCTCTGCTGGGGAAAAAAGGTTCCAAATATACATTCAGTATCTGCACTGTATTTTAGAAGTTGACTGCTCATTTTAGGAGAAATGAGATAGTTGTCCTAGAATTAAAACAGGTAGTACTTTAATTCTTTTTTTCACAGGGACAAGGGACTGAACTTAAATTCTTATATCAACATCTTAGTTCGAGATGCTTCTGTAAATACCTTTTGTTCAGAATTTGTGTTTAATCTGAAAGATCTGCCACTGCTAAGGGATTTGATTTTGTTGTGTACTTCTGCATAGCAGTTCCACGGAAGCTGGATACTGCATTAAGTTAAAATGACATACAACACAATACTATGTTTAATTTTTATTTTTTGTTCAAACAGATCTGTACTGAAGGAAAAAAAACCCTCTCACTTCACTGTTTAATAAAGAAGAACTGTTTTAGCCTGTTGCAAATTTAAACACATTTTGATAGGTTAATATTTAACATGGCATGAAAGTTAAGCAAATTAAATTTTTACTCTAAATCTTGTTGCCAGTGTGCTTGAAAATATACCAACTCTGCATGAAATGAAGAATGCAAGATGGAATAGAGAAACTTTACTCCTAGCTTTTTGCTACAAAATTCTCTGGTGAAGATCAAGAAATAATTTTTTATTGTCATGTGGTTTCTCTTCTCCAAACTTATGTTGGAGATTATGGCAAATCCAGCATGCCTCATCAGCATATGGATGGCTGCTCTAGGATGCAAGCTCTCCAAACTTTTGAGGAAGTTGTTTGTGGCCACTCCCACTTCCTCTTCTTTCTCTCTGATTCTTCCATCGAGGAGGAAGCAGCATGTGGCTGCTCCTCTCCATGGAGAGAGGCCATGTGCTAGGCCTCATCTCTCTCTATCTCCTCCTTGGACTGGGAGCAAGCACATGGCTGTGTGCTGCTCCATTCTAGGCCATGGATGGGCCTAGGAGATTTCCCCCCCTTTCTACATGCATGTCTTGCAGCAAGCAGGGCAAGAGGTATTAAGTTTAGGGAAACAAAGAAGAAATGGAACATCATTTATCTACCAAAAATGCTGTACCTGCAATGAATAAATGTTAGGACTCTTTTGTACTTACTTTTCATACCTGCCATTTCTAAGCGTGCATTTCTTTATGCTTGGGTGGGCTAAGGGTGTAAGATTAACCTGGATCTCTCTAATATGCTCATGGGCTATGTTTTTAAACAATATTCTTTTTCTGTACATGAACTTTGCAGCTCTGCTCCATTTCAGTAGTTCTAACAGACTGCTGAATGGGCTTCAACTTAGTGGGTCTCACTATTATGATTGCAACAAAATGTAGCTTTAGGGGCATGGTTGTTGAACCCTAGTGAAGATAACTCAGCATCATTAGTGAAAAAACTAATGAGTCTTAATTATCATTAGTGGAAGTAATTAGTGGAACCTTTTTTAGCTGGGATAGGGGCTGCAATTTGCTCTTGTGTCTTGCCTAGAGATTGGGGAATGGTTGGTATTGTGATAATGTCATTGTCCAAACTTCTCAGTCTTTTTGTGCTTTTTGGTGGGGATCAGTGGTATCCAGAAGGGGCAAATCACAAGAACAGTGTTGGACTAATCTGATGCAAGTCAATCCTTTTGTTTGTGTGTCATGCTCAATCTTACAGGTGACTCTACTAGGGATTGAGGGCCTGGTTTTAGGGAGGTTCAGGTTTCTCTGGGGTAAAATGGATGTCTTAAACCTTGAAAGACTGAAACTACCCATATTCTCCTTTATCATATCCCAACTTCCAGGGGTGATGGGGAAGGAAAGATGAAACATTTCAGAAGTGCACTGTGGACAGCAAATGGTATGCTGAGAGCACTTGTCCAACCTGGATCTATAAAATATAAAGGATGGCAAATATGCCTAGAAACCACTTAATATTTAGATTCTTTTCATTTTTCCCAAATAATCTTGTTTGTGGATGTAATTAGTTAAGAAGGTCTAACTTTGTTCAAAAATAATCAATTTTCTTTATTACGAAAGAGAAATGTCTTGGGCCTTTAATCCTTTCCAGCGAGAAAATCAGTGTGGACTATCCTTTTTAATGCAACATGTTACGGTAGACATATCTTCTCCTAAAGGTTTCAAGGTCATACTTCACAAGGTCACAAAAGTGTGATGTGGCCCTAGAGACCTCCAAAAGGTGTTATCAAATTGTGATGGGGGGTCTAATAAAAGAGGGGAATGATTAAATATATAACAGAACAGCAATCATATCAATGATACTTACTGTATGGGTACTTGAATGTATGGACTTTATTTATTTATTTATTTAATCCCCCCCCGCCTTTATTATTTTTACAAATAACTCAAGGTGGCGAAACATACCTAATACTCCTTCCTCCTCCTATTTTCCCCACAACAACAACCCTGTGAGGTGAGTTGGGTTGAGAGAGACTGGCTGGCCCAAGGTCACCCAGCCAGCTTTCACGCCTAAGGCGGGACTAGAACTCTCAGCCTCCTGGTTTGCTATTGGCTCCTTCCTAGGGCTGAGAGACAGGGACTGGCCCAAGGTCACCCAGCCGGCTTTCATGCCTAAGGTGGGACTAGAACTCTCATTCTCCTGGTTTCTCGCCCGTTGCCTTAACCACTAGACCAAACTGGCTCTAAATGAAGTACAATTAAATATAGATTGTTTTTACCTGGCTCCCACCCATGACATTGGGGGTGAGTGGGTGACATCATTATTTTAAGTTGTTGCTGGAACTTCACAACTTTTCCCCTACAGTCAAAGATTACAGCATCCCAAGAGGTGTGTATATTAAGCTTGTAAGTTTTGTGGCTGATTTTTCCTACCCTATAAACATATCTGAAAATTCTGTGTTTTAAAAGAAAAAAATTGAAAAAATTGGGCCCTTTAAGAGTATTATATAACCCTGTAAACACCCCCCATTGTAATTACAGGTCCTGGCTAGGGGTGTCTGTAGAAGGTGGGTCACCATCCTCAAGATGGTAGGCATAACCATGTGATCGAAGCCCCACTCTTTGAATGTGTGCACAACATCAACATACATAGGCTGTATGTTGATGTCGTGCTAACAGGGTTTCAATCTCACCATTGTGCCTGCCATTTTGACTTTTTTGACCACTCAGAGGCCCTTGGTCCTGATGCTTCCTACTTTCGACAAGTGGCCCTTGAGCAGACAGAAATTATGTATCCCCGCTCAACAACTCTTGTCCCAGCCTGCAAAACCTGCTCTGGAATTGCAATTTTTCATGTGGTGGAAAAGGGGAATTAATAAATTCATGGGAGTCAGTGTATGCATAGTATTGCATTAATAGAGTTCTCCCATTTTAATTACATTTTTATTTAAATGCAATCAATTTTTGCCTTTGCTCTGGAGCCTCCTACTTCGTGTAGGATGGCTTCTCAGGGCCTGAATAAAATTGCACATCATTGTTCTAACAGATAAATAGTGATTTTATTATTTATATAACAGTGATGACATTTTTTGAATAGGTGCAATTTCTTAGAAGGGAGCCTCTAGAAATCTTTACCTGAGTACAAGAAGAAAGGTTTCTTGATTGCAGTGGAAAACTCATTTCTCTTGTCCATTTTCCCCCTTCACTTAAGCATCCCAAGATCCTTTACAAAGATTTTTCATCTGGACACTCTAAAATCCACACGTTCCCTTCATCTTTTGATACAGCATTATCATTTATTTATTTCAATGGTTTAATTTTTAATTGGAATTTCTACATTCCTAAGCTGCTTCGATTGCACAACCAGCTCCTTGGTGAAACATTTCTTCTTGGTTGTTCTGTCCCAAGTATCTTCCCCCCCCCCATTTCATCTTGTTTTTTGGACCAGAGGTATAATCCAGATAGACAACCCCTCCCTGGGTAGCATAGTTTGTTGTTGATATTTTAAATATGTAACTTCCCAACAATTCAGATACTGTACATTCTTCAGCTTCAGAATGTGCAGATAGATAAGAAAGAAGGAAGAAGGAATGAAGGAAGAATCTCCTACATTTTTGAACAAATGTATCATTGCAATTGCTGATTTGCCAGCAGGAAAGGGTCCAGAGAAGAAAACTCCCCCTCTCCCCAAAATACAGAATTTCTTGGTGGAACTGAATTCCTATATTTAGTTCAGTGAATTAAATAAACAGTTAATCAATGGTCATCCTATAGGTTATCCATATGGTCTGGCACAAGCTGTGCAAGATCCATTCTCACCACAGGATGCAGGCATCATCCATCATTCCTGAATTCCCTCGGCCATCCATCTCCAGCCTGGCACACACTCAATATGTCGGGACTGCAACTCCCAGCATTCTCACTTAGCGTTCCTTTTGGCTGCGCTTGCAGAGAATTCTGGGAGTTGTAGCCTCTAAAGGGTGCCAGGAGGGACAAATCTCTCATAGCTTAACTCTCATAACTCGGGACTTCTAGCCGCTCGAGATCACATGCTTCAGAAAATACCCTGCCCAATGTTTGTCTGGGTTTTTAATCCATGACTTTCTGTAGCTTCATTTTTAACATTCTGACAAATAATTGTACTTTACTTTGCAATGGGAAAATGCTTTCTTAGGAGAGTTGTAAATATTCCTCTGCTGCCACTGACCAAATGAGAATTTGCTAGCAGTAGAAGAAACCAATCGATTTTTATTACCTGGAATGTGGCCTAAGCAAAATAATTGAAATGTCCTTAGCTTGTTTTGGGGAGAGCAGCGGGGGCTGTTCTTAGAATTATATATTGATTAGACTACAGGCTAGTTCCAGCTGAGCAAGTTGCCAACTTTGGAAACAGCATCTCTGCCTCTGCCATGAACTAGCCACATGGCATGGGAAACTTGGCTTGATTTCTGCAGGCAAAGGCATTGTCTGATCCCTTGACAAACCAGGTGGAGTCCTCTGAAGCATAACTTATACAAAAAGAAACCAACATTGTCATATGTGAACATGTTTTTGCTGCAAGTGACTGCAATGATTCTGTCAAGTGACTGTTTAGACCAGTGTTTCTCAACCTTAGCAACTTTAAGATGTCTGGACTTCAACTCCCAGAAGTCCCCAGCCAGCATGGTTGCTAAGGTTCAGAATACTGGTTTAGACTTTTTTATGTACATACACACCAGAGCCAGTCTGCTGTAGCGGTTAAGATTCTGGATTAAAAACTGGGAGACTGTGAGTTCTAATCTTCCCTTGGGCATGGTTGGGCCCGTCGTTGTTCTCTCTTGGCCCAACCCTGGCTCTGCCACCTTGCCTGGGAGGGGAGGGGTAACAGTTCCTCCTGGGGGTGGCTTGTGCCATAGAGCCCTCCCTATTGAACACGTTCTGACCATCAGTGGATTCTATACTATTTATTTATAATGTTTGTGAGAGTGCAATGTTGTTTTATACGGTTTTAAGTGATGATTTTACTGTAAACCGCCCAGAGTCCCCCTTTTGGGGGAGATGGGCGGTGATATAAATATAAATATAAATAATAAATAAATAAATAATAAACCCACCTCACAGGGTTGTTGTTTTGGGGATAAAAATAGGAGGAGGGAGCATTGTGTATATCACCTTGTGTTGCACAAAATAAATTGTGGGATATATACATCTAGTTCAGAGCTTTCCAAACTGTGTGTTGCGACACAAAAGTGTGTCACCACACACAGTCTGGTGTGTCGCCACGCAACCCGAAAGCGCTGATCATCATCAGCGCTTCCGGGTTTTCCCGCGGCAACACACCAACTGCAGCGCGCAAAAGCCGAAAGCGGCAGCAGCGCTTCCGGGTTTTCACGTGCTGCCGCAAGGACGACACTTCTGGGTTTTCCCACTGCGACATACCAACGCCGGTTGGTGTGTCGCCGCGGGAAAAACTTTGGAAAGCCCTGATCTAGTTAGTAAATAAATAAGTAAATAAATGCATGCTCATCATGTATTGGCCCTTTTGGGGCAAGTAACTGGGTTAGGGCAGAAAAGGAGTGATAAGATAGTAAGGGATGGAAATTAAGGCAAATGCTAAGAAAAAGAATAGGAAATATAGCAACATATAGGCTACACCAACACCATTCAATATACCTGTCCATATTAGTCCATCCTTACAAACTCTCCCTGCTTCATACATCGACTTTTGTTCTTTAAACTTCTTTCTTTCTGAGAATCTCAACTCCATCCAAAAATGACTTTCACAATCTTCCCCTTTTTCTCAATCCATTCACTCTTCTTCCATATATTTGTTTTGTAATTCAATCCTCTTTCATTCTCTCTGTACGATCAAACAATCTCAGTGTGCTTGCAGTCATTTGCTCCATTTTCTCTATCAAATTTGATTACCTCTCTCTTTGATGTATTAATTTTCAGATTGATATTCCTCATTACATCATCACATATTTCTATGATTTGCTGCAAAGTCTATGAGCCCTCCCCTAAAAACATGACATGTGGTTATTACAGGATGGACACATTCATGAACCCAACAACACGTCTTGAATGCTACGACAAGCATTCCTTATATTTTTATCCATAAATTCATTGAACAAGTTATCAACATGTCTCATCTTACTGAATGCTCATTTTTTAAAATGCATTTTTTATTGAAGAAATAAAATAGACAGACAAAATCTGCTCATATTACAAAACTAACCCCCCCAAAAAAGGGGGGGGGGATGAAGCCTATATCTTGGGAGTACAGAATTGTTTGTTAGTGCACCTATAAATGAGGAAAGTAGAAAAACAAATCATTAACATGTAATATATTTGTCCAAAATGAGTTTTGAATTAGTGGGGCAATCTGTAAAGAAAAACCTGTTTAGTGTCAAACCATTTGCTAACCACTCCATTTATTCTCAGACATGCATACAAATATACATATTGCATTTGTTATTTTTAGGATTGATATTATCAGGTCTTGATCTTGATTGATTATGTACAATTCCACAGTCCCTGCTGGAAGAAATATGTAATAATGAGGAGGTGAATGAGGACATGGTCCTTCTCGTAACATAATTCATCCTATTTCCAACCCTCCCTCCTCCCTGTTGGAAACTTCAGTATGGCTGATCTTAACAGTAGAAAACCAATAAGCTTCAATATTTTTGGTCTATTGAATTTTTTATTTCTTTTCAATCTCCCATTAATCTCCTGGTGTCAAGATTCTCATTCAGTTCTTTTGTCAATATCCTGATGCTTCAGGAATGCATTTTTTTTGCCTTGTTAATGCACATTATAATATTTGTGAGTGTGTGTGTGTGTGTGTGCGCGCGCGTGCATGCATGCATGCATGAGACAGGGAGAGAAAGAGAGGGAGAGAGAGGCAGGGAAGAATCAACTCTCTGTCCAGGTTCTTGATATTCATAAACTATAGACTATGCCTGCCTATTGTCAGGATCTTTGCCTGAATTGTATCAAGACTTCAATTTCTTCCTTGCATTTGAGCTTTATTACATTTTTAATCTTCCATAATAAAACTTCTCTATACCCTGGTGACAATAAGATTAACATGTGCAAACTTTTCCTTACAATTTCTACAGGTTCTCATCTTCCGCAATTTGGTAACTTGGCCATTGAGCCTATAGTGCATCTGTCACTGTGTTCTGCACAGCAGATTATTGCTGAAATGTACACTGATTAGTGAAACACTAGCTGATTTCCATTTCACTAAAAGTAATAATATATGAGATCCAAAAGGTGCCACAATAGCACCCCAGAATACTACTAAGTGAGATCATTTCAAGTTATACATCTTACTGATTTTTGCTCTTTGTTTTCTCTTGATTCACTTTTTTTTCGAATGCTGTTTTGTTCTGTTATTAGTATGTTCTTTTCACTAATTTCAGACAAATTAAAATAGGACATACAGGTTTGTTTGTTTTAGCAAATAAACATAGCTTGTTAAGGTTTTTGAGGAAACCTTGGAAATCTATAAAACAGATGAATATTTCACTGTTATTTATTGAAAGGCCCCCCTTTCAAGACAAGCACTGCAATACAGCAACTCTAAGTCCCGTCAATTGGAGAACAGATTATCTCTCTGTTCTCTGAAAATCTGCAGGTTGCAGAGATAATCACCAGATTCAAATAAACCACTGCAGAAACAAAAATTAGTCAGCCAAACTTGCTGATGTCATGAGATCAGAGGCATTCATATAGTGTTTGAACTGCTGCAAAGACTCCATGTGGAAGTGAAATTAGGGTTTGTAACTTTCTAGCATTTCTAGTGTTTCTAGTGTTTAGTGGCCAAGAATGTGTATGTTCATGCCTTTAATTGTCTCTTTGGCCCCATGCAAATGTCCTGGCTTCCTAGGCTTCCGTTGAATCTCAACGGATGGCATCATGATAGGATTCCTCCCTTTGGGTTTTTCCTGCAGAACAGTAAGATTCTCTGCCCACGTATTTAGTGGAGAATTTCAAAAGGCCATTTGTATCCAGATCTAGTTATTTCTGAGTAACTAGCCACTATTAAGCAGGTTTATATTATGTTAGGGCAGTACAAGAAAGAAAGGGAAAAGATGAACCAGTGAGCAACGTTATGGGAAGTAGTCTTTCCATATTGATTTATCTTGGATTTGGTTCATTGTGGGAAGTTAAGGAAATATCTTCTGTGAGGCTTATCTGGATTGCACACACAACTTTTTGGGATAAGTAGCTTGGGAGCACCTCCTACTGGACATAAAGGTATGGCCAGATGGACTGAATATAGATGATTATATGTGGGCTCCAGAACATGAGTAGGATAGGCTAAGTTTGCCCAGCCAGAATCTGTGAGGGTTCTTTGTTTTCCCAGGAGTGGACACACCACAGTGTAGAAGACAACAGTACAAAATACTTTACTCTAGCACACACCTTTCCTGTTGTCTTGGGTTAACTCCACCCTCCTAGGCTTTGCAAGCTGATGTAGCCACATGAATAAGTCTCTGATGGTTAGTCCTTATAACAAATAAATGTCTTAAAGTTTGTAAAGTGGTATACAACCTTTGCCTCCCTCCGAAAGTTCTTGCACTTGTTGGGATTAGGTGCTGCCTCAGCATGGTTAAGGGGCGTGGTGGCTCAGCGGGTAAGACACCAGGCTTGTTGATCAGAAGATTGCAAGTTCGGAGGTTCGAATCCCTAGCCCTGCGTGTGGAGTGAGCTCCCGCACTAGCTCCAGCTCTTGCCAACCTAGCAATTCGAAAGCATGCAAATGCAAGTAGATGAATAGGTACCACTTTGGTGGGTAGGTAACAGCGTTCCGCGCATGTCATGCGGCCACATGACCGTGGAAGCGTCTTCGGACAACGCTGGCTCTTCGGCTAACAAACAGAGATGAGCACCGGCCCTTAGAGTCGAACACGACTGCACAAATGTGTGGGGGGAACCTTTACCTTTTACAGCATGGTTACTCCTCTTCTGGTTTGCTACCGAACTGCAGGTCAAGCTCTAAGCCAAGCTCCAGGCAGGAATCACACCACAATAGACTGCTTGTGGTCTTGGCAGTTGACTGATGGCTCTCTTGCTTGCCTGTAATAGTCATACATTCCAGAAGTCGCTTCCCACTTCCTTGTCTGCATGTTGTCTTCTTCCCTTTCTCTCCCACACACCCTCACTTTCATAGGCTAAGGACGTAGGTGGGGTGAGGCTTCCTCTGGACCTCAGCACATTCCTAAAAACACCAGGGTGTGGCTCAATTAGCCAGAAACCTGGAATGCTGACATGGATGATTGTGATTGGGGGAATGAATGAATGAATGAATGAATGAATGAATGAGCCTATCTCCTCTCATGTTTGGGTATACTTTTACTGTCCTTTGGGAGAAAGGATGAGCTGAGCCTATCCTTGGGGAACTAGGGGTGAGAAGCATTTCTGCCTGACTGCAGCTGCTTTTCCCAAATGCAGACAGCAACCCCAGCTTCATTCCCTCACAGAATCATAGAATTGTGGAGTTGGAAAGGGCCATAAGGATCATGTAGCACAGCCCTAGCAATCTGCAGAAAAAAAACAGTGAAAGCATCCATGAGAGGTGGCTGTTCAGCCTCGTCTCAAAAACCTCCAGAGATGGAGAATCAACAACTTCTATAGGTAGATTGTCAAGATGCATAGAAGATGCATTGGAGATGCAGTGAGATGTATAGGAAGAAAAGCAGGATGCATAAGAACAAATTCCAGCCATTGCCAGATTCTGCACAGATTACATTTCTTCATACATATAAGTGTATGTAGAGTTAATTAAAAGTGTGGTCTTAATTACCTAACATATACTGTAAGCCTTGCTTTCTCCTTCTGCTGTAATTCTATTCACTAGGCACTATGCCTTTTGATTGGCATACAAATGATTTTTCAAAGGGAAGTGTAATTACTCACTACTCTCTGAGGATGTTGTAATTGTTTTTTAGTGATACATTTCTCAAAATCCAAACGAATGGATATTCTGTGTTTATTGGCATGATTTGTGATCAATTGGCTATTTATTGATCTGGCCCTTTTTTCCTGCTTTGTTCTCCAGTGGCAAGTCACTGATTTAACTCCTTTATCCACTGAAAATTAAATTCACTGAGATGTCGGTATGGATAAAATTAATCCACCTTCAAGCTGAGATTTCCTCCTTTTAGCTTCACCTGAAGTTATCTGGGCAGCAACACAGAAAGCTTGCTACTGTCTTCTTCTAAGATGTTTTTTTCCCACTTCCCTGGTTTAGCTAACAGACCTGGAATTTCCTGGAAGAGTTCTATCCAAGAAGTAACCAGGCCCAGGTCTGCTTAGCTTCTGAGCCCGGAGTTGGTCAGGCAAGTTCCACTGCCTGTAGTTCCCAATGAGAAGCAAATAAACAAAGAAAAAGTAAGGACTAAGCTCTGCAAACTGAATGCAGGAAGAGATGCTTTGACATAGTACTGGAGAGTATCATTTAGCTTTGGATATTTGCTTTTACAGCACAGCTACCTGGATCAAATACAGAAAATCTGAAGTGGCCAATTCAATTTTGCTTTTAACCTCTGAAGTAGAAAGTAATTAGAAATTTTCCCCAGAATTACCCTGACTATTACCCCATTTTGGTGTATTAGATCCTCAAGCATTCTTGAGTGCCTATCATATAGATGTAGTGATTTGTCAATTGGAACTCAAGTTGGAGTCTCTTAATTAGAGATGTGCCGAAGTAGCTGAATGTAATGTGGAAAAGCTGGCAGGCAGTTCCCTCACTGACCCTATTCCTAGTTAATGACAGCCTGGCCGATTAATGTCCACAGAAACCACACATACAATTCCCCCCCCCCTGCAAAACATCTATAAATGTTTCAGTAGTGGTGATATCATTGACTTACATTTTCCCTGTAATTTTCCTTGTTCCTTTTGGAGATCTTTTATGATCTTTCAAGAACATCATTTTGATGGAACATTCTGTGTTCACTTTAATCATTTAACAGTGTAATTGCTTGGCCCATCAATTATCGAGACCATGAAATTTGGCTTTGATAGCTCCCTGGAATCTTGATGTGGAAAGGAGACCTGCCAGTAGTCTGAACTAGTGTCAGTGTTTGGCATATTTACAGTCCAGCTTTATTGTGGAAAGAGAAGGTTCTTAAAATGTTTTGAGTTACAACGTAAGATGCAGTGAAAAGTCACTAGTGGGGCAAGCTGAGGATGGGGAAGAAATTTCAGAAGAGAGAAGCTATGGAGAAGGAGCAACATAAGCTTTTTAAGAGAATGCATTCCATATATTTTGAGACTTTTGAGAAGTCTATAATTCTGGGAAAGGTAGAAGGAGAGGACAAGGGGATGACCAGCAGCAAGATGGATGGCCTCAATTACAGCAGTGATGGGTGCACCATTGGAAGACCTGAAGGACCAGGTTGGGGACTGATCATCCTGAAGGAAGTCTACCTATGTGGGTGCTAAGAGGTCAGTACGAGTTGTTATAATTATGATAATTATTCCATAGATGGACATAAAAGCTAAGAAACCCTTCTCTCTTACATCTACCTACCAAACCTTTTTGGCAAGAGCGCTCAGAGAAAAGCTGGAGCTCCACAAAAGTGCAAGTGGGAGGAGAAACATGCCTCAAAGCAACATGGTGCAGAGCACCTGGATTGTGCTGTTGCAGAGTGTCTATTTCAGATGGAAATTTAAATGTGCTACTCCTTGAAAAAGGACCTCCTTGCCTTGAACACACAAAACAGATAGAGGGATAGTTCTGTAGCCTTCCCACTAACAATTCTGTAATTACTAAGAGCAGCTTCAAGGCATTTTGGGAAGGAAGGAGGGAGCTTTGTCAAAGATCAAACTGTCCTCTAGTGGATCTCTCCTTCTAAATGAGTGCTATGTCATTCAGACAGACTTGGAGGCAAAAACCTGTTCCCGCTGTTCCAACCTTTAACAAGCAAGCAAAGAGCCTGTGGCTTTTAAGAGCAGAGGGAGGCATGGACCAGAGTCAATATATTTTTTTTACAGTATTACAGTTAAAGAGATGATTTTAACCTTTATAACCCTACGTGGCTTGGCTCTCCAAGGCCATCTTCTCCAACTACCCAAAGCGGATGTCCCAGGAGACCCATGTAGCGGTCCCCCACTTTCATGAGTTCAACGGGATAGAGACTGGCAGGTAGCGCTTCTCCGTTGCTACACATGCTTTGGGTTATGCCCTTCCCCTTAAGATACAGTCAGCCCCCACTTTATTAACATTTTGTACACTGTTCAAAAGAGAGTTATTTAGAAGTGCATTGGAATGGTTGTGATTGCAGCATGCTTGTTTATTGGCTTCATTTGTTTATTTTTAAAGCTGTTGTCCGTGTATTTTGTAATATGTGCATTTTTAAAGTTTTACCTTTATTTTACTAATATTATCCTACGGGCGTGGTGGCTCAGTGGGTAAGATGCCAGGCTTGTAGATCGCAAATTTGGAGGTTCGAATCCCTAGCCCTGCGTGCGGAGTGAGCTCCCGCACTAGCTCCAGCTCTTGCCAACCTAGCAATTCGAAAGCATGCAAATGCAAGTATATGAATAGGTACCACTTTGGTGGGTAGGTAACAGCGTTCCATGCGTGTCATGCGGCCACATGACTGTGGAAGTGTCTTCAGACAACGCTGGCTCTTCAGCTAACAAACAGAGATGAGCACCGGCCCCTAGAGTCGGACACGACTGCACAAATGTGCGGTGGGAAACCTTTACCTTACTAATATTATAGCATAGATATCATATTTTGGATCCATGTATTAGATGATCATCTAAGCCTCTGAGAGTAATTTGACTGTGGTGGGTGACAAATTTAAAATGTACATGCTTTGTACCTTTTCTAAGCTTACTCATCTTTTCAGGACCATGCTGAGTTGACTGCATGAACTCCTCTGAGCTTCTTTGGGAAACTGTGTTTCCTATTTCCTACTGAAATAGGGGAGGACACAACAGCAGATGTAGTTACTAGCTGTCATTCTCATTCTCTTGCAGTGCTGGTTTCTAGCAGCTTTTTTTGCTACCTGGTAGAGATAGTACAACTAGTAAGCTATGGAGAGACTGAAGATTCACCACTAACTGCAGGTCTATCAGCGAAACATTCCTGAAACTGAACATCATCCAGATGTGTGTGAGCTTCAACTTCCAGATTTCTCATTTCAGAGAACCCCCCAAATTTGATAAAAAGTTCAAGGGTTAGAATACTGACAAGGCTTTGTGAAATAACACTTTCCCATGAAAGACAATCTCCATAATGTATACCAAAGGTTCTGGAGACACTGTAGAGTGGCCACAGGCAATCTTTTTCAAGAGCGGAGAGAGGCCGCCTCTCTATTTTTCTAATTTTCTTCAGTGCCTAGTGGAGGCAGGGTAGAAACAGGATCATATCACTGTTTTTACACCACTATTGCTTTAAAAGCAAGACAAAAGAAAACAAAACAAAACAGGAAAGGAAAATGAGTTGAACCATCTGATCGAGAAGGTGAAGTTTTCACGTCAGACTCACTCCTGGTGACTTACAGATATATCCATGCTGTTTCCTTGGCAACAGTGCAGAAGTGGTTTGCCATGGCTGCCTTCTGGGATATTTTTCCAACTAACCAGTCTATCTTATAGCCTGGTTATATTCCCTGATGGTCTCTCATGTGAATATTATCCAACTCTGATTCTGCATAACTTTTAAGGGGTTGGTCCAGATCATCAATGGCTTAAGGTAACCATTTTACTACTTACTTTGACACCTACCTACCTCAACCCCCAAAGCCCATGGAAATTTTATTTATTTATCATTACATTTATTTATGTTGTTCTATCTATCAGATTTCTATCCTGTCTTTCATTCAGGACCCCAAGGTAGTATACAGAGTATTCCCTGCTTCTGTTTTTCCCCACCACTTGTACCCTCAGAGGTAGGTTGGGCTGAGAAAAAGTGAGTGGCCCAAAGTCACCTAGGTAGCTTCCTGTGGCTGAAGGTGGACATGAGCCTGGGTTTCCTGAGGCTGACAGTAGACTTCAACCTGGATCTCTCTGTCCTTAATCCAACACTTTAACCACTATACCACACCAGCTCTTACTTGGCAATTTGCAATGGATGTTTGGCTGTAGGGATACAAAAATGAGGCTGGGGGACCAACATAGAACAAATACTACAGATTATCCTCTCTCTCTCTCTCTCTCTCTCTCTCTCTCTCTCTCTCTCTCTCTCTCTCTCTCTCTCTCTCTCTCTCTCTCTCATCTGTCTGTCTATATCTATCTATCTATCTATCTATCTATCTATCTATCTATCTATCTATCTATCATCTATCATCTACCATTTATCATCTCTATCTATCTATCTATCTATCTATCTATCTATCTATCTATCATCTACCATTTATCATCTCTATCTATCTATCTATCTATCTATCTATCTATCTATCATCTACCATTTATCATCTCTATCTATCTATCTATCTATCTATCTATCTATCATCTACCATTTATCATCTCTATCTATCTATCTATCTATCTATCTATCATCTACCATTTATCATCTCTATCTATCTATCTATCTATCTATCCATCTATCATCTATCTATCTATCTATCTATCTATCTCTCTCTCTCTCTATCTATCTATCTATCTATCTATCTATCTATCTATCTATCTATCTATCTATCTATCTTCTATCATCTATCTATCTATCTATCTATCTATCTATCTATCATCTTCATTCTCCATCTTTCTTGCTGAAGTAGATAATTTTCAGCACTTATTGTAAAAGGGGAGAACAGCATCTAGATGATCAAGTTCTATGTGTAAATCTCATTTTGAGCTTGGTACAGTAAAGTAGAAGATCCTTTATTGCTTTTTTTGACATATTACCTATGTTTTTTTCCTTTCAAATGCTGCCTTCCTTACAGAATAAGCACTTGAAGAAGAGTCAGCATGATAGTATATTACGGGATGTGATGTCAGAGAAATGCATTAATTTAGGAAGTGGGGTCTTTTCAGAAATGTGAATCAGTCTACAGCACTGCTGTTTTGCAATTATTCATAAACAAAAGGCTAGAAATAATAATAATGCTGTTCTTCAGTAACAAATTTTATTTTCTGTCCCAGAAAGCATTTTGGGAGGGTCATTTGCTTTTTCTCACCACAGTTTCTCAGAACTCATTTGATTATTCCCAAGGAGTAAAGTATAATTTTAATGGCTGTTGTGGGTCTTCCGGGCTGTGTGGCCGTGTTCTGGAAGTTGTGGTTCCTAACGTTTCGCCAGCATCTGTGGCCAGCATCTTCAGAGGGCAGGAGCACAGATAGAAGCAAAATCTCTGTCTATTGCCTTCGACAATATAATTTTAATATTTTTTTCTTTTTCTCATTTTTTGAATGTTACATTTATTTCATTCTGTCTCTCTATGGGTGTCACAGTGTGACAGGATTTGCTTTTGAACTAGGGGTGTATTGATTTGCAAAGGTGGCAATTGACCCAGAAAGACACAACAGTGGAGGCTTTTTGGCTTTTTACTATATACAGATATTTACAGCAGGTATTTATAATGTGACTAAGCAACACAGTCCTGGTGTTGGGTTTCCTTCCAAGGTCTCCCTACCAGCGACTTTCCCCCTCTAACTCTCCTGCTTCCTCCCCCTTTCTCTCTGTCTCCTTCCACCATTCCTGGGCTTGACAAGAGAAAGAGAGTGGAAAATGAAAGGAATGGACTGGGATTACTGGAGTCTGTTGTGTTACTTGACTTTCTCCAGCTCAGCCAAAACACTTTCCACTTCTGCACTGGGGAAGAACCTCTCAGGGTCTTCTGCCCAGTTTTTCCTCAAAACCCAGGGCTTCCCTACTGGCAGCCAATCCCCTCTGTCCCCTCCAGGATCTTGGGTGAAGCCGCCACCTGCAACCAGCCGGATCCCTCCTAGCCCACCAGGGTCTTGGCTCTTGGGTGGAGCTTTCGTCCCTCTGGGTCTTCACTTCCGTTCTTCCGGGGAAGCCACCCCTGGACTTTTCTTCTCCCTTCCCATCCAGGAACCGACAACTACTCTGCACACTTCTCTCACTGACTTCTCTCTTCAGCCACTCCATTCACTCTGTGCACAGACATTTTCTCTCCTCTCCTTTTCCTCTCTCCAATTTTTGGGTTAGACCAGCAGCATGTCCCCCAGCAACTGAGGAGGTGGGTGTCCCTCCAGGGCTCTAGTCCCCAACACCTATATACCTCGCTGCACCAATGGGACTGCTCACTCAAAATCCCCCCACACCAGTGCTGGCTATCAGCCAGGACAGCTCATCAGGTCTTGTGGCAGCACAGCTACTCTTCAAGGCCCAAACTGAGCTGCTTTTTCTCACCCCAACGTCTGGCCCACACCAGTAAAATGGCAGCCAGGCCAGGCCAGGCCACAAAATCCATAGGCCAGAATGGGTTCATGTTCAAAACACGCCATGACTTTTGCAAACACTGTTGTTCATATCCCTCTGGATACACATATTTTTGCAGGCAACTTCCTGTTGAAGTGCATAATTTTTGAACCGAGAGTTGCAGCCCCAAGTTTGGAGAGGCATGTCAAGCCAAAGAGAACGATGTTCTGATCCGGTTATTACTGCAAATGCAAATTAAAATAGTTTGCTTTAAAACGAAAGCTGGAGAATATTTTTTCTTGCATCTTTAATTTAGATTGGACTGCTTCTTGTGCAGGGAAATCCTTATACTGTGTACACAGCAGTGTGCCATCCAGCAAAAGGCTTAGAATTCCGAAGACTTCTTGTACTGATTTAATTATGTTTTGAGCATCTCCTGGGTGGGTCAAAAAAGGCATGATAGTGGTTGTGGCAGCATGATTAAAGCTGCACCCCTTTGTCTGCACATGTAATATTGCAACCTCCTTGGTGTCCCATATGCCCATTAAAATACCAAGTTAAGATATCTTGAGGATCCACTTCCCTTTTTTCCCCCCTCAGATTGGGAGGCTTCAGATGTACAACTGAAAAAAGAACATGCACTGCAGAATCCTCTGCAACAAGAAAGTAAATTCCAAAACACTAGCAAGAGAAACTTAAATTATTGAAAACTTTGAAAATAAGGTAGAAAGCTAGAAGTCTCATAACATCATGGGTTACTAGAAAGTCCTTTCCCAATGCCTTTAATCTATATTTATTAGTTATTCTTTGGGTTGATCTTACTTTTTCTTTCTTTCTTTCTCTCTTATGTATTTCACTCTTTTAAGAACAAAACATAATTAAAAAAAAGAAACTAGAAGCCTCTTTCACAGGGAAAAAAAACAACTTCTGAAAATTGTAGGACAAATTTTGGCAGTTCGTTAGTTAATTGACCCCAATGTATCAAGCATGAAGCATTTTGCATGAAAAATTAGGTTTTCTAGAATCTAAATATAAGACCCTTTGTTCCAGATGTCGTGATAATTCAGGACTCAGTTATTGGGTAAAATTTTTCAGATATTTGCAACCATTACATACTGGCATTTTTATAATTCCGTCTTAAAAGTTTATTGTGAAAATTAGCAAGGCAGAGGAAGGTCAAAAAAGTCAAAAAGGTGAGCATAACTGCCAAGGCCCATTCCTTTTTATCTGTATGTGATGCACATGAAACACATTAAAAGATGTCGAAGCTTTGATAACCAGTCGCACCTACCACCTTGACTTTTTAATTCTCTTCCACAAACATTTTCCATGCTTAAGAGAATAACTGAACAAAAATAAAGCATTCACATGCCTTCTTGGAATATAATAAAGATGTGTGTTAGTTGGTTGAAGAGACATTTTGTCATAACACGTAAAATCAAAGGATGTAATTTTTCTATCTCCCCTTCTGGGAAGGATTGTTGCGAACCTTTATCTCTAGATCAAGAGCTTTTTGAATAGGCAATCAGGGTGATCATTGCCGATGCAAATCTCTTTATAAAGGTCATTTTAAGTTTAAAGCACCCATTAGGAGGTAAATCTGGCTTCTCAGCACTGATTCATTAACACTACAATGCTAGTGCTTTCACACTGTGTTAGCACTTTTCTGTGGGGGGAGAGCAGGAGTAGACATTGCTTTCAACTTTTGCTATTTTTATCTATCTACCAAGAAGCTCTGCAGAAATTGACTAAACCTCCACTTTAATCATTATTTTTCACTTGTTTTTTTAAGGAGTAAGGGTAAAGAACCAGGAAGCCAGTAGTTACAATCTATATTGTGTTGATCAGGGGCTGGCAACACTTCCAACAAACCAGGTTTGAACATCAGTCCTAAGGTTTGATTCAAGGGTTGAATCTAGAGATGTGAGAAGAGTTTGATTTGCTTTGGACAGAATCACAGATTTCTCTGAATCATTGTGTAGCAGGGGAGAACTAAAAATGTTGGTTACTTATTTTTTGGTTTTCACTAAAGGGAGGTGAAATTTGCCAGCGAAAGCTTTGTGATATGAATTGTGTTAAATTTCACAGAAACCATGACAAGAGTTTTAAAGTTTTCTTTATTAAAGTAACATTCTTGTTTGGGTACAAAATATGCTAAAATTTGCAATGCTAGCTTTATAAATATACCGAGAGATGGGTTTCATTTTTTAAAAATGATTTTGTGCAAATCAGGTCAACCATAAATTACTGCAGGCACCATGTTGACAGAAGGAAAAACCATCCACATAATTTCATTTGGCTGAGAATATCAGTGAATCAAATGCATCAATCGCCAAGAAAAAAAAAAATTTGGCCAATGAAGCAATAATGATGCTGGGAAGAAATGGAAAGCTAATTGCTAGAAAGCATCCTATTTTTCTTATCCAAACTTTGACCTGGAATTGAGGGTAATGTATCAGTGGAACTTAGAACAGGAAAGGCTATAAAATGAAAAATGTTAGAGTCATAACATTCTTGCATGAATCTTAGACAATCAGACCTCCAGAAAGTGATAGAAAAGTTGCTGAAGAAGACACCATATAGATATCCCAAGTACTGGGATTTTACTTTATGAAAATCTAATTCAGGAATATTGCTTGGGGCAGTACTTGTATTTATCTTAAAAATAAGCAAATAATAAGGGAATATAGTCATTGCCAACCTAGCAATTCGAAAGCATGCAAATGCAAGGAGGTTAATAGGTACCACTTAGGTGGGTAGGTAACAGCGTTCCGCGTGCGTCATGTGGCCACATGACCGTGGAAGTGTCTTCGAACAACGCTGGCTCTTCGGCTAACAAACGGAGATGAGCACCGGCCCCTAGAGTCGGACACGACTGCACAAATGTGCGGGGGGTACCTTTTTTATAGTCATTCATTGAAGTGTTTCATAAAAGAGTATTTTATAGTTTGGTTTTATTCATTAACATAGAAGAAATTCCTATACTCACAGGCACTCATCAATATTGGATGGTATTTGTTCTCAAGCTCCGCAGAATAACTAGTTTTAACCTTTTGGCCAAAGATCTCAAGGCTGGTGCCAGTCAGGCCTCTGGAGAGAGTATTCTACAAGGCGGGAACTACATCTGAGAAAAACAGTGGGAGAACTATATTCAATAAGTTGGTTCTTCCTGGAAAAGATGGTATCTAGGAGTCAAGCCAGGTAGGGCTTTAAAGGTCTATTGGAAGAAAATCTTACCAGGTCTGTTCCGAGCTTGGAATGAAAGTACTCAGGTGATTGTTTGAACAGAGGTGAACTTTATTGTCCGAGAGCATGGTACAAAGTCTGCTGGTCGGAGGTGGCCACACTTGTATTTTCCCCACAAGTCCTTTATATAGGAGAGCTTGGCTATTGTTCTGCGAAAGTGTTCCCACCCTCTAGGAACTTCTGGAAAGGTGCACTTAGCTGGTTTCTTGAAAGGAGGCGCTCTCTAGGAATTCTAGGAAAGTGCAGTTTACCGGTGTTCAGAGAGGAGGCGCACTGTGGTCAGGCTCCCTGCTGCTTGTGTTTCCTGTTCTCAGATAGCCTAGGTTCCCTGCTGGGCTGTGGCTTTGTCTACTAGCTTGGAATGTTTGATCTAGTAGTTAAGGCTCCAGGCTAGAAACCAGGAGACTGTAAATTCTAGTCCCGCCTTAGGCATGAAAGCCGGCTGGGTGACTTTGGGCCAGTCACTCTCTCTCAGCCCTAGGAAGGAGCCAATGGCAAACCAGGAGCCTGAGAGTTCTAGTCCCGCCTTAGGCATGAAAGCCGGCTGGGTGACCTTGGGCCAGGCACTCTCTCTCAGCCCAACCCACCTCACAGGGTTGTTGTGGGGAAAATAGGAGGAGGAAGGAGTATTATGTATGTTCCCTGCCTTGAGTTATTTATAAAAATAATAAAGGCAGGATAGAAAATAAAAATAAATACATAAATACATAAATTGAAAGATCTCTCCCTCCATACTGTCTTCCTTAAACACTGTTGGAAGGAATCTTTTGTTATTTGCTTATGGAGATCTGTTTGGCTGGGGAAGAGTGTTTACCTGGATGGGCTCTGCTAATTTCTGGAAGGAGCAACCTTCTGTCTTACCAGGTCTCTGATTAAGTCTGAAGGGAGTCTTTTGTCTAAACAGTTGGGCTTCCTGTTGCATTTTAATCTCGTGCTTCCCCTTTTGCATTGAACTCATTCTATTTTGTAACTTTTAACCTTTTGCCTTGCTCGAGGAGGGGAAACAAGGTGGCAGGAAAACAGTGTTTGAGGAAGACAGTATGGAGGGAGAGATCTTTCAATTTCTTCTCACAAGTCAAAACCCACATTTTGAATTATTTGAGTTATTTATTTATTTAATTTTCAGAACACCCAATAGCCAAAGTTCTCCAAGTGGTTTACAATAAACCATGCTAAAAATACAATTTCAGTTAAAAGATAGACAATCAAAACAAATAAAATCCAAAATGAAGACACCCTACAAACTAGACAGCAGCAAGGCAGCTGTTTGAAATCAAAAACGATATTACTTGATTGTATGAATGTGCATGGTGTGCATGGGCGTGGTGGCTCAGCGGGTAAGATGCCAGGCTTGTCGATTGGAAGATCACAAGTTCGGAGGTTCGAATCCCTAGCCCTGCGTGTGGAGTGAGCTCCCGCACTTGCCCCAGCTCTTGCCAACCTAGCAATTCGAAAGCATGCAAATGTAAGTAGATGAATAGGTACCACTTCGGTGGGAAGGTAACAGTGTTCCGCGCACGTCATGCCGGCCACATGACCGTGGAAGCGTCTTTGGACAACGCTGGCTCTTCGGCTAACAAACGGAGATGAGCACCGGCCCCTAGAGTCGGAGACGACTGCACAATGTGCGGGGGGAACCTTTACCTTTATGAATGTTGTACCATGCTAAGCTGTGTAATTTTTAGGCATGATTGAATCTGTTTGAACTTGTAATGATTTGTGTTTTAATAAAAGTAAAGACACTTTTTGCCTTAGGGATTGATTTAAAGATGAAATACTATATGTTCAAAACTCCAGGGAAATGTATATTCCCCGGGAAGTTGATGACGTTCTTCAAAATTCTAAGTTTTCAACAAGCACAGAGTACTGTTGATGTACCTTTTAAAAGAGGGAAATGAATATCTGTCTATATATCTGTATACGCTGTATGATTGCTAAATAAAGTTTTAACTGTTAAAGAAAAAGAAAAAAAATCATTAAAAATCTAAGTTTGTCCATAACTCTTATGCCAATAAAAAGGTAAAGGTACCCCCCGCACATTTGTGCAGTCGTGTCCGACTCTAGGGGCCGGTGCTCATCTCCGTTTGTTAGCCAAAGAGCCAGCGTTGTCCGAAGACGCTTCCACGGTCATGTGGCCGCATGACACGCGTGGAACGCTGTTACCTACCCACCGAAGTGGTACCTATTAATCTACTTGCATTTGCATGCTTTCGAATTGCTAGGTTGGCAAGAGCTGGGGCGAGTGCGGGAGCTCACTCTGCACGCAGGGCTAGGGATTCGAACCTCCGAACTTGCAATCTTCCGATCAACAAGCCTGGCGTCTTACCCGCTGAGCCACCACGCCCCTTATGCCAATGGCTTATACTTAAACATACAAAGAGTATTTTTGAATATAGAGCATTTGATCAGAAGCAAGCAAAGCAGGTAGCATTGGACAGAAGGAAGCAGTTGTGCCAATCCAGCATGGGCATGTCAGAAACAAGTCATGTCAGTCTAATCTTAACTCCTTTTTTGATGTAGTTACTAGCTTGATAGAGTGCGAAAATGCCTTGACCTCAGCAAAGTGTGAAAGTTAGTTCTTGCACAGTCAAAATAAACAACCTAGATCAGTTTCTTACCATAACAGAGACCAGATGGATACTGTATCTCCCACCCAAAATAGATTCATTTCTAACCCTTTATGTAGAGCAGGTGGAAAAAAGAGGCTTAACACTGTTATAAATAGAACTCGCATTTGATATACAGCAATTGCTGGAATTCTTTTGTAATGGCTTTATTTATTTATTTTTTCAGTTTCTATCACCGCACCATCTCCCCCGAAGGGGACTCTGGGCGGTTCACAAAATACAACAATTAAAATTTATAAATATAAATAAATATAAAATCATACAAATCTACCATCATCAAAATTACTAAAAAGTTAAGTATAAAATCCAGGAGGCAATGAGATGGTATTTTAAAAGGGCTCTATGGCACCAGCCATCCCCAGGAGGAGCTGTTCCCATTCCCCACCCAAGCAAGGAGGGGAATTCATAGTTTTGCCACAGTAAATCCATGTATTTGAGCCTATGGTTCTTGGGAAATGTATTCCTGCAATGTTTTCCTTGTTAGTTTAAAGGGGCCTGATGCAAAGCATTCAATAAAGTCTCTCATTATGTCTTCATTTCTCTTTAAGGGATGCTGACTCTACACTCACACATCAGGTGGCCAAATATTTTTATCAAATGATACAATTGCGCAAAACTTTTAGTTAGATATGTTATTTCACTGTTTTATTGTTTTCCTTTCTTTCCTGATAATGAATTGTGAGACTAAACTATTTTTCTTCTTCTATTGTAAAGGCTGGTCAAAGACCATAATAAAGACATTTGATTTGATTAATAAAATGTAAAGTTGGGGCTAGATGATGCCTCTGTTAGATGCAGTAATAATTGGTTGAATGACCACACCTGGAGAATACTTATAAATGGCTCTGCATTAGCTTGGAAAGTCCTACTGAGTGCTGTGCCTCGGGGCTCTGTCTTCACTTTGTGCTGTTCAACAGTTTTATTAATGACCTGGATGAAAGCTTGAGGGAATGATTATTAACTTTGCGGATGACACAAAACTAGGAGGATGTCTAACACTTTAGAAAAGAAAGAGAAGTTTCAGAAGGATTAGGTAGGACAGAACTGTGGGTCAAAATGAGTAGGATGTGATGTAACAGGGGAAAAAAGTAGAATCCTGCATTGGAGGAGGAAAAAGAAAAAGGAACAAGTGTAGGATAGGGAGACCTGGCTTGGCAGCAATACATATGGCAAGGATCTGGGTGTTCCAGTGGTTAACAAGTTGCATATGACGCAACGGTGCGACACAGCTGCTAAAAAGGAAAATACTGTATGGGAATGTATTAACAGGAAGAGCATATACTGTAGCGTCCATGTCAGCTGAAGTCCACGCATCTTAAAGTTGCCAAGTTTGAAAACCACTGACTCAGAGAACAGGCTTAAACAAATGGGACGAAACTCCAGGGAAGTAGATTCAAGTCAAATATTAGTAAGAGTTTCCTGAATTGCTAACCAGTGGAATAGGCTACCTCACCAAGAGGCTGAATAGCTGCCTGTCTGAAATGCTTTAGGAGATCCTGCACTGAACAGAGGGTTGGACTAAATGGCTTCTGAGTTCACTTCCAACTCCCATCCTATAATTGTGCAGCTGGTCCTGCCTTGTGGCAAATCCCACTTGGCTTTTGGATGCAGTTTTTGTTCAAATCTCATGCATGCCTCCAGTACCAACCTCATTTAGTCCATTTATACAGAATATTGAAGATCACAGAATTGTTGGAATTATCAGGGGTGAACTCTAATAAGTTCACCCCTGATGTCTAATAAGCATAAGGGTGGAGGGTCCTTTCTAGTAAACGCATCTCTATTGTGCTTGTGGGATGTCACATGGGTCATTTGATTTCCACTTCCTTTCTCCTTCTTGAGTTTGGGGGATTAACAATCTCCATTACTCTTTGGGCACAACTGCAAGCAGGAGGTGCTGCAGAATGCAGCTCTCGTCCTTTCATCTTGCTTGCACACAGATCTACTATGAATCTACTTGTATCCAGTTCTACTGAATAAAGGTAAGCTATCTCTATTTTTTTCTTCATCTAACTACTATATGAAGACTGAATTTATTTCTGAACGTAATTAAGCGTAATGTGCAAGTCCCTTCTGGTTCACGCTTCTACTTTGCAAGATTGTTGTTAGCTGCTTGGAGTTCTTTTATTAACCTTCAAAACTCCATCAAGAATAAAGGTAATAAGTACACATGATGCTATGAAGTGGATATGCAGTGTGAACAGGCTTCATTTATACAGATGGGTGTAATAGGAAATTTCCATTTTTCTTAACAAATACCTTCTCAGAAAGAAAATTACATTTGTTAAAAGATTTGTTAAGATTTGATAGTATATTCTGCTTTATAGCCCAGCATGGCTGATAGTGCTAATCTCAAAAAACAAACAAACCAACCCTGATTATCTTTATTTACAAAGCTAGCTGGGGGACCTTAGGCCAGTCACTCTCTCTCAGCCCTACAAAGGAAGCAATGGCAAACCACTTCTGAAAAACCTAGCCAAGAAAACTGCAGGGACTTGTCTAGGCAGTCTCTGAGATTCGGACACAACTGAATGGATTAAAAATAATAAAGATATTTGGATAGGAAAGACTAGGGAATATTTTCTTCAGTGGCTGAGGAGGAGTGGGGTGGGGGATGGCAGAGACAGGATCATGTCACTAGAGGGCATAAGATGGTTCAGCTGATTTTCCTCTCCTGTTTTATTTTTAAAACAAAATAACTATGTTAAATCTAGGTGAAACTTATTTATTTTATTTATTTATTTGTAAAATTTATATCACCGCCCATCTCCCTCTGCTGGAGGGACTCTGGGCGGTTTACAATAAAATAGTAAAAACAAAAACAACAAGTATACATAAAAACTAAAATAAAAATTATAAAACAAAATTAGAATCCAGAGGCAAAGGTAGTAAAATGATCGTACTTAATCTAATGTAAAAGAGGAGCTCTCTAGGGTATTAGCCATCCCCACGAACGACTATCCCTTCCTTGGTCTCACGCAAGGCGGCAGAGCCAGGTTTTCAGGTTCTTCCGGAAGGTCAGGAGCGAAGGAGCTAATCTCACCTCTGGGGACAAATTATTCCACAGGGTGGGAGCTACTGCAGAGAAGGCACGCCTCCTGGACCCCGCCAGATGGAATTCTCTTATAGATGGGGTCCGAAGCATGCCCTCTCTGCATGGTCGGGTGGGACGGGTAGATATATTTGGGACGAGGCGGTCCCTCAGGTAACCTGGTCCCATGCCATGTAGGGCTTTAAAGGTGATAACCAACACCTTGAATTGGACCCGGAAGCAAACTGGTACCCAATGCAGCTCACGCAACAACGGTGTTATATGTGCCGATCTAGGGGCACCAGCAATGGCCCGTGCAGCTGCATTCTGGACCAGCTGAAGCTTCCGGATACTCTTCAAGGGTAGCCCCATGTAGAGCGCGTTAGGTAAAGGTAAAGGTACCCCCCGCACATTTGTGCAGTCGTGTCCGGCTCTAGGGGCCGGTGCTCATCTCCGTTTGTTAGCCAAAGAGCCAGCGTTGTCCGAAGACGCTTCCACGGTCATGTGGCCGCATGACACGCGCAGAATGCTGTTACCTACCCACCGAAGTGGTACCTATTAATCTACTTGCATTTGCATGCTTTCGAATTGCTAGGTTGGCAAGAGCTGGAGCTAGTGCAGGAGCTCACTCTGCACGCAGGGCTAGGGATTCGAACCTCCGAACTTGCAATCTTCCGATCAACAAGCCTGGCGTCTTACCCGCTGAGCTATTACAGTAGTCTATATGTGAGATAACAAGGGCATGAGTGACTGTTCGAAGGGCCTCCCGATCCAACTTCCAAGTCAACCTCACTTTTGGTGACTACAGACAGCAAAGGTTTAGAAGAAAAACTGATATATTTTCATTAATTGTTAGCTGTGTTCATACATACTGTAGCTAAGTAAGCAGAACATATTTGCAGTATGTCAGCGAGCATATTTTTGAACGTATGCAAAGGAGCATACAAGCTGTTAAGAGAAATAAATTGGAAACACAGGCATCATTTTTTTCCCTCACAGATTAGATACCTTTATTTTTGGCTATCTCAATGCTAACAACAAAATTGTACTTTTCACTAAAAATACATTCAAATTTGAATGTTTTACCCAGGGAATATAGCTCTCGTGGGTACTGCAGAAGAGTTCAACTTTGCGTAGTTGGTTCTCATTAAGGGGAGAGAGAAAAAAATCAGCAAATTATTATTTTTTGTCCTCAGGTCTTTCCCCCTCCTTCCAACATGTTGATATTGTAGAAAATATGCTTGCACAGTTTTATGCCATTAACAATCTTCTGTTTGTGACTTCAGTCTTATTCTCAGGATAACACACTGCACTTTAAATTACCATATTAGACTGTTGTGGTTCATTGGACAGAGATAGGTATTAAAATGGACAAAAGAGAAGCAATCATTAAGCAAAGGCCAAGGATGATTCTCCTTTTTTGAGGCGGACGTTTTAGACAGCCTATTTTCTACCATATCTCAGATAGCCATTACAGAAGGTAATTCTTCATCTGAAAAGATGCGAAAAGGACAGTAATCCTTTGAAGAACTGTCTGACCCAAGTGAGAACTTTCAGGCACCCTCCTCTATTTCAAGGATGCCAAATAATAGTTAATTTGAATAGCTATCAAATAACATTTTTTTTTATTTGAAGGTTGGTTACCCAGTCCAAGTCCACTTTGAAGACCAAGGCCACAAGAAAAGAGAATGGACCCATCAACATTTAGCACCTGGACAGCAGACGAAGCAGGTATATAGGTCTTCCAGTCTTCACTATGATAAAATGTATTTTCTTGTTTTTATGCTACTTATCTCTTACGACACTTCATACTTTTGGCAAAACCAACATCCTTTTTCCTTCTTTTTGGCAGTGTTGGAATGGATTGGGAAAGTACGGCAGAGTGGTATACTCTCACCCTACCTATTCAACCTGTACGCAGAACACATCATGCAACATGCTGGACTTGATGAATCCAAGGCTGGAGTTAAAATCGCTGGAAGAAACATTAACAATCTCAGATATGCAGATGATACCACTTTGATGGGTGAAAGCGAGGAGGAGCTGAGGAGCCTTATGACGAAAGTGAAAGAAGAAAGGGCAAAAGCTGGGTTGCAGTTAAACCTCAAAAAAACCAAGATTATGGCAACCAGCTTGATTGATAACTGGCAAATAGAGGGAGAAAAAGTGGAGGCAGTGACAGACTTTGTATTTCTAGGCGCAAAGATTACTGCAGACGCTGACTGCAGCCAGGAAATCAGAAGATGTCTACTTCTTGGGAGGAGAGCAATGGCAAATCTCGATAAAATAGTTAAGAGCAGAGACCTCACACTGACAACAAAGGTCCGCATACAGGAACAGGAAGCTCTGGCGTGGGCTGGTCCATGAAGTCACGAAGAGTCGGAAGCGACTGAACAAATAAACAACAAAACAAAGCCAATAAATAAAGAAATTAATCTGGGTGCAACTTCTGATCAATCTTGCCTCCTTTGCCTTCAAATTTAAGAGTCTGGTGAACTGCTTCAATTTGAAAATGATGCACATTCCATAGCCAAGTTGTCAATTTGTATTTAGTGATACCCTTTATGGAAAGAAAATCAGGAACTCATCATTCAGCAGTCAGAGAGGAATATATATGTAGACACAGTGAGTGGCAAAACTTGGCTGAACTTGGCTGATCTCATAAAAAGAAGAACAGACACAGACAAAACATAGACAAGAGAAGAACCAATGGATGGAAACTTTTCAGAGGAGATCCAAACTTGAAACAAGAATTTCCTGATTATGGGAGCTATTATGGAGCTAACAGCTTGCCTCTTGAAGTTATAGAGGCCTCCATCACTGAAGGTTTCAAGCAAACTTTGGACAGCCATTTGGAATGGCCTGAGGATCCTGCTAGAGTATCTTCAAGGTTCTTCCCAACCCTATGATTTTCTGATTCATACTCGGACGGGATGCCATCAGGAAGTTGCAGGGGTATACACTAGACTAAAAATTCCAAGTAAATGATCCAGAAGAGGCACTGGCAAACCACTTTCATATTTTTATCAAGAAAGCAACATGGACATGTTTACAAAATCACCAGGGATTGAGCTCGATTTGAGAGTGCTTTGCCTTGATATAACCCCTCTGAGATTTAGATGTGGCAAAGAAAACAAAACCATTTGCATGTCATCAGCAAATACATTATGCCTTCCACAAGACTTTATCTGGGACACACATTAAACACAACCACTTTCTCCACATGGTGATTATTCTGGACAGGGATCTTCATAATGCCATGTACCCACTAACTGCAGTTTTAATATAATCTGTCTGAACAGCAAAGTCATTTACCCTTGCATAAGACTGCAGTTTACGCCAAGAAGTATAATAGCATCTTTGAGCATTTTAATTAAAAATTAATTAGGAGATTTTAAAGAACAAACTCATGGGGGGAGGTCACTGTACAATGGCTTGTTTACAAAATTAGCCTGGCTCCCCCCTCACTAAGTGTTTCAATCAATTCCATGCCTATTAAATATAATTATGGAAGATGCTTCCTCAAAATTATAATGTAGCATTCAAAGAGCAACCGGGAGAAAATCTGCAATTTTTACTGCAGAATGAGGGTAGCTATTAAAATGCAAATAGGTACAAAGAGGAGGCTGGTGATGAGGAAAAGATTTTTAGCTGTTAATCTTGCATTGACAATAATTTTTGGTTAACTGCTATTTATTATCTTGGGTGTCTTAGCGCTTCCATGAAACATTGTGACAGAATTGCTTCAGAACAGATAACATTGGGGCTATGGAGATCTTCCAAGGAGTCCTTCACTTCATCAGTTATGGAAGCAAAGCATATTTTCAAAACAGCACAACCAAGCAAAGTGATGCCCTGTTTGTCACCAGCATCACCTTCATTTCCCTTCACTGGGTAACAGAACTGCAGCTACTGCTGATAATGAAGCAAAACATTGTACCCACACCCCTAATATGGAAACATTTCTCTTTGAAATAGAAAGGTGCACACAATTTTCTTAGTGATTTTCAGCTCAACCCTTCCCCAAATGGTTTACTTGCTAATTTGTTTTATGTTCTCTTTGCTCTCAGTACCCTTTGGACGAATATGAAGTAACCAGAGTTGGTTGACTGCATAGAATTGTGATGTCAACCCTGGGTTGGTGGACCATGTGGTTAAAGAGGTACAAGCAGAGGGCAGGAGAATTGCCAGTGATCCTTAAAATATTTTCTCTAGGGTTGGAAATGGTATTACAGATGCAGCAAATGGAATGAAATTGTTACTTGTAATTTGACTGCTATGTTTTCGGGGTGGGTGGGGGACATGATCCACTCTGGCTATTGTCGGCTACAATTTCCCCAATCCCTAGTAATGGTGGCTGATGCTGATGGGAGCTCTTATCCAAGATACTGGATGTAACCTGGAATTTTGTTTACTTTTTTTTTAAAACCAGCATCATCACACTCCCAGCTCATAATACACTTGTAACTGACATGACACTTAAGGAAACCTTTACGTACATACATAAGTGGTTCCATACATATTGGGTATGGTATGAATCAGATGGTTCAAAATAAGCATTACTGCTTTTAGTGTGTATCTGTTACAATGCTGGCACACTAATTTGATGGTTTGGGTGGGCGGAGAAACCAAACAAAGCAATCCAGAATTTCACACAGATGCTTTCGGGGCCTGGATTTGCTCAGACCTTATCTGTGAAGAGGATGATGAAGAGAACAAATGAAATAAACTGTAATGCACATTTGAATATGCACTATCCCCTCTGCGTTGTTATAGAGCAGATATCATACTGTAAGGTTCCTATAGCACGTCATATTTATCCATGTTGCATAAAAGAGGTTGAATCGATCATATGTTCTTTTATACTGTACATTTTATTTGAGAATGCACGAAAACCTTATCTTCCCTCTTCTAGCAGCAATCTCTGGCCATTTGGATGAATTCTGTGTTGATTTTCTTCTTGCAGACAAGGCTTTTATATGTACCATACAATGCGTACAACACTGTGAAATTCTGTTTCCTGGCTTCAAGACTGCAGGAGGAATTTCACAGTGAAAAATAAGCCTGAATGCTATATGTGCTTATATGATTTTTTTCTTTTTCTTTTTTCCTTCCTCCGGTTAAAGGCCAAAAAAAAATAAAAAATGAAACTGAACTTGAACACTACACTCACATTTTTATATGAAAAAGGGTAGGCTGAAATTGCTACCAATTGGGGGAGATGGGGAAATTTCCTGCCACTCTTTCCTGGCTGCTACCAACTGGCCTGTACAGCTGCTTTCATAATGAAGTTTCAATCCTAGTTTTACCCCATTATGACAAGAACAAGTAAGAGTAATATTCACTTTCCCTGGAAGTCCAAGAATTTTGGCATGTCACATCTGAATCTTGATTCTGAGTTATCAGCTAGAACTGTTTTGTTTGAGTGACATAGTCATTAGCATTCATTGAGAAGCTCATGACTTTAATATACAGTGCCTTTTTGATGCATTCAGTGTGGTTTTTCCTAACACTTCAGCTACTTTCTGGAATAAACATATAACAGCCTGTTCAGCATTGTTCACTCAAAGACACTTAATCAGGTCAGGTCAAGACTTAGAAGATCTTGATTGGATGCTTGGTGACTGCATCCTGAGTGAGCGTTGGTGCACTGCACATACCACCAAGTTGATCAGGATGTGGTCAATAGGACATTGGTTTGCAATGAAGTCCCTAGATTAGAGAGTTAGCATATTGTAGAGCATGCATGAAGCATGCGTGAGGTATAGCATCAACATATTTGGGGTAAAACTGGGCTTTGGTTGTGTTTGAGGCATTCTGACCATAGTATGATAAACCTGACTTGTACTGGCCTTTCCTCCCTGTTAGAAGGATATGATGCATGTGGCTTAGGAATGACTAAGGGTGGTAACCTAATCTGTACTTTCTCTGTATTCCTGAAAGGAATTATGTGAAAGCCATTATTAACCAAAGCTATGATGGTAAGAGGTCAATATCTATGGACCATCTAGTAACAACCATGGTATATGGAAGATGGTAGCTTGGAATGTAAGAGGAGAAAATAGTAAAAAAACAAGAATGAATGAATGAATGAATGAATGAATGAATGAATGAATGAATGAATGAAACAAAATTAAAATAGATATGCTCTGTTCTGTGAAACTAGGCATTTTTAAATATTACTTGACCACCAGGAAGCAGTGTACAATTTTGTCCTTTTTGGGACTCATCAGGTACACACAGCTATTATAGTTAGCTTTAGGTCTATGAAGGTTCTCAGTCATCCAGGTGGAATTGTCTGTAGTTTGAATCATGTCAACTGGATTTCTATTTTCTCAGTGGAAACGTTTCATAACGTTTCATAACATACAACATTGCCAAACACCTCTCTACCATACTAGCACCTCTAGTTGGACACTCTGAACACCACATCCATAATTCGGAAGAATTTGTTTCCAAAGCAAAGATCCTGAAACTGGATACAGATGAAACTATGGTCTCCTTCGATGTGTCCTCCCTTTTCACCAGCATCCCCACCACTCATGCTCTATCCGCTGTCAGGAAGAGACTAGAAGAGGACAGCACCCTTGAAAGGAGAAACCATCTCAACCCAAACCAGATCTGCCATCTTCTGGACCTGTGTCTTAACACCACTTATTTCTCATACAGAGGTGACTTTTACAGACAAAAACACGGCTGTGCCATGGGTTCTCCTGTGTCACCCATTGTGGCCAAATTATACATGGAAGAAGTGGAGAAGAAAGCACTCAACACATTCCAGGGAACGGTGCCCACCCACTGGTTTAGGTATGTGGATGACACCTGGGTCAAAATCAAGGCCCAGGAAGTACAGGCCTTCACGGACCATATAAACACTATAGATGCCAACATTAGGTTCACCAGAGAAGACACCAAGGACAACAGACTGGCATTCCTAGACTGTGAAGTCCTCATTGGGACCGGTGGCAAGCTAGAAATAGGGATCTACAGGAAACCCACACACACAGATCAATATCTGATGTTTGACTCCCACCATCCACTGCAGCACAAACTAGGAGTCATCAGGACATTGTCACACAGAGCGGAAACCATCCCCACCTCCATGGATTCCAAAAAGAATGAAAATCAGCACCTGAGAACAACTCTGAAGGCCTGTGGATATCCAAATTGGGCCTTCACTAAATCTAAATCTACCAGACCTAAAACAGCGACAGATAGGGCTGAGACTCAGAGTAAACGGAAGAACCTGGTCATTCCTTACATGGCTGGCGTGTCTGAAAAGATAAAACGGATATTTGGCAAACACCACATACCTGTATATTTCAAACCCACCAACACACTGAGACAGAGGCTTGTACACCCGAAAGATCAAACTCCAAAACACAAGAAAAGCAATGTAGTTTATGCAATCCAGTGCAGTGAGGAGTGCTCTGAACTCTACATTGGAGAAACCAAACAACCTTTGTACAGGAGGATGGCCCAACACAGGAGAAGTAACACCACAGGACCAGAGTCAGCAGTTTATCTTCATCTAAAGGAAAAAGGACACTCATTTGAGGACATTAATGTTCACATTTTAGACAGAGAAGATAGGTGGTTTGAGAGAGGGGTCAAGGAATCCATTTACAGTATGCCAACTTGGAAAATCCTTCCTTGAATAGAGGTGGGGGCCTCAGGCACAATCTTTCACTTATTTTCCTTCCTGCTTTGTCTTCTGTACCTAGGAAGATTAAGACCATTTCGCAAGCTCAACAGCAGCATGGTAATCTTAATGATCCTCCTTTAGATGATAAAGGGACTTAGAAATAACATCTCAAAATAACCATGACCTAGCCCCAGGTGCAAGGTCACACAGCCACCTAGAAACATATTTAAGGATTCCCTTACTAACTTTGCTCAGACTGAAGAAGCTCCTTGGAAAAGGAGCGAAACGTTTCCACTGAGAAAATAGAAATCCAGTTGACATGATTCAAACTACAGATAGTTAGCTTTAGCTTCTTAAAACCATGGTCATCTTCCAATCCAGTCTCCCTCAATATATATTCAGCATATAGGTTGAATATATAAGGATACAGTATATAATCTTGTCTCACTCCTTTGTTGACCTGGAACCAGTCTGTTTTACCATGTTCTGGCTCAACTGTGGTTTTCTGTCCTGTGTACAGGTTTCACATGAAGATAATGAGATGTTCAGGGTTTCCCATTTTCCTAAGCACATTCCACAGCTTGAATGGTCAACACAATCAAAGGCTTTTCTGTAATGAAGCACATACTGACTTCTCTTTGGTATTCTTTGGCTTTCTCAACTATCCAGCATGCATCAGCAATGACTCTTCTTCTTTGGTCTTTTCTAAAAACAGCTTAAACACCTGGCATCACCCTTTCCTCTTCTTTGCAGTTTTTGCTATCTACAGTATTCTGACATCCAGCTTGTTTTCTTCTCTTTCTTGGTGTTTGGCAGTCTCTTTTCACATTCATCCTTAACTACTTCTTTGATTTCATTTCACAGTTCCTCTGGTTCTCTATAATAAGCACTGATGATGTTACCTAATCAGGTAATAAAACATCTGCAAGCAAACAAACAACCTCAGATAGCACCAAGGACTCCACAAGATTTAGGGCTTTAAAGTAATTCCTGATGTTCTCCTTGAAAATGGTAGGCATATGCGCAAGTTCATATCATGGAAACTAGTTGGCTTTGTTCTTCCACTTTAGCTTGCTGTGGAACTTGCACATGAGTGATGCATGACCTGCTCCACAGTCAGCCCCTGGCCACATCTTTGTTGTTATAACTGAGCTCTTCCACTTCCTTGTACCAATAATATAGTTTATTTGATTTCTGCAATTTCCATCTGGTGATGTCCATGCATATACTGTACATGAGTCATTTGGTTGTTGGAAGATTGTGTTAGTAATGAAGAAATTATTGGATTGGCAGAAACATAAGTTATTCTCCTGCCTCATTTCTGTTCCCTGGACCATATACGTACGTAGTCCAACTATGTTTTCCTCCTTACTATTTCCAACTTGGGCATTCCAGTATCCAAGTATAAGGAGCACATGTTGCTTGCATGTTCTGTCAATTTTAGATTGAACATGAGCACAAAGCTCATCAATCTCCATTTCTTTTGCATCAGTGGTTGGAGCACAAACTTGGATAACTGTCATATTAAAGGGTTGTCCACAAAATCTAATTGACTGCATTCTATCCAGGTACTATCTCTGCTGTAACCCTTCCTGACTATAAAAGCAACACGGTTCCCTCTGTGTTTTTCATGTGCTGAGGAGTAAACACTATGATCATCTTACAAATCCAGTCTGTTTCAATTCACTGATGCCTAAGGTGTCAATGTGGGGTCAATTCAGTTCATTTTTCACTGGGTTGAGCTTTCCTGTGATCAAGTTTCTTATATTTCATATTCCCATTATAATTCTGACTTTGCAGCTTCAGATTGCTTTTTCTGCATGGCAGCTTCAGCAACTAGAAGACTTTAATCTAGCTGCATCACAAATACCATTACTACTCTGAAAGATCTTGAATTCTTCGTCAATAGCATGAGTGCCATCTGACCTGAGGGGCCCATCACCTGACACTATATCATCAATCACTTTATCTTGTCTATCCATGTGTATTTTCTTGATAAAATACAGAAGTGGTTTGCCCCTGTCTTCTCCCATGCAATATGAAATGATGCCTTTGTCATTGTCACTAAAGCAATCATCTACCTCCAGCATCTTCCTATATTGCTATTGCCTGATATAGGTGTCTGCTTGCTTTAGCTGGGCAGCTGGGATGATCTTCATGCCATCGATGGCACTGCTGGGAGTATACAGTATATTCTTGGCAAACACTCCTGGCATTTTTTGTTTATCCCTCTCAGGAACACCCATTAACCCTGCCACCTTGATGAGGCAGCATAGCAGGTCTTGTGGAGGGGAAAATGCATATAAGAGAATGATAACTGCAAAATATGAGGATGAAAGATACTGTAGCTGTGTAGGTGCAAAAATATAAAAGGTAGTTGCAAAAATATAAAGACAGAACAGAGTGGTTAAAACTAAAAACTGCAAAGAAAATGCGAAGTGACTTTGATGTAAATAAAAACAATTTTTTGAAAGTGAGTCAGAGTGGATGGAATTAAAAATAAACATGATGAAATTATTTTGGATGAAACTGAAGTGAGGAACTGCTGGAAGGAATATTTTAGAGATTTGCCTGGGAGTGATAGAGGCATGCTTAAGAGTGAATTAATGCTATAAATATTAGTGGTGAAGAAAAAAAAAGATGAAAAGAAAGTCTTAAATACTACCAGAATGTTGCAAAATGGTAAAGCTGCAGGTACAGATCGAGGTGCTGGAAAAACGGTAAAATATGGATGTTGTTTGCTTATGGAGTGATTGTGTGACTTGTTAGTGTGAAGAATGCATCTGTGCCTGATAATTGGAAATATGCCATTATTATTCCCTGTACAAAAGGACAAGTAACAAGAGTGAGTGCAAAAACGAAAAAAGGAATTAGTTTGTTAAGTATTCTGGGAAGGTGTTTGTCAGAATTCTGACTGAAAGATACTAGAGATGACAATGAGCAAAATTTGGGAGATAGATTGCAGTTTTATGCCAAGCAGGGGGTGGGCAAATAAGATTTCTGCTCTTCAGTAGTCATTGATCCACTGATGCATAGACTGTGAAAGAAATGGTGTACTTTATTTTTTTACTTAGAAAACATTCATGATAAAGTGAAAGGACTAGAATTCTGGAATGTTTTGCACAAATATGAAGTTGAAATAAAGTGCAATCAGACAGAAGTAAGATATGAATGAGAAGAAATGGAATGCTTAGTGAATGTTTCAATATTGAGAAAGGAATAAGATAAGGCTATGTATGCCCCCTTAGCTATTTAATATATTTATAGATATAGGTATAAAAATGCCTGCATTGACATTAGAGGTCTGTTAGTTGAGGACATGCATGTGCATATATTTTTGTATGCAAACAATACTGGGTTGATAGTTGAGAACCTGAATGAATTATAGCAAAGTAAGATAAATTCGATGTTGCATTGAGGAGTTTGGATCTGAAAACTCATTGGCGATCACTCGTAGCCGAGTAAGATTGTCTTCCAAAGGTAAAATTTTAACGGTGGATCCGTAAGTGGCTATAAAGGCCAATTCTGGATCTGCACAACCTCCCACAATGAGGGCATAGGTTTCCGGGTGGGAGGTGGTCATGATGAGGGTCTGCTTGACGTGCCTTCCTCTTAGCTCGTTTCTCCCTTTCGCCCTGTACTCGTGCTTCTTCAAAGTCCATAGCGCCATTAATAAAGGATGACCTCCAATTGAAACGCTCATGAGTTAGGGCTTCCCAGTTCTCAATGCTGATATTACATTTTTTTAAATTAGCTTTGAGAGTATCTTTGAATCTCTTTTGCTGTCCACCAATATTCCGTTTTCCATTCTTAAGTTGGGAGTAAAGTAGCTGCTTTGGAAGACGATGGTCAGGCATTCGAACAACATGGCCCATCCAGTGAAGTTGATGTTGGATGATCATTGTTTCAATGCTGGTGGTTTTCGCTTCTTCTAATACGCTAACATTAGTCCGCCTATCTTCCCAAGTAATTTGCAGAATTTTTCAGAGGCAGCGTTGATGGAATATTTCAAGAAGTTGGAGGTGGCGTTTGTAGAGGGTCCATGTTTCACAGGCGTACAGAAGGGTTGGTAGTACAATGGCTTTGTAAACAAGCATTTTGGTCTCCCTGCGAATGTCCCGATCCTCAAACACTCTACGCTTCATTCGGGAGAAAGCTACACTCGCAGAGCTCAGGCGATGCTGAATTTCAGCGTCAATGTCGGCTTTTGTAGATAGATGGCTGCCGAGATAAGAAAAGTGGTCGACATTTTCTAGTGACACACCTTTAAGCTGGATTGATGGCGCTGCAGAGGGATTGGTTCGAACTTGCTGGTAAAGCACTTTGGTTTTTTTAATGTTAATCGAGAGGCCGAGCTTTTCATATGCTTCTGCAAAGATGTTTAGGATAGTTTGAAGATCTTCCTCGGAGTGTGCACAGACTACGTTATCATCAGCATATTGAAGTTCTATAACAGAAGTTGCAATTACCTTATTTTTTGCTTTCAGCCTACTAAGATTAAAAAGCTTTCCGTCTGTTCTATATATAATTTCTACAGCAGTAGGAAGTTTCTCTTCAACAAGGTGTATAATCATAGCGATGAAGATAGCGAATAAGGTTGGAGCAATAACACATCCCTGTTTAACGCTGGATTCCACTTTAAATGGATCGCTTTGAGAGCCATTGTTATTCAGGATTGTTGCCATCATGTCATCATGGAGTAACCGCAAGATGTTCACAAATTTATCAGGGCATCCGATTTTCAGAAGGATGGTCCAGAGAGCAGTACGATTTACAGTATTAAAAGCTTTAGTCAGATCAATAAACGCCATGTACAGAGGGCGGTTTTGCTCCTTGCATTTTTCTTGAAGCTGTCGTGCAGTGAAGATCATATCCACTGTTCCCCTGGAAGGGCGGAAGCCATTTTGCGTTTCAGGGAGGATATCTTCTGATACAGATAGGAGACGGTTTGCGATGATCTTTGCCAGGATTTTGCCTGCTGTGGCTAGAAGGGAGATGCCTCGATAGTTTCCACAGTCTGTTCTATCACCCTTTTTAAAGAGAGTGATAATTATGGCATCCCTAAAGTCTGCTGGAATCTCCTCCCTCATCCAGATTTTTTCGATGAGCTGATGAAGTTGTTGTGTAAGTTCAGGCCCGCCTTCTTTAAAGACTTCAGCAGGAATCCCATCAGGTCCACTAGCTTTGTTATTTTTCATTTGTTTAGTGGCTTTACTGACTTCCTCCAAACTAGGGGGTACTGCAAGCTCATTTCTTATTTGTTTTTGCGGGATTTGCAAGAAGACTTCATCAGCCACAGTAGAGTGACAATTAAGGAGATTGTAGTAATGCTCTTTCCAGCGCAGTGCAATAGACTCTTTGTCCTTTAGAAGTTTAGCACCATCTACTGAGCGTAAGGGATTTGTACCATGGTTTGTTGGTCCATAGATTGCCCCCAATAGTTGTATTTGAAAAGGAAAATGGAATGAACGATTGCAAGTTATATGCAAATAGTGAAAACTAGAAGCAAGAAGATGAATTTGTTTATCTTGGTAGAAGGTTGAATGAAGATGGGTGGAGAAAATTTAGGATGTGTAAATGCTGGTAGAAAGTAATGGGTAGTATGTGGCCTATTTCAAAGAATGACTGTTTTTCAAGGAAATGGAAATGGCTGTGCATAGGAGTGTGTTTCAACCTGCTTTGTTATATGTAAGTGAGGGTTGGGTATGTCAGGAGTAAAGGTAAGTTGAATGCAGTGGGAATGAGATACTTAAGAAATGTGTGGGGTAAAGCAAGAAGAGAAAGGGTCAAGAATGAATGGGGTGAACGTTGAGATGGTTTAGCTGTATAGAGATAATGAATGAGAACTGAGTTGCGAAACAAATATATGAAGGAACAGTGAATGGACTGAGAAGAAGGAGAAGACTGTGAAAGCTGTGTTGGATGGACCTGATGAAATTCTGAAAAGTCAGAGGGGTCATGAATGGTGTTGGTGTAAATTAGATTTAGCTACATTGGCTTGGTTATCTCTTGCTTTTAATTTCCTTGCTTTATGTTTTCTTCCTTGCCTAAAAAGGGAAAAGAATGATGGTATACAGATATGGCTTATTGTTTGTGCCAATCCAGCCTGTTTGGCTAATTCAGAGCTTTCCAAACTGTGTGTCGGGACACGTTAGTGTGTCGGCTGCAGTGTCTAGGTTTGTCATGGCTGCTGCTGCCTCCTGGCTTCCATGCAGGTTCTAGTGCCTGCCTTGCTGCCTCCAAACTTGCCTTGCCAGGATTCCGCGCAGGTCTTAGTGCCTGCCTTGTGCCCTGCTGTAAGAGTGTGTCGCGAAATGATGCCCTGCTGTAAGAGTGTGTCGCGAAATGATGCATGTCTAAAAAGTGTGTCACCAACATGAAAAGTTTGGAAAGCTCTGGGCTAATTGATGGTTCACTGTATTGTATGAGACAAAAAGTGGGTTTATAGAGTAATCAAGTTAAGTTGTTAATTCAGCCTCTGAGTGAGAGACCCTTGTGCGAATTGTGTGCCACAGAAGTACCTCAATTTAGTAAATTTAGATTTTTACCAAGAGTAAAGTATCGGTTGTTTGTGGATCTTCATAGCCTTAAAAATAACTTTTTTTAGAGGTGCAAATTTATTGCAAAGTTTTCAGAAATCCACAAGTGATAGGAATGCATTCAGAATGAAAACTGTTCCAGCAGAATCCTTTGGTTTAAGCCTCAGTGTGCAAGATTTTAAGCAGTGGTGCTGAAGTAAGAATGAAAAGGTTAATTGGTTGCAAAAATGAACTTAGACCTTTCTATTGCTACAGTGAAAATATAAATGCACAGTTTAAACAATAAAGATCCAGGCTAGGGTTAAAGTAACTTGACATCCAGTTCATTGGAGTGTTATTTGTAAATTGATTTTCCTATTCCTTATTGATGCAAACACATCCAGCCCGCCCTCTACCAGTTTCATAAGTGAGGGCAACCTTCTGATTGCAGCAGAAAGGGAAAATCAGAATGAGGGTGTTCTCACAGCTGAAAAGGTAAGTGTATATGCCTCTGTGTACATGTTTATAATGAAGGAAGAGAAGGAGGAAGAGGTGGTGGCGGTGGAGGAAAAGGGTGGCCAAAATTATGACGTCATATTTAGAATGAAAGTACTTTCCCCAAATGTTTCTTTCCAATAGATAAGGAAGAAATTACATTTGAACAGAAGTCAATATTCTGTGGCTTCTGTGTAGTTCAAAATGCCGTTGAACTACAGCACGTAACTTTCCTCCCTGTTGGCCATGCAGACTGAGTTATTAAGTAGTCATGGTTCTCCCACTTCTCCCTTGAAGCTCACGTAGGAGACATCAAAATCCTGATGTCTTGGGTGAGGGGAGAAGTTGAGACATTCTACTGTTCCTGGTCTTGGAGAAGACCTCTTAGCTGAAGCTGTAATAGTCTGGTGGTATCTGCAGTAGGATTTGGATCACCCTTAGATATATAATGTGGAGGAGGTTGAAGTAGCACTCCTGCTTCAGCTCATTTTGCTACAAGCTTTTGGGGATAAAATTAAATAAAGGTGTGGCCTCAAATCTTGTAACCCTTTCCCATCCTTCTCTTTGCTCCAGATGATGGGTGCAAAGCACACCCTTCTGATACAGCATCTAACAGCCAGATGTGTTAAAACCATCTTGCTAGATGGGGACTTTTGTTTTTCATTTCCCAATGACATACAACTTGACAATAACCTGCCTCCTTGTGTTTTGTAGGTAAGAATCTTATCAAAAGCCTTTTGAAAAGGGTTCAGAATCCAGATAGATAATTGGCAGGATCTCCAGAGTCATGCATCTCTCAGCAAATGCTAGGCTTTGTCGTTGAACCCATTTTCATTGTGTGACTCATCTTTTAAGAGCCCCGCATTCCACTTAGAAATGCATGTCAGCCAAAGGTTAATTAAGCCTAAAAGGTTTAAGCTAGATGTAGTGACTTCATAAAAGATCATTAAGAGATATGCATGAAAACACTAAATAGCAACTACTAGAATAATGAGAGGAGGGGATATGGAACACAGGAAAATAACTAGCAAAGGAAATGTTCATGGAGTTCTTTTGGTCATATCTTCCTTAGGCTGAAATCTGAGCCCTTTCCAAAGGTTACGCCTGAATAAGGTACTGTACAGGGGAAAATACAAGAGGCATGAATATCCTGTCTTTGGCATAACATGCTTGTGCATATTGGCCCTGCACTCCAAGGCTCCTGTCTCCCATAATGAGCAGAAAGATCTGAAAAGGCTTTCCTTCTGTATTCATTTGAGTGCAAGACTTTAAGGGACTGGCAACCTTGATAAAACAGGGTTCCAACTCACCTGGAGGTACTGAGTTAATGAGCAGGGACAGCTAAGGAGACTGAGATCAGAGCTTAAGGGGGTGTTCTCTGACTAATCTTCGCTCTCAGGATGTGAAAAAATTCAGCAATTCAAGAACAGAGCAGTCCAAAAAACATTCTGTTTCTCCACCAAACATGTTGGGCCTCTTCCACACCATGATGATCTAGGAGCAATCCAGGTGTTTCCAGAAATAAATTTCCAAACTGGAAACAGGGTGAGATGTCCTGGACATGGTGTTTAGGGATATGGAATGGTATGTCTGGGATACCTTGAATTCTTTCAGTTTGGGGAATTAATTTCTAGAAAGCACCACAATGCCCCTGGAATGGCATGGTCTGGAGGAGGTTTGGCATGATCTAGAGGGGGAATAGAATATTCCAGAATCCATCATATTTTGCACATCCCTACTTTCCTTAAGTTGACAGAGTATAATTGTTTAACCTGAGACAGGAACAAGAAGAAATCAATGCTTATCTGTTGGTGATGCCTTAAGGAACAGAAGTGAAGATGAACAAACCTAACTGTAATCATATTCTGCAATTCTTATGGCATGTTTATGTTTCTGCCCTAAACAACCCCACACATATTTGCAGTGAGTGAAACCTTTTAGCGGTGCTTGAAGAAAAGTTCATAGGATTAGAAAGTGATTGGGCATACTTCAACTCATAAGAGAGGATGATTTATTGGACCAGACAAAGAAGACACTGCAAAAAGAGTTGACAGATGAAGCAGCTGTTCATAAGACAGAGATTCAAACAAAGGAACAAGCCTAGTAGACAAGAAAGACTAACAGAAACAAGAGATATAGAAGATATTGAGAAAGTTGAAGAAGATGCGGTCTCATGTAGTGTTTTCATCCTTCTTTCTAATTCATGGAAGAGGATTAGAAAGAAAGGAAAAAAAGCATACCTCCTTGTGCAGGACATTGTGTTATCGGGAAGATTTGGTTTCTGAGACTATTGGTCTGTGATACCTAAATGAGGGACTGTTAGCATGGGATCATTGCACCTCAAAAACTGGGAAGAATGTGTATGGCCAAAATTTTTGAACTTGATCAGGAGGGCTTTAAAGTGAACCCTGTGAGGTTGGAGGTGTAATGTAGAAATAAGAACTTCAGTTGAAGATATGTCCACTGTAGGAATAAGGAACTAAACTGGACTTGTTGAAGTCTATATACTAACACTCAAAGTATAGATAATAAACAGGATGAGCTTGAACTCTTAGTACAGGAGAATATATATATATATATATATATATATATATATATATATACATATACATATACATATACATATATACATATATATATACATATACATATATACATATATACATATATACATATATACATATATACATATATACATATATACATATACATATATATATATATACACACACACACACACACAAACACACACATACACACACATACATACACACACACACGATCGGAAGGTCGCAACTTTGGCGGTTCGAGACCCGAGTGCTGCGTGATGGAGTGAGCTCCTGCACTCGCCCCAGCTCTTGCCAACCTAGCAATTCCAAAGCATGCAAATGCAAGTAGAAAAATAGGTACCACTTCAGTGGGATGGTAACAGCGTTCCACGCATATCATGCCAGCCACATGACTGTGGAAGTGTCTTCGGGCAGCGCTGGCTCTTCTGCTAACAAACGGAGATGAGCACCAGCCCCTAGAGTCGGGCACAACTATACAGGGGAAACCTTTACCTTTACACACACACACACACACACACACATAAAAATTCCCTTCTCACCGCTATGGGTGGTATGTGTCTTCCTCAACCTCAGGTCCTCTACCAGAGGCCTGGAAGTTTGAGGGTTCTGCGCAGTATCTTAGCTGTTCCTAGCATTGCACTCTTCTGGACAGAGAGCTCTGATGTTCCTCCTGGGATCTGTTGGAGCCACTCTCCCAGCTTAGGAGTCACAGCCCCGAGTGCTCCTACCACCACTGGGACCACTTTAATAAGCTTGATTGAGGTTTGGTGGGCTGATTCTCAGGATAAGAATATAGCAATTGAAGGTTACAATTTGTTGAACTTGAAGAAAGAGAAATAGAGGAGGAATTCCATTATATGCTTAAAATATCCACTTCTAAACAGACATCCAAGAGATAGTGATGCTGATGAAAACATGTGGGCCAAAGTAAGTGGACAATGGACAAAGTAGACAATGGACAAAGTAGACAAAGTGGGGATTTGGGAGGAAAGTGACCATGTATAGCTGGATTCTTCATCTTCACAGAAATGAAAGGTTAGCATTGATAAGCAGCAGCAGCAGTAGTAGTTTATTAATTGATTAGTCCTGTGACCTTATCAATAAAATAAAATTAAATAAATGCAATACAGAGATAAAAATACAATAATAAAATATATATGTGATAATACACGGAGTCAGAAATCAGATATATGCATCTCCCTTACAGGATACCCCAATTTGTTCAATGTATTGAGTTCTAATGACCGTTGCCTTAGTTATAAACTTAGCAGTCCTATGTACAATATGCACATTAGAGCCCAGGAGGAAATAAGACAGTCTGTGGTTTGGATCCCAGTGTGCTGTTCTTTCGAATAAGGATGATAGATATTTATGCCTAATGGATGCACATAATGGGCAATTGAACAAAATATGAAAAATATTTTCAGTGGTTGGAGAACCGCATATGCAGGTTCTCTCATGATATGGCAAGTGGCGGAAGCACCCATATTTGGCCATGGAATCCAGCAACTCAAATCTAGCTCTAGAATAGGCCCTTTTTAAAGTTTGTGGTTTAAGGGGCGTGGTGGCTCAGTGGGTAAGACGCCAGGCTTGTAGATCGCAAGTTCGGAGGTTCGAATCCCTAGCCCTGCGTGCGGAGTGAGCTCCCGCACTAGCTCCAGCTCTTGCCAACCTAGCAATTCGAAAGCATGCAAATGCAAGTAGATTAATAGGTACCACTTCAGTGGGTAGGTAACAGCGTTCTGCATGTGTCATGCGGCCACATGACCGTGGAAGCGTCTTCAGACAGCGCTGGCTCTTCAGCTAACAAACAGAGATGAGCACCGGCCCCTAGAGTCGGACACGACTGCACAAATGTGCAGGGGAAACCTTTACCTTTTTTAAAAGTTTGTGGAATACTCATTGATAGATATTTTTCGGGTTGAAATATAATTTTATTCTTAGCCAATCATCTTAAAGATATATTTTTAGTTAATAATTCAATGTCAGTTTGTGCACTAATATCCAGGACTTGCTGTTTAAAAATGTCCCTTGCCTGTGAGACCATTGAAAGCAAATACTGAATAGAAAACCCATGACTTAAAATAACTTCAAAAAGTTGGCTGATCCAGGAATTGGGCTGTGCCATATTTATCTGTTCCGTTAAGCATATTTTGGGAAGTCTATCAGAATCCATTTGTTGGATCTTCAGCCAATATGTAAAAACTTTAATAATTAAATGACTATTTAAGGAATGGATACCTAATTCTGCTCTGACTGCAGGGGCAGATGTATTTTTATCAGTTCCCAATATGGATCTTAAAAAGAGAGTTTGAATTTGTTCAAGTGGGGTAAATTTATTTAAACCCCATAATTCTGCACCATAGGTCAGCATTGGAACTATTTTGGCCCTAAACACTTTCAATATAGGAGTCAGAGTGCCTGGATAATTGTAGTTAAATAATCTACAGTATATAATCTTTTAGTACTTGCCACTGCCCTTCCCGAGCTTCTTTTAAAGTGATTTAACCACAATCCTGAACTGGTAAAAACACTCCTAGATAGTTAAAAAAAATTAACTTGTTCAATAGACTCCCCATTTAACTGCCAATTATATTTAACTCTTTTTCTGTTGAAACCATCACTTTGGATTTACTCTTATTGATGTTTAAACAATTGAGAGCACAGTAAGTATTCAGTTTTTTCAGCAGTCTTCTCAGGCCTATTTGGGAATGTGCCATTAGAACCATGTCATCAGCATATAGTAAAATATTAATAAATTTATCAAGGATCTTTGGCATATGAGTGTTTACATCACACAGGAATCCTGGTAGATCATTGACATACAGGTTAGAAAGCATTGGGGCTAATATACAACCCTGTCTAACACCATTGAAGGTGGGTATACTCTTAGTTAGAGAGCCAATTATAACTGTACGAACTTTCAGATAAGTGTTTGAATAAAGGGCCTTAACCAAAAATAAGAGTCTGGGTTCCATATTTAAACTGGCCAATTTCATCCACAGAATATTTCTACTTATCAAATCAAAAGCCGCACTAAGATCTATAAATGTGGTGTACAATTTCTTGCCATTAGTTAATTGCTTTGATAAAAGATGATATAAAGTAAAACAATTGTCTATTGTGGAGCGCTCTGGTCTAAAACCAGCTTGTTCCTCCACTAAAAGATTATTTTCCATAACCCAATCTTCTGTTTTGCTCAACAGATGTTTAGCATACATTTTAGCCACAATTCCAATAAGGCTTATTGGTCTATAATTTTTTGGATCCTCTTTATCTCCTTTTTTATATAGGGGAACAATAATGGCAACTTCCCATCCAACTGGGATACAACCTATATTATTTATATACGTAAACAGCCCTGCTAATAGTGGGGCCCACCAATCAATATGAGTCTTAAAAAGGTCTGGAGGTAAAAAATCTTCTCCAAGCGCCTTCTTAGATTTTAAAGATCGAATAATAGTTTTGATTTCTGATACAGATACTGGAGTCCAGGGGGGAAGGTTTCCAAAAGGTAAAAAATCTGTACTTTGTTTATGCAAAAGGACCTGATTAGGATTAGAAAATAATTTGGCATAATACCCCTCCCAAGATGAAGCTGGGATAGGAATATTGAAATGGAATTTATGTTCCTTCAGCAAACCTGATACAGTGTTCCAAAAGAAGACTGAATTTGTCCCTTTTGCCCAAATTTCCAAATCTGACCATAATTTAGCTCTAAAAGAGGCTTTCTTAATGGCTATCAATTTCTTATAGTCACACCTATTTTTTAGCATTTTAGCATGATTTTTTGTGGTAGGATGTCCCAGGGCCTGATGCATAGCTGCCCTCAAAAGTTTTCTACTATGTAAACAGTCAGAATCGAACCAATTGGTGCAAATTTGCTGACGGTTTCTAATAGGAAGTTTATTAGTTAAAAAGTTAGCATTGCTAAGCATGTAATTGAAGCCCCACCCCCTTTTAACATGCCTCACATGAATGCACACACATAAAGGGGCAGGGCTTTGATCACCCCGCTGTGCCCACCCTTTTCAAGCAAGTGACTGTGCCTGTGGATGCCTTTCAGGCAAAGTGTTTTGTTGCTATCTGCAAATAGCAAGCCATTGAAATGTTAAAGAAGATGTTTCTAAAATTGCTCCTATTTTCATCTCTGGTTAGTTTTAATAGGATTTCATAACAGGGATAAATGTTTACCCTTTTATTCTTTTTGCTCTACGCTGTAGGAATGTGACCTCAGTAAAAACTGAAAGATTAGCTTCAGTTTGAAGAACAATTTATTTTTCCTGCCTCTGCTCTTACAGTATGGGTCATCTGAAGCCTAATTAAGTTTTAATTGTTTGATCAGTAGCTAAGGCCAAACAGAGAGAAGTAAACATACTGTAAGTAGTCTTGCTTCCTGCAGAGATTATTCTTTATTGAGAATGCTGAATATATAAAAGAGTAGAATCTTGCATTGAGAGGAAATGGTTCTTCTCTTTCTGCTTCATAAATATATAATGCATGATTATATGAGTGAATCAAGAGAGCCAGTTTGGTCTAGTGGTTAAGGCACCAGGATAGAAACAGGGAGACTGGGAGTTCTAGTCCTGCCTTAGGCACAAAGCCAGGTGGGTGACCTTGAGCCAGTCATCCTCTCTCAGCCCTAGGAAGGAGGCAATGGCAAACCACTTCTGAAACCTTGCCAAGAAAACTGCAGGGACTTGTCCAGGCGGTTGCCAGGAGTCAAAACTGAGTTGAACTTGCACACACACAAATCAAACTTTTTCTCAGTTCTCCTTTCATGTTCTAAAACTTGACTTCCTCCACCCTTCCCTAAAATAACAAGTTTATTTTCACTTGTTAACTCAATTCCTTTGAAGTTTCCTCTTGTCACTGGCTCCAATTTCAAAATGTTTTGATTTTTGGAAACTGTTCTGCAAATCCTAAGCAATCCTTTGAGGTGAAATCCCTTAGGTCAGGGTAAAGCTGCACATTATCAGAAATGTGGGAGGGGGGTTTAAAAAAATAGCACCCCCATGTTGTTTTAGACATAGTTTGTTTTAATCATGGCTTGTTGAATAAGCCATATTTGACTCAGCTCACACATGTTAAGCCATGAACTGTGGCTTGCAAATCAGAATGTCTGGGCTCACAGACCATGCTAAGCCAAATCCAAACATATCACAGTTTTGCTTAGCTCTACTGGTGTAAACCCAGCCACAGATGTCACATCAGATAGTAGCTATGACTACCCATAAAGGAAGATTGGGGGCAGGATTAACAAAGCACTTATTTTCACTACATGCTCGGTCTGTGGTGATGCCTACTTCCATTCTCTGCAGATATTATTGCTAATCATTAACCAAATGTCATCTGCACATACTTAATGATCAAGGAAATAATCAATTGCCTTGATTATTGCTTATATGCTCTGGAACTGAATTTAGCAAACTGGAATATTTTGGCACTATAAATATAACCTCCAGGAAGAAATTCCAATGGGAAATGAACATATTCTACCCATGAAGAAGATTGCACAGCAAGAGAGTGTCTAGACCGCCCACATCTACTACTTGGATAGGAAGCTTCTGTGTAGAATTTGCTTTCATTCTGTAGAAATAATGTTCAGGTCCAAGTGCCAGTTGTCCTGGACTTATGGTGAGAAAAGAAAGTGTTACTGCCTCTGGTCAGGGAAATGAGTTCTTGATATGTCGTCAAGGGTGAAAGAAGTTGGCAAGATAGGAACCAGCAATTCCTAGGTTGAAAGCAACCATTATGTCCACATACATTAGCTTCAGCTGTCTACCATGGCCTCAAAAGAGTGTCAGAATATCTGTTGACTCAAAAAGGCAGGAGGAAAAGGCCTAGGATTTAAACCTTGCAATGTAGACATATCTATAAGCTTTGATGTGAACTGCGGTAGGCAGATCTATTAAATATGTCTTCACTATAGGCTACAATCAAATAATTCTGCCTGCCAAGTTGTGCCACGCTGAGCCAAGGACATGCAACACTTATTGGGGTTCACAAACTACTGTAGGAATTTCATCCCTTGCTTTGCAGAGGTCACCACTCCTCTCTCGAATCTACTTTGGAAATGGACTAAGTTTATGTGGGGGTATGCTGAGCAACTGGTTTTCGACAGTCTCAAAGTCACCTTCACCTCGAGCCCCATCCTCAGACATCCTGACCCTCTCCGGGCGTTCATGGTTGAAATGGATGCATCTGACGTCGCCATCAGGGCCATCCTACTGCAAGCAGATCCATGAACTGGAACCTTGTGTCCCTGTGCGTACCACTCCAGGAAGTTGGCAACTGCCGAAAGAGCCTACACCATCTGGGACAAGAAATTGTTAGTGATTAAAGTGGCATTCGAGACCTGGACACACCACCTAGAGGGAGCCCGTCATTCCACCATCGTGAGGACGGACCATCGCAATCTGGAGCATTTGAAGACTGCGAGGAGTTTGAACCAGTGGCAGATTCGCTGGTCATTGTTCTTCTCGTGCTTCAACTTCCAAGTTACCTACATTCCATGAGGCCAGAATCAATGGGCTGATGTGTTGTCCAGAAAGCCAGAGTATGACCGTCTAGAGACCTCCCCACTGCACCAGTCAGTCATACCCCTCGAACGATTTGCCACAAGCAGCACCACGTGACCTCCTGCAACAGATCCATGATCAGCAGCAAAAGGACCCATTTGTAATTAAGCAGAAGCAAGAGATCCTGCAAACACCCACAGATCAGACCCACCCATGGACCTGGTCCCATGATGTACTCTGCTATCGGGGGTGTTACTACGTGCCTGTGGGACAGTTACGAGAAATGGCACTGCAGTTGTGCCATGATAACCCTGCTGCTGGCCATTTTGGCTTCTTTAAAACACTAGACCTGATTTCCTGTGAGTTCTGGTGGCCACACATTCCGGACAAGGTGAAACAGTACATGCTATCGTGTCCCAAATGTCGCTGAGCCAAGAATCAGACCAGGAAGCTTTCAGGCCTCCTCATGCCTCTCCGCACTCTAGGACAGCCCTGGGAGGCCATATCGATGGACTTCATAATGGATCTCCCACCCCCTCCAGTCCTCATCTAAGGAGAACCGGAGTACGAGGTCACACGCATCCTGGACTTGTGCTTTCGTCACGGCCGTCTCCAGTACATTGATTGGAAGGGGTACGGACCAGACGAGTACTCATGGGAGAATGTGACGGACGTACATGCTTCGCGACGGGTGAGAGATTTCCACCAACAATACCCCCATAAACCCAGACCTCCAAGCCGTGGAGAAGGGGGTCCTGTGGGGGGGGGATAGTGTCAGGATGGAGGCTGAGTCCAATGAGTCTGATTCTGAAATAGAAGGGCCGTTAGCATTTGAAGCAGGAAAGGACGAGTATGGCACGAATTTTGAATCAGCTTCTAAACAACTGATTGGAGGCAGCCCAGAAGGAGACTCACCTTCACCTATTAGCGTGTAAGAATGGAGGTGGGAAAGGCGGGCAGAGCAACGCGAGGCGTGATTGGTCCCTGCTCACAAATGGCATGAAAATCAAAGGGATAAAAGGCGAGCGCAGTGGGTAACTGTTGCCGGAGACAACCGTTCACATTCTGTACCGCATTCTGAAGTGAATCGAGATTTCGTTGCTGCACTAGCACCTCCGCTCAGACCTAGCCCTGCTTTCCAGCTCAGCCCAGCTTTGCGCCAGAACCCTGCCTCGCTGACCAGCCGGGCCTCGTGACGGAGCCTAGTCTTACCACTGCACCCCGTTTCATGTCAGAGCCTCACCCTGCCTCCAGGACCAGCCTCAAGTCGCAACCTTGTCTTGCTGTTGCCGCGCCGAGCCTCGCACCAGAATCTTGCCTTGCCTTCGCACCAAGCCTCGAGTCGCAACCTTGTCTTGCTGTTGCCACAGCGAGCCCCACGCCGGAATCTTGCCTTGCCTTTGCATCAAGCCTTGAGTCGCAACCTCGTCTTGCTACCACTGCACCGAGCCCCACGCTGGAATCTTGCCCTGCCTTCACACCAAGCCTCGAGCTCCAACCTCGCCTTGCTGCCGCCATGCAGAGCCTCACACCAGAACCATTCCTTGCCGCTGTGCCGAGTCCCGCGCCAGAACCTTGTATTGCAGCCACATGGTGGCTGCCCACATGCACGCCAACTGGGAATGAACCACCATAAGCCACATGAACTCTGTGAGTACCTTGTGACACTCTTGTTTCTTTAGTTATATTTGTGTGCCTTGTTTGTAAATAAATACTTATTCCACACCTTCCTTGCTTCGGGTCTTAGTTGGGACAGGACAGATAGGCAGTATGCTTGCAAATGAATATCAGATTAAAAAAAAGAATTTCCCTGTGTCTGTAGCATGCAAGGGGCATGGCAGTCATGTGGTGATGTTACAGAGAAGATATGACATTTGAGGAAGTTTAAGTAGATGGTTACCACACTTGTTCTAGTACTTTTAAAAATAAAGTGAGAAAGCATGGCATCAAAAGCCTGTGATTTGCCAACAAATTTAATGGTAGGAATCAGGAGGGGGGGAATTGTGACTTCCTGGCCTTGATTACTCCTTCCTGGATTTGGTGAAATCTAGAGGCAAAATAATGTTTCCTCTGTAAAACCAATCAACTAACCAACCTAGGGCTGCTTTATCTAGACTCAGAGATCTCCAATGCTTGAACATTGAGAAGTTTGTCCCTAGTGTTAAGAGAAATGCAACAGCAATCACCTAAAAGACATATGAATAGCGAAGCCATCAATGCTGCCTAGCACATTCCACCTTTCCTTTGATCTCCTAGTCCTGAGTCCAAGAGTCCGTTCAGTTCTTCCGTGGTGAGGTGGTGACCTGGGCAGGCCAAAATATTAGCACAGCTGACCTTCACAAACACTTTCTATCCTTTTTCCTCTTTGACTGACTGTTGCTAAAAATGACTTCAGGAACATGAAGTTTTGCTCACTGAATGGGCTTCTTGATTGGAAACACTGCTGAAAAAGAAAAAGGAACTTAAAAAGGAAGTTGCAAAAATGCTGTGGCCTGACCCCTGAGGCTTATTTAAAAGTGGAGAGCATAATTAGAGACGATAATGATGGAGACCCAGGGTGTGCACTACCTTTCTGGCATTCATTCCCTAATTCTCATGTCAGGCTGGTGCTTTTGTAAGATGATTTTGGATCAATTTGGATCAATTAAGCTGGAGCCTCCCCCGCTGCCTACATTGTCAAAGAGCATTTCTGAAAGCCCTTTACTGGGCTGATCACAGTAACAATAGCATGCCAGCCTCAGATTCCAAACCAGCAGGAACCTGGAATGCTTTTGAGAGGTGAAATACTGTTCCTGTATTCAAACTTTTGGAACTTTCTTGATAAGAACACCAAAAAAAGAGAGGAAACACTGCATTGAAATGAATTTTTTTAAAGCCCAGCTTCTAAGCAAGATGCTGAGTTTTAATGTCTAAAAAAGAACAGATGAAGGAGTGCAATTTGAAGCCTGCCATCTCCTATGAATGACCCATCCAGTTTGGGATGGAAAAGCTTGCAGTCAATGCTTTTGATATCTGGGTAACATCCCTTTTGTAGCCACCACTTGTATTTGTCCCTTCCTGCCCCTTCTCTTTGCTCTACCACTTCTGCTGTAACTTTGCCAGTGAGAGGCACAAATGACCAGACTCAAATTATCCTACTTCAGACACATTATGTGAAGACCTAGCTCTCTGGAGAAGGCTCTAATGCTGGGAAAGGTGGAAGGAAAGAGAAGACGAGGACGACCAAGGTGGAGGGACTCAGTTATAGCAGCAATGAGTGCACCTTTGGATGACCAGGTGTAGTGGCAACCTGCGGAAGACCTTTGTATCTCAAGGAGTTAGGTGGCATGTTTTGATTTTCCTTCCCCACACCTAGGAGATTAGAGTTTATTTTGAGTTATACTGATGTTTAATTGGCTTGTTTTTATTTCTGCTTGGCATGGGAGGGGGAAGAGAAGAAAAATATACCCACTCCTCCAACAGCCCTCCAGAACATAACTTTGTTGGAAGTGGGGGGAGAGAAAACCCCCAGCTTGTTAAGTTTAAACATAAGTTCACTCCTCCAGCCGCCCCTCTAGCGGCTTGGAATGAGGGGGATGATAAGAAATTGTTTATGCTTAGGCACTGGCTTATCTGATGGCTTCCCAGGCTCTGGGAATGATGTCATGGACAGGTGCCGGACCCCAGGAGGAATCCCAGTCAAGGTCAGGCTATGCAGCTTCAGTGCCATGGAAACTTTGTCACGGGGTTTGGGACCGAGGCTTTGATAAAAACCTTGGGATTGTCTTTGGAGTTTAGGAACTTTGATACAGGCTCAGGATGCTGGGTGCTGTGGGACTCAACAGCCATTCCTTTTGGGGTTATTCTCTGCTATCTTAGCCAAGTTCCTGGTAGCAACAAGAGAATAAAGGTATCACCTTGTTTGGTATGTATGTATTTCTTTCTGTATGCTATGCTTGTTATGCTTTGTGTAATCTGTTTAAACTGTGTTTCTGTTTGACTTTGTTTGCTTAAGTTTATAATAAAGATTTGAGTTTCTTTACCCACTGGTGTGCTCATTATCTCTGGATCTAAAAGAACCAAATGTTCGAGCATCTGATCAAGGCTTGGACACTTGGCAATACACCAGGTTAGGGAAGATCATCATGGAAAAAATTCATTTATATGGTTGCTAAGAGTCAACACCCACTTTATGGCACATAAACAATTTAAAAAAAACTGGACTACAAGTTCATTGGGCAAAGGAAATCTATTGTCTACTTTCTGAAGCATCCTCACAAACAACAGCACTGGTCTGCTATCCAAATACTGAGTTAGGATTCTTGACATGGATGTCAGAGAAGCCAATAGCCTACAGTGTGTGTTTTATGATGGCTGCTGCACCTGATGTGCATTTAGCACTTGATTTGTCAAATCACCCTGAACAGTGATAAGCATGTAGTTTTAGAAACACCTTAAAAATCTGGATCTTCTGAAGTGTAACTATAGTTTGAAGCATGGTGTCTTGCCACTTGACAGTCCCTGGCTAGCTTTGTCTAGCCTTGGAAGCTAAGCAGGTTTGGGCCAGGTTAATGCTTGGATAGGAAACCATCAGGGAATCCTCAGGTTGGAGACTAGACTGGGAAGTTGAAATATATCTTAGAAGAAACAATGTCAAAATACTTTGTGGTGTTGCCAACAAAATTGCATGGATGTCCATGTGACCATGAAGCCACAGGAATCTAGTTTAGCTTAAGGATATCTTTATCTTTTGAAAAAAACATCCCCATGTGAGTCCATTGACTCTAGTTTAAAGGTTTACCAAATGCTGCAAGACTCAATTAAAATGAAGTTTGACTAGCTGTCCAAACCTCTTTGAAATAACATCATAATTTGATACTGTTGATGTGACATCTAACCTTGCTAAGGGTTGGGCAGGCAGGTGAGCAGAAGGCGGAGTAGCTGCCAAGTTTTGGATTCTAAAAATAAGACTTGTTACATTGCTGAAAAAGCAGCAACATGCCAATTAAATGAAACAGGGCTTCCATTAGGCTGGATTGGAGTGGCAGATCGAGACACTTACTTTGGTAGATAAATGCCTCAGTGTTCCCCCTCCATTCTGCCACGAAGCAGAGAGGATCGACATGACATAGAATGTCCATTAAAATCAGGTTAAACTTTCTGGATGGGTGTCAAGAGCCTTAGTCTTCCTTGATCCTTTCTGGAGAGCTGGCTCCCTATTGGTTCAGATTATCCATACAATTATGTAAATTGGAAGTGTGCAAGTTTTTTGACACACATCATTACTGGCTGAACTGAAACTATCAATTTCCTTTCATGTTCCATTTAATGGTCTTGAGGCTTTTGTTGCAAATTCATTCAGTTCTTTCAATGCTGTTCTTCAAGACCAGCAGTCACATTTTTTTTCTCACAGCAAGTAGCACATATTTAGCATATGGAGAACTGTACCCCAAAAAGTAGGCAAGGCCAGGACAAAACCTAAACTGACTCTAATTTAAATTTAATTAAATAAACATTAAATTAATAAAGTACAATAAATACAATTACTATTACTGCTGTGATTTTATCTCTAGAGATGTGCTTCCTGCGGCATCCACAGCAAACTGCAAGACCCCCAAATGTTGCCCTTATATTCTTGCATCCTGATCTTTGCATACGTTTTTAGGTCACACAATTTGTGCAATGATGTCATCACACACCTATCATCGTTCCCCCCCCCTTGTTCCACACTACAAAAACCCATGGGTGCTTCAGAGCATGCAGGAGTGTGAATATAGCACCTCTCTACACCTTAAGAGAGACAGTTTGGTGTAGTGGTTAAGGCACCAGGCTAGAAACCGGGAGACCGTGAGTTCTAGTCCCGCCTTAGGCACAAAGCCAGCTGGGCAACCTTGGGCTGGTCACTCTCTCTCAGCCCTAGGAAGAAGGCAATGGTAAACCACTTACCAAAAACCTTGCCAGGAAAACTGCAGGGACTTGTCCAGGCAGTCACCAGGAGTCAAAAACTCAAAGGTGTGTGTGTGTGCACACACACACACACACACACACACACACTACACCTTAAAAAGCAGCCACACCTTTTTCTAGAATTTGCAATTGTCTTCTGCAGCCACTGCCTCATCCTAGCAGCTTTAAGATGTTGTTGACAGTTGCTATATTTGTACTTCTGGGCACTCCGAAGCAGCCTTTTCTCTTTGAATCCTAAGCACCGTTCCCAAGGATATTTAATAGCTCTCTCTTTGCTTCTCATTAAAAATTACAAGTTATATTTGCAATTACAAACAACTACAAGATGCTGCAAGCTGGATGCGTTAAAAGAAAACGAGAGAAATGTGTAACAGATAAAGCTACCAATGGCTACCAGTCATTATGCCTATGTGTTACCTCCAGGTTCAAAGCTTAGAATCCCAGTTTCTGGGGAATTCCAGAAGGACGATATCATTGGGTTCTTGTTTGCCGAGCTATCTTTCAGATGTTTCATTACCAGGCTAGGTAACATCATCAGTGCAGGGGGGAGTGGAGTTTGCTAGCTGCTTAAATATAGCTTGCCCTGCCAGTCATGGTTGGGCTGTGGATTCTGCCTTGATGGTTCCTTGGTTATGGTATTGTTTCTTCCTTTAATGTTTATCTGGTGTTTGTAATCAAGACAGAATAAAATACAATATGGATTTTAAAAATCCCAAGATAAATGAAGAACAAGTAAAAATGGAGAACAAGATGGCAAAATGGCCATCAAACCAGAAAACATATACAAATACAGTGAAGATGTTGCCTAGCCTGGCAATGAAACGTCTGCAAGAAAACAACAAGGCTCAGAGAGCAAAAAGGACTCCACAGTTCAACCCTGAGCTACAAATATTCTCTTCGATTGATATACAAATACATCCCACAAGGGGTTCCAGCCATCCTAGCCCAGGGCCTTTAGATGTTCTCCAGAATGCCATCAGGGTAGCAGTCACCTGGATCTCAGGGGAAACCTCATTTCACAAGGGAGGCACTGCAACAGAGAAGTCATGCTCCATGGGTCCCAAACAATGACACTGTTTAATTGAAGGGACCTAGAACATGCCAACCCTGTTGGCTCATATTGCCAGCCAGACACCACAGGAGATAGCCAGGCCCTATGTCATGCAGGGCTTTATAGGTCATAACCAGCACCTTGAATCACACCTGGTGGCAAACTGATAGCCAATGGAGCTGATGGAGCAGGGATGTCACATGGGCATGTGTCCGTGCCACTGCATTCTCAACAAGTTGAAGCTTCCAAGTGGTCTTCATGGGCAGGCCCTTGTAGAGGGCATTGCAGTGTTTGAGTTGTGAGGTGACTAGGGCACGAGTGATGGTCTAAAGTGTGGGAATGGAATTAGATACTAGGAGAGGATATATTATTTAGTTATTATCGTTTCTTCCTCACGTGAGTGAGATTAGCAGAGTACCATACTCAGCAGCATAAACTTGGAAGCTTAAGATAAGGTTGGTTTAACCTTCTAGAAAACAATAATCCAGGATGCTTTGAAGCAAACTGGATTTTCCTGGTATTACCCCTTTTATCCCTCTTAAAATAACAATCACACAGTTTTGTGAAGAAATAAAAGTAATGTTTACTCACATAATCTAGGTCTCAAAACAGCAGTTGCAGTAGTAAAGTCAAGGCAGGTTTAAATTACTAACTAAGTTACTAAAATAGAAGATCTAGGCTTAAAATGGTGTCTGAGCTGGAGAGCTCAGACATACACATGCTTTCAGGTTGGATACATGGTGAAGAAGGAAGTGATCTCACAGAGTTCTCTCTCTAGGAAATTACTCAGGAAAGCTCCGTGAGCCTCTGCCCCCTTTCATGTGCCTATCTAGCAAGACATGAATTGTTGGTTTGACTGCAATAATATCCCACATAAAGGGCCTCCCAATCCAGTGTGCAATTGGTGCACGAGATGAGGCTGTGCAAAGGCCCTCTTGGCCACAGCAGTCACCTGCTCATTGAGCAGGAGCTGTAAGTCCAAGAAGCCCCCCAGATTGCATGCCACCCAAGGTTAAAGATGGAATCTAGGTGGACCTAAAAAAGTTCCTTTAAAAACAGATGAAGGTGGATTCCAACAGCCAACTCTGGAATTAAATACCAGCTGCTGGAACATGGGAATATTTGCCCTGTCCATATTTGTTGAAGAGTGAGGTTGAATGGGCCTTAAGAAGCATTGCTAATAACAAGGCAGCAGGAGACGACGGTATCCCAGCTGAACTGTTTAAAATCTTGCAAGATGATGCTGTCAAGGTGATGCATGCCATATGCCAGCAAATTTGGAAAACACAAGAATGGCCATCAGATTGGAAAAAATCAACTTATATCCCCATACCAAAAAAGGGAAGCACTAAAGAATGTTCAAACTATCGAACAGTGGCACTTATTTCACATTGTTGTTTATTCGTTCAGTCGTTTCCGACTCTTCGTGACTTCATGGACCAGTCCACGCCAGAGCTTTCTGTCGGCCGTCACCATCCCCAGCTCCCCAATGGTTGAGTCCGTCACCTCCAGAATACCATCCATCCATCTTGCCCTTGGTCGGCCCCTCTTCCTTTTGCCTTCCACTTTTCCTAGCATCAGCTTCTTCTCCAGGGTATCCTGTCTTCTCATTATGTGGCCAAAGTACTTCAGTTTTGCCTTTAATATCTTTATTAAAGATTTATTTTATTTATTTACCTTTAATTTAATAATTATTTCACATGCCAGTAAGGTAATGCTCAAGATCTTGCAAGGTAGACTCCAGCAATTCATGGAGCGAGAATTGCCAGATGTACAAGCTGGGTTTAGAAAAGGCAGAGGAACTAGAGACCAAATTGCCAATATCCGCTGGATAATGGAGAAAAACAGGGAGTTTCAGAAAAACATCTATTTTTCTTTTATTGACTATTCTAAAGCCTTTGACTGTGTGGATCATAACAAATTGTGGCAAGTTCTTGGTGGTATGGGGATACCAAGTCATCTTGTCTGCCCCCTGAGGAATCTGTATAACGACCAAGTAGCAACGGTAAGAACAGAGCACGGAACAACGGACTGGTTTAAGATTGGGAAAGGAGTACGGCAGGGCTGTATACTCTCACCCTACCTATTCAACCTGTACGCAGAACACACCATGCGACGTGCTGGGCTTGAGGAATCCAAGGCTGGAGTTAAAATCGCTGGAAGAAACATTAACAATCTCAGATATGCAGATGATACCACTTTGATGGCTGAAAGCGAGGAGGAGTTGAGGAGCCTTATGACAAAGGTGAAAGAAGAAAGTACAAAAGCTGGGTTGCAGTTAAACCTCAAAAAAACCAAGATTATGGCAACCAGCTTGATTGATAACTGGCAAATAGAGGGAGAAAAAGTGGAGGCAGTGACAGACTTTGTATTTCTAGGCGCAAAGATTACTGCAGATGCTGACTGCAGCCAGGAAATCAGAAGACATCTACTTCTTGGGAGGAGAGCAATGGCAAATCTTGATAAAATAGTTAAGAGCAGAGACATCACACTGACAACAAAGGTCCGCATAGTTAAAGCAATGGTATTCCCTGTAGTAACCTATGGCTGTGAGAGCTGGACCATAAGGAAGGCTGAGCGAAGGAAGATAGATGCTTTTGAACTGTGGTGTTGGAGGAAAATTCTGAGAGTGCCTTGGACTGCAAGAAGATCAAACTAGTCCATACTCCAGGAAATAAAGCCAGATTGCTCACTTGAGGGAATGATATTAAAGGCAAAACTGAAGTACTTTGGCCACATAATGAGAAGACAGGATACCCTGGAGAAGAAGCTGATGCTAGGGAAAGTGGAAGGCAAAAGGAAGAGGGGCCGACCAAGGGCAAGATGGATGGATGATATTCTGGAGGTGACAGACTCAACCATGGGGGAGCTGGGGATGGTGACGGCCGACAGAAAGCTCTGGCGTGGACTGGTCCATGAAGTCACGAAGAGTCGGAAGCGACTGAACGAATAAACAACAACCATATTTGTGAACTTCCTGGATTCCTCTAATTGGCTGCAGTAGGACAGAAAACGGTGTAATAGATGTACATTTGGCTTTATCCAGCTGATTTCTCTTTCAGAGGTCATCCTCACTTCCCACTTCCATGGGGACAAAAATAACCCATTAATTCTCCACCAAGGACATGTCCTCATGATGCGGACCCCATCTCGTCATCAGCCATCTTTCAGGCAGCCCAAGGCCAGCTTTAGATGTTTGGGCTTAAAAGTAATGTTTTCCCTGCTACTGTGAAAAAAAACCCAAAACAGAACTCTACATAATGATATTCTAGGTTACCTGGAGGAGGAACCTTCATGGGTCAATGATCATCTGGACTTCAGTTGGCCAGCAGATCTGCTGTGGGACTGTCCCTCCCATTCTGTTTCTAGTCTTTTCAGTTCCAAAGCTATTTTGGCAATGGTTGTAAGAAAGACCAGACACCTCACTTGCTTAGCCAATTTTCTCTGTGTGTCTATTTTCAGAGATGGAACTATCAACTTCATGTAAGACCAAATGGGCAACTGCCAGAAAGTCAATATTCTCACTAGCAGCAAAAATAAACCTACCTAACTGTTGTGATCCATGGCACTAACTAGGCTCATGAAATAACACAGTGAAGGGGACTGGATAAGAAATTGCTGTGTGCACAAGTTCTTTCATCACAACACTTTTCTTCCTCCGGATGTTGGAAATACATAATGGTTATTTGATTTTTCAGCATCCCCCAAAAAGGAAAGGACTTTTCCAGCACCGTTCCAGTTTGAGATTAGCCAGTAGCCACAAACAGATAGGCTAATACCTTGTGCTGTCAGCTGGGAAGCCCAATGGTTGCCCTGAAACTATCCTGCATTATTGTGAGAGCAACAACACTACCAGTCTTGTTGCTGAGGTAAAGTAAAGGCAGACTTCGGGGTCAGTGCAATTTGTACTTTCTTTTTTGTACTGACAACTACATCTCAAGGATGGGAGGAAAGCACATTAGGGTTGCTATGTAGAAAGCAGAAGGTAGAGCTAGTCCTCATTTAGTGACTGCCTCATACAGTGACCATTCAAAATTGTGACGGTGATGAAAAAGTAACTTTGTGACCAATCCTCACATTAACAACCTTTGCAGGTCTGTAAAGCAAAGGGAAGCTGAAATAAGATCATAAACACTTATATTGTAAGCACAGTTGCAGTTTCACTTAGCGACCACTTCACTTAACAAACTGAGTTGCTGGTCCCAATTGTGGTAGCTAAATGAGGACTACCTGTACTGGGTAACATGGATCAAATCGCTGAAGCTGGATAAGGCAGTTTCTATTCTTTATTTGTTAGATTTCTATCTTACATTTCCTCTAAGAGCTTAAGAGACACAGAGATCTCTTATTACTTTATTCCAACAACCCTGAGAGATGTTGGGCTGAGAGAAAGAGACTGGCTCAAAGACACCCAAGGGGTTTCCATGGCTGAGGTTGGACTTGAACCTGGATCTTGCAACCCTGGTCAAAAAACTTAACCACCATGCCACAATGTGTGAGTTCAGAAAAAAAGAATTGAATGGAGAGGTTTATGTGAGGAGATAAAGACATAAAAATGAAGTTTCAGCAACTCTGAATAATACTTGTGTGAAGTAACAAAGTGCTTTTACAGCTTTTGATCTGGCTGGAGGTGTGGAGGGGTGTGTACGTGTGTGTTACGTTTTTACCCTTTTTATGGAACGCATGCATGCAATTTAAATATCCATATCATTTAAATATGCTGAAAGGACCCCCCCCCCTTTTGTTTAAACCATTTCATATGTTTAATAGTAGAATCCTGCTTTCATTGGTGCTAATATATGCACAGGTAATTTTAACTTCCCACGGGAGAAATGCAGTGAATATGTGCTTCCACGACTTTGAATAAAGAATAAAGAGCCAGTTTGGTCTAGGGGTTAAGGTGCTGGGCTGGAAAACAGACTGTGAGTTCTAGTCCCGCCTAGGCATGAAAGACGGCTGGGTGACCTTGGGCCAGTCCCTGTCTCTCAGCCCTAGGAAGGAACCAATGGCAAACCAGAAACCTGAGAGTTCTAGTCCCGCCTTAGGCATGAAAGCTGGCTGGGTGACCTTGGGCCAGTCCCTGTCTCTCAGCCCTAGGAAGGAACCAATGGCAAACCAGGAGACTGAGAGTTCTAGTCCCGCCTTAGGCATGAAAGCTGGCTGGGTGACCTTGGGCCAGTCCCTGTCTCTCAGCCCTAGGAAGGAGCCAATGGCAAACCAGAAACCTGAGAGTTCTAGTCCCGCCTTAGGCATGAAAGCCGGCTGGGTGACCTTGGGCCAGTTCCTGTCTCTCAGCCCTAGGAAGGAGCCAATGGCAAACCAGGAGACTGAGAGTTCTAGTCCCGCCTTAGGCATGAAAGCTGGCTAGGTGACCTTGGGCCAGTCACTCTCTCTCAGCCCAACTCACCTCACAGGGTTGTTGTGGGGAAAATAGGAGGAGGAAGAAGTATTAGGTATGTTCACCGCCTTGAGTTATTTATAAAAATAATAAAGGCAGGATAGAAAATAAATAAATAAATAAATAAATAAATAAATAAACAAACAAACAAACAAATAAAGGAATCTGTTGATAAAATCATCCTAAATGTTTTATTATCTACTTTTTTGCCAGTGGTGACAATCACTGACCCAACAGGGTTATGTCAGGAATTATGCTTGTTTGGAGTATAGCACAGGCCTTCTCCAGGAGCTAGGAAGTTGATGTGCCAGGACAACCCATCACAAATGCTCGGATCATGAAATGTCACTGGTGAACCATAGAAGAGGCCATTTTCTGCCTACTATATGATAAGGGGTGCGATGGCTCAGTGGTTAAAACACCAGGCTTGTCGATTGGAAGGTTGCAACTTCGGCAGTTTGAGACTCGAGCGCCACGTGACGGAGTGAGCTCCCACAGTAGCCCTAGCTCTTGCCAACCTAGCAATTCAAAAGCATGCAAATGCAAGTAGATAAATAGGTACCACTTCAGTGGGAAGGTAACAGTGTTCTGACTGCGGAAGTGTCTTCGGACAACTCTGGCTCTTCGGCTAAGAAACGGAGATGAGCACTGGCCCCTAGAGCCGGACACAACTTGTTGTTTATTCGTTCAGTCGTTTCCGACTCTTCGTGACTTCATGGACCAGTCCACGCCAGAGCCCTCTGTCGGCCGTCACCATCCCCAGCTCCCCAATGGTTGAGTCCGTCACCTCCAGAATACCATCCATCCATCTTGCCCTTGGTCGGCCCCTCTTCCTTTTGCCTTCCACTTTCCCTAGCATCAGCTTCTTCTCCAGGGTATCCTGTCTTCTCATGATGTGGCCAAAGTACTTCAGTTTTGCCTTTAATATCATTTCCTCAAGTGAGCAGTCTGGCTTGATTTCCTGGAGTATGGACTGGTTTGATCTTCTTGCAGTCCAAGGCACTCTCAGAATTTTCCTCCAACACCACAGTTCAAAAGCATCTATCTTCCTTCGCTCAGCCTTCCTTATGGTCCAGCTCTCGCAGCCATAGGTTACTACAGGGAATACCATTGCTTTAACTATGCGGACCTTTGTTGTCAGTGTGATGTCTCTGCTCTTAACTATTTTATCAAGATTTGCCATTGCTCTCCTCCCAAGAAGTAGACGTCTTCTGATTTCCTGGCTGCAGTCAGCGTCTGCAGTAATCTTTGCGCCTAGAAATACAAAGTCTGTCACTGCCTCCACTTTTTCTCCCTCTATTTGCCAGTCATCAATCAAGCTCGTTGCCATAATCTTGGTTTTTTTGAGGTTTAACTGCAACCCAGCTTTTGCACTTTCTTCTTTCACCTTCGTCATAAGGCTCCTCAACTCCTCCTCGCTTTCAGCCATCAAAGTGGTATCATCTGCATATCTGAGATTGTTAATGTTTCTTCCAGCGATTTTAACTCCAGCCTTGGATTCCGCAAGCCCAGCATGTCGCATGATGTGTTCTGCGTACAGGTTGAATAGGTAGGGTGAGAGTATACAACCCTGCCGTACTCCTTTCCCAATCTTAAACCAGTCCGTTGTTCCGTGCTCTGTTCTTACCGTTGCTACTTGGTCGTTATACAGATTCCTCAGGAGGCAGACAAGATGACTTGGTATCCCCATACCACCAAGAACTTGCCACAATTTGTTATGATCCACACAGTCAAAGGCTTTAGAATAGTCAATAAAACAGAAATAGATGTTTTTCTGAAATTCCCTGGCTTTCTCCATTATCCAGCGGATATTGGCAATTTGGTCTCTAGTTCCTCTGCCTTTTCTAAACCCAGCTTGTACATCTGGCAATTCTCGCTCCATGAATTGCTGGAGTCTACCTTGCAAGATCTTGAGCATTACCTTACTGGCATGTGAAATAAGTGCCACTGTTCGATAGTTTGAACATTCTTTAGTGCTTCCCTTTTTTGGTATGGGGATATAAGTTGATTTTTTCCAATCTGATGGCCATTCTTGTGTTTTCCAAATTTGCTGGCATATGGCATGCATCACCTTGACAGCATCATCTTGCAAGATTTTAAACAGTTCAGCTGGGATACCATCGTCTCCTGCTGCCTTGTTATTAGCAATGCTTCTTAAGGCCCATTCAACCTCACTCTTCAGGATGTCTGGCTCTAACTCACTGACCACACCGTCAAAGCTATCTCCAATATTATTATCCTTTCTATACAGATCTTCCGTATATTCTTGCCACCTTTTCTTGATCTCTTCTGCTTCTGTTAGGTCCTTACCATCTTTGTTTTTGATCATACCCATTTTTGCCTGGAATTTACCTCCGATGTTTCTAATTTTCTGGAAGAGGTCTCTTGTCCTTCCTATTCTATTGTCTTCTTCCACGTCCGCACATTGCTTGTTTAAAAATAATTCCTTATCTCTTCTGGCTAACCTCTGGAATTTTGCATTTAATTGGGCATATCTCCCCCTATCACTGTTGCCTTTTGCTTTCCTTCTTTCTTGGGCTACTTCCAGTGTTTCAGCAGACAGCCATGTTGCCTTCTTGGTTTTCTTTTTCTTTGGGACGTTTTTTGTTGCCGCCTCCTGAACAATGTTGCGAACTTCTGTCCATAGTTCTTCTGGGACCCTATCTACTAAATCTAGTTCCTTAAATCTATTCTTCACCTCCACTGCATATTCCTTAGGAATATTAGTGAGCTCATATCTAACTGATCTGTGGGTCTTCCCTATTCTCTTTAGTCTGATTCTAAATTTTGCAATAAGAAGTTCATGATCTGAACTACAGTCAGCTCCAGGTCTTGTTTTTACCGACTGTATAGATGTCCGCCACCTTTGGCTGCAAAGGATGTAGTCAATCTGATTTCGGTGTCGACCATCTGGTGAAGTCCATGTATAAAGTCGTCTTTTAGGTTGTTGGAAGAGAGTGTTTGTTATGCACAGTGAGTTGTCTTGGCAAAATTCTATCAGCCTATGTCCTGGTTCATTTTGTTCTCCCAGACCATGTTTACCTGTAATTCCAGGTGTCGTCTGACTACCCACCTTAGCATTCCAGTCTCCTATAATGAAAATAACATCTCTTTTTGGTGTATTATCCAGTAGGTGCTTCAGATCCTCATAGAACTGATCTATTTCTGCTTCTTCAGCATCTGTGGTTGGGGCGTATATTTGGATCACTGTGATGTTAAATGGCTTACCCTGAATTCGAATTGAGATCATTCTATCGTTTTTTGGATTGTATCCAAGCACTGCTTTAGCCACTTTATTATTAATTATGAAGGCTACTCCATTTCTTCTGTGGTCCTCTTGTCCACAGTAGTAGATCTGGTGGTCATCTGATGTGAAGTGGCCCATCCCAGTCCATTTCAGTTCACTGACACCTAAAATGTCTATATTTAATCTTGACATCTCACCAATAACCACATCCAATTTGCCCTGGCTCATAGATCTTACATTCCAGGTTCCTATGGTGTGTTGATCTTTAGAACATCGGATTCGTCGTTCACCACCAGCACCGTCGGCCGCTAGCCGTCCTTTCGGCTTTGAGCTAGCTGCGTCATCACATCTGGGGCTAATTGAACGTATCCTCTGTTCCTCCCCAGTAGCATTTTGACCATCTTCCGACCTGGGAGTCCCATCTTCCGATGGTATACCGACATATCTTTGGTTGTACTGATCCATTTAGTTTTCATGGCAAGAATACTGGGGTGGGTTGCCATTACCTTCCCCAGGGATCGTATTTAGTCTGACCTCTCTGCCACGACCTTCCCGTCTTGGGTGTCCCTTCACGGTTTAGCTCATGGTTTCATTGAGGTGCTCAAGCTCCAGCACCACGACAAGGTAACGATCTCCTTTGCTGGAGCGGACACAACTACTCAGTGGAAAACCTTTACCTTTTTTTTATATGGTAGGATGGAAGAGCTAAAATTCATGGGGGTGGGTGGGTTGATGGTCCAAAATAGCACCTGAGCTGGAAGAGAGGGAGAGGGAGAGGGATTCCCACCCTCTTTTGATTTCCCACCAATCTTTTGACTGACTGACTTCATTTTGGCTGTTGTGGGTCTTCCGGGCTGTGTGGCCTTGTTCTGGAAGTTGTGGTTCCTAACGTTTCGCCAGCATCTGTGGCCATCATCTTCAGAGGGCAGGAGCACAGACAGAAGCGAAATCTCTGTGCCCAGGTAGAGTGGCAATGTTTTGTTTGTTTTCTATTTATAGAGCTAAGTTATAGGAGATTAGGTGGGTATTTTTTGTTGTGTTGAAATATTAACGAGTGGCTGATGAGCGTGATTAGCATGTTCATTGTGAGAAGTATTCCCATGTCCTGGTGGTTGGACTGAGTTTGTTGACCTTTTGCAGGCTGTGTTTTTCAGGACTGGTAGCCAGGTTTTGCTAATTTTTAGACTTTCTTCTTTTTTATTGTAACTGTCCTGGTGTTGTGAATTTCAATGGCTTCTCTGTATAATCTGGTGTAGTGGCTTTTGGTGTTGTCCAGTATTTCTGTGTTTTCAAATAGGATTTTGTGTCCCGTTTGCTTGAGAGCATGTTCAGCTACTGAAGATTTTTCCGGTTGCTGTAGTCTGCAGTGTCTTTCGTGTTCTTTTATCCTGGTGTGAATGCTTCGTTTTGTGGTTCCGATGTATACTTGTCTGCAGCTGCATGGTATGCGGTATACTCCTGCAGCGGTGCAGGGGTCCCTTTTGTCTTTTGCTGATTTTAGCATTTGTTGTATTTTCCTGGTATTTTCTGGGCACAGAGATTTTGCTTCTGTCTGTGCTCCTGCCCTCTGAAGATGCTGGCCACAGATGCTGGCGAAACATTAGGAACCACAACTTCCAGAACACAGCCACACAGCCTGGAAGACCCACAACAGCCATCAAACTCCGGCCGTGAAAGCCTTCGACAATACATTGACTTCATTTTGTTAGGACTGCTGCAATTGACAATTTAGCTGAGCATAACTCAGTGCAGTGTGTCAAAAGGTAGAGCAGTTTCCTATGACCCAAAGATCTCTAGCAAGCTGTGCCTTATGGTGAGTCTTTCAGCATAAGTGATGGGATTGCAGGAGTAATCCAAGTTTGGAAAGCTGAGGGCTGCACCTGGCTACTAAGGAACACATCAGGGGCCAACCTCCAAAAACAGGGAAAGATGCCAGGCTAAAAATGAAATTGGATTTGGTTTAATGTAATGTAAGTATAAGCTCAATTAAAATGAAATGAAATACAATTAATGTGGTTATACCACAGTGTATTAAATGATTTCTCTCGTCCCTCACATTAAAAATGACAATTCAAAGGCAATTTGAGGCAAGGTGGGAGGTTGTATTTAAGGCTTGGGGGAGCTGCATGAGTTCCTGGGGCAGAGCGTACATTTCTAGCTTACTTTACCCTAAATGATTTACCAGCATGAGATTACTTCATTCTGCTGGTTTGGGCTTATAGCCTAACAGATAAATCTGGTTGTGGAGCAGGAACAAAATACATGTCCTTCAGGCACTCAGGTTCTATGAAAATATAGACATGGAGTTCCTCTTTGAGAATGAAGATGTCTCTCAAGATTTATCTTGGGCCACATTCAAAGAATGCAAAGGATCTGCAAGGTCTAATAATAAAAGTCAAGAAGCATAGTGAAAAAGAATAAAATTAAATATAAAGAAGGCCAAACTAATGACAACAGGTAAAACAACCAGCCTTAGAATTGATAATGAAGATATTGAAGTGGTAGGTAGCTTCTGCCTTTTAGGATCAACAGTAAAGGAACAAGCAGTCAAGAAATACGCCGCAGACTAGCACTTGGTAGAGCAGCCATAAAGGCCTTGGAAAAGATATTCAGATGCCGTGATGTGTCTATACCTACAAAGATCATAATAGTGCAAGCCATGGTATTCCCTGTGACACCTGTGGAAGCCAAAGTCAGACCTTGAAGAAGCAGAATAGGAAAGAGTACTGACGCTTTTGAAATTTGGTGTTGGAGAAGACTCCTGAGAATACTGCGGACAGTCAAGAAAGCAAACCAATGGATCATCAAACAAATCAACCCAGAGTTCACACTTGAGGCACAAATGACCAGGCTCAAATTATCCTACTTTGGATACATTATGCAAAGACCTAGCTTTCTAGGGAAGGCTTTAATGCAGGGAAAAGTGGAAGGAAAGGGAAGAAGAGGACAACCAGCAGCAAGGTGGATGGACTCAGTTGTAGTGGTGATGGGTGTACCATTGGAAGACCAGGTTAGGTGTTAGATCATCATGGAGGAAATCTATCTATGTGGTCACTAGGAGTCGACACCGAGTTGATGGCACATAATCAATCAATCAATGCAAAGCATTCAGAAGAGGAAGTTCAGAAATCATGCTTGTATGAGCATCTCCTCAGACTGTATCCTTTGAATGACAAGCATGACTGCTTTGAAAACTGTACCCAGATGTCTGTTCTGTGTTTCTGTTTAGGTATGGTACACATACATATTCTTTTTTTTTCTGGTACTCCCGGGAGAAGTACTGTCTGCATATGCACACATGAGCATTTTTACTTTGTTTTTCAGTTAAAAAGGAAGACAAAAAACTCCATAGCCCAAAGCAAAAATGAATCAACATTTTGTAGATCATGCTTTTCAAAAAAACATTCAAATATGATGCCTATATGCGAACGGCCAGTATGACTGTGGTTTTGGTTTATTTTTGTTGTTGCTTTTGCAGCTGGGAGGGGGTAAACCATAACTTTGGCTTATGGGAAATAGAAGAGACATTTGAATAAATGTGTTTGGATTCTGTATCAAAGTTCTTCTGACCCTGATACTTGATGCTGGATTAATTATATTAATTAGGCTAAATGTATTGATATTAATAAGTCCTCGGCTTCTGTTCTGTAAGAAGTGAAAACAAGTGATTTGCATGGCTTCTTTTCTTCTTGTGACAATGGTTATCTGAAGAAGACAACCTTTCTATCTACTGTTCCCATGAAGTCAATCTGATTGGTAGAAAAGACACTATTTCCCTACTTCAGAACCTGCAGATAAAAACAAATAATCCTCAAAGTGGAGGAGCAAATAAAATCAAGAACAATTCAGTGTATATTTCCACCAATCTTTTGTTGCTGACTACTACATAGATTAATAAAAATGCAGTTACACACACACAGGCACACACACTCACCTACTTTAATGCAGTGCATTCTGTGGTCAACAGTTCCTTCCCCAGTGAATTGGAACAAGCCATTGGCTAGTGGTAATCTGTCAGCTCTCAATAGAAGCTTACAGCTAATGCTCATTAAGCAAGTTACAGAAATCGTATTTGTTCAGTCCCCACTGTGCATTGTACCCCTGCAGATAAAATAGTTCTATTCAATTCCCAACACACAGTGGTTGCACACTGGAAGAGAATTATTAGGTAAGCCACATAGTTGTAACCCCACCAAGCCAGTTATGTTTGCACTACTTTAATGACAAAATTCCATTATCTTTTTAACCTCTTAAAGGCATTAAGCAGCCCCCAAATGATTTTTTTTAATCTGTGTTGCCAGATGTCCTTTAGCAGAATTTCTTATTCTGAATAATTTGGCTTCGTATCAGACCATTATACACTGCAGAACATTTCTTATTACAGAATATGACTTGTCACCATCCCTTACCATGATGTTCCTTTCTGACAGAGTTACAGTTTGGGAGATTAGACTTCAAGTTGGAGAGGAAGATTAATGGGAGTGATCATGTTTTCTTTCAAGACAGCCTGCACATTTTCTCTGATAATTTTGTGAAAACTCCTGATAAGCTTCCAAGGGACTTCAGGATTTTCGAAACACATTTTGAAAGCCACCAAGTTAACACAGTCATATCAAGACCATTTTGTCACATGGTGTCTCTTCACAATAGTGTCTCACTGGCATTGCACGTATCCCTGCATCCTTGCAGACATATAGACAAGCGCTGACTTAACTCTATGTGTATTAAGGAATTGGGGAGAGAAGATAATTTTGATTCTCGTACTCATGCTGTCATGGTGCTCAGAAGAGAAGAGAGGGTTAGTATAAGACTCAGGATGACACATTAACATCAGAAAGAATTCTAGGAAGAAGAAGGTTATATATGGAAGTGATGGAAGGGAGGTAAAGATGCTACAGTGACTAGAATGAATTTAGACCATCTATTTTAGGATCACTAGCCCCTCTTTCTCAGGATTAAGATCAAGAGGGGGTTGTGATCCTAAAGGTTGTCTGTTTCTGAGCATGCTGAAGTCCACAGAATGTCCAAGAGGGGGACCCAGAAGAAAACTCACCGAACAGGAAAAAAAGTGTGGGACTCAAGAGACCAATGCAAGTGGCATGCACTCTGCCAGAAGCTAGATGGAAGAAGGAAGATCAAATATTTTCCTATCAGAAAGTCATCAGTTAAGTCCAGGCCAGCTCTAATTCATTTGACTGAGCGAGATGGGAGCTTTGCCACTATGTTTTGTAAAGCCATTTCTCAAAAACAGATAGAACTAGTTTTCATATTAGCAACATAGAGGGGCATAGGCTAAGTACACATATATCATAAATTCATATCATAACTTGCTAAGCAATTCACATTTAGAATGGCATTGAGCTAAAAGAGTGTAGGGGAAAAATGTTTTGTAGTTTTGCACCAAGCTCTGTCAGACTATCTGTTGAGTTATGGTGACTTGAAAAGAAAAAGCCAAAATTAATTAAGAAGGATTTTTTTTAATGACCCCAAAAAGGCAAAGATGTTAAATCTCAGCTGTCTTCCTGCTGCTAGTTTATGTAGAGATTGAATTGGGAAATGGTTGCATTTAGGGATTAAGTATTATGAATGCTTTAAAAATAATCAACTTGGATGTGTTCAACCACTGAACTTCTATTACTGGTTGTGATTGATGATTTTGGTGGTCTCTTCATTATTCCAGTATTTAAAGGAACAGAAAGATACAGCTGAGTTTCACTGAGAAAAAAAATAAAATAAAGTTGACAGCCAAAGAACTGTTTGCCTGTATTTGCTTTAGGCTGAAGGATTTTAAGAAGGCTGGTTGCCTCTTGGAGCCTCCTAGGTCTTGATGGAGAATCCTGGAGATGTTTCCCAAAGTCCTTTGATCAAAAGAGGTAAGTTTTACTTCTTCTATTTTTGTATTCCATTTCTCCTTATATATCAGTGGTGGTGTGAAGTTCCCTTGAGGCACAGTTACCTAAGGTGAAAGTTTGGGACGTAAGGTGAAATTTTGGGATATCCTTTGAAAACTCCACATGAACATCTTTAAATGTTATAGGTGTTAATGTGATGTTGAATTATATACCAAAGCTTTGGAATTTGACTGTTTATCAGGAATTATGGTGGTATGGAGCATGGGGTGGTTAAAAGAATTATATTGAGAAATTGGAAAAGTGATATTATTCCAGATGTTAAGGAATGGCTTTTGGAAGTGTATGATGTATTTTCTACTAATCAAAGAAGGAAGCAATATGTAATACTTTAGCAGAGATTTTGTGATACTTTACAATAATATTTTATATTGATTTTATTATAGTTGTTGTTTATTCATTCAGTCACTTCCGACTCTTCGTGACTTCATGGACCAGCCCACGCCAGAGCTTCCTGTCACCCGTTGCCGTCCCCAGCTCCCCCAAGGTTCAGTCCGTCACCTCCAGAATATTATTATACATCATATCATATCATATCATATCATATCATATCATATCATATCAATTATAGTAGTCTATGGCATTTATTAGTAAACCAGTGGCTGTTGATAAGTTAATGGTCAGCATTTCTCAGAGGGAACTGGCCCTACTCAAGGCATTGGATGCTAGTAAACACTGCTGTTTTCTTCTGATACTTTCAGGGAGATAACTGGTGAAGAAGGAGGGGGCTCCCTCCAGGGGGAGAAACGCATGCGTAGTACTGAATCGCTTTGCTTTCCTCCCAAGAGGCTAAAGAAGGCCCCGCCCTGATTTCTTGGGCCCTTTCTCTGAGCATTACTAGTTCATTTTAGTTTAGTTGGATTCTGTCTTATCAGAGTAGAACAATAAGACACTAGAGCCTGTACACCAAGTCTCAGTGTGTTTTCCTTCACTGGAAGATTTACTAAATGCCATTATCTACTTGCTTGGATCTTCCTCTTTCTCTGTCATGTCTGATTTCTGACAAAGGTATGAAGACCCTTATAATTCATGTCTTGCCTCTCATATTTATACTGAGTAGATTGACACAAACCTAGAAAAAGATCTGAGCCACCTCTTGAAAAGAGCAGAAGACACAAGAGGCAAACTGATAATTTCTTTATACTTTTATGTGGGTTAAAAGAGACCTATGGAATTCTTAACATTTCAACTTTGCAGCTTTGAGCCTTGGGAATTGAAATTATAATCCCCCAAACTTGAAAATTGCATTGAGTTGATGTAACATTCAGTTAAATTAACTTGTCTCTTTGACAGCATATGAAATTTCTGAGCTAATATTTTCCCTTCTTTAATAAGTGTCAGCTGAGATCTCAATTAACTGATTACCTGGAGAACTTGGGAAAAGCCATAAAATGACATCATGTACTGTAAGTGCAAACTGTATATTCTTTAAAGGTACTGTACATCTGAGAATCAAACTAAATGTGATAATGGCTTCTCTCAGTATTTAAACATGGCATTTTCCCAATTACGTTGTAAGAAATGTGAAAATATCTGATATTTTTTAAAAGAACAAATACCAAATTGGCTATATGTAGTGGCAACCTGCGGAAGACCTTTGTATTTCGAGGAGTTAGGTGGCATGTTTTGATTTTTCTTCCCCCACAAGTAGGAGATTAGAGTTTATTTTGAGCTATACTGATGTTTAATTGGTTTGTTTTTGTTGCTGTTTGGCATGAGAGGGGGGAGAGAAGAAGCATATGTTCACCCCTCCAACAGCCCTTCAGAACATATCTCTGTGGGAAGTGGGGGGAGAGAAAGTCCCCTGCTTGTTAAATTTAAGCATACGTTCACTCCTTCAGCCACTCCTTTAGTGGCTTGGAATGGGGGGATGATAAGAAATTGTTTTGCTTGGGCACTGGCTTATCTGATCGTTTCCCAGACTATTGGAATGATGTCATGGTCAGGTGCTGGACCACATGAAGAATCCCAGTCAAGGTAGGCCATGCAGCTTCAGTACCATGGAAACTTGGTCACGGGGCTTGGGAGCCGGGCTTTGATAAAAACCTTAGGATTGTCTTTGGAGTTTGGGAGTCCACACAGGCCTGAGTGCTGGGTGCTGTGAAAATTGCCACCTTGGGGTATCTCCGCTGTCCTTATTAGAGGGCTCCTGGCAGCCTATAGGAGATTAGGTATCACCTTGCTTGTTTGGTATGTATGTATGCATTTCTTTTTATATGCTATGCTTGTTATGCTCTTTCTAATTTAGTTAAACTGTGCTTTTGTCTAATTTGGTTTGTTTATAATAAAGCTTTAAGTTTCTTTATCCACTGGCATGCTTATTATCATTGGATCAAAAAAGAAACAATTGCCCTCGCCCCTGATCAAGGCGTGGACTCTTGGCAATACACTATAAAAGTAAAAAACGTATGTTTGCTTTCACTGTTTGCCCCCTCTTCCCAATTGCTTTTTATCCATCATATCATAGTTTCAGGAGTGGCATTTGACTTGAGTTTGAGAAGCAGCATGGGACTCTTCACATATGATAACAGCAGATAGATTTTTATATGCTCAAAGATGGAAGGACTTACAAAATCCTTCAATGGAGGACTGGATGATTAAATTAATGGAACTGGTGGAAATGGCCAAACTGTCAGCATTGATAAGAGAAAATACTGTAACTGGATTTGTTTCTGCTTGGAAGACACTTTTGCACTGTTCGCTTGTAACAGAAAAAAAACAGAAAAAGTTTTGATTTTGGATTTTGATGATTAAATGGTTTGATTTTAGATAAATAATCTTATTAAAAGTTTAATTAAGAGTAAGAGATTAACTTTTTCATATGCTTTTATATCTGTGATGAAGGTCAGAAGTCACCTGTCTTTTATACCTTTCTATCTATTCTTGCACTGTTTTAGTTTTTCTTGTTTCTTTTTAGAGCTGTATTCTATCTGTTTTATATTCTTTTTTTTATAATTTTTATTGCACATCAATAATATAAATATAAACCGACAAAATACAATACAATACAACATACAACACATATTATATATTATACAATATATTGTATATTAGGTATTAAATACCTTTAGATAGATTACCGCTCTACCCTATACCCTTACTTATTATTTCTTCTTTACATCTTCTTCAAAATCTATATTTCTATTCTTTCTTCCATACCTCTGACCTTTTCAACCAAACCAACACATTCTAATTAACTTTCCAATTTCTGAGTGTTTTAATAGACACTCAGCCTTTAACCCTTTACCTCCTACTCCTCAACATACTTTTACCTTCTGGGATCTTGTCTTCCCCTTCTTCCCCTTCTCTTCTTTCTGTAATCCCCTAATTCTCTATTCCTTACTTTCTTATAATTTCACTGTAATCAAACAACATAAAACAAAAACAACAAAACAACAAAGTAAAATAAAATGGACTTCCTACTTTCTCATCAAAAATTTCTACAATATATTCTACATTTTGTATAATTAATATATAGTTTTATATTCTGTATTTTGTATTTTAATTATACTTTGAAAAATATTAATAAAGCTTTAATAATAATAAAAAAGGGTGGAATTTGACTTAAGGATAGGGCCACCAGTTGTTGGTTGCAAAAATCAGAATGACCACTAGATGGCAGAAAAGAATTATCATTTTGGTACCTCTTTGCTCCAATCTGGTGGCTGTTTAGATTTTTGCTACCCAGATCTAGTATCTATACTTAAAGGAAAAAAACTTGGAAAAACACTGTGGAGAAATAAACTATAAGTGTGAAAGAGTAATGTGTTCTTTACCCATGCAGTCCTTTTGGAGTTAAAATCAGAAGTCTGAGTGCCACTCTGTAGGTGAATTGAGTTGTTCAACACATAGTTCAGGTTAGTTCTCGCATGCCCTAATATTCCGAAATGTTAAGGTTAACAAGGTTCCCTGCCCTTCATTTAGAGACCATGCCAGTATCATCTCACGTATCTATCCATCCATTAACAGAATTTGAAGAGCTAGAACTTTTCATAGGAGTACTCTGTTCTATAACACTCATGCATGCATTCAAGCATTCATTCATTCAATTTGTATGGCTCCCCAACTCACAAGCATCACTCTGGGAAACAAGCATAGGAATAAAATAAATAACATAGCCATGGGTTCTTTTTGAAATCACACCCTATCAGATTTGTTTATTTATTTATTTATTATTTAGACTTATATTACCGCCCATCTCCCCCAATCAGATTGACCCAGACTCAAGAAATATGCGAAAGCATTGGACACTGGACCAGGTAGTTTGTTTGTTTGTTTGTTTATTTATTTTATTTTATCAAATTTATATTACCGCCCATCTCCCCTGTCGGGGACCCTGGGCGGTTCACAATAAAACATAGTTAAAAAACATAAATATAAAATTACAATATAATAAATAGTATAAAATCCAAAGTTTGTTTTGTATCTCCCTATAATGGATGGGGGAGATTTTTTATTGTGTAAAACAAAGTTATTTTACAAAAGAGAAGTGTAAAACTCAACTTTATATGCAAATATATTGCTAAACCTATCTGTGATCCTTTAACTATCCTTCTCTTATTCTGTTGTTCTAATATCCTGCTTCTAAATGAGTGTTCTTAATGCTAACCATCTTTGTAAGGACTTGACCTACTTTCTATTAGCTCTCTACTATTGCTATATTATTTTTCTTATTACTATCACTATACTATACTCTATTACTATACTATTTCTATTACCTCTATACTACAGGCAATCCTCAGCTTACGACCATTCGTTCAGCGACTGTTCGAAGTTATGACGGTGCTAACAAAATGAACTTACGATTGGTCCCTGAAGTTAGGGCCGTTGCACCACCCCCGCAGTCACGTGATCAAAATTCGTGTACTTGGCAGCCCACCCGCACTTACGACTGTACTCTGCCGCTCATGTTGGAAGCTGCTGGCCATTCCTGAGGCTTCGTCCTTCCTCCTGCAAAGCCCCAGAGCCAGAGCGCAGCGTGAAGTCCATCTCCAACCCAGCCCAGCGGCGCAGCGTGAAGCGGCTTCTCGGTGCGAAGGGCCAGGCCGGGCACGCCTCGTCAGCAGCGGGAGCAAGAAGACGGCGAAGGTCAGCTGGGGCGGGGGAGCGCAGGGCGGCAGGGGCCTCAGGCTGCAGGGTGGTGGGGGCAACTGAGGCTGGGCCTGGGCTGCGGTGGCTGAGGCTTCCAGGGGCAGCTTCACGCTGCACTGAGGCTCAGGGGCTTCTTGCAGCCCAAGAGCCGCGGCGTGCCAAGCAGCCCCAGAGCCACACAATTCTGGGCTGCCTGCTGCTCCACAAGGCAGGGTGCAGGGTGGCCAAAAGGGCAGAGATGGGGGGGGGGGATCAACCAAAGATAGAGGATTTTTTTACATGCAAATAGATAAACTCCTCCAACTTCTATTTCTAACAAATCTGAAGCATTTGAATGGGACCTTCAGTTTGAAGTGGAAAGACAACAATTGTTAGATCTTTCAGTTTCTCTTAAAGAAGAATTAACTGGACAGTTGTAATGGTATGTGGGAATGGCCTTGGAATATTGGGGCGAGGGGAGATGCTGCCTAGGGAATGATTGGATAGGAAACGGCATAGCCCACAGCTGCATAGGACGGAGGAAAAGGCTCAGAAGGGACCCTCCTTATCTTCCCAGGCTGTAAAAGAGACGGCAGAAATTTGTACTTTCAGACTTGTAAAATTCTGTTAATGTAGCCTTACAATAAAGTAGAATTAGCTCATCTGGTCATGATTCCTGTCTGATCTACCTGGTAAGGCTGACATCAGTTTAATTCCCCCCTAACTTCCTTTTCTGCTTTTTCTGCTCTGCTGTCACTTTCAATGGCCAGCAGCTTTCCTTTGTGTTTTCTCCTTGTTCTCTGGAACACTGGCTCCCTCCGAGGGAAAAATAATTTCTGTCTGCTGGGGAAGATAAGCTTTTGGCTCACTTCATGTCTGGGGCTGGTGGGAGGGATGCTTCTCAGACCCTACTTTTCCCAGCTTCCACCTCTTTTCCTGTTGCCTCTGCAGCAAGGCTGTGGCTTTCCACGCTGGGTTTCTTCACCTTTTTGCTGCTGGACTTCTTAGCTTCTGTTTGCCTGTGGCTGCAGAGCTCCAAGAGGCGTGTCTTCTCCCCTCCCCTCCAACTATTCCTGTATTGAGGCTGTGGCTTTATTGGCAGCTAAGCCATGCTGATGCTAGGGAAAGCTCAAATGGGAGAGCAAAGAAGGAGCACAGGTGCTTGCAATCCTCTCAAGCAGCCTGTCTTTCCACAATCAACAAAATAAAAAAAATAACATGGGCTTATTTAGCATGCTAGCCCAGGGACCAGGAGAAAAACCAGGATTGCTAGGCCTTACAGAAGGCCAATAAAGTTAGGGCCATCTGAATCTTGGGGGAAAGGGGTAAGCTGTTCCAAAAAGCAGGGTCCCACCAGATGACACTGTTTTATAGAAGGGACTGGGGCATGCCCACCCTGTCGGATAACATGGGAAGGGCAGAGACAATTGGAGACAGGTGGTCCCACAAGTAACTTGGCCCTGTGCCATGAAGGGATTTATACACTGTAACCTGCACCTTGAGTTGCATCCAGAAACCTAATGGGGGCCAAGGCAGCTTGTGGAAGAGTGGCATTACATGGGCATACCATGGTGTGCCCATAACTACCCATGTTGTTGCACCCTGGACCAGTTGTAGCTTCTGGATGATCTTCAAGGGCAGCCCCATGTAGGGTGCACTGCAATAGTCCATTTGGTCAATAGTCATGACCGAGGCATGAATGACTGTGAATAGGGTCTCCTGATCCAGAAACAAGCACAATTGGAACAATGTGCAAAGACCTTCCTGGTCATGACTGTCACCTGCTCTTCATGCAGGAACCAAATGGACCGCTAATTGCCTACCAGTTCTGTCCGGGAGAATGCTAACCCATCCAAAACTAAAAATAGAAAGTCTACAGATCCAGGGGGCACTGAAATCCACAGCTACTTATCTTGCTAGAGTTAAGCTGAAAACCTATTCCTCCCCATCCAAACCCTTACAATCTCCAGATATTGAGAAAGGATTTTGATGGCATTGCTTGGTTGGCATAGAGGAGAGATATATAACAATATCACCAGCATACTGATGATACTTGACCTCATGCCAACTGATGACCTCACTCAGAAGCTTCATATAATGGTTAAATAGGACCAGAAAGAGTGTAGAGTCCTGAGAAACCCTACAAAGTAGGAGTCTAGGATTAAATTTAGCTGCAAATATCACTTGCTTGCATTTTCTCAGAACTGTTTTGCAAATTCAGAACCCTAAGAAGTATTAGCACGAGAAACCTTTGGAGATAAAATGTCCCAGTTTTTTACACTGTTCTTGACAGGATGAATAAACACTGGAAGACCTATTATGAATTGTTTGATCATTAAAGAAAATGATAATAAAACTGTTTAACTGCTTGATCTGTTACAAATCTTGTGGTGGTTTGCCGAAATAGTGAAACTGACCAGTTTGATCAGAGAACAAAGAACAAAAAGTCTTTTGAAAGACTGGAAACCTTATATGGACTTTTTGCTAAAAGAAGAAAAAAAATTGAATTGATGCTTTATGGATTTGAAGATTATTTCAATTCATTATTTGAATATTTAAGAGGGAGGAAGGACAATAAGATGGCAATTATCCGTTGAAAAGAAGGTTGGAAGTCATTTGTTTATTTCTTAACTTTAGTTTTCCTTTTCTTTTCTTGTACTTCTTTGTTTCTTTTCTTTTCTTTTTTCTCTTGATTAGTCTTTTATTATTTGGCAATTTTTAATAAATATAAATAAATAAAAAACAAATCTTGTGTTTGTGAGCACTCTATAGATCGAAGCAGTCACTGTATGAAGCTCAGGCCTGAGGACGTGGCGGTGTTCCTTCTCTCCGCCTATCAATTCTGCACACAGTCTGAAGATCTGGACTCTGGATCTTACCTGACATAAAATTATTTCTTCCAAGACAATAACCATCATTGATGGAAGCTTCCTTTTAGAAGTCAGGAAAAGGGGTCACAAACATAAGGCAGGGAAGGGGTTAGGGAAGGAAGAGCCGTAAAGGAGCCAGAATTAAGATCTCAAAGGGGCTGCAAAAGGGAGAGAGAGAAAAAGAGATATCAGAGCAGTGCAAGTGTCAGGTAAGTAAGAGTGAAGGGGTGGGGGGAAAGCATGCAAGTGACAGAAGGGAAAGAAAGCAAAGGCAGAAGAAAACGGTTGCAAAGCTGAACAATAAAATATTGTGAGCATTTCAAAATGGGAATATATATATATTGGTTTGCTTTTCAAACCTTTCTTGGTAGCTAGCCAGGAAGAAGCAGAACTAGCAAGCTTCAGAGGAACTCGACGGTTCATGACCATAGTATAAAAATGGCAAAGAGCCCAGATGTTGAATGGAGGCCTAAAGCAATGGGAAAACAACCCTGTATTTCTTGCCTCTGTATCCTACTGTTCTGTGGAACTCAGGATAGTACTGTGTATACAGGGCTTTCAGACAATCTTGTCTGCATGGGTAATCTACAAGAGCTTTTTCTTGATGCTGAAATGTCTTGCATATGTGTGTAGGGTATGATTCGCTCCTAAGACTGGTAACCTGGTACTACTTCTCAATGGAAGTGTTTTCAAACATATGGGACTAGTTTTGAAACATTTTCTCCCATTCTATTATGATCTCATGTGAGGGGAGGGCATTCATGGACAAGAAACTCTGGGTTGCCCTAAATTAGAAAAAGTGGATGGTTGGACGTCCTTTGCTCCTTGTTCTGGACCCCAATTTCAAAGTGGACTTTCTCAAGTTGTAATTTAGAACTAAAACCCACCAACCAACAAAATGAATCATTCTACACTGTGCTACATATTTAGAATTGTAACCATTTCCCCACAAATGACTTAAAGCATCATTTATTTATTTATTTATTTATTTATTTATTTAATTTATTCCCCGCCCATCTCCCATACAAGGGACTCTGGGCGGGTTACAATAATCAAGACTTAAAAATTTAAAATATTTAAAACCATACAAGTAGAAAATGTATAAAAATAAATAAAATATAAAATAAAATAAAATAGAATCCCAGATGGATTGGAGACCGTAGCATAGGACTTATTGCTACGGGGCCAGCCAACCCCAGGAGGCACTACCACCTCCGTTGTCCCAGGCCAGGCGGCAGAGCCAGGTCTTAATGGCCTTCCGAAAGGCCAGGAGTGAAGGGGCCAGTCTCTAAAAAAAAGCATCTAAAGCATCTTCTAGCATCGCTCAGTCATTGCTAAGGCAGTAGAAAGCTTATCCTTATGACTGTTATATGGGCACCATGAGTCTTGAAGATAATATAGTCTAGGACTGCTAGATCTGGGCTGCCAAACTCCAGATAAACTCTAGATGATGGGAAAGGACTACAGAAACTCCTATTACCTTGAAGGTCCTTCAGATGTATTCAGCCCAGATATGGTAGCCCTAAATAAGCCAATGCAGGGGGCACGGTGGCTCAGCGGTTAAGTCGCCAGGCTTGTTGATTGGAAGGTCACAAGTTTGGAGGTTCGAGACCTTGGCCCCACATGATGGAGTGAGCTCCCACACTCGCCCCAGCTCTTGCCAACCTAGCAATTCGAAAGCATGCAAATGCAAGTAGATAAATAGGTACCAATTTGGTGGGATGGTACAAGCGTTCCGCATGTGTCATGCCAGCCACATGACCATGGAAGCATCTTCGGACAGTGCTGGCTCTTTGGCTAACAAACGGAGATGAGCACTGGCCCCTAGAGTCAGACACGACTGTGTGGGGGAACCTTTACCTTTACCTTTACCTTAAATAAGTCAATATATAGCCTTAGTCCATAGATTAGTTCTAACATTTGAGGATAAGGAAAACTCCGACATTTAAACATTTACAGTATACAGGATGGTCAACAGCAGAGAACCTGGCCTCATAAAACTGGAGCACACACGTACTATCTTGTAAGGCACTTCAGGAAAAAGAACTGATTTATATACATTTATCTATTCTTATCCCCAAACTCTATTCCAGGTTGAAAAGAAACAGAATTATAAATGTGTCTTTTGAACAGGACATGAAATATAGGTTAAGGAGAAGATACACACAAAAGAGAAGCCCCTTTGTAGTTTAAAGAAATCTACAAAGAGACTTGCAGGCCTGTGGGGTGATGTCTACATAAAAATCTGTTGATTCAAGTTAAGAGTTAGTTCAGTATTAGATAAATACAGACATTTCTTAGAGTTCCTTTTTATTTTCAGAATAGGATTATTTTGGCTTCTGGCTAAAATATTACAACAAAGGATGTTAGGGAGGAAACTGGACCTTTGGGGACAGTTTCATTTGGTAAAAGGACTAACCCTTGGCTCTTTTAAAACACAGCCACATGCTACAATCAATAGCTGCCAGCCCCTTATATTTAAAATAAATCTGTACAAGCCCTTTCCATTTGGATCTGAAACATTTGTGGCAGTGTACTTCCTTCCGCAACACCCTTTGGAAGGCATCAGGTGGAGGGTCATCTGCAGGAGGGTGGAAGTGGTAAAAAAGAAAAGAAAAAAAAGATGGTAGCCTCAAATGAAGGCCCCTCCCTTTTTTATATGTGTTGCTCATGCAACACATGTAAAAGGGGCGGGCTTTGATCATGTCATTGTGGATGCCATCTTGACTTTTTTGCATCCTGCAGATACTCCTGATTTAATAGCAGAACAGGTCAAAATACATCTTAACATTTTGTGTGTTATGTGTGTGTGTGTTTAAAGGTGCAGTTGAGGTAACCCCTCTTATTTTGAAGCAAAAGTAGCCACGGTGTCTTAACCCAATTTGTGATTTGAGATAGTTTCCAGCTAAAAATTTGCCTCATCGTTTCTACCTCAATTTGACCATAAACAGTGTCTTTGGGGACAAATTACCTCTAGGAAAGTCATTTTTTTTCTACTAAAATGTTCTCCTCGATCACAATTTCCCCTGGCCCATCCCACTGCTTTTCATCACTTCCTACTTTGGTTCTTCTCAGTTTACCAGAAAACTTCTCACCTGATGTAATTCTTACCACCCTAAGCCAATTTAAGTTCAGATCAGGGAAATCAGTAGGCATGTAATAAACTCTTGAGTCCCCCATTTGCCTTAAAGAAATGTTTAATTAATAGGAGCAACACTCCCTCTTTGCATGTGCAATGGTTTTAAACACAAGGGTAACATAGGTTGTCAAGTCACATTACCCTGCAGCTTGGGAATGATACTGTGCAACAAGCTGTAGTTTAATAGGCTGTGTCAGAAAATGTGATAGTAGAGGGAGATTCTGTTTTTACATTGAGGTTCTCCACTTTGGGAAGATGCTGGATTTTTGCTGAGAGGGTGATGAAAGTTCAAAATGGCTTAAAGGTAAACGTTCCCCCCGCACATTTGTGCAGTCGTGTCCGACTCTAGGGGCCGGTGCTTATCTCCGTTTGTTAGCCGAATAGCCAGCATTGTCTGAAGATGCTCCTACGGTCATGTGGCTGGCATGACATACGTGGAATGCTGTTACCTACCCACCGAAGTGGTACCTATTAATCTACTTGCATTTGCATGCTTTCGAATTGCTAGGTTGGCAAGAGCTGGGGCGAGTGTGGGAGCTCACTCCATCATGCGGGGCTAGGGTCTCGAACCTCCAAACTTGTGACCTTCCAATCGGCAAGCCTGGAGACTTAACCACTGAGCCACCGCGCCCTCTGCATTGACTTATTTAGGGCTACCATATCTGGGCTGAATACATCTGAAGGACCACCAGGGTAATAGGAGTTTCTGTAGTCCTTTCCCATCATCTAGAGTTTATCTGGAGTTTGGCAGCCCAGATCTAGCAGTCCTAGCAGAGTGCGGGAGCTCACTCCATCATGCAGGATTAGGGATTCGAACCTCCGAACTTGCAATCTTCTGATCGACAAGCCTGGCGTCTTACCCGCTGAGCCACCACGCCCCTTATGTGTCCCTGATTTAGTAGTGATCCATTTCTCCAAGACAAATACACCTAGGTACCTGCTTTACTGAGCTGCATCTCAGCATTCTTAATACTGCCAGGCAGCAGACGCAAGCCCCTTTACTTGGGTCATTCATAGCTGTTTCTTAGAGATACCACTTAGGTGATAGATGCAGAAGCTTGAATCCAGGCATTAGACAAAAGTAAGGAAGAATATGGTTGTGATGAACTTTCTGGGTGATACGTTGCCTTGGAGTGTTGGCAGTGCCTTTGTTCAGGTGTTTTTACATCAAAAATTACAATCAATTACATAAAAAATGCAATGTGGTCTGAAGCAGGTTAACTCAGAGATGTATCTTAAACTGAATTCAGTAGGATGTAACTGTCTATTATTATGTTCAAAGAAGATGTCTGAATATCAAGTGTATAGAGGGCAAGTGTATGGGGGTACCAATTCCATTGCCACTATCCCATCCTATGCCAGCTTCACTCTATTCTTTTCTTGTTGCTCAGAGTTCCTGACTTTGGGAAGAATGCTTGATAAAGCAGGATTCCAAACACAGAGAGGATTTTATGCTTGCACAAGTGAATACAGGAAGGATTGCTCTTCCAACCTTCATCTTAAAGTGGGAAAGTTGGAGTGGAGCCTTCAGGGGTTAGAACACTGGGTATGGAACAGTGTGGCTCTGTAGACCTTTTGTGTATATACATGTTATTTGAACACATCAATTTGAAACTTTTTAAAATATTTAAGCTGCAAATTTCTAGTGTTGGGTCAGGAGTTCTCAATATTTCCTTGAAACTCATGGGTTGGGAGATGATGAAGTAGGAGGGAATTTCCAAGGGAAGAACTGAACATCTGGAACGTTTCCCAGTGGTCACCCTAACTCTCAAGATAATATGCTATGAAGTGTTGTAAGTTTCTTGTGAAAAGGACAGAATAATGACACATTACTATATCATGCCACTCCAGAGGCCTGGAGTGCCATGAACAACATCAATCAACTGTTGGCTGTCAAGATTTGGTAGGTATAAAATAGAGTAGCAGAACATTGGAGAGAAAAGTTGCATAGAAACTTTATTCCAAATAGTCATATACTGTAACAATATATACAATATTTTGGAATCTATTAATAATAACATAACATAACAATATAAATGTGTTTATATAATGTATGTATTATACAACTTGATATTTGAAGAAAGTGTTTGCTTAAAATCTGAATGAGGAAAAATGCTTTTGAGATAAAGTCCATCAATTTAAAGAGACGTGATCGCAAACAGAAAAATAATGTTGTAATGAAATGAGTATGGAACCCAGGCACTTCATAGATGTACTGAATTTTACACGATAACAGAGTTAATTCATCATAGAGATACTTTAATGACAAAAGTTCAGCTATTTCTCATAAATAAAAGCCTGATGGCATCATTGTGTATACACTTGAAATTTATCCATGTATCTCTATAAATAAAACACATTGCTAAAGTTAAGAGGTACTTCATCATACTTTAAAGTTTGTTTGGAACAGTCTTGCTTATGGTTGTCATTATTTTCATAATTTCAGCACAGGAATGCGTGCATGGACACATGGCGACTGCATTTACACATGGAAAATTTTATACCATAATTTTCAGACTTCAATATATTGTATATAGCCAAGTTTCGATGACAATGAATATCTGAGAATTTTGTACCAGTATCACTTAAATCTGTTAATAGATTATATCTCCTCCTTTCTTCTTCTTGGCTCAGCAGTTGATTGAATTTCCCTTCTGTAAATTCTAGTAGTGTTAAGTTCTACAAGTGTTAATCGTATCCAACATATGGAAATGCAAAGGAGACAGAGATGGCGCAATCACTTTTCTGGGGTTGCATGTTGACAAACCACATCCCCTCATCATTTCTAGCTTCTACAATTGTTGTTATTTAGCATTAGATCTAGACTTTCTTTTGCATGAATGAAGAGCTTTGTTTTATTCACAAATGACACAAAGGTCCAGCAGAGGCTTGAGATGGAGAAATAAGGGAAACAAAGTTCAGTTTGAAAGTTTCCTTCTGTACCCTACTCTACCCTCACCTGCAGACTTCCATCTCTTTTCCTGAAGGCTTCCCGGGATTCCAGAATATTTTTATTTATTTTATTTACAAACATATTTATATCCTGCCCATCTCCCCCACAAGGAGGGACCCTGGGTGGTTCACAACATAAGTTTAAAATCAATAAAAACATAAATATTACAAAAATTCAATAAAATATCTAATACAATTTAATCCTAAAAATGGCAGTTCTTACTTATATGTTTTTGGAAGGCACAGCACATGGTAGTTATGGTGTTTTAAATATTCCAGAAACGCTCAGCAATTTGAGAGATCAACAAAGACACAAAAAACTTTCTTAGCAAACACTACATATATATTAAAATAAAAACATAACTACAAAATCCTCTTCACTGAGAGAGAAAAACCTCAGCATAATTTACAGAGGCAGCAGAACAGCAGAGATACAAGCATAGCAAGGCAGTAAACAAAAGAACAACTTTACAAGACAAAGGTATGTTAATATATACTTTTTTACATAAAAGTTAAAACAATGAGCTACCATGGTAACCAGACTTATCAGTTTGAAAAAAAACACAAAGGTTGACCTGTTTCCCTGGCCAACACTTAAGTTAAACCAGAGCTTTCCAAACTGTGTGTCGCGACACAAAAATGTGTCGCCACACACAGTCTGGTGTGTCACCACACAACCCGGAAGCGCTGATCATCATCAGCGCTTCCGGGTTTTCCCGCGGCGACACACCAACGGCGGCGTGCAGAAACCTGAAAGCGGCAGCAGCACTTCCGGGGTTTTGCATGCTGCCGCAACAGTGGCACTTCCGGGTTTTCCCGCGGCGACATACCAACAGCGGTTGGTGTGTCGCCGCGGGAAAACTTTGGAAAGCCCTGAGTTAAACAAAGGAATGCCTTTGGAATGCAAGACTTACTGGCACCTTAATCTTGTGACCCAAAACCTTGTTTCCAAGCTAGCAGAAAATATCTTCTGACCTAAATTCTTATTTCTAGCTAGCAGGATATCTTATGATTCAAATTCTATTAAAACATAAAACCATAACAGTAGAGAGAGACAGATTAAAAAAATTATTTCCCACTTAAGGATCTGTTCCAAAACTAAATGTGTAACATATTTACACTAAAGAGTATGAAAATCTTAATTGTGGCACTGTGGAGGCTACAGAAGAAGGGGAACAGAGGCAGAGATAAATAAAGTATATTTTTTTCATGTGTTAGAAGGTAATCTTACCAAGGTTCGTCCCAAGCTGGGAATGAATAGACTCAGGCAGTTGCTGGAACAGAGGTTTGCTGGTTTATTTCCAAGAGCACATGCAGAGTACAGAAGTACAGAATATGCTGGTTGGAAGGTGGCCACACCTGTATTTTCCCCACAGGCCATTTATATAGGAGAGCTTGGTCGTTGCTATGCAAAGGTGTTCCCGCCCCCTAGGAACTTGAGAGAAGTGTAATTTGCCGGATTTCAGAGAGGAGGCGCTCTGTGGTTGGGCCCCCTGCTGTTTGTGTTTCCTGTCTGTGTTCCCTGCGGGCTGTGGCTTTGTCTACTACTTGGAATGTGCACCTTGGAAGGAATCTTTTGTTATTTGATTATGGAGATCTGTTTGGCTGGGGAAGAAGGTCTACCTGAATGGGCTGGCTAAGTTCTGTGAATGAGCTGACCTTTTGTGTTCCAAGCTTTCCAATTGAATTGGAAGGGAATCCTTTGTCTGAGCAGTTGGGCTTCCTTTTCCATCTTAATCTCTGGCATTATCAAACACATTCTATTTTGTAACCTTTTAACAATTGGGCTTCCTTTACCTGTTCTGGGGGAAGACAACATGGAGGGCAGACAATGTTCTGGGGCAATACAACATGCAGGGCAGGGAGAGATCTTAATTTATCCCAACACATGCACTAGATTGAAATGCTAGGTCTGTGCACACTTTGAAAACAATTAAGACATGTATTGGGCCATGCAGGACATGGCACATTTCTGCCCTTCATTCAAGCACCCAATCTTTTTTTAAGCATCTACAAGAACCTGAAAAAGGGCATAGTTGTTTTAAGGAAACCCAGTAATTAATAAAACTCTTGAAGTAGTGCATGCACTTGTGTGAGGTCCTAAATGTTTGAAGGATATGCAGATCAGTTTTTAATAACGAATGGGCCTTCTACATACCTGATATTTCCATGGAAATATGCCTCTCCCACCTCCTTTGCTGTGTGCTGGTGGGCGGGGATGATTCCTCCTCTGGGTTCCCTCCGGTTGGCTGCTCTGCCTCTGCCTGTTCCTGAAAAACGGGACAAAACCGGCATTTATGTTAAAACGATGGGACGGTTGAGAAAAGGGGAAAAAACAGGAATGTCCTGTTCAAAACGGGATGTATGGTCAGCCTATGTAGTACATAAGTGTTTAGGTATATCTGTCTGTCTATAGCAGTGTTTCTCAACCTTGGCAACTTTCAGATGTGTGGACTTCAACTTCCAGAATTCCCCAGCCAGCCATAAACACTGTTCTATAGTGACCAATGGGAAATATGTACACTAATAAATCTAACTATACAGTATTCGAACAAAACTTAACTAAATTGTCAGCCCTGTCAGGTAGACCAGCCTCAGAAGCAGACACCGTGCAGACCTAAAGCTACCTTTATTAGGACAGCTATAGTAACAGCATCTTGCAAGTCTGAATGTGCTTCCCCCATCACTTTATCTTCATGTGAATTAGGGAAACGCTTGTCTGAGATGTTTTCTCAAATTAGTTTCTTGAAATGGATTCAAGCCCCACTTGTCTGATAGTTGCCTTGGTAGATCTTCCCTCTGTCCTTCAAGGCCATCCTCTTCCTTCACTACAAATGACTAAGAAATTTCCACCTTTCTACTTTATAAGACAAATGCCTAGCTGCTAGTTTCTGCCTCCTCCCACACTTATCTTCAGCACAGATGTAGGAATGCTATCAATTTTTCTCCTTAACACAATCTTGCCAGGATATCGAGCACCTCAACCACCTGGAGTTTGCTTTCCACCATCCACAGTCCACGGCTGCCTTTTCCATTCTGCTGGCTCTTTTTTGCAGATTCCTTCTTCGGTTTCAGCTGGCTGAGGCACCTTCCTGGTTCTTCTCCCTCCCCGTGGATCCTCTGGCTTCTGACTGTCCCAGCTATGGCTTCCTTTTCTACACATCCAATCGCTTCTCACTCCAGCAGCATCTCCTGCCAAAGCTAGAAGAAATGTCTCCCTTCCTTCTGTCTACCTGCTCTGGCTTCTTTTATACTTCTTTCTTTTGAAATCTACATGCCAGTTTGCAAGCAATTCTAAGGAGTTTAAATGTGTTTACCCTTTCTCTGCAACTGCCCGTGTGCCTGACATGTGCACCAGACAGACCACTGAAGAAAAACAAAAAAACAAAACAGACCTTGACCTTGACAACGGCACATAACATCTGTGTCAGGGCAGTTGATCCTTCCACATTCACATATTATAGCTTACTAATAAGATCTCTCTCTCTCTCTTTCTCTCTCTCTCTCTCTCTCTCTCTCTCTCTCACACACACACACACACACACAAAGTTGAAACAGAATTGTATCATTGACTGCCAGACCTTTTGCCCATAATTTGTTTTGTTTCTTTCAAAGTTCCTTGCATCGAACAATTACCTTCCCAGACATTTTTAGATATGAAACAGCAATTAGTGAGTCACCAGAGACATTATTTTTAAAGAGATTCTTCAGGTCAAAAAACCCTAATTAACCTTATTCATTTTGAAAGCCTTAATAATAATTGGAACCAAATCTTGAAGGCACTTTGTTTTATATTTTTTAAAGGAAAATGACCAACTGTTTCTTCATACGAAGTATTAGTAAAATTATAAAAGTAAGTAAAATGAGGAGGAAGAGAGGAGGAAAAACAACTGATTGTGTTTTTGTGGTAAAATAAAGTACTGAACAATGTTTATTCTCCTGGGAGATAACATTGACTTGGAAACTCAGAAACAGCGTTCTCTTATTATTATTAATATGGACTGTCAGCATTTACATTAATAACACTGAATATCAATATTGTTACATTTTATTCCAATAGCAGTTCAGTTAACATAATTCATGAAGAAATTAAAATGTTTTATATATTTTGACAATCTCTATTTTGATTTCAGAAGTTAACAAAAGGTTTCTATTTGCTTTCAAAATCATGATTTATTCTCTTACATTTCCCAGATTTATCATATTTGTCCATTTTATGGTTTAACCTAACTGTATATTTTTCTATTCTACTAGTATACCACAGTATCTACAGATTGATTAAAATAATTTTAAATATTATTTCTCTACAACACACACAAACACATTTGTGTGAGGAGGGAGTAAACTGAGGAGGGAGTAAACTTCATTGAAACTTCTGAGTAATCATGTCTAGGACTGGAGTCCTATCCGTTCAAAGGGCCAAATGGAAAATCCTGATTAAAGCTGATTATTTCATTGTCTGGAATTTCTTCTTCAGAAGTTCTGCAAAAGTTTTTTGTAAGTATTATTATTTTTACATTCACCCTGCAAGTAGCAGCTAATACACAGTGGACACATGAATGCATTCAGATATTTATTGCAATGTGGTGTTTGAAAGGCACTTTCAGAACCATCCTTGTGGGAAATTTGACTCCAACCAAGGTGATACAATGCCATAGATATCTCATGATGTCAGTTTGCATAATGTGGTAGTAGACAAGGACCAGAAGACGGTGGTGGTGATAGATGTAGCGGTGCCAAGTGACAGCAATATCAGGAAGAAGGAGTATGAGAAGCTGGAGAAGTACCAGCACCTGAAGGAGGAACTAGAGAGGATGTGGAAAGTGAAGGCCAAAGTGGTCCCAGTGGTGGTAGGAGCACTCGGGGCTGTGACTCCTAAGCTGGGAGAGTGGCTCGAACAGATCCAAGGGACAACATCAGAGCTCTCTGTCCAGAAGAGTGCAGTGCTAGTAACAGCTAAGATACTGCGCAGAACCCTCAAACTCCCAGGCCTCTGGTAGAGGACCCGAGGTTGAGGAACACACATACCACACATATGGGTGAGAAGGGTATGTATGTATGTATGTATGTATGTATGTATGTATGTATGTATGTACAATTTCTAACTTAAAATCACAGTCTTCTGTTTTATTTATTTATTTATTAAATTTATATTACCGCCCATCTCTCCCATTGGGGACCCTGGGCATATTTTGACTCTATGTGAGTTTATTGTTTCAGAAGGTGGCAGCACCTAACTTGGAGGCTTAGTTGGACCTGCTTATGACTTGAATGGCTGACCATACTCGGGAGGTTAAAAAAATCCTCGAAGAGGGCAATGACAAATAGGTTCCATACTGCTTTTAAGAACACTGCATGGATATATCCATAAAATTGCCAGGAATAGGTTTAATCATGTGGATGGGCAGGAAATATGGATAAAGCCTTTCAGATGCCCAAACTTTGAATGAGGCATGCTATAGTGACAATGGGAGGTTTGAACTGCACTGACATTTGCTGGAAATCTCATGGAAATCTAATGCTAGAAGTCAGCAGTCCAACAAATTCTGGTCCTTTCTTGCTGATAATTTAATTTGTTAAAAGATAGAAGAAAGATCCTGCACCTAATTGTTACCCACTAGAAGAATTGGTTGAAGAAGTGAAGGTAACTGGAATCTTGGGAGAGAGGTACCATATTATACAGAAGTACATGTGAAAAGGATTGGGTGTTCCAGTAGATTTTTAGTTGAACATGAAGTAACAAGACTAGATGACCTCTTAGATTACTTCCAACTCTAATTTTTATGGAAGAACTTTAGACTAGGTAATTATATTTGTGTACCATCTAGTTACCATCTTCTCCACACAAATGTTCAGAAGGAACATTCCTAGTTTTGTGAGAAGTTTTAAAAAATGAAGCTAGCAAGGCAGGACCAGTGGTTCCTGACCTAGTGAGAATCATATGTTAACATAGATCAGGAGCCTCCCAAGGTCATCAAGAAAATGATATATGTCACCTGATTAGAGTACTGCCACTATAGTGTTGGACAAAGAGATTCTGTATTTTTTTTCCTACCAGTTCTCATTCAGTTTGACGAAAGAGAACTTGTTTTGGATTCTTTCAAAGGAGAAGAGAATTTTGGAGATCTCATGAGTGGAGTCATAGGCAATGGGAGTGGGGGCAAATGCTAACACATGCACCATGTCATCAAACACATCATGTGACTTTCCTACTTACACCAGTTGTCACACTATCATTACCTAATCATGTTATTTTTTTTTATTTTTTTTTAAATTTTAATCTTTATTTCTTTAACATCCATAACATACACATACATAACAAAGAAAACACAAAAAGTAAAAAAAAATTCCATAGATATAAAACAAACACAATATAATGCATAACCTTCAAATTTACACTTTTATCCTCTACCCCTAACTCACTTATCCTTCTTCTTTCTTCTTTCTAACACCTTCTTCTTTAAACACTTCCTTCTTTCTCTCCTCTACCTACTCTAGCCTTCTCTACTTTCTAAATTTCCATTACCTCTCTTTACAAAACATAAAACAAACACAATATTTTGCATAACCTTCAAACTTTTTTTTTACATTAAAATACACTTTTACCCTCTACCCCTAATTCGCTTATTCTTCTTCTCTCTTCTTTCTTACACCTTTCTTAAACATTTCTTGTTTCATTAAAATACATCTTTACCCTCTTTCCCTAACTTCCTTATCCTTCTTCCCTCTTCTTCCCGGCACCTTCTTAAACACTCTAACCACGTCCTTCTTTCCTTCCTCTACCTACTCTTACCTTCTCTACTTTCCTTTACAAAAACAAAAAAAACAAAAAACACCTAACCAGACAAACAAAATGGACTTCCTACTTTCTCACCACTTTTTCTATATAGATTTAGTATATATAATTAATTTTTTTAACATTCACAAATCTTATATACAATAATTTATAATTTATATTTTTTGAGTTTTTTCTATAAATCTGTAAAATGGATCCCAACATAAATTAAATTCTTCCATATTCTTATCATTTAATAAATCCGTTAACTTAGCCATCTGTGCTAAATCCATCGTTTTTAACAACCATTCATCTATTGTAGGTGAACATTCCTCTTTCCAATGTCTCGCCCATATAATTCTGGCCGCAATTATTAAATAGAATAATAATTTTCCATATTTCGTATGTATCTCTGGTTTTATAAATCCCAATAAGTACATCTCAGGTTCTTTACTTAAATCTTCTTCCAATATTTCACATATTGTCCGATGTATTGTATTCCAATATTTTTTTGTTTTATGACATGACCACCAAAGGTGAAAAAAAGTACCCACTTCTTTTTTACATTTCCAACATCTATTAGATAATCTGTTATTCATTTTAGACAGTGTGTTGGGAGTTAGATACCATCTATACATCATTTTATAAAAGTTTTCTTTCATATTATAATTCAATGTAAATTTTAAATCTTTTAACCACATGTTTTCCCAGGTATCAATTTGAATCTTATGACCTAAATTCTCTTCCCAATTACTCATATATTTCTTTTTAGACAGACTTATCAAATTATTTTGAATTAATATTTTGTAAATTTTTGTAATTAGGTGGTCTTTATCTTTCCATAACACACTGTCCCACTTTGTCACATTTTCTTTAAATTTAAAGTTTTTATTATCCACTTTAAACTGTTCTTTAATCTGAGCATATGAAAACCAATTACAGTTAAGCCCATCTTTTAGTAAATCTTCTCTTAATTTCAACTTGTAATTTGATCCCTCGAATATTAGCAAATCTTTGTATGTTAACCAATTTCCTGTATTTAAATTTCCATGCCATGTAAAAGCTTCTTGTGGCGAAATCCATGGAGGTAAATTTGGTAAAAGTGTATTTTTATATTTAAACCAAATTTTTATAACTGATTTCCTAATGGGATGATAATTAAATGCCAAATTTGCTTTAATCTTGTTGTACCAGAGGTATCCATGCCAACCAAATTTAAGATCATGTCCTTCCAAATTAAGTAATTTTTTATTATCCAATTTTATCCAATCTCAAAGCCAACAAAGAACACTCGCTTCATAATATAATTTTAGATTTGGAAGATCAAAACCACCATTCTCTTTAATCTCTTGTAAAAAATTATATTTTATTCTTGGCTTTTTCCCTTGCCAAATAAATTTGGCCAAATCTCGCTGCCAATTTTGAAAAGTTTTTTCCGTTATAACAATTGGTATTGTTTGAAATAGAAATATCATCTTTGGAAGAATATTCATTTTTATTGTAGATATTCTACCCAAAAAGGATAACTGTAAATTCTTCCAAAGTTGTAGATAATCTTTTATTTTATTCCATAATTTTGTATAATTGTTTTTAAATAACTCCGAATTATTTGATGTTATATCCACTCCCCTCCAGCAAAGGAGATCGTTACCTTGTCGTTGTGCTGGAGCTTGAGCACCTCAATGAAACCATGAGCTAAACCGTGAAGGGACACCCAAGACGGGAAGGTCATGGCAGAGAGGTCAGACTAAATACGATCCCTGGGGAAGGTAATGGCAACCCACCCCAGTATTCTTGCCATGAAAACTAAATGGATCAGTACAACCGGAGATATGTCGGTATACCATCAGAACATGGGACTCCCAGGTCAGAAGATGGTCAAAATGCTACTGGGGAGGAACAGAGGATACGTTCAACTAGCCCCAGATGTGATGACGCAGCTAGCTCAAAGCCGAAAGGACGGCTAGCGGCCGACGGTGCTGGTGGTGAACGACGAATCCGATGTTCTAAAGATCAACACACCATAGGAACCTGGAATGTAAGATCTATGAGCCAGGGCAAATTGGATGTGGTTATTGGTGAGATGTCAAGATTAAATATAGACATTTTAGGTGTCAGTGAACTGAAATGGACTGGAATGGGCCACTTCACATCAGATGACCACCAGATCTACTACTGTGGACAAGAGGACCACAGAAGAAATGGAGTAGCCTTCATAATTAATAATAAAGTGGCTAAAGCAGTGCTTGGATACAATCCAAAAAACGATAGAATGATCTCAATTCGAATTCAGGGTAAGCCATTTATCATCACAGTGATCCAAATATACGCCCCAACCACAGATGCTGAAGAAGCAGAAGTAGATCAGTTCTATGAGGATCTGCAGCACCTACTAGATAATACACCAAAAAGAGATGTTATTTTCATTACAGGAGACTGGAATGCTAAGGTGGGTAGTCAGACGACAACTGGAATTACAGGCAAGCATGGTCTGGGAGAACAAAATGAAGCGGGGCATAGGCTGATAGAATTTTGCCAAGACAACTCATTGTGCATAACAAACACTCTCTTCCAACAACCTAAAAGACGACTTTATACATGGACTTCACCAGATGGTCGACACCGAAATCAGATTGACTACATCCTTTGCAGCCAAAGGTGGCGGACATCTATACAGTCGGTAAAAACAAGACCTGGAGCTGACTGTAGTTCAGATCACGAACTTCTTATTGCAAAATTTAGAATCAGACTAAAGAGAATAGGGAAGACCCACAGATCAGTTAGATATGAGCTCACTAATATTCCTAAGGAATATGCAGTGGAGGTGAAGAATAGATTTAAGGGACTCGATTTAGTAGATAGGGTCCCAGAAGAACTATGGACAGAGGTTCGCAACATTGTTCAGGAGGCGGCAACAAAAAACGTCTCAAAGAAAAAGAAAACCAAGAAGGCAAGATGGCTGTCTGCTGAAACACTGGAAGTAGTCCAAGAAAGAAGGAAAGCAAAAGGCAACAGTGATAGGGGGAGATATGCCCAATTAAATGCAAAATTCCAGAGGTTAGCCAGAAGAGATAAGGAATAATTTTTAAACAAGCAATGTGCGGAAGTGGAAGAAGATAATAGAATAGGAAGGACAAGAGACCTCTTCCAGAAAATTAGAAACATCGGAGGTAAATTCCAGGCAAAAATGGGTATGATCAAAAACAAAGATGGTAAGGACCTAACAGAAGCAGAAGAGATCAAGAAAAGGTGGAAAGAATATATGGAAAATCTGTATAGGAAGGATAATAATATTGGAGATAGCTTTGATGGTGTGGTCAGTGAGTTAGAGCCAGACATCCTGAAGAGTGAGGTTGAATGGGCCTTAAGAAGCATTGCTAATAACAAGGCAGCAGGAGACGACGGTATCCCAGCTGAACTGTTTAAAATCTTGCAAGATGATGCTGTCAAGGTGATGCATGCCATATGCCAGCAAATTTGGAAAACACAAGAATGGCCATCAGATTGGAAAAAATCAACTTATATCCCCATACCAAAAAAGGGAAGCACTAAAGAATGTTCAAACTATCGAACAGTGGCACTTATTTCACATGCCAGTAAGGTAATGCTCAAGATCTTGCAAGGTAGACTCCAGCAATTCATGGAGCGAGAATTGCCAGATGTACAAGCTGGGTTTAGAAAAGGCAGAGGAACTAGAGACCAAATTGCCAATATCCGCTGGATAATGGAGAAAGCCAGGGAGTTTCAGAAAAACATCTATTTCTGTTTTATTGACTATTCTAAAGCCTTTGACTGTGTGGATCATAACAAATTGTGGCAAGTTCTTGGTGGTATGGGGATACCAAGTCATCTTGTCTGCCTCCTGAGGAATCTGTATAACGACCAAGTAGCAACGGTAAGAACAGAGCATGGAACAACGGACTGGTTTAAGATTGGGAAAGGAGTACGGCAGGGTTGTATACTCTCACCCTACCTATTCAACCTGTACGCAGAACACATCATGCGACATGCTGGGCTTGAGGAATCCAAGGCTGGAGTTAAAATCGCTGGAAGAAACATTAACAATCTCAGATATGCAGATGATACCACTTTGATGGCTGAAAGCGAGGAGGAGTTGAGGAGCCTTATGACGAAGGTGAAAGAAGAAAGTGCAAAAGCTGGGCTGCAGTTAAACCTCAAAAAAACCAAGATTATGGCAACGAGCTTGATTGATGACTGGCAAATAGAGGGAGAAAAAGTGGAGGCAGTGACAGACTTTGTATTTCTAGGCGCAAAGATTACTGCAGACGCTGACTGCAGCCAGGAAATCAGAAGACGTCTACTTCTTGGGAGGAGAGCAATGGCAAATCTTGATAAAATAGTTAAGAGCAGAGACATCACACTGACAACAAAGGTCCGCATAGTTAAAGCAATGGTATTCCCTGTAGTAACCTATGGCTGCGAGAGCTGGACCATAAGGAAGACTGAGCAAAGGAAGATAGATGCTTTTGAACTGTGGTGTTGGAGGAAAATTCTGAGAGTGCCTTGGACTGCAAGAAGATCAAACCAGTCCATACTCCAGGAAATCAAGCCAGACTGCTCACTTGAGGGAATGATATTAAAGGCAAAACTGAAGTACTTTGGCCACATAATGAGAAGACAGGATACCCTGGAGAAGAAGCTGATGCTAGGAAAAGTGGAAGGCAAAAGGAAGAGGGGCCGACCAAGGGCAAGATGGATGGATGGTATTCTGGAGGTGACGGACTCAACCATTGGGGAGCTGGGGATGGTGACGGCCGACAGAAAGCTCTGGCGTGGACTGGTCCATGAAGTCACGAAGAGTCGGAAACGACTGAACGAATAAACAACAAAACAAGCTGGGTTTAGAAAAGGCAGAGGAACTAGAGACCAAATTGCCAACATCCGCTGGATAATGGAGAAAGCCAGGGAGTTTCAGAAAAACATCTATTTTTGTTTTATTGACTATTCTAAAGCCTTTGACTGTGTGAATCATAACAAATTGTGGCAAGTTCTTGGTGGTATGGGGATACCAAGTCATCTTGTCTGCCTCCTGAGGAATCTGTATAACGACCAAGTAGCAACGGTAAGAACAGAGCACAGAACAACGGACTGGTTTAAGATTGGGAAAGGAGTACGGCAGGTTTGTATACTCTCACCCTACCTATTCAACCTGTACGCAGAACACATCATGCGACGTGCTGGGCTTGAGGAATCCAAGGCTGGAGTTAAAATCGCTGGAAGAAACATTAACAATCTTAGATATGCAGATGATACCACTTTGATGGCTGAAAGCGAGGAGGAGTTGAGGAGCCTTATGACAAAGGTGAAAGAAGAAAGTGCAAAAGCTGGGTTGCAGTTAAACCTCAAAAAAACCAAGATTATGGCAACCAGCTTGATTGATAACTGGCAAATAGAGGGAGAAAAAGTGGAGGCAGTGACAGACTTTGTATTTCTAGGCGCAAAGATTACTGCAGACGCTGACTGCAGCCAGGAAATCAGAAGACGTCTACTTCTTGGGAGGAGAGCAATGGCAAATCTTGATAAAATAGTTAAGAGCAGAGACATCACACTGACAACAAAGGTCCGCATAGTTAAAGCAATGGTATTCCCTGTAGTAACCTATGGCTGTGAGAGCTGGACCATAAGGTTCTCTAGCATACTATGAATTAACATGATACATTGATTCTATTTCCTCCTCTAGCTGCTCTTTTTCCCAATCATGTCTGCCAATGCCTGAGTAATTGTATTTTTAATCTCTGCTTCTTTACCTTCCTTTAACCCTCTTATTCTTATGCATTTATCTTTTTGTTTTTGTTCAAGTAGAGTTAATTTATCAAGCTTCTCTTCTTTTTGTTTTTCCATTTTTTTCACTTTCTTTCATTCCTTTGATTTCTGTTTGAAATCTTAATTCCATACTGTCTAGCTTTTTGTCCAAAGTCTTTTCAAAGCCTTGTATTTTTTCCTCCAATAAAGTAGTCACATTTGTTGTAATGCTTTGTATAGCTTTCTTAGTAAAGTCATCAAAGAGCAATTTTAGCCATTCGCCTTTATCTTCTCCCAAGTCTGAACCTCTCCTAAACATTTTCTTCGATGTCATCTTTAAAAGAGTTCTTGTTCATCAAATAAAGGGCAATAAGTTAGCTCAAACTTGTTTTCTCTAAAGCGGTCAAAATGGCGATTTTAAATAATTAATTAATTAAAGAGTCAGTTCCACCTACTGTAACAAACAGCGTCGAAGTCTCAGCCGCCTTCTTTGGAATCCTATCAGTAATTTCCCTGATGAGAAAGTCAGTAAATATTTGTCTTTAGATAAGATTAAGTCTTTAGTTTTTGAAGAAGTGTAGAAGAAAGGGCAGCAATCCCTGTAATGGGAAAGAACGAAGATAAGTGCACACCCGGCTTCCCGGCTTACTTTCACTGCAGGCTGTCTGCTGGCTGAGAAAGTGAAAGTTACTTAATTGCAGACTGCTCTCTCGCCGCCGCCGCTCAAAAGCTGCAGGTTTTTCTTTCTTTTCTTCGGGATCACCCTTACTTTGGCTTCCCTGTCGTTATCCGCTCCGTTAAAAAACTCACGGAATCGGCAAACTACCTTCGTTTTGTTCAAAAGGATGACAAGCTGTTCATTTCGCGTCCGCTCGCCATTTCTCTACACCGGAAGCTCTCCTCATGTTATTTTTTAAATAAAATTTTATTAAGTTTCAAGACAAAGATAAAAGCTACGAAAAAACAAAAAACTGTGGAGTCCTTGGTGCTCTCTGAGTCTTGTTGTTTTCTTGCAGACGTTTCATTGCCAGGCTAGGCAACATCTTCAGTGCGAAAAGGGAGTGGGACTTGCTCTCTGTTTATATACCATGGCTTGTCCTGGAGGTGTTGTTCTCCCCTTAGGAGTTCCTTGATTTTATTTTATTGCATTCTTATGTTATGACCTGTGGTTACAACAATAAACTTTACTACTACTATTTCCACTCCACCCTCCTATTCTCTAATCTTAACCTGAGTATGTGGTGGATATTGAGGGAAGAGATGGACTAGTCCCACTTTTCTTATCCAGGTTTTCATTACACCTGAATATCAGCAGTCATATCCAGGAATAAATCCTGCGTAATAGAAGTTTACCAGTGACTGACCTGACACTTAAGAGCAGGACCTTTACATTATTAATTAATTTGACAATAATACCATCACAAGAGTCATATGACCTCAACCTCATCAGTTTTAGAAGGAATGAATATAAATCACACTTCAACCACTTAAATGGGAAGCAATCAGATTTGTAGTTTGTACCGCTTGCCCTACCCTGCAATGGATGAATTAAAATAATCTAATTAGGCATACCTAAAACAAAATGCTTTTAACTCCCATAAGATAAATAAAAAGAAATTCTATTCTTCATATTGTCAACCATTAGATGCACCCTTATCCTTCACAAATGGACTTACTGAACTAAAAACATAGACTCCTGTCTATGCTTCTGAAATCTTTTTAAAAAGATTTCTCTTTTTTCACAGCTTGAGTAGTTGCAGGGAAAGAGAATAAAAAGAGGAGTAGCAGGGAAGAAAACAAACACATTTAATATAAAATGAGCTTCTCCCCTGACATTTAGAGGTCTTGAAAAGCAGTTTATTACAGATCTGGTGGACATTTGGATATTTAATTAAATGTCAAGTACATATTTGCTGTAGGAACAAAGATGAAGATTTTGTTCATTCATGATCTGTTTGTTATGTGACTACTCAGACCTAAAATATATCTGCTGCTAGTACCTTGTCAAAGGCACTTACACATTTCAGGGTTCAAAAAATCTAATTAACCCTAACAACTGTGTTTAAAATGTTGAATAATGTCAAATGAGTTCACACTGACAACCAAAGAACCATTTTTGGTTCAGAGATTTATGTACAACTCTCCCCACACCCATTCCATCCCCAATGTCCTTTAATGTTATTTTTCAGAAAGACCAAAAGAGTAGGACTAGTAAAGAAAGAACAGTTACTCTGAGGACAAGGATGTCCACCAATGCTGATTTGAGCAGAAAAAAGTGGAAAAGTCGATTGTGCTGCTTCTACCAACCTCTAGTTATGCTTGTTTATGATTGCTTCTGTGAAATCGTGGCTTCTGAGCAACATCCTCATCAACCTTATCACCACCACTCCGTGAGCTGCATTGGTTGCCAGTGTGCTTCTGGATGCAATTCAAGCTGCTGGTTGTCACCTTTAAAGCCCTTCATGGCTTGGGACTGGGTTACCTGAGGGACCGTCTTCTCCCAGTTGTTTCTACCTGCCTGATCCAGTCAGGCAGACAGGCATGCTTTGGATCCTGTTGGCTAAGGAAAGTTGGTTGCTGTGGCCCAGAAGATGTGCCTTTTCTGCTGGAGCACCTGACCTATGGAACGTTCTCCCTCCGGAGATCAGGATGCCCCTGACCCTGCTGGCTTTTCATAAGGCCCTAAAGATGTGGCTTTGTGCCTGGGCCTGGGGCCCCACGTGGGTGCAGGGACCCATTTCTTGGTTGTATTAGTGATTATGGGATATGACATTTTCTCGGCTGCTATGTATTTTAATTTTTCTATTGTTGTAATTGTTTTTATTTTATTTTGATTTTGTTCACCACACAAAGTCACTTGTTGAGATGGGTGGTTATACAAATTGAATGAATGAATGAATAAATAAATAAATAAATAAAGTATCAATACTGCTGTAATCACTACAGTTGCATGATTATAGCCATCTTTCTGCATATATAGGATACTTTAAAAGCAAATAACAGTTCACCAAGGTAAGTAAATGTGTTGATGGTACTCAGTTGTACATCTCCACCCTGGACCTAATGAGAGATGTGGTGGGAATCCTAAATCAGTGCCTGGAGGCTGTCAGGGTCTGGATGGGGGTAAAGCAAGCTCAGGGTCAACACAAGCAAAATGGAGTGGTTGTTAATTCAGAAGTTTACTCGTTGCAGGGTTGTAGCAACTTTTACTCTCATTAGAACTGGGCTCCTTCAGAGAGAACAGGCTAGGAACATGAGGGGTCCTCCTCGATTCCTGCTTGAAGAGAGGGTGGAAGATGTGGCGAAGAAGACCTTTGTCCAGTTGTGGCTGGTGCATCAGTTCTAGCCTTAGCTGGAACAGAATGATCTGAGTATGGTCAGAGAGTCAGACTTTTGTTTTTTCTCTTGGTTAGATGACTATACCTTACTCTACATGGGACTGTCCTGGAAACTTCAGCTGATCCAGAGTGCAGCAGCCTGTATGGCAGGGCTTTCCAAAGTTTTCCCGCGGTGACACACCAACCGCCGTTGGTGTGTCGCTGCGGGAAAACCCGGAAGTGCTGCCGTTGCGGCAGCGCGCAAAAACCGGGAAGCGCTGCTGCCGCTTTCGGTTTTTGCGCACCGCCATTGGTGTGTCGCCGTGGGAAAACCCGGAAGCGCTGATGATGATCAGCACTTCCGGATTATGTGGCGACACACCAGACTGTGTGTGGCGACACACTTTTGTGTCGCGACACAGAGTTTGTAAAGCTCTGCTGTATGGTCATGGGATAGTCACAATACTGCCACATTAGAGCACTGCTGCAGGAACTGCACTGATTACTAGCATGTTTCACAGTAGAGTACAAGGTGCTAGTTGCTATCGTTAAAGCTCTGTATGACCTAGGACCTGGGTATCTAAGAAACCCAGATAATTCCTGTCTGTCTGACCCAGACAGCCAGAGAACATCTGCTGGGGTGCGGTGGGAAAGAGCCTGATGGTGAGTGTTCTCTGTGGGAACTCCCTTCCTATGAAACAATTTTCCCCACTCTTATGGCCTTCAAAAAGCTAGTAAAAACCTGGCTTTTCCAAAGGGCCTGTGGGAATTGGTTGCAGAGCCATTACTGCCCATATTAGCTAATGTATTAATGTATCATGACTGTTAATTGTAACAATATTGTTTATAATTGTTGTTTTATTAAGTTTTTTTACTACCGGTAAACTATTTAGAGTCCCTCCAGATTGAGGCAGGGATAAATCACATAAATAAGAATAAAAATAAACCAGATGTCCTTTCTATACCACACCTTGAATCTCAAGAACTTTAGGGTGGACCCTGATCTAGGTACCTTAGAACAGCTGTACTGAGTCAGGCCAAGGCCCATCTTAGTCCAGTTTTTATTTCTCACAGTGGCCACCCAGATGCCTCTGGAGTGCTCAGAAGCAGAAGATGAAGGCATACCCCTTTTCCACTGTTGTTCTTGTGCAACTGGTATAAGGAGGCATGCTGCCCCCAACACTAAGTTTTTAAGACTAATCCTCCTTTACGGACCTGTCCTTCAGGAATTTATCCAAACAATTTTGAAAGCCATCCAGATTACTGGCCATCACCACACCGTGCACAGGTTATTTATGCACTGTGTGAGAATATGCTTTCATGAAGCAGGACTGCAGTAAATCAAAGCTGAAAGAAAAAAAAGAGGGATCTCTTGACTGGGGAGGACTTCTTGAGTGATCCTCATGTACTCCAGGAAGTCATGAATGAACTGCAAATTCTTTTCTTTCTGCAGCGAATCTGTAGAGCAGGGATGATCAACATAGTGCTCTTTAAACGTTTGGAGTTACAGCTTTTATACAACCACTTATCCCGGCGAGTGGTTGGAGTATGGGAGCTGTAGTCCAAATATCTGAAGGGCACCAAGTTGTCTACTCTGCTGTTGGTTCAAGAATTCCATTCTATTGCATGAACTATCAAAGGAAATACACACCATCTTTGTCTAAGAAGTTGTAAAATAACCACCTCACCCCTTCAGGTTGCAGGTTGAAGATATCCAAGCTAAGATTCATTATACCCATAGATGATTGTTAACAGCCAGTTCATTTAGAAAGGCTGCTGTGCAATCCACCAGCAAACTTACATTCAGAATTCTTAATTGATTGCTAGGCTTCAATCCTGGTGCTGCAATGCACTGAGCTGTGATATACCGAAGTGTCAGTACAATTTGGTCATGCAGTAATGTTTTTTCTTCTTCTCAGCTATGGAAGAAGGTTAAAAACAACATACAAGAGTTAACTGCCAATGGAAATGCTATTCCATTAGTTTCAAGAGCTTTGCATTTATGGAACTGTGGAGGAAGAGTTACATCATTGTGTGCCAATGATAATCTCAACTGAATTGCTTTGACTTCTCCTTATGTTCTGAACTTGCTGGCTCTATCTCACAGTATGTATGGAGGCCAGTTAGAGATAATGGCATTCCACCAAGGAGGAGAAGTGGGAGAACTCAATTCATTACTCACCCCTTTCCAGACAAATGATCAACATAATTTTAACTATGTATTAGGTTAATAAATCGTGCTGGAGAATTAATGGTACACACACTGCTCTCATTTGCATATAGCCCAGATAAAGGGACCTAGAGATATTAGTTGGATTGGAGCAGTTGCCTATTTTTCAAAGATCATTTTAAAATCTTATCTTCCTTTATGTCATTTTCTTCAAACAGTTGGGAGTCCAATTCAGTCATCTGGAAAAGAGCCCTATTGGACTTAGACTGAAGCAGGAGCCACTTGATTCGATTCAGGAATGAACCCAAATTTTGGAAATCCCAAACCTCACGCTTCCCATTGATTTCTAATGGGAAATTCCCAAAGAATTCCAGAATTCCATTGATAGATGGGCATCTGTTTAAATTTGTTAAATAAATAATTACAAATCAGCAGGACGGTCCCAGATTGCACAGCAGAAATTTGGTAGTAAGGTTGCAATACTTTTTTTTGCAACAAAAATGTCAGTTTTCAGTGAAGTGATTTCATATTCCTCCCTCTACTCTAGACTGACCATATTTCCTTGAGACGAAAATGGGACAGGGGTGGTTGCCTCCTCCTGTCAATACACGGGGGGGCAGGGCAGACGGTGTGGTGGGCGGAGCCAATTCCCCTTCCGGGTTACCTCCAATCAGCTACTCCACCCCTGCCCATTGCGCTGCCTGACCCGCCCCTCCCACATGCTGAGAGGCAGAGCTGACCCCCCTTCCCCCCAACCAGCCACTCCGCCCCCGCCCACTGCGCTGCATGGCCCGCCCCTCCCACGCGCTGATAGGCGGAGGTGACCCCTCTGCCCCCCCAACCAGCCGCTCTGCCCCCGCCCACTGCGCCACCTGGCCGACCTCCCCCATGCGCCTACAAGCAGAGGTGACCCCTCTGTCCCCCCAACCAGCTGCTCTGTCTCCGCCCATTCCTCTTGTCCCATTTTTTTTGCCTCTGCCTGTCGGTGTGCAGGAGGGGTGGGCTGGGAGGTGCGGTGGGCGGAGGCGATTCCCTTTCTGTGTTCCCTCCAATCAGCTGTTCTACCCCTGCCCACTGCGCTGCCTGGCCCGCCCCTCCCACGTGCTGATAGGCAGAGACGACCCCACCTCCCCCCAACCAGCCGCTCCGCCCCCGCCCACTGCACCACCCGGCCCGCCTCTCCCATGCGCCAACAAGTGGAGGTGACCCCTCTGTCCCCCCAACCAGCCACTCTGTCTCTGCCTGTTCCTCTTGTCCCATTTTTTTTGCCTCCGCCTGTCGGTGTGCAGGAGGGGCGGGCTGGGAGGCGCGGTGGGCGGAGGCGGAGCAGCTGATTGGGGGGGCAGGGGGGAGTCACCTCCACCTATCAGCGCTGCTTGGCCCGCCTCTCCCACCTCCTTCGCCGAGTGCTGGTGGGCGGGGGCAATTCCTCCTCCGGGTTTAAAAAATGGGACAAAATTAAGATTTTTAGTATAACGACGGGATGCTCCAGAAATGGTGAAAAAACGGGACATATGGTTAGCCTACCCTACTCCTACTCCTCTGCTTCTGCCCCCTTTCCCTTTCTCCTTCTCCTTTAAAAATATGCAAAATACATGCATTAGGTCTTAATAAAGTTATTCCACACTTTGGAAAAATCCTGTATCTCACCCACAGAATAACAAAGGCTGGAATATTTTATTCCACCCCCAGTGGCCCTCAGGAGCCAAAATAATAGTAAAATTAAGTGAAGCCTCCAGGCTAAAAAATAATGCCCATTCTGTAGTACAGATGGTCCCCAGGTTATGTTCGGATGTCATTCTATGGATATAAGCCAATTTTTCTGGATGTGGGATCCTACACCACGTGCATGCACAAAGCATAACCATTTGCAAGCTACCAGTAAAGGTTATCCAGGTCAGGGCCTATGTAACCCAGGCATTTCCTCCATATAGTTCTGCTACCTAGGACTGTTATGCTGTCAGCCACAGAATTCCAAAGTAATGATTAAGTTCTCAGGGTTTGCAGTGTTGAAGCTTGAAGACATTTTTTTTCTCCAACACCTTCATATTCAACTATTCCTCCATTGCCTTTCAAGACACTGGTGTTTCTGAAAGCTGCCTGCTGCTTCAGGAATATTGCTTCTGAAACATTTTAAGCATAACTGAAGTTCTCAGTTCAGAAAGTATTCCCGTCTGCTTTGTAAAATTTAAAGACACTCTTCTAAATCAAGTGATGGCCGCATTGCCATGTCACTACAGTGCCTCTGTTTAGGAGTTGGTGCAAAATCTACAGGGAATATTTACAGCTGTTTGGCACTGTTTCTCATCAATCATTATATTCTAGAAACATTAATTTTCTGGATGGAAAGCTAAAATAGGAAGGAAGGAAGGAAGGAAGGAAGGAAGGAAGGAAGGAAGGAAGGAAGGAAGGAAGGAAGGAAGGAAGGAAGGAAGGCTAACCTTTTTCTCCCTCTTTTGGAAATTAATTTTTACCATTCTGTATTTATTTTCTTTCTCATGCTAGGACAGAGAGTTGATCCATCTGATTCAATGTTGAAAAGAGCTATTAGCAGTTTTTCTCCAGTGGCCTTCACAGCCCTGCTGCCTAGGAAACCAGCAGAGTTCTGGTGCCATTTTGTCCTTAAGAAAAAAAAAGTGGTTCAGAAGTGGATGATTTTGAGCAGAGCAGCATAGAGGACAGGGGTGATGAGCTTTGTTTACAAGTCTATGCAAATTATAACTACCGTAAAAATACATGCATACTGGGATCTTTTGCAGAAGTATGGTGCACATGCCACATATTTTATGCTGGATGCCTAAAAAACGAGGAGGTTAGCTCTCGAACACTGATACTATAAATGTAAGTGTATTGTTGTACATTTGTACATTAATGTCAAGTGTTAGTCTTCCAGTAGCAGGTATAAAGTTTCAATGAACATGTGCAACATCATTTGGGATTAATTCAGAAATTAATGAATTTATTCAAAAATGTCCTAAGTAAACAAAGAAGATCACAGATATTTTCCAAGCAAATGCGAAAGCTTGGAAAATGTGCCTGCTCATTTCCACCGTCCCCTCGCACCTCTAAATTGTTTTCCCTGTCTGTGGTGGAAGGGGTGGATTTAAAGGCAAAATGGGGGCTTTAAGACACACAAAGTCAAAGGCAACCATATTTGCCAATTAACCCTCCCAAAATGAGAAGTTATGGATGGATTGGAGATTTTAACAGGAGCAATAAATGCTTCAAGTCTCATCAAGGTTTAAAGCATCTTCCTTCCCCTTCCCTCCTTCCCTCCTTCCCTCCTTCCCTCCTTCCCTCCTTCCCTCCCTCCTTCCTTCCTTCCTTCCTTCCTTCCTTCCTTCCTTCCTTCCCTCCCTCCCTCCCTCCCTCCCTCCCTCCCTCCCTCCCTCCCTCCCTCCTCCCTCCCCTCCCCCCTCCCCCCTCCCCCCTCCCCCCTCCCTCCCTCCCTCCCATTTCATTGAGCAGAATAGCAGAGGAACTGCACTGTGGGTGATATATTTTCAATGCTACTTTTGGATTGGTTTTTTTTTTGTGGAAAATATTGACACCTGGAGCACCCAGAAAGCATATGGGATATAAATCTAACAAATTGAATAAAATGTATACCTATTTACTTCATACAGCAGTAGGAACCCACAGCTGGCAAGTTCTCTGCAGTCCTTTTTGATCCCCCTCCGAAGACACCCAGAATGACCCTGGAGTGGGTAAAAAAAACATTTCCTGCCCTTTGTTGGCATCTTAGGGAGAAAATGGGGTACAAGGGTGAAGTAGATGCTCTACTCCAGATGGCATATAGTAAAATATTGCTTTTTGGTAGATTGGTTGATAGCTGCCTAGAATAATTTATTTAAGATGGTTGGCCATATGCATTTTTAAAATAAAGCAAGCAAGCCTAGAGATCTCAAAGTTACAGCAAATGGGCCATATATAACTTTTCCAAATCATTTTCTGTGGCTTTGAAAGCAGTGAGAATGCTGCCCAGCAAGTCCAAGGCAACAAGCATCCTACAAATGCCCAGGCTGGACCATGGGAAGCACACCAGGAAGGAGGAATGTGCTTGGCCACACCCAGAGACCTCCCAGCATCAGTAGGTGGACCTTGGTGGTCAGGCCACATCGTTGTTACTTAAGGCATCTCATGCAGAGCAGCTCTGCCCTCCTGGAACACCTCCTGGTTCTTGTGCTCCCTGGTGGACACTGCTTCAGAGGCAGCCCTGCCTGCCTGTCCCACCACAGAGATCTCTCTGCCAGGCAAGGAGTGGAAAGGATAGCAAGATGCAAGAACAGGATCCCTCTTAGGTGAGGGAAAGAAGGCAAGAAGAATGAAAACAAGGGAAAACAAGCAAGCTAAAGACTGAAATATTTCTTTGTTCAACAAGGAGAGATAAGACAAAGGAAAAGTGGGCTTTGGGCACCTCTTTATTGGATGAGTTTCCTAGATTATATGATATGACTTTGAAAAATGTAACATACCAACCCAACCCAATAATATAACCCAATGTCTGTAGCTTGAATCATGTCAACTGGATTTCTATTTTCTCAGTGGAAACGTTTCGCTCCTTATCCAAGGAGCTTCTTCAGTCTGAGCAAAGTTGGTAAAGGAATCCTAAATATGTTTCTAGGTAGCTGTGTGACCTTACACCTGGGGTCATGGTTATATTGAGATGTTATTTTAAGTCCTTTTATTATCTAAAGGAGGATCGTTAAGATCACCATGCTGCTGTTGAGCTTGTGAAATGGTCTTAATCTTCCTAGGCACAGAAGACAAAGCAGGAAGGAAAATAAGTGAAAGATTGTGCCTGAGGCCCCCACCTCTATTCAAGGAAGGATTTTCCAAGTTGGCATACTGTAAATGGATTCCTTGACCCCTCTCTCAAACCACCTATCTTCTCTGTCTAAAATGTGAACATTAATGTCCTCAAATGAGTGTCCTTTTTCCTTTAAATGAAGATAAACTGCTGACTCTGGTCCTGTGGTGTTACTTCTCCTGTGTTGGGCCATCCTCCTGTACAAAAGTTGTTTGGTTTCTCCAATGTAGAGTTCAGAGCACTCCTCACTGCACTGGATTGCATAAACTACATTGCTTTTCTTGTGTTTTGGAGTTTGATCTTTGGGGTGTACAAGCCTCTGTCTCAGTGTGTTGGTGGGTTTGAAATATACAGGTATGTGGTGTTTGCCAAATATCCGTTTTATCTTTTCAGACACACCAGCCATGTAGGGAATGACCAGGTTCTTTCGTTTACTCTGAGTCTCAGCCCTATCTGTCGCTGTTTTAGGTCTGGTAGACTTAGATTTGGTGAAGGCCCAATTTGGATATCCACAGGCCTTCAGAGCTGTTCTCAGGTGCTGATTTTCATTCTTTTTGGAATCCATGGAGGTGGGGATGGTTTCTGCTCTATGTGACAATGTCCTGATGACTCCTAGTTTGTGCTGCAGTGGATGGTGGGAGTCAAACATCAGATATTGATCTGTGTGTGTGGGTTTCCTGTAGATCCCTATTTCTAGCTTGCCACCGGTCCCAATGAGGATTTCACAGTCTAGGAATGCCAGTCTGTTGTCCTTGGTGTCTTCTCTGGTGAAGCTAATGTTGGCATCTATAGTGTTTATATGGTCCGTGAAGGCCGGTACTTCCTGGGTCTTCATGTTGACCCAGGTGTCATCCACATACCTAAACCAGTGGGTGGGCACCGTTCCCTGGAATGTGTTGAGTGCTTTCTTCTCCACTTCTTCCATGTATAAATTGGCCACAATGGGTGACACAGGAGAACCCATGGCACAGCCGTGTTTTTGTCTGTAAAAGTCACCTCTGTATGTGAAATATGTGGTGTTAAGACACAGGTCCAGAAGATGGCAGATCTGGTTTGGGTTGAGATGGCTTCTCCTTTCAAGGGTGCTGTCCTCTTCTAGTCTCTTCCTGACAGCGGATAGAGCATGAGTGGTGGGGATGCCAGCAGCAGCACTTTGGAAAGCCCTGCTCTAGAGATTTTTGTATCAAAAGACTTCAGTGTTGGGGCCTGTGGACTAATCTTCATGCATCTGAGACCTCTGATCTAGTCCTGCTCAGTTACCATGTCTTTTGTTATACCGTGAGCCCACTTTGCTTCTACAACACATCATGTTTAGCTCTGTCCCCTAAATCACATAAAACTAGGAGTATACAGCTGTGTTTTCAGCTATATGTCTATCATTCTTAGAGAGGAGTATCCAGTGTCTTACTAGGTGACAGCAGCTGGTTGTCTACAGGTTTGCAAGGCTAGCTCTTGCGAAGATGACTTTCAGCCAATCATTGCTCCATCCGAAGTAGTCAATAACTGAGCTTAGAGATCCCAATCCAATCTGTGCCCTCTCTTTCTGTTTCCGTCTCTCTAAGTGTATTGCCCCAGATATTCCAAGGCTCTGTGAATGAATAGCCAGCCCTTCTCCCTTGCACAGCATAAGAAATTAATGCATTCATTTCTTACATTCCTCCCCTAACAGTCCATACTGGTGTTCAACCTTAGCAACTTTAAGATGTGTGGACTTCAACTCCCAGAATTCCCCACCCAGCAAGCTGGCTGGAGAATTCTGAGAGTCAAAGTCCAGACATCTTAAAGTTGCTGAAGCTGAGAAACACTGGTCCATACATTTGTTCACATGTGTTTGTTTACATTTGTCTGATGGTTGGCATTGAGGAATAATGGTGAGTGGAGTAGAGGATGCAAAAGCAACATTTATTCAGCAATGATTATTGGATCTGTCCTACAGGTGCAGATACCAACATTGGGGTGGTTACAGTACTTACATAGCACAATGTGTCCATTTCTCATTGGCTCAGTGTCCAGTGATGTGGTTAAACTTTACATTGTTTGCACATAAAAAGGTACTTTGTTCCCTATATGTTTTTTTATAACCCTGCCTGGTTACTTTCCCATCCTAGAATACCCGACAAGTGTGCCAATTTATATTCTTGTTTTCCTTGTATGTGTCATATCTATTTAGAGATAATAAAGGAGGTTTTTGTCTCTAAATTTGCAAAATACCCCTTTCTACTAGGCTGCTATAAGGAGAGATGCATGGGAAGATAAATTCTGAAAAATATGAATAAAAACACAAGTAATTTCAAAAGTCTTGCTGGAAATAGGGCTTGATGAAATATATAACTTTTACACATTTTTAGCCATCATTCCATTTCCTCATTAAACTTTGAACTGAGAAAGATAAAATGGTGTCAAAATGCATATTTAAACACATTTTTGAATACTGACGGAAATGTTTAGTTTCCCAAAGCATCTGAATTTAGTTCCAAATTATTGAAACCCCTAGTCCAGAGCTTTCCAAACTTTTCATGTTGGTGACACACCCCAACGGTGGTGGCGGCGGCGCATCCTGCGGCGTCCTGGTGTGTCGCATGCAAACCCAGAAGCACTGATGGGGGGAACCGGAAGAGGCAGCACCCCCGCCAATCAGTGTTGTGTGGCAGCGGTGGCAGCGGCGGCACTGATTGGCAGGGGCATCTTCCAGTTTCCCCCATCAGCGCTTCCGGATTTGTACGCAACACACCAGGACACCGCAGGCGACACAGTAGTGTGTTGCGACACACACTTTGGAAAGCTATGCTGTAATGTAAAGTCTGTAATGTTTGAATTGCAAACCAAAGTGAGAAGTATGAAATGTAAATTAGATTGTGATCCACATATTAGTCCAGGAGGTGCAGAAGTTCAGAATGTTGCTTAATGGAATTTACCCAGACTGAAATCCCATGCATCCTTCATTTGAAACTGATGGTGTTTGGATAAGGGATCATTGCAAGCACCTCGAAAGGTGAGAGTACAGAATGAATCAAATTTATTTATTTATCTTATTTATACCCCGCCTATCCCCTCCCTAATGGAGGGCTCTAGGCGGCTAGATAAATATAAGCCAAATATAAGCCAGTCTCAGCTACTGCCCATAAAAGCAGATTATACACAGAATTAATGAATTAAGTCAATAATAAATGGTCTGCCTTTTGTGTCTGTAGAGAGTTGCAGGTTCTGTATGAGTGACATGGAGTAGTTCTGAGGAAGTTTGCTGTAATGGCATTAGCCCCCAAGCCTCATTTAGAACAGAGAAAAATGAATGAAACTGTGCTCTATAATTAGATTATACATTTTTTTTCAAACTGATCTGACCAGTGATGATTGCAAAGCTGGAATTTCCACGCACACCCAGATAGTTTGACTAAATCTGAATTTCAATAAGATTAGCTGGTTTGCTTTTCAACAATTGCCTATTGTTGATTATAGCTCTTTAGACTGAAACTGTTGCTCCTTAATTAAGAACTGAGGCAAATGAATATGCTCTGTTACAGATTGAAACAATTAGCCTGACAGCCACCGAGTAACCAAGTTACAGCACAGGAATTGCATACAAAAGATACACCAGACAAACATAAAAAGGGGAGGGAGAGAAAGAGAGAAAGCGCAAGCTATAAATCAGGATTTATAAAAGTGTTGGACAATAGACAATGCTCTATTGTCATATTAAGGAATTGGGGAGTTCATTTTATTTATGTGAAAGAAACAAGGGAGGGAGGGAGGGAGGGAGGGAGGGAGGGAGGAAGGAAGGAAGGAAGGAAGGAAAAAAAGATGCTTCTGACAATGTAGTTATTTGTACAGGTGGAAATATCTGTTCAAAACTATAACATTGCCAGAGTGGATTTGCTAAGGGGCATTATCATTCTTGGGGGGGAAAAACTTGACTGAGGTGACATGGCAGGTTGTACAGAAGTTGGCCAAGAGGGGGTGGTGATGGAGGGAAGCTGTCTTGAGTGTCACTGTGAAGGCTTCTTATATGGTGAGGCCCTAAGCCAGAGCTTTCCAAACTGTGTGTCGGGACACATTAGTGTGTCGGCTGCAGTGTCTGGGTGTGTCATGGCTGCTGCCGCCTCCGAACCCTGCCAGGATTCCGCGCAGGTCCTAGTGCTTGTCTTGTGCCCTGCTGTAAGAGTCTGTCACGAAATGATGCCCTGCTATAAGAGTGTGTCACGAAATGATGCATGTCTAAAAAGTGTGTCACCAACATGAAAAGTTTGGAAAGCTCTGCCCTAAGCTGTGAGCAGCTATATTAGTTCCATTTGGCAAGTGCTAACATAAGACTGTGTAAAAACTGAACCGGGCAAGAGTACCACCAAGATGCATAACAAACCTTTGACAGGGCGGGGAATGGCCCTGTTTGAACAGAAGGTATGAAGGCATGCAGAAACAAAGCATATCTTAATCAATTAAGAAGAGGATTCTGAGCCATACAGGGGGGCTTAATTTATGGAGATTTTCATATATAAAATTATTTAAAAAACTGTTTTTGATTATATGGTATCAAATTGGTGCTGACCCTTAATAGCCACAAAGATAGACCTCCTCTAGCATCATCTGTCCCTAACCCGTCCTTCAGTCTCCAATAATGCACCCACCATGGCTGTAATCAAGTTCACTCACCTTGGTGCTGGTCATCCTTCTTTTTCCTTCCATCTTCCCCAGAATTATAGACTTCTCAAGATACCTCAGTATTTGTTCAAAATGTGATGATATGAGCCTAGTCTTTGGGCCCTCAAATGAGAATGGGGTTTATTTGCTTGATGATCCATTTGTTTCCTTGACTATCCATGGTATTTTTAGGAGTCTTCTCCAACACCAAAGTTTCTTCAGAGTCCAATTTTCGCTTCCATGGAGTGTCACAGGGAATACCATTTCTTGCACTATTCTGATCTTTGTAGGTATCATCATCATCATCATCATTGGCGATCACTCGTAGCCGAGTAAGATTGTCTTCCAAGGGTAAAATTTTAACAGTGGATCCATAAGTGGCTGTAAAGGCCAATTCTGGATCCATACAACCTCCCACAATGAGGGCATAGGTTTCCGGGTGGGAGACGGTCATGATGAGAGTTTGCTTGACGTGCCTTCCTTTTAGCTCTTTTCTCCCTTTCGCCCTGTACTCGTGCTTCTTCAAAGTCCATAGCGCCATTAATAGAGGCTGACCTCCAATTGAAACGCTCATGAGTTAGGGCTTCCCAGTTCTCCATGCTGATATTACATTTTTTAAAATTAGCTTTGAGAGTGTCTTTGAATCTCTTTTGCTGTCCACCAATATTCCGTTTTCCATTCTTAAGTTGGGAGTAAAGTAGCTGCTTTGGAAGACGATGGTCAGGCATTCGAACAACATGGCCGGTCCAGCGAAGTTGATGTTGGATGATCAGTGTTTCAATGCTGGTGGTTTTCGCTTCTTCTAAGACGCTAACATTAGTCTGCTCCCAAGTAATTTGCAGAATTTTTCGGAGGCAGCGTTGATGGAATCTTTCAAGAAGTTGGAGGTGGCGTTTGTAGAGGGTCCATGTTTCACAGGCGTACAGAAGGGTCGGTAGTACAATGGCTTTGTAAACAAGCATATTGGTCTCCCTGCGAATGTCCCGATCCTCAAACACTCTACGCTTCATTCGGGAGAAAGCTACACTCGCAGAGCTCAGGCGATGCTGAATTTCAGCGTCAATGTCGGCTTTTGTAGATAGATGGCTGCCGAGATAAGAAAAGTGGTCGACATTTGTATAATGTCTGGGCTGCCCTCCCATCGCGTGCATGTGACATTTGACGTTTGTAGAGGGTCGATGTTTCACAGGCGCACAGAAGGGTCGGTAGTACAATGGCTTTGTAAACAAGCATTTTGTAGGCATAGGCACATCATGGCATCTGAATAGCTTTCCCAAGGCCTTCTTCTTGCATTCTTGCATTTTTAAAATGTGTTTTAATGGTTTTTGTTGTATGATTTTGGTTACTTTTTGTATTTTGTTTGTTTGTTTTAAATTTGTGAGCCACCCAGAGTCACATATGTGAGATGGAGGGCTATATAAATTGAACAAACAAACAAACAAACAAATATATTTTCCTGTAACAGCTGGGGGAAAAAATCTGAAATTTTGAGAGGCAGAAGAGGCCCTGTCAGACAATGAGGCCCCAAACTGTATCTTGCTTAGCTTATCCCTCAATCCAGCTCTGAGATCTCTCTTTCTACTTCAGATTATCAATAGTTTAATGCTTTGAGACTGTGAAACTGGCAAAACAGTGTCTGAGTCACCTGTTCTTATCAGCCGGGTAGAGGTGATAATGGATTGTTGGAGGGCTATTGAGCGGAGCAAGCCAGGTTCGGAAAATGGGATTATGTGGATCTTAAAGGACAAAGAAAGAAAGAAAGAAAGAAAGAAAGAAAGAAAGAAAGAAAGAAAGAAGGAAGGAAGGAAGGAAGGAAGGAAGGAAGGAAGGAAGGAAGGAAGGAAGGAAAGAAGAAAAAAGAAGAGAGAAAGGATTAGTGATTGGGTGGACACTGAATTCTACAAAGAAAGAATAAAGCACAAAATGGTGCTGGGGACCCAGGTATTCAAACCATAGTTCTGTTGGACCCAAAGTTGGTCCCGTGTCCAAGCACGTTTAACTTGGTACGAAGAACCCAAAATAAATTCACACCAAGACGAGAAATAGGATAACCCTTTTAATTGAGCTCAAGTAATAGGGGGCAACCTCCTCTGAAAAGGAGGGCCCCGAACAAAAGGAGACATCCACATTTATACATTTCTGGTCTTTAACACATACATCACACAGGATATACAGTAAGGTCTTTTAGGACTTAACGATAGTGTAAAGGTCAAGATTCTACAGATATCACAATTTAATTTACAGATGTCACAAGTTTATTATGAATATCCCAGAATTTACGTAAGAGGAGGGGAGAGGTCTGGTGTTAGGTGGTTATCTCACAGGGATTTGTGAAACAGACAAAGGTGGATGTAATCAAGATTTCCTTCGTGTGAAGAGATAAACAGTGGTGGATGCAATCGAGACTTCCTTCTTGTGAAGAGATTAACTATTTGTCCCTAATTAAGATTTTCCATGGCATCCACAGTTCATACATTCTGCTGAACACACACACATTTCATAAGAAGGAGGGTTTAATAGAGTCCAACTCAACAGTTCCATCCTATATAAGTTAATGAATGCACTTTTGTGTAGAATATGGTCAAGATCTAGTACATTCTAAGCCAAAAATGGCTAACCTGTGACCTGCTGGCTTTAAGGTTTGAGAAGCAAAATGTGAGTATAAAGCCTCTAGCCGATTTCAAACACTTATTTTACTTATGTCCACAAACTCATAAAAACTCCCTCAGAGTTGGTTTAAATTGTTGGTTCTGATTCTTCTTATGAAACCAGATCCTCCCATTCAGAATAAGAAGAGGGGGTTAATCACTCTCCTGTCCGAGTGCAAGGGGCATTCTCAGAGCAAGAATAATGTATCCTCCCTTATCTACAACTAAAGTTATTTATTTATTGATCCATTCAATTTATGCCCCTCCTTTCTACTCACAAGGAATAATCCTCAAGGCAACTAACACAAAATGCAGATTTTTTTTTAAAAAAAGAAACCAATGATTTAAACCAATATTAAAATGATTAACAACGAAAGGCTTGGGGAAAAAAACACATCTTGGCTGCCTTTTTAAAAGTGATAGAATGGAGATCAAACGCAACTCCTTAGGGGCAGCATATTGATAACTTGAGAACAACGCTGAAAAAGTCCTCCTCCTTGTGTCTATTAAATATCCCTCAGAAAGGAAAGGCACTGCTTATTTATTTTCAGTAAAGAAGACCCCATTTGGTGGTTGGGGCCACAATCCTTTTCAGGAAGAGGAGAATAATACTATATAGGGCGATCACGGAAGAGAGAAGGGATTGTGTCACTTAGAAGGCACAGATATAATTTTTCCCCCTTAGCTTTTCAAGGGAAATTTCTGGCACTTTCCTTGTTTTTAGTTTTGTCCTGAGAATCTGAATTAAACCCAATGGTTAACAGGACTGATTTTGCCTGTTTCTCATTTTAAAAAGGGGAAAAACTATGTCACTGATCCTCAGTGACTGTGATTAAAGAGAACTCTGGGAAGGGCTTCAGAAAAGTTTTGGCCTTGTGCACCCTGATCTCTCTGTGCCCACCTGCAGATCCTTCCCGAACTGCCTTACCCCATCAGTCAACTTGCTACTCAATTTTAAATTGTGTAGTTTGCTTGCTTTCAGTATTTTTTCAAAGGGTCAGGGTGACTACCTTATGTTGTTCCTGCATTAATTTAGTTACAAAGTGAACAAGGAATACGTGACAGGGTACATCCAAGAGAAATTTATGAGAAATTCTTAATTATCTTTAGCAAAGGGTAGGAAAACAGAGGCCTCTTTGTCAGGGGAAGAAAAGATGAAGAAACTTCACAGTACATGCTTGGCACAGTATTCATTATGTTTAATTTCCAATAAATACAAATCGAAATACAAGGAAATGAAATGTAGTGTTTGTCCTGGCCCTGCCAATTATTCTAAATGTTGATTCTCACTGTGACCTTCAAATATCAAGGTTAGTCCTCAGCCCTGAAAAAGTTAGAATTGTAGAATCATAAATTCATAGGGTTGGAGGTTTGGAATCCTTCTAGTCCAAACCCTTCCCAGAATAGGAATCATCAGCGCATCCAAGACAAATGGTTGTCCAACCTTTGTTTGAAAATCTGCTGAGCATCTCTTCTATCCCCTCATCTAAGTAATTTATAAAATGTTGAAGAACACTGGGCCCTAGACTGTATTGGCCTCTCTCCATGTAGACATAAATCCATTTAGGACCATGTATATGTTATGACTGTTCAACCAACTGGGAATCCAGTTGGTAGTTGGTCCATCCATCCCACATTGTTCCATTTTATCAAGATGGAGGCTGTGGTCAACTTCAGCAAGTTGCACACCCCTAGTTTATATGACTCTGATTGTAATAGGAAACTATAGCTTCCATTTTCTTTGGGAGCCATTGAATGAAGTCATAGTGCATGGTTTAATTATGGCTTTTAAAATGTGTTTTATTAAACTTGCCAACTGGACAGGCAAGCTGTAAATTGGGATGAAAATATGAGAAAACAACAAATAAACTGATAACATTCTTTAGCTAGTGGGAAATTACTTGGTTCAATGTAACCTTTCAGTCTGTGCAACTAAAGAACTGCAGCCAGCTGTGACTCAAGTGGATTTCTTGATGTGCACACAAGGAGTATTGTCAGAAAGCATACCCAGGACCATTCTTCAAGACTTGGAGGACAATTTCAGTGATGTCATGTGAACAGGGGGATTATTATCAGATGCCAAGCATTTAAAGTGGAGAGCTGCAAAACTGGGATCAGAGCCCAAAGATACTTGGAAATAATTAAAAAGAGCAAAACATTCTTAATACCTCAGAGATCACCAAGGCTCTTGGTTATTTTGCTTTTAAATGTTAGAGTCTTAGTGAATCTCATTTAAGCTTCTGCTCTAATGCTGTCATAATTCTAATTATTTCCCCCTTGTGTTTATCACTGTTCCATTTTACTATGATCAGTGGTATTTCATTTTTTTCACTAAATCCCCCATTAATTCCTAACCCTATCTATATATACTACTTTAGCCTAATCTGAAGTTATCAAGAATAGTTGTTCATACCCTGGGGTTGAAGAAAGGCCATCGGAACACACTGTGACATGTGTTTGTTTCTTTGACAAAATATTGCATTACATTGGAAAATATTCTGGGGAAACTGCACTGGATATGAGACTAGTGGGTGGTATAAAGAAAACCTTGTCAAATTTGTCAGCAAGTATTTATTTATTTATTTATTTAATTCTTATCCCGCCTTTATTATTTTTATAAATAACTCAAGGTGGCGAACATACCTAATACTCCTTCCTCCTCCTCTTTTCCCTACAACAACCACCCTGTGAGGTGAGTTGGGCTCAGAGAGAGTGACTGGCCTAAGGTCACCCAGCCAGCTTTCAGGCCTAAGGTGGGACTAGAACTCTCAGTCTCCTGGTTTGCCATTGGCTCCTTCCTAAGGATGAGAGAGAGAGTGACTGGCCTAAGGTCACCCAGCCAGCTTTCAGGCCTAAGGTGGGACTAGAACTCTCAGTCTCCTGGTTTGCCATTGGCTCCTTCCTAGGGATGAGAGAGAGAGGGACTGGCCCAAGGTCACCCAGCTGGCTTTCATGCCTAAGGTGGGACTAGAACTCTCAGTCTCCTGGTTTGCCATTGGCTCCTTCCCAGGGATGAGAGAGAGAGGGACTGGCCCAAGGTCACCCAGCTGGCTTTCATGCCTAAGGTGGGACTAGAACTCTCAGTCTCCTGGTTTGCCATTGGCTCCTTCCTAGGGATGAGAGAGAGAGGGACTGGCCCAAGGTCACCCAGCTGGCTTTCATGCCTAAGGTGGGACTAGAACTCTCAGTCTCCTGGTTTGCCATTGGCTCCTTCCTAGGGATGAGAGAGAGAGGGACTGGCCCAAGGTCACCCAGCTGGCTTTCATGCCTAAGGTGGGACTAGAACTCCCAGTCTCCCGGTTTCTAGCCTGATGCCTTAACCACTACACCAAACTGGCTCTCAAAAACAGAATAGAAAAATACTAATTAAAAGCTATCTCAATAGAGTACAAGAGTGGAGGCATCTCACAAGGACCTTCCTTCCCCAGAAACATGCCTATCAGGCTCCACTAGCAGCTTGCCCCTAATACCTGAGGGACAAGCCAAATTCACAGCCTTCCAGAAGATCAGCCGGTTTGGAGCCATCCAGATCTCAGGAGGGAGGCTGTTTGACAGCACTGGCACCATGACAGAGAAGGCATGTTGGCCCTGGTTGGTCCTCTTAGTAAAGTGGCTATCTGGCTGAAGCACTCCAGCCTTCCTCTGTGGGCAGGAAGGGATGAAGAAAGGACCCTTATTTGTACAAACTGATGGAAAAGAGGAGAAGGAGTAGGGGCTCAAATGGCAATGCAGGCCTGGCCTTTAAACAGAGCAACTTTTGACATGGCATCAAAAGCTTTCTTCTACCAGAGAATACGGATTCATTATGAATAGCTACTTATTTCAACAACTCTCTCCCTGCCATCCCCCCCCCCCCCAAACAACATGCCTTTTCATCGTGGTGTTCAATTGGTATTCAGCAGCCATCACCATGGATTTTCTTGATATTCATGGGCATGACACATACGCTTCCCTTGGTTTTTCCTGCTGTTGTTTAAGATTAGTTAATGGGCACTTAAAATGGAGTGTTGCCCTGTGGGAGTAAAGTAACTTCAATCTGGGTGAATGAGCTGAAAGTATAAGTGATCACATTATGCTGAACTGGGTTCAGTCAGTTATTGGCTTCCTGAATCATATGCTAGTATTTCACTTTTGGAAAGGAAGCCTTTTCATGAGGACAGGAGGGTGCAGTGGGAGTATAAGTGGCTTATAGTGGCATCAGAAGCCTGGGTTAGAGTAGCAGTGGGAGATTTCTATTCAGTACAGATCTTTGCTCATATTCTGAAGTATGAGCAAATATGGCCTGTATAAGTGAGACCTGGATGGGCAGGCAGGGGGGGTTCCCCTCTTCGAAGCGTGCCCACCTGGGTTTTGAGCGAGGACCCTAGGACAGGGGTGGTGGGAAGCCTATATTTTTTCCAGGAGATTTGTGGCTTTCAGAGGCTCTGCTCTACAGATAACTGGATGTGAGACCATGTTTGTGAAGCTGGTTCTCCAAGAATCAAGAACTGTGGCTAAGTTGCAGTGGAGTTTCCTAGACTAATGGTACTCAAAGACTTTAAACTGCTTTTCCTGGGGGTGGAATCTGAGGTGGTTCGGAAGTTCATGGCGAATGTGGCTAGCAAGGATCTGATGCAGATAATCGAGGGCCTGATTTCTCTTTCTCTTTCTCTCTCTCTCTCTCTCTCTCTCTCTCTCTCTCTCTCTCTCTCTCTCTCTCTCAAACTTATATGGCTGCCCAACTCACACATAGTGACTCTGGGTGGCTTACAAGATTAAAAACCAATAAAACACCTGGCGGCAGAAACAAGCATACTGTACTCTAAACCAGCCATTTAAGTTTTTAGCCCGCTTACAGTACCACATCTTCAGGGCCTTCCGAAAAATCATCAAAGTGGAAGACAATCTTATCTCTGGGGGAATAAGATTCCATAGGGAGGGAGCCACCATGGAGAAGGCCCTTCTTCTTGGTCCCACCAGATGTACCTCCCTCATAGATGGGACCCGCAACATACCCTGCCTCCTCGCTCTGGTGGTCCAGGTAGATGTAACTGTGGAAAAGTGGTCCTTCAGGTAGCCTGGCCCCAAGCTATGAAAGTTTATTTGAGTAAACTCTGGGAGATAGTGGAGGACAGGAAGGCCTGGCATGCTATGGTCCATGAGGTCACGAAGAGTCGGACATGACTAAACGACTGAACAACAACAACAAAGGTATGAAAGGCTTTAAAGGTGATAACCAGCACCTTGAATTGGACCCAGAAGCAGCTTTCTTAGCTTTGTCAATATTCCCAGGACATAGCTATAATGTTGGTGAAATTACTCCTAATATTAAATGTTGCTACTATCTTTAGGCTGGGGGTGCAATGGCTCAGCGGGTAAGATGCCAGGCTTGTCGATTGGAAGATCGCAAGTTCGGAGATTTGAATTCCTAGCCCCGTGTGACGGAGTGAGCTCCCGCACTAGCCCCAGCTCTTGCCAACCTAGCAATTCGAAAGCATGCAAATGCAAGTAGATAAATAGGTACCACTTCGATGGGAAGGTAACAGCATTCCGCACGCGTCATGCCGGCCACATGACTGTGGAAGCGTCTTCGGACAATGCTGGCTCTTCGGCTAACAAACAGAGATGAGCACCGGCCCCTAGGGTCGGACATGACTGCACAACTGTGCGGGGGGAACCTTTACCTTTTTATAGCATACCACCAATAATCTGGATGCCCCCAACCCTGCTAGCCTTTTGTAAGGCAGTGAAGACTTGGCTTTTCCCTTAGGCACTCGGCCAGGACATTAGCTGAGCCTGTTTTCTTGGGGTCTCTTTTGTGAATATATAAGCTGTCTGAGTTGTAATGTCTTTTTTAATTTGTTTGGGTGATTTTTTTTGTTGGTTTTACATGGATGTTAGCAGCCTGGAGTCACATAAGTGAATGGGAGGCCATATAAGCTGAACAAACAAACAAAGCTTAATGTGAATCCAGGCTTCCTGATCATAGCTAAACCACTGCATCTCCAGAGTTTGATGAGAGATGACAGGGGGTGGCTTTTGACATGTGATGTGACCCACAGAGGCATGTCCTGGACCTAGATAAAGCTGATCTGGGTCATGATCAGAAGCTTATATGCACATGGACAAATAACTGTTGCTCTGTGGATTAGAAGCCGGACACCATTCTGATTCACGGAGACACCTCAAAGGGAAATGTCACTCATGTCTCCATTAAGGGGCGCAGTAGCTCAGCGGGTTAAACCGCTGAGCTGTTAGTCTGCCGACCATAAGGTCGGCAGTTCAGATCCGTGTGGCGAGGTGAGCTCTCGTCACTAGCCCTAGCTTTCTGCCAACCCAGCGATTCGAAAGCTAAATAGCAAGTAGATAAATGGGTACTACTTACGTGGGGCAATATGCTGGCATCCTGTCGGGGAGTCGCCCTTGGAACCGAAGACGAAGATCTGGAGAAGCCCGTGGATGGCGGCTGAGGATGGCGGCAGAGGACGACGGATCCCAATTAACAACTTCCGGGATGTCAGCAGCCGGCTCCGAAAGCAAGGCATTCTGGGGCTTGTAGTTCCGATGCCTGGAAAGAAGAGCCGGTTCCCTCACCCCCTCCCTAATCGTGCGGGCACTGTAATATATATGATATATGGATGTATAATTAATATGCAATGATGTTGTAAGCCGCCTAGAGTCCTCCATTAGGGAGGGGATAGGCGGGGTATAAATAAGATAAATAAATAAATAAATAAATAAAATCAAAATGCTGTTGAAATCTGCAAAGCTTTGAACACATTGTGGTGACTGCCATCTTAACGTTGACCACATCCTACAGATATCCCTAACTAGGGCTGTGCATCATTTGAAAATGATGTGGAACAAGTGCTTTGGACTTTGGATGTGTGCAGCAGCAGCCTGAAAAAAAGTTGGGCCAATCGAAGAGAATATTTGTAGCTCAGGGTTGAACTGTGTAGTCCTTGGTGCTCTCTGAGCCTTGTTGTTTTCTTGCAGACGTTTCATTGCCAGACTAGGCAACATCTTCAGTAAACAGAGAGCAAGTCCCACTCCCTTTTCACACTGAAGATGTTGCCTAGTCTGGCAATGAAATGTCTGCAAGAAAACAACAAGGCTCAGAGAGCACCAAGGACTACACAGTTGGGCCACTAGTCACGAGACTAGCAGACAGGTGCTGCACTCAATTTTTAAGCATGCACAACCCAAATATGTGGAAACAATCAACCACTTTTGCTCAGAGCAAGTCAGTTCTGTCATGGGGGGCTCGGGCTCAGAATCCATAGGGGGTTCAGGCTCAGAGTCAGAGTCAGACGACAAGGACGGGTGGCCAGCCTCTGACGTAGAGATGGAGGGCGAGCAGACAGCTCTAGATAAACAGCCATTTGAGCAGTCAGAGGAGGTGGGGCTGGTCAGTGGGCAGCAGGCACAGGCGCCGCTGATTGGTGAGGATGAAGACTCAGAGCTGCCACCCCCTCCCAGTGCTCGAGAAAGGAGAGCGGAAAGGAGGGAGGAATAGCGGAGGTCGACGAGGCTACGTGCGAGAAAGTAGCCCCGCCCTCCTAAATAAGCTCCACCCAGGTCTGCCTCTATAAAAGGGAGCTGCAAGCCCAGACCGTTTGTTGGGGACAACTGTCTGCTTACCGGACTCCATGTGCCTGCTGGATTCCTGATCAGAAAACCTCGTGACCTGACTCTTGACTCTTGGACTCACTTGACTAATTGTGTTTTGAACGTGAAACTCCCTTAAGGCAAGCTCATGGAACTTTTGGGGCTTGTTTTTGTACAGTGTGTGCATTTGTGCTCACACTCCCTGGCCGCCTGTTCGTTACCTCACAAGTTTACCTCACAAGTTTCTCAGTAAAGTTTTACAACTGCCTCCCTGGTGTATTGTGTGTGATTGGGCTGGGACAGGACAAGTTCTAGTATCCCCAAAAGAACTGAACATGAAGGTCAATCAGTGGGAATTTGATTGTACATCTTACCACTCCTATGTTCAGTTTTCTTCCCATTATACCGTATTGATTTGGGTGGTCACCCCTGCTTATCCCCCAATGAATACATTTTGCACCAAAATGGTTGTTGCCACTGAGCAACAGGGCCAAATAAATTATCAACTCAACAGGAGTGCAGGAAATGCTGCGCACACAATTCTGCAGCTAAGTGCTAGAGTTTGGAGGTGGCTGGTTTCCTATTGATAGGAACATGTGCTTTATCTTGCCAATTCCTCCTTGCTGGGATTAAGTGCCACGGCACTTTTCAAAAATGTTTTGGGTGGTTTTGCTTCTCCATACAGAATGACCAAGCACATTATTCTTAATCACTGTGATGACAAACACAGCATGAAGCTGGGAGAAGGAATTTGAGGGCAGGGCATGGATTGGTAGCCGGTTTTCTTGTTCCCTTATTGGTCAGCTGGAGGAAATGCTAGCCATCTCTTGAACCATTCACAGGGTTGCAAGAATGATGGCAGCGAGGACAACCTCAGAGCACCATGAATTACTTCATGAGAGTTTATCAAGTCTCTCATCTTTTTCCTGACAAGATGACCTTTTGAATATATCAAATTGTATCAGAATGTGGAGATTGTCTATAACAGTTTTCAGTCCTTTACAGCTCTAAAATAGCTGTATAATCCCTTTTTAATCCTGATGCTCTTTCTCAGTGCTGATGGCCATAATACAATACATAACATAATACAATAATAATACAATAACCTTTCAGAATTGTATCTCAATTAATCCACTGAGGCAATGAGATATGGCTGAGTCATAAAGTAAACAAGATGCCATTGAGTCACATACTGTTTTCTCAATGGATAAATAACATATTACAACTTGGAGTTAAACAGTACCAATTTCCCACTTTCTCAGTGACATTTCTTTCCCCAGGAACTATTGAGAATGTTTCTGTATTTTACAAAAAAAAAAAGCAGTGGATCAGAGAGGAAATGCAAAGCTGCGTACTTAATGACCTGTTCCAAGGAGTAAATTATAGCTTGAATTTCTGGGATATTAAATTTAGCAGAGCATAGCTTAAACAACTGAAATCATATTTTTGTTATTGCTGTTGCTCCAAAATATAGTTTGTTCTTTTACAGTAACCCAATAGTAAAATAAAGTAACCCCTGACAATATGATCTATTGAAGGATCAAAACAGAAGAGGTTGGAGCAGCTGTACAGCAAAGTCATTCTCTCTTCTATTACTTTTAATGAATTGCCGAGATCACTGAATATATTCAGTGAGATAAAGCTCAGTGCATTTCTGATAAGAGGAAAATGCCGAAAAAGGAGACCTGTTTCAATTTTTCATTCAGGGGTTGTGTACAGAAACGCTTCTCATCCTGGGCCACAGTGAAGGTAACATTGAAAAACTCACCTTCCTACTAATCTATAAGGTGGAGAACAGACCCGGGTTAGAAATGGAGATGGCTTGGAGTAGGACTCTGAAGGTTGCTTTCTTCAAGCATTCACTTTGAAGGCTTCATACTAGGAGGAGGAGGAGATCTTCACACATTTAGTCAGGAGGCTGAAGGGGAGTTTTACTCACATTTCCTTGGACATCTTTGTGTGATTTCGGATTCTGCTTTCTTAAGGTCCTAAGACCTATGGAGAGCTTCAGGCAAAGAAGTATGTTTGCTTAAATGTGACTCCAGGTCTTTGTCTGATTTTGATTCTAATTTATTAGGGTCATGGGTCTTATGGAGAATTTCCATTCAGACAAGAGTTAAGTTTAGGGTTAGGGTGAAGACAACTCTCCTTTATACTCTAGGCAGAATGCATGGACAACAAGATGGTGAGGAGTGTGAATGAGTATATGAATGAATGAATGAATGAATGAATGAATGAATGAATGAATGAATGAATGAATGAATGAATGAACGAACGAACGAACTACATAAAGTTTGGAAAAGTAGAGGATGGGAATGCATCCATGGCCCATTCTTATCTTTCACTCATGTTGTGTGATGGAATGTGTCTATGAAGGGGTGATGTTGTCAGAGTCAGCGTTTCTGGGGCAGCCCAATATCCAAGAAGCCTTAGAGCAGTACATTCTTTCAGTCCTGATAGGAGTAAACAGACTCACACTATTCTATTTACAATTATACATACACAGTCTTCATACACAGCAGTCCAAGAAATACAGATACGTTGTCCATATACTGTAAATGCACAGAAAGATTATCTCCTTCCCCCAGCCTTGCACGATACAATTTACGGGTTAATGCAACCTTGCTTCCAGCAGTGTCTCTTACATAAATCATTCTCAGTGCATTCCAGCATTCCTGAGCTAACACACACCTCCGTACATGTATCAGCTGGCTGTCCTCCAAACATAATATTATGCTTGCTAGTGCTCTCTCATTTCGCCTCACATCCTCCTCTTCCTCTAAATCATCAGGAGGGTTACTCACGGCTTGCCAAAGACCTTCACGGCGTAAAAACATCTCCATTTTATATGACCACGTGATGTAATTAGTTTCATTAAGCCGGGTGAGAGGGAATCCTCCCCTGATAGCAGACTGCATCTTGCTGTGCTCACTGCCCACAGCCCCTCCTGGGCAAGACAGCAAAGAAAAATTTCACACAGGACTCTGCCGAAGAACTTCTCACAGCTCCAAACCTGTCCTTGGATCCAAACAGCCGGGCACAGAACCTGTCAGAGCTCCAAATCCGCCCTCAGATCCACACTCCTGGGTCCATAAGCTGTCAGAGTCAGCGGTTCTGGGGCAGCCCAATATCCAAGAAGCCTTAGAGCAGTACATTCTTTCAGTCCTGATAGGAGTAAACAGACTCACACGAAAGAGGTTTAGGTAAAAAGTCTATTTACAATTATACATACACAGTCTTCATACACAGCAGTCCAAGAAATACAGATACGTTGTCCAGAGGCACATCAAATAGAAAGAGAAAGTATAGCACCTTACACAGTACCTTTATACATATATCTGTCCAATCAGGACTCACATTACAGTAGCACTGCATCAGCCACATAACACATTTGCATACACTTGCCAGTAGGTTGCATCAGTCCTATTACATCCTTGTGTCATCATCTTTCTTGCTGATAGAATGACATAGCAGTTTCTATACCCTTTCACCTAGATACATTGGATACATTTCCATTATGTTCTATCTGTAAATTCTAGGTTTAATTCCCAAACCTTAACAGATGTGATGGACTACAGTAACACAGCTGGCCCTCAGGAGGGAGGGACCACATTCCAAGGAGTGGGGAAAGAGAAGAGACAGCACAGCCCAGAGTTGGACCATGGGAAGAAGAAAAAAGATTCAGATTAGCCATGCCCTAGAACCTCCCAAGGTATATCCATTAGTTTTAGTCTGGCAAGATTCTGTCTATACGGTGTAAGCAAATAAAGAACTGAACTTGGCTGGATTTATTCTATGTCATTCTTGGGCTAGGCCTGACATGTTGCAATTCTCATTCATCTGCCCAAATGTTTACTCTGTACTCTAACAATATATGCAGAATAATAAAGAAGAGTTGAGTGGCAAAGAGAAAGCATAGTTCAGTGAACAGACTGGAGTAAAATTGCTCCTTGGAAGCACAATAGTATAGGGCAGTATTTCTCAACTTCAGCAACTTTAAGATGTCTGGACTTCGACTCCCAGAATTCTCCAGCCAGCTTGCTGGCTGGGGAATTCTGGGAGTTGAAGTCCACACATCTTAAAGCTGCTGAGGTTGAGAAACTCTGGTATAGGGAGAGAAGATGGATTTTCACAAGGTCTTTAATTAGGTCAGTAGAAGACTTAGCAGCAGTGTTCAGGCTAAGCTTGCTTTCCCTCAATTTGTGGGTGGGTGGAGGGGCAAGGCTTAGTGAGTTCTATGAACAAAGCCAAATTGATATCTTTAGAGTTCAGTGGATTGTGCCAGCTAGAACATACATTAATTCAGTAACAAAGTTAAGCTATAGTGAACCCTGCCAAAGTGACTAGTGGAAGCAATCTGGTTTAAGTGAAGCACGTGTGTTTTATAAAACTCTTGTCCTCTTATTAAATAGATCACTGGAAACAAGAACTAGTGGTGAAGATAGGTAGCATGCAAAGCCATCACTGTCTCTTCCGTTCTGGGGTAAGCAATGTTATACAAAGTGCAGGAAGGGAGTAGGAGATAGTAAGCCAAAGAAATAAAGGCATGAGAAGGAAAGGAATTATAGCTTATTCTAATTTAGACCGACACCATTCACTATACTTTTCCATACTTTCTAGCCTTGCAAACCACCCTTGCTTCCATGGTGTACCTGCTCTGCCACCTTCATTGCTTTCTATTCTTTACACTTCTCACCTCTTCCCTCCACCCCCAGGAACAAGTCCTTCCAACCCTGATTTTATTGGCCTTCCCCTTCCTTTCAGCACATTCACTCTTCTCAGTCCTCATTCATTCTCTCTCTATGACCAAACCATCACAATGTAATTCTTTCAAAGTGGTCATCCACTGAATGTGTGTCATCCTTAATTGTGTCACTACACTGCATGAATCTCTGAGCTGGAGGAATCTAGGCAATGGTATGTTGGTTTACAAGATAGTTTCTGCTTTAGAGTTTCTAGCTTGTACAGAATAGTGTGAGAAAGCTGTGGTCTAACTGGGCTTTAGCTGCATTTGTGGTGAATTGGCCAAAATGCCATTACCATTAGTAAGGTACAGTATGCTACATGTGGTGTAGTACAGCTAAGACTGGTAACCTAATCACACCTTCTCCATTTGACTAAAAAGCAAGATATATTTTAATTAAACAATTGTTTGGCAAATGAGTCAGCATGGTATAGCTGCCTGAGCTTCTGGATTTTGGTCCACCCAGGAAAGTTTTGATAAAAAACAGATACTTCTGAAATCTGTTTTGATTCACATGTTAGAATACCCTGCAGAAGTCAGGGAGATGAGAGATGGCTTCAAAGTGAATACAATTTAAACTGATGTGTTCCAAAACAGATGTGAGAAAGTGGGGGATCTACTCATCTCTTGGTAGAACATGTCTAATAGATATGTTAGTCTCTACAGAGTTGAGCCTAACCCTTGGTGATTACATGGATAAATCAATGGAATGTTCTTGGCAATAATATGAAAGTATTTTGCCATTGTCTTCTCCCAGGATATTTTCTGACTTCTTGGTCTAATTTAGAACCCTGGAAGTTCCTGGTAGATCCCCATTTATCAGGCTCAACCCTGCTTAGTTTCGGAACCCAGACAAGGCTAGCCACATACTGTTGAGATACCTAATAGATGTCAAAACTTTACAAAATGTGAAATAGTTTAATACCTTTATTCCCACTCACCAAAATGTCACAAAATATTAAAGAAACCTGATTTTTATCCAGGTAGAATTTATTATTTTCTGCCAAAGAGAGGTGGCTTCCTATGATCTATGAGAAGTATATTGAAGCAAATATTGATTTACATTTACCCCCGAGTTTGTGGGTAAGTATGTCCTGTGCATTTCTTTCAGAAGTTTTGCTAAGCAGATTATTCTAATATTTCTTTCTAAACAATTAAGGATGAAGTGCAAATGTGAACATGCATTGATTTCTGACCTGTGCCTCCCCACTTATTTGATACATGGATTCTTGTGTATCATGCCTTATCTGAGACCATATGCATAAAAAAGCAGTATGTATCCCTACTTGGATGAAAAAGGTCTTAATGCAGATTGCTGGGCAAAGCTATATTCCTAATCAGTATGCCCAAGGAGAGTTAAATGGTCGGGATGGACATGAAGAGAGACAATATAACTTTTTCCTTGGGCCTTTCTTCCTTGTCTTACAGTTTGTTGATGTATTTCTGAACAAACACCAAGCTAAGCCTAAGGGACATTGGCTACTGGGTTAATAAGGATGAGGAATTGGGTGGGTTTGATCCTTTATAGAAAGGCAACAATTTGTGTTTGTTTTGTATAGCTAATTTGGTCCCTTCAAAATTTGACCTTTCCCACTGCTGTCTTTTTGAAACAGAAACAAACCATGATATGCAGCAGATGCATTTAAGTGTGAAATAAGTTGTTCAGTCAGCTGTACATGAAAAGCTGAAGAACTGATGCACACAAACAGCAATACCTCTGTTGTAAGTCTTGTCTATCTCATGAGCATCCAGATGTAGAAAAAGCTCAAATGTGTAGGCTTGATGTGGGGTGCTGACATACCCACAAATTGTAATCTGATCAGACCTACATTGATGAAAGCCATTTGTCAAAATATGCTAATGGAATACCACAGAATATGCAATTTCACAGCTATCTCATCTTATAGTCTCCAGAGACTGTTACCATCACCCATCTCCGTCCAGGTGATGGAGGGATCAGGAACAGCTGAAGTAAACGCAGTAGCATGCGGGCAAGAGAATTGCATTGTAGCTGTCCCTGAACTACAGCATTTAGGATAATGAGACGGGAATACAGTATTCCCTTTATATAAAAATAATTTCTGGCACAAAGGAAATTATGGTGTCAGAGAGAATTCTATATTCCAATTACATGCTATTTTCCTATATGGTTAGGGACCTTTTTGTCTAGAAGTATGCAGTACTTTATCTGAAGTTGAGAATGATAAACCACCATGTGGGTTGTGATTTCCTGATCTCTTCTTCAAAATAAGTATTTCTTCACTCTAAACAGAAGTTTGAATTTTCCAATGCAGTTATGTAATTTACATGTTGCATAAACATTACTTGGAATATTGTGATTTGCATCTCAAATAAATACAAACATATTTAAATATGTAAGCACACACTCTTATCTCATATATACTGTATATATGTATGAGTGTTTGTGTACAAATACAAATATGACTACTGGAACAGAGAATTCCCCTTCCCCCCCAAAGATGTATTCAATCTACGAAAAATGTGCACAAAAATGTATATAATAAAAGAAACTCAAAGAGGCATATACATATAAAATTTTTAAAATATTTTGTAAACTGATATGGAAATGGAGCTGAAACAAACATATGGTCAGAAAAGTCAAATATGGAACAGATTAAATCTCTAATTAAATCACTAATTAAAACACATTTATTTGTTGGGAACATATGTGGCTATTTATCACAGAACCTGAGATCTGAAGATTGCAAGATATCCATATAAAGAATATCTAAGTTCTTAGCTATCTATTATGACAGAACAGTTATCTTGACTCTGGCTAGAGATTGGTTACCACATAGGAACCACATCTTTAGAGTATTCATAGCATCATCTCTGTCCTTAATCACACTCACCCTGATTGGGAATAGCAAATGTTTTAACTTTGTGCTGGACAAGGACAGAATTATGTTATTTGAAATCTAAATTGGCAAAGTGCTATCCCACAGTACAAAATAATCTGATATATCACCATCACAGCTAGCTTGATTTAATCATTGACAAGAATTATGCTGAAAATAGAGAATAACCTTATACATTATCTTTTCCCCCTCACATTTCAGCTATAACAAAAACAACAATATACTCTGAGTGAATAATGAATCCCCTAAAGTCCCTATCAATGTAAGACAATGAAGCATGAAATGGTGTTCTTGAGATGATATCCATCTCAGGAGAAGCTAAGGGTAGTGGTGAATTAACAGTTTAGGTTCAAAACAGAAACACAGGCAAAACTTTCATAATTAGGAAAAGTATCTTTGTATTTACACCCAAAGAATTCATATCCATATGGTCAGCAACTACCACTTGATTTCAGACAATAGCATGGACATGAAAAATAATCTTTTTTTTTTAAATGGCAGTAGTATCGCAAGAGATTTTAGCAATTTTAGGATTTCGGATGAGCGGCCCAACATTTTGCACAATTCAGCAATTATGTGAGATTTCAGCCAACTAATTTGTTTTTTTAAATAAGTAAGAATTGTAGGAAGTCAACAAAATTATTTGGGGACAGAGCAGTCCTTGGGCTGTTCATCCTTGAGGTAGCCACTATGGTGAGATTAAGGTTATATACTCCAAATCTCAGGAGAAAAAAAGAAGGGAAATGTTTAGAAAAGGCACATGGTTCAACCCTTTTTGGATTCATAATAAGTGAAGATGAATTATAAACTTTTATGCAAATTATAAACTTTTATGCACCCATGAATATTAGGATGTTACAGAGAAGAGGTCTAAGTTAGTCTCCTCCCTGATGACTTAGTTTCCTGCAGGCCAGAGAAATATTGGATAGAGCTGCTGAATTATAATGCGAAACTCTTTAACTAAAGTGCAACAGGGAATGGAAATAAAATCTCTCTCACTCTCACTCTCACTCTCACTCTCACTCACACACACATTGACCAACTGCATGTCCTGAAAATGAATAGACCATTCCTAAAATCTACCTGAACAGTTTGTTTATCATATTTATATTTTTATTCCATTCTTCTCCAAGAATCTGTCAGCCTTATACCTTATAGTTGTTATGATGATAAAATAGGTGTGGGGCACCACATAGAAATTATAAGTGGCCTAAGATTACCTAGTGTCATGGCCCAGACTCAGACTCTGAAGAAGATGCTGCAGCTGAACCTGTGGAGTGTCAGCCTCAGGAGACGCCAAGCGAGGAATCACCTGAGGCTGCTCAAACACAGGCACCATCAGAACAGCTGGAGCAGTCAGATGGTCAGGCACAGCCCCCAAGTCCTCGGACTCAGTGAGTAGAGCAGAGAACTGAAGCCCATTCAGCAGTCTGTTAGAACTACTGAAATGGAGCAGAGCTGCAAAGTTTGTGTACAGAAAAAGAATATTGTTTAAAAACAGAGCCCATGAGCATATTAGAGAGATCCAGGTTAGTCTTACACCTTTAGCCCACCCAAGCATAAAGAAACAAGCGCTTAGACATGGCAGGTATGAAAAGTAAGTACAAAAGAGTCCTTACATTTATTCATTGCAGGTACAGCATTTCTGGTAGATAAATGATGTTCCATTTCTTCTGTTTCCCTAAACTGAATACCTCTTGCCCTGCTTGCTGCAAGAGATGTGTGTAGAAAGGGGAAAAATCTCCTAGGCCCATCCATGGCCTAGAGTGGAGCAGCACACAGCCATGTGCTTGCTCCCAGTCCAAGGAGGAGAGAGAAGAGAGAGAGGAAGTGGGAGTGGCCACAAACAGCTTCCTCAAAAAGCATGGAGAGCTTGCATCCTAGAGCAGCCATCCATATGCTGATGAGGCATGCTGGATTTGCCAGAATGTCCAACAAGAACAAAGCAAAGATGCTCAATGAGTCTCCTTGCCAAGCAAGGGAGAAACTCTCTTAATTGAAAATAGCTGGTTACAGCCTGATTTAACAAGCAGCCCTGACGTGTGTTTCTCTGTTGGAAACAACTGTCTAATTTCCTACTCTGGTGTGTCATTCCAGTGAATCCTGCTTGTGAAACTCTGACCTTGGACTGGCTGACAAACCTGACTTGGCTCTCTGAACTTAGGAATGGATTTTAAGTACTCTTCTGCATGCTCCTATTGAACGTGAAACCACCCAGGCAAGCTTTCTTTCCAAGAGACTTCATTGATTTATGTTCTTTCCCTTGTCTGCCATTGTCTGCTCAGCCTTGAGTAAATTGCTATTTTTTATTTTTATTTTCTTTATCCCGCCTTTATTATTTTTTTATAAATAACTCAAGGCGGTGAACAAACCTAATACTCCTTCCTGTTCCTATTTCCCCCACAACAACAAACCTGTGAGGTGAGTTGAGCTGAGAGTGACTGGCCCAAGGTCACCCAGCCAGCTTTCCTGCCTAAGGTGGGACTAGAACTCACAGACTCCTGGTTTCTAGCCCAGCACTTTAACCACTAGACCAAACTGGCTCTCATCTATTCTCATCTAGCTGCTGTGCATGTGAGTTTGAAGCCTGAAACAGGACACCTTGCAGACTTTGTGATGAAGTGGTGATTTCTGAAGGTCATTCAGCAATGGCCTGTTAGGACCAGTGAATGGAGCAGAGCTTAACATAGGGTAAGCTTGTGCACAGAAAAAGAATATTGTTTAAAAAAACACAGCCTGTGAGCATGTTAGAGAGATTCAGGTTCTTATTCTTACACTTTTAGCCCACCCAAGCATAAAGAAACACACGCTCAGACATTGCAGGTACAAAAATTAAGTACAAAAGAGTTCTTACATTTATTCATTCCAGGTACAGCCATTTCAGTAGAAAATTGGTTTCAGTTATTCATTTCTGTTCCCTAAACTGTATACCTCTGGCCTTGTTTGCTGCCAGAGGCTGCGTGGAGAAAGGGGCTTGAGGCCTAGGCATGGCCTCTCCATGGAGGAGCTAAGGCACGTGTGTCCTACCCCATCGGTGGAAGAATCAGAGAGAGTGAAGAGGAAGTGGGAGGGGCAACAAGCAGCTTCCTCTAGTAGCACAGAGTTTGCCTCCTAGAGCAATCACTCATATGCTAATGAGGCATGCTTGATTTGCCGGATTCCAACAATTTGAACCCAAGTCTCAGTAGTCCTAGTTCAGTATTGAAACCATTCTAAATCATACCACACCACAAAGGGGTTTTCTGTGTTGGCTGGTCAACCAAACTATTTTGTTCTCTAAGAGATATTTATCAAATACATAAAGCTAGTATTTGACCTTGTTTCCAAGACAGATGGTCTAGTGGCTCAAATGACCAGATTTAATTTTTAAGGTTTTCGTTCACATTTTTGTTGTTGTTGTTGTTCAGTCGTTCAGTCGTGTCCGACTCTTCGTGACCTCATGGACCATAGCACGCCAGGCCTTCCTGTCCTCCACTGTCTCTCGGAGTTTACTCAAATTCATGTTCATTACATCGGTGATGCTATCTAACCATCTCATCCTCTGCCGTCCCCTTCTCCTTTTGCCCTCAGTCTTTCCCAGCATCAGGGTCTTTTCCAGTGAGTCCTCTCTTCTCATTAGGTGGCCAAAGTATTTGAGCTTCAGCTTCAGCATCTGTCCTTCCAATGAGCAGTCAGGGTTGATTTCCTTTAGGATTGACTGGTTTGACCTCCTTGCAGTCCAAGGGACTCTCAAGAGTCTTCTCCAGCACCACAGCTCGAAAGCATCAATTCTTCGGCGCTCAGCCTTCCTTATGGTCCAACTCTCACAGCCATACATTGCTACTGGAAAAACCATAGCTTTAACTATACGGACCTTTGTCGGCAAGGTGATGTCTCTGCTTTTTAATATGCTGTCTAGGTTTGCCATAGCTTTCCTTCCAAGGAGCAAGCGTCTTTTAATTTCATGGCTGCAGTCACCGTCTGCGGTGATCTTGGAGCCCAAGAAAATAAAATCTGTCACTGCTTCCATTTCTTCCCCTTCTATTTGCCAGGAAGTGATGGGACCAGATGCCATGATCTGGGTTTTTTTAATGTTGAGTTTCAAGCCAGCTTTTGCACTCTCCTCTTTCACCCTCATCAAGAGGCTCTTTAGTTCCTCTTCACTTTCTGCCATTAGGGTGGTATCGTCTGCATATCTGAGGTTGTTGATATTTTTCCCGGCAATCTTAACTCCGGCTTGTGATTCATCCAGCCCGGCATTTCTCATGATGTACTCTGCATATAAGTTAAATAAGCAGGGTGATAATATACAGCCTTGTCGTACTCCTTTCCCAATTTTGAACCAGTCGGTTGTTCCATGTCCGGTTCTAACTGTTGCTTCTTGACCCACATACAGGTTTCTCAGGAGACAGGTAAGGTAGTCTGGTACTCCCATCTCTTTAAGAATTTGCCACAGTTTGTTGTGATCCACACAATCAAAGGCTTTAGCGTAGTCAATGAAGCAGAAGTAGATGTTTTTCTGGAACTCTCTTGCTTTTTCCATGATCCAGCGAATGTTGGCAATCTGATCTCTAGTTCCTCTGCCTCTTCGAAACCCAGCTTGCACTTCTGGTAGTTCTCGGTTCACATGCTGCTGAAGCCTAGCTTGTAGGATTTTGAGCATAACCTTGCTGGCATGTGAAATGAGCGCAATTGTACGGTAGTTTGAACATTCTTTGGCATTGCCTTTCTTTGGAATTGGAACGTAAACTGACCTTTTCCAATCCTGTGGCCACTGTTGAGTTTTCCAAATTTGTTGGCATATTGAGTGCAGCACTTTAACAGCATCATCTTTTAGGATTTTAAATAGCTCAGCTGGGATACTGTCTTCTCCGCTAGCTTTGTTGTTAGTAATGCTTCCTAAGGCCCACTTGACTTCACTCTCTAGGATGTCCGGCTCAAGGTCAGTGACCACACCATCGTATTTATCAGGGATATTAAGATCTTTCTTGTATAGTTCTTCTGTGTATTCTTGCCACCTCTTCTTAATCTCTTCTGCTTCTGTTAGGTCCCTGCCTTTTTTGTCCTTTATCATGCCCATCTTTGCACAAAACGTTCCCTTGATATCTCCGATTTTCTTGAAGAGATCTCTAGTCTTCCCCATTCTATTGTTTTCCTCGATTTCTTTGCATTGTTCATTTAAGAAGGCCTTCTTATCTCTCCTTGCTATTCTCTGGAATTCTGCATTCAGTTGTTTATATCTTTCCCTTTCTCCCTTGCCTTTTGCTTCCCTTCTTTCCTCAGCTATTTGTAAAGCCTCATCAGTCAGCCACTTTGCTTTCTTGCATTTCTTTTTCTTTGGGATGGTTTTAGTTGCTGCCTCCTGTACAATGTTACGAACCTCCATCCATAGTTCTTCAGGCACTCTGTCTACCAGATCTAATCCTTTAAATCTATTCCTCACTTCCACTGTATATTCATAAGGGATATGATTTAGGTCATACCTGATTGGTCTAGTGGTTTTCTCTACATTCTTCAATTTAAGCCTAAATTTTGCAATAAGAAGCTCATGATCTGAGCCACAGTCAGCTCCAGGTCTTGTTTTTGCTGATTGTATAGAGCTTCTCCATCTTTGGCTGCAAAGTATATAATCAATCTGATTTCGGTATTGACCATCTGGTGATGTCCATGTGTAGAGTCGTCTCTTGTGTTGTTGGAAAAGAGTGTTTGCTATGACCAGCGTGTTCTCTTGACAAAACTCTATTAGCCTTTGCCCTGCTTCATTTTGTACTCCGAGGCCGAACTTGCCTGTTATTCCGGTTATTTTTTGACTTCCTACCTTAGCATTCCAGTCCCCTATGATGAAAAGGACATCTTTTTTTGGTGTTAGTTCTAGAAGGTGTTGTAGGTCTTCATAGAACCGGTCAACTTCAGCTTCTTTGGCATCAGTGGTTGGGGCATAGACTTGGATCACTGTGATGTTGAATGGTTTGCCTTGGATTCGAACTGAAAGCATTCTGTCGTTGTTGAGGTTGTACCCCAGTACTGCCTTTCCCACTCTTTTATTGACTATGAGAGCTACTCCATTTCTTCTAAGGGATTCTTGCCCACAGTAGTATATATAATGGTCTCCTGAATTAAATTCGCCCATTCCTGTCCATTTTAGTTCGCTGATTCCCAATATGTCGATGTTCAATCTTGTCATCTCGTTCACATTCGTTCACATACAAACGTTTAAATTCCCACCTTTGAGAAAAAGAATGAAGGATAAAGAGCAAGACTTTCTCAGCAGTTCTTTTAGCATTATGGGAGGATCCTTCTCCAAAAGGTTAAGTTGAACATCTGCTCCTAGATGATTAAGCTCCTTCACAAAGCTCATCTCTTCATTTGGAAGGAAGAACGGAAGCAAGATGGAAGGAAGAATCTTTTTGGGTTTCACTGGCATTGTTCTTTTAAGTTTTAAATGTTCTCAGATTTCCACTAACAAAATGTTGCTTTTGTTCTATAAAATGGTTGAAAATAATGACATGAGCCACCTTGGGCAATTATTGAATGACAAGACAAATATGTTTTTAAAACAAAGAACAATGAAGACTATAGCTTTAAGAAGGCAGGGAAAAAGGAAACAAGAAAAAAATAAAAATAAAATATTCATCCTATAGCAACAGCTCGAACTTCTACCAGAAAATGAACATTTCATACATAAACTGCATGTTTCTCTGTTGCATTTAGGGGGGGGGGGAAGCAGAAACAAAAGCACACTCATTTAACAGGTCCTGATGGCTTTTTGCTTCAGAACGCTGCAGGAAAATAAGAGAAATATTTATCAGTTGAACATTTCCTACATTTTTATCCATCTTAATAATGTTAGCCACTGAACTTTATTATCTATCGTTATTGTTGTTCTGGTTGTTATTTTGCACGTAGTGTATATTCCCATCTCTGTGCATTAATTTTTTTCTCCAATGATGCCATGTGGTTGTAATAGTCTATTGGTAATTTCTGATGTATGACAGTGTTATCCTTTTTATGGCTTCTGTTGGTTATACTGTAGTGGGTTGGGTGGTCAGGCACTTTTTGACATGGCATCATCGTAGCACATAAACCAACCAAAACCCTTCAGAACATCTTAAGTAAACCAAAAGACCCAGTAGCCCAAGAAGAAAAAACAGGAGTTAGCTACAACATACAGTGTAAGGACTGTAGCAGCCACTATGTAGGACAGACGGGCAGAAGACTAGCAGAGCGCACCCACGAACAAAAACTAGCAGTCAGAAGACACAATGAAAACTCCTTAATCTCACAATACATGGACAGACTCAACCATACTTTCAACTGGGAAACTGTGAGCATCTTAAACCAAGCCAAATCCAAAAACGCTAGAGAATTCCTGGAAGCTTGGCACTCAGACAAAGCAGCCATCAACAGACACATAGAGGTAAACATTTACATACCATTCATAAGAGACAATAGAAAAGCCAGAAGACCAGAACACCTCCTTGCCAGCAATCAATACCCAGATATGCAAAGATTAACACCAGGATTAGCACCAGAGGAACAATCAAACAGCACAATAGACCCTAATCAAGGAACTATTAACTCAGTCAATCAACCAAGCAGCAAACAACAGCCCAATCAAGGAACTCCTAAGGAGAGAACAACAGCTCCACCAACACAAGCAGGACAAGCCATGGTATATAAACAGAGAGCAAGTCCCACTCCCTTTTCGCACTGAAGGTGTTGCCTAGCCTGGCAATGAAACGTCTGCAAGAAAACAACAGGGCTCAGAGAGCACCAAGGACTCCACAAAAGGTATATATCCATGGTGATGATAGATAGATTAATAGATAGATAGATGATAGATAGATAGATGATAGATAGATAGATAGATAGATAGATAGATAGATAGATAGATAGATGATAGATAGATAAATCTATCAATCCATGGTCTCCATCTAAGAGATAAAACCGTGTCCATGATATAGGGGTGAGTGGGAATCAATCTGTATGATGGTGGGCACGGCATTGCAATCAACCCCCATTCCTTTTATATTGTGTCATCACATGCATATACAAAAAGGGTGGGGCTTGGATCACTACGCCATGCTCACCTTCTTGTTAATGTTGACCCTCCCCCCTCCCTTGACAACAATGTTGTAAACTATTGCTGTACTACAGATGAACAAAACTGGTCAATAAAGTTGACATGCAAGCACATGTCTCTAGGCATAGAATAAAACTGAAGCTGTTCTTAAACTAAAACTGAAATTGTTCTCCAACCAAACTATGTGCCATTCTCTCTTCTTCCATCCAGGCCTGCCCTAGTGGAATATTGCAAGGCAGCTCTTACTGATGCATCGCCACTCTTCGCTGAGCTGAAACCCACCCGAGACACCCACACCTTTCACAGAAAATTAAGTATCTCATTTCCATTGTTAAAAGAAATTCAATATTGGGAGAAATAGATGGATAGGATTTGAACCCAAGGAAAAATGCAGATGTGCAGAGGAGGGGGAAAGACAAGGAAACCACCAGAGGAGGCCCAGGTACCACCTACTGGAGATGAGAATTGCCATCTAGCAGGTTGCCAGGAATCTGTTAATTCTCTTTGATTGGTGCCAGGAATCTGTTAAGATCAGATAAGATACAGAATGACATCTACCAAAGATAAGAACCGCCATGCAGCAGATCATGTAATAATCAATGAACAGCTGAGATGACATGGAAATGAATGTGTGACAGAGAGGTTGACAAAGGATTAAGAGGAAAACTATAAGGGACCCCATTATGAGAGACTTCATTATCCATGCACATTACCAATAGATTTGGGTGCTCTTTCCCCCTCCCCCAACATCCTGTGTGAATGTGGTCAGTTCATAGAGGGAAAATGTGAGTATATGAGTTTGTGTGCATGCATGTATGTGATGCTTAAGGAAACCATATCTAATAAAGTCTTTGTAACTTAACAGAGACTCTCTGTTGTGTCCTGTGTGTTCCCTTGAGAATTTCATTACCGCATAAGATCCCAAAGCTTGTATAAAAGGAGGAATGTGTAAACTCATTGATCCCAGGTAACTGGATCTCACATATTGGGCTGATTTTGCTACTTGCTTACATCCCTATTGGCCAGTGAAGATTGTTTAAGGACAATCTTAAATATTTTTATGCTGTTCACCTGGGTAAACCTAACTAATTAGGGATCCTAGTAAAAACCAAACCCTTTTCAAAATAATGCTCAAATACTGCTGAAATTGGTCATTTTCTGTCAGTAGTCCATGACGAGCATTCAGAAAGGTATGTGAAAGGACAAGCATACAGCCTCATCGCAGATCAGGAATCCTGCACAATCAGCTTTGTCAATCAACCTGTTCATGGGGATGACAGCTCCTCAGCTGCACATGGTTACAATTTCCTTCCTGGTCTTTTGATTTTACAAGGAAAGACAGAGGTGGAAGGTCAAGGAAGCAGACACACCCATATTGCCTCCACAAATAAACTTTTGAATACCTGAGGAAAGATAGCAAGGTCATTAGATTTTTTTTTTTCTGAGGGTGAGAATGATGGGGCAATTGACTCTACTGTCAGGCCCATAACTTGATTTGTTTTTTACAGTACAGAAGATCTTGAGAAGGTGAGAAAAGATGGGATCATTTGATATGTCCGGTCCATGCTGCAAGGTGATGATAGGATGTATGTGGCAGGTTTCCGAACAGAGAAATTAGAAGTTAAGAGAGAATGATGGGTGAAATTACAACCATGTCTAAAGAAAGTGATTTGGAGAAAACCGAAAGAGAGAGACAGAGAATGAGACAAATGAAAATGGAATCTGGTATTCTTGGCCCACATCACTGTACTTCTTTAGTAATTTCCCTATTCATCCATATTTAGGGACAAATTAAATGTGACATTAAATGCCTTTTTGCATTTAAAACCATATAATAATGATTAGGGATGCAGCTGGCATGGAAATGGAATTTAACCCTTGACATCCCAGCTGTGGTTCACCAGGGAGAAAAATTAAACTACTTTTACTTAGAATAAATGCCCAGTTGGAGGAAATGCTAATTTTCTTTTTTCCCCAGTGCAAACAGCATCCGCAAATCCCTTTAGCACACCAATTGGCACTTAGATCCCACTCTTCATCAGAAACTTTGAAGAGATTTACATTCAGCCCATCCAAACCTATTGATTCTTCTTAGCTTCATCACTACTAAAGAATTAAGCAAAGACCTTAACTTCTCAAAATTACCCCCAAATGTCTCACCATGGTGGGTAGAAGACCTGAAGCCTTACCTGATCCATAAGTATTAAATTTCAGAGTTGTGCAATCCTTTGATAGGGTATTTGATCCCCCCCCCCCAAAGATGCTTAGTGAGGCAACCAAGCCCATTTCTAAAAGTAAAGTAAAGGTACCATGTTGCATCACTTTGGTCCACATTGGAGACCTGGTTCTGCAGAACTCAAGCTATAGGGAGAAGTTAAGAGGCACTTAACTTCTGTAGGAGAAACTGAAGAGCCTTTCCATATCCACCAAAGTTGCAGAACCTAAGTCTCCTTGGTCAGCCTCTGTACCCTCTCACCCTGGAAGATCCCTCCATGCTTTGGAAAGCTTCTTTCATACTACTTGTTTCTCCCAATCATTGGTCTTGGCTCCAGGATACTTTGTCCAGCACTGTGATGGAATGTGAGGGTGTCCTTGGAGAACAGAGGGAAGAGATGCTGCCTGGGGAACAATCAGATAAAAGGAAAAAGGAGTCTGAGAGAGGGTAACGGTCTAAAAAAGAAATTTAGGAAAGACCCACCCTGACCACTCAAGCAATAAATAGGGAAGGTGGGAGATTCATACTTTCAGACTTGCAAGATTATGTTAATGTAGCCTTACAATAAAATAGAATTAGTTCATCTAGTCGTGTTTCCTGTCTGGTTTACCTGGAAGGGCTGACAGGCACTCTAGTTCCATTCAGAAAGGTTCCTTCTGATGGCTGATTACAGCTTAGGTTGCTAAATGTCCTTCCATGCTGGCATTACTTGCTGTGGAACAGAACACATGCCATGCTGTCAAGGCATTCTTCACCATTATTATATCCGAGTGGAAGATTGGTAAATTTGTTCAGTCCTAAAAGGTAGATATTATGGCATTTGACAGATGATTTCAGCTCTGAAATGATGTTTTTGGAAATACTGAATACACTGGCACTCAATTATAAAGCATGGACTGAAATTCTCTTGCTGTTATCAGGCAAACAAGCGTTGCAGATTTGGAGACTCCAGAGAAGTATCATCCCTAAAGCTTGACAATTTCATGACTCTAAGACTAATTTGCTTATTATAATATAGCTTTGGTTGCTGCTGTTTCACGTGGTGGATCTAATTGGCCGGCGATGGACTTAAGATAGTGCCATCTCATGTAATCGGTATCGGTATCATCTTCAGGGAAAGATGTCATCTGGCTTATTGCTTCCTTTTCATAATGCAGCTAGTGAAATTAAGGAATTAGCAAAATGTAAGAAACTGGGAAGATACCAGGAATTATGGTACCTAACCACTGCATTCTTTCTAATCTGCTGCCCAGCCCTTATCCCCAGGTAGTAGCAAATGAACACTCATAATCATCAAGTAATTAAAATACTTTGTGTTTATAAAAACCACTCAGCAACCAGATATTAGGACTGTGAATTGACTGCACTGAAGCTACGGCCACCTAGTGTTACTGAATTCTTGTGATGTATGTTAGCAGGGCTTTGTAAACCCAAACTAATCAATCTGTATAGCACTTCTGTTAGGTAGGGAGACTTAATTATCACAATTTTTACCTATGGGCAAATTGAATCACAAAGAGGTTAATTTTCTGCAATAAGCTGTTACAGCTATCCAGCATATTTACATGCATAATTTCTCCATAAGTTCTTGAAGATTCTCTTGCTGTTTTGTTCTTACTCTATGCTTCTTCAGCAGAAATTTTAAAGCTGTTATTGGAAATATAAAATTTGATGGCAGGGTGACATAGACAAGATTAGACAGATCATCTAGACCAGTGTTTTTCAAACTTGGCAACTTTAAGACGTGTGGATGTCAACTCCAGTTTAGAGTTGATTGAGAGCTAGTTTGGTCTAGTGGTTAAGGCAATGGGCTAGAAACCAGGAGACTGAGAGTTCTAGTCCCACCTTAGGCATGAAAGCCAGCTGGGTGACCTTGGGCCAGTCACTCTCTCAGCCCAACTCACCTCACATGGTTGTTGTTGTGGGGGGAAAAGGAGGAGGAAGGAGTATTAGGTATGTTCACCATCTTGAGTTATTTATAAAAATAATAAAGGTGGGATAGAAAATAAATAAACTCCCAGAGCAAGCTGGCTGGGGAATTCTGAGAGTTGACATCCACACATCTTAAAGTTGCCAAGTTTGAAAAACACTGGTCTAGACCAAGCCCTTCTGTTCAAATGAGGAATCAATCTTCAAATTGGACTTACTGAAAGACCAAATCCATCAGATCCTTTCTCCCTCCTAACCACAGCCAGATCAATGGTCGTTATATAAGAAATTGGCAGTATAGAATTCACAATGTATTAAAGAAATAGGCTATAAATAAATAGGCTGTGTCCAGTTTAAAAATGGTTCAGAGAAAGGGCTTCATGAATTCAAGCACAGCACCTCCTCATTATATCATGCCTGCCTTTTTCAGTCTTTTTTCCACCATGTCTTTCTACAGGTTTATATGTGGGCCTGAAAAAAAAATAGAACTGGTTTAAGAGTTGATTAAGCTTCAACGAACTGACTTCTTAAAGCAACAAAGTCTTTTTCTCAGGTTCATGTGGAAACCTGAAAAAAGAAGTGCCTGTTTTAATGAATAGCAGAGAGGTGCTATATGTAGCAATTCGAAAGCATGCAAATGCAAGTAGATGAATAGGTACCACTTCGGTGGGTAGGTAACAGCGTTCCGCGCATGTCATGCGGCCACATGACCGTGGAAGCGTCTTCGGACAATACTGGTTCTTTGGCTAACAAACGGAGATGAGCACCGGCCCCTAGAGTCGGACACGACTGCACAAATGTGCGGGGGGAACCTTTACCTTTACCTAGAGAGGTGCTATGCCCACACAAGATCCAACGTTCCGAATGATTTTCAAAACATGCACGGCTCTGAAAAAAAAGTACTATCCAATTTGATGCCTGTTCAATTCTTCTTTCCTTCCCCATCCTCCCTTTTTATGCCCAGTCTTTTAATTTGTAACCTCCAGGCAGAAACAATCTCCCTGCAATCCTGCTTGATTGTGTGCCGAGTGACAAACAGGGTTAGAAACATTTTAGAAACATACATAAAATAAGACCCATCTGACTTCCCTTTTAAATCTTTCAAGAAAGTTTTGAGGGGTGAAGCCAGCAAGGGCAGAAGTAAAGAGTCTGAAATGAGAGGCAAGATGGTTGTGGATGCCCTTGACATCCAAGGCTGAGAAATGGATGGCAAAACATCTAGTAAACATCAAGGCAAAAGCGTCAGCTCTTTGAGATAGGCCAAGTCAAGAAACAGACACCACGGGGATTCTAAGAATGCTACCCTAATGATATATAATTTATTTATTTATTTATTTATTTGTCTTATTTATACCCCGCCTATCCCCTCCCTAATGGAGGACTCTAGGCGGCTTACAACATCAGTACATATTAATTATACATCATATATCATACAATTTTTACCGCGCGATAGGGAGGAGGACAGGGAACCGGCTCTTCAGCTGCAGGCATCGGACTACATGCCCCAGCATGCCTCGCTTCCGCGCCAGCTGCTGACGTCCAGGAAGCTGTTATTTTCGGATCCGTCGTCCTCCGCCGTCATCACCGGGATTCTCCAGGTCTTCTTTGGATCGAGGACGATCCTCCGCTGGACGCCGCAAATTGCCCCACGTGAGTGGTACCCATTCATCTACTTGCTATATTAGCTTTCGAATCGCTGGGTTGGCAGAGAGCTAGGGCTAGTGACGAGAGCTCACCTCGCCACGCGGTTTCGAACTGCCAACCTTGTGGTTGGCAGTCTAACGGCTCAGCGGTTTAACCCGCTGAGCCACCGCGCCCCTATATAATATAATAGGGTATATCAGTATTTCTTAAAGTGTGGTCCAAGGATCCCTGGAGGTCCCCCAAGACCCTCTCAGGGGTCTGTGAAATCAAAATTATTTGCCAGATATTGAAGATATTTGCAAACATTTAAAACAATGTCATACTTATTCTTATTATTTTTATTTGTTCAAAAACAAATTTAATTTAATTTAATTTAATAATTTAATTTAATTTAATTTAATTTAATTTAATTTATTTAAAAAATAAGGTTTTTTATGAAAAATATTTTATTTATGTTAAGATCTAATGGGTTTAATATTGTTATTTCTACATGATTCAATAAATAAATATTCCACAAATGCATCAATTTTAATTTTTAATACAGTAAATATCAATAAATATAACCCATACATAGCTTACTTTCACCATTTTAAGAACTCCTTGCACATCTGCAATAAAATGAACTTATTTGAGCCTATCTTTAACTCTTCTACCAGCAGCAACCACAGGTGGGGGTGGGAGTTAAAAAAATGTTAAGATGGCAGTTGCAACCATGAAGCCCCATTTTCTTTTGTATGTGTGCTGACGTCACACGGAAGTACAAAGGGGCAGGGCGTTGATCACACGGCCATTAACATCATCTTGAGTTTCGTGGGACTGCCCTGCAGATGCTGCTGCTTCTAGTACTAAGCCCATGAGTGTGTGTTGGCATTCCAAGAGAGATTTATTGCTGTACTCAGGGTGTAGCTGTGACAGAGACCCTGAAGTTCATGTCACCATCATTTCTGGCAAGGCTGTACCACTTCTGTTAACTTGAGGGTCACAGCAGGATTTGCGTACATACTGAGGGCTGAACTTCAGAAGTATAACTTCAATTTTGGACTGGGTTTAGGAGTTTCAAGGGATGATCTGAAACTGCAAGTTTTAAGGCACCTGTTTTGCTCTTAAAAGCCTCCAAAACTCAAAAGGGGCAGATCTTCTCACTCTGGGAGGCTAAGTGGGAACACAGAAAACATTTTTCCAATCCAATTTATGGTGTGTGTTTGGTGGATTCATCATCTGAGCAGGAGGTTGGACTAGATCAGGTCATCCATACAATCTACGATTCTCTCTTTCCCCTGCAGAACTAAAATCTAGCCTTTGGGGGAACCATGTCATCCATTCTCTCCCCAACACAGTTGCTAGCAAGTGTGATCTACAGCAAATTGTCAGGGTAGCGTATATTGTGCAGTTGCACACCTCCTGAGTATAGCGAAGAAAAACAGTCCACAAGTTGTAGCAAAACTGTACACTTTACTGTACACTATATACATATAAGTAACACTAGTAACCACTCTACTTACAATGCTAACCAGATATAACTCCAACCATCAGCCCAAAAACACAGTACAAATTGCTACTGCTTATATGCAGTGAAATGGGAGTTGCTCTGCTGCCACACCCTACAGGCGTGGTCCAATTGCCACCAGTCATTCACAGCTCAGCTGTGTGCTATTATGTCCCCATATTCATCCAGCCAAATTTACTCCAGGGTAGAACCCTGACACAAATTATGGGCCAATGCAGCACAGGGGAATCCAAAGGCAACAACCCTACTTCTCCAATGTAGGCTGAGACCAGTCTGGGATTTGTTTCTTTACTAATCCACTATTTATATTTATGTTATGGTTGCTTCTAGCTTTGTCCTTGCTGCCATATCAGAAACAGTAATATAGGCACCATTATCCTGTGTAAATAGGGGAATACATGATCATTTAGAGATGTTCTCTTAGGAATGTGTCTTACATATGGTACATAGTCATGCAAATCTATCTTAAGGAAACCCTTGGCTATGCTGGCTGGGAAGAAAATCAGCCACTAGGTTGATCTTAGTTGTTCCAAGCATTATACACACATACACAAAAAACCCCAAACAAACAACACCCCACTGGGGTTCTGTATAATATTGTCCATTTGTCTTTGAAATGTGGCTTAGTGGGCATCCTTCCAAAAGACAAAATCCACTGGGGCAGACCCTTAAGTGATCATCTGGATTAATTGGCATACGGCAAACATTCCTTTTGTGTGAGAACATTTTCTGTTCACCTCCTCATAAAATGCTCCAGCTTAAGTGGTTCTTCAATTATTTTTTAAAGATGGAGTGTGCTGTTTTGTTTGGTCTTTCCTGAGTCCTGGTAATTAACACATGTGGCAGAAGATTTGTCTTAATTGCACAATGAAAGCCCTTTGCAACAGTAATTGCTCTATAAAGGACCAATAAAACAGTACTACTTAGCTTGTGAGAAAACACCCTTTGAAGTATTGATTGGGAGGGCAGGAGATGGAACTGCTGCCTTGATTTCCTACTGGAAGTCCTGCAAGTGTGGGTAGGCAGTCTTCTTGAGATGGACAAAAATACCACCCCAAGTTTTCATGACAACAGTTACAATACTTGGACTTATAGGCATCATAAAATTTAAGGAACTAGATTTTAGTTACACTTAAAAGTCCGCATCTCAGAATAGTGTAGATATTAGGGGAGTGGAATTTTTTTTAATCCATTCAATCATGTCCAATTCTCAGAGACTGCCTGGACAAGTCCCTGCAGTTTTCTTGGCAAGGTTTTTCAGAAGTGGTTTGCCATTGCCTGCTTCCTAGGGCTGAGAAAGTGACTGCCCCAAGGTCACCCGGCTGGCTTCGTGCCTAAGGTGGGACTAGAACTCACAGTCTCCCGGTTTCTACCTGATGCCTTAACCACTACACCAAACTGGCTCTCTGGTATTATTTTAATCTCTTATAATTTCTGACCTCCAAAACACCCACTTTATAAAACGTGATTACATTTTGATTACTAAGAGCTCTCCATTGCTCACTCCTGGCCAGTGGGTGTAATGAAGTCTACATTTTCATATCTGGAAAAGGAATGTCTGTCCTGCCCAAAGTTGTAAGTCTCTGCTAGAGTTAGCAATATCTATGGAGAGAAACAACTCATACCATTGGATAATCAGTTCAGAACTGAAGCCAGAAGGTGTCATGACTGAGTAGGTGAAATGAGGAGTTGAAGGGAGAATCAAGAAGGTAAACCAAGTTAAAAAAAAATTAGAATCCAGGAAACACGCCAAACAGCAGTCCAGAATTCCAAAAGAAGGGTGTCAAAATAGCTCAAACCATCTGAGATAGTTTCCCAGTCAGCTCACATACCCAGCTTGCCAGCCAGCCAGAGTCTGAGCATAAATACACATTCACATGGTTAAGACCGAATTTTTGGCATGTAAGTACAGAAATATCCCCCTTATCCCTTCTTCTTCTGGAGAGGAATAAAAAGGTGGATTATTTTCAAATGATAGCAGAATTCCAGGAGGAAATGCAGAAGCTGTGGGACTGAGGCAAATATGAGTTGGATTTAACAACTCCCCACAGCCTCCAAATTAGCTTGTTGACATTTCCAGGAAAAAAATGAAATCCAGATAAATTAAAGTAGAAGTGACAACTGTTTCAAGAGTGTTCTACTCTTTGTAGAAATAGATAAATGGCCAAGGAGGATCTTGATCTAGATTCTTGAGTTTTTGTCCCTGGTGTAGGAATTCTGGGATGGTAGTACCAGAACTACACACAGCTTCTTATTAGTATATAGCAGAGTAGAAGCATTCCAATAAACTTGCACAAGGCTTAATCAGTTCAAAACACAAAATAAACACACTTCACACGTTAATGTACAGTTACATAAAAAGAGTTTACAATTTTACTGTAACTCACAGTTCCTTAGTAGAAATGGTCCATGCATGCGAGCAAGAAGGTTCTGACCAAACCCACAGTCTTCATTATTGTGGCCTCGCTGCATGGAAGTATGAGAAACGTGGGAGCCATTGCTGGCCCATGCTCCTTTGTAGGATATCCGAGCAGAAAGAGGAAGAGAAGGGAACAGGAAACCAGAAACAGGGATTCATCTCCTCCCACACAAAGCAAGTAAGATCAGGTTACAGCAGAGGCTGTTTCCTCCTTCGAGCCTGTGTGTGAGATGTGCTTGGTTGAAACCCGATCTCTAACACCTGGGTGGTACTAGTTAAGGTTTATAATCTTTTATTATTTGTCTATACAAGTTCAGAAATTCTGTGCAGCTTCACTTTTCATGAATATCTTCAGGTTTTGCATGAGGATGTTTTCTTTCTTTCAAATCTCTTGTGAGCTATAATCTCATCACAGCAATAACTACCAGGCAATTAAATCAGGATAGGAGACAGGGCCATGGTAGGCAGACCTCAAGGGATTCTGGGAAAGGAGGTTTGGCACCTCCAGCCTTTCACCTTAGCAGCTCATCTATGCTGCTACAAGAGAAACTGGGTCTGATTTATTGTGTGTTGTTTCCAGCATTGAGTATGCTTCAGCTAGAATTGTAAGTCTGAAATATTTATAACCAGAGCTTCTCTAGCCACTGTTCCATTCCAGTTGGTTTCAGATTATTTAGGATTTTCAAGAAGTTTGTTTACACTTTCCTCTCTTGTGGTTGTGTAAATGGTGACAGCATTTTTCAACACCCTGTCTCCTGTCCTCAGGACATAGAGTCCGTGTGAGGACAGATTCGTTCTCTAGCTCTGGATCTTTAGCTAGTGTTTTCCTCCTTATCATTAGCTGTGTTTTTTTTCATCAGAGAACAATCCATCCCAAGCCTCTTTTTCTTCTTCTAAAGAGAATTTGTCGGAATGATCCATGATGATATTCTAATAAATATCTCTGTTTAGGTATAGTATTACAGATTCTAAATTGATATTTCATCTGATCTTTTATTTACTAAATGAATGATGCATAGCTTGAAGTTCCAGGGCTTACACATCTTCTGAAAACTCAGGTCCAGAGCATCTCCAAAACTTCCATCAAATTTTACTTTTTGACTATGACAGAGCAGAAAAATTATTAAATGCATGGGAAGTTGTCATTTATTTTAATCTCAATTTGTATTAAATTAAATCAAATAGTTTCTATCTTGATTTTGCATTCCAGTGTATGGCTAGAGCAGTGTTTCTCAACCTTGGCCACTTGAAGATGTGTGGACTTCAACTCATGGCTGGCTGGGGAAATCTGGGAGTTGAAGTCCACTCATCTTCAAGTGGCCAAGGTTGAGAAACACTGCTCTAGAGATATGCCACTCAAAGATCATCCCCTTTTAACTGGGTAGTTTAGCACTTCCCTGTGCCCCTTAATACAATGAAGCCATGTCCCTATTTATTTTTAAAGCTGTCTTCATCACAAAACTCATTAAGATCTGCTTCACACATGCATTTGGTACGTTGATTTTCCTATATTTTCAGCTGATCAAATATTGCTTGATATTTGATATGCTTTATATGTGAACTTAAGAGAGCCAATTTGGTGTAGTGCTTAAGGCACCAGGATAGAAACTGGGAGACCGTAAGTTCTAGTTCTGCCTTAGGCACAAAGCCAGATGGGTGTTTTGGGGCCAGTCACTCTCCCTCAGCTCTAGGAAGAAGGCAATGGCAAACCACTTCTGAAATCTTGCCAAGAAAACTGCAGGGACTTGTCCAGGCGGTTGCCAGGAGTCAACACTGACTCGAAGGCACCCCCCCCACATGAACTAATATGAATGTTCTTCATCTTTATACCCATGATAGCAATAAATTCCCTTGAAAATAGGTGCTGGCACCAGGTGTTCTACTAATGTTTTGTAGACCAGAGTAAGCATCAAAATGATGTAGAAGAAATGCATCCTATCTTACTGCTATTTTTAAAGCAGACATGTCTTTACACAGGTATCTGCAGAAGCCTGAAAAACGATGTGCTGGTTAATGAATAATAGAAAGATTATGTGCTCATGCATGACCCAAAGCAGTTCTTCTGAGCCCTTTTCTGAAGCTGGTGCAGCCTGATCCTGTGATTTCCTGCTGCTGTAAGAGCAGCCCCTTTGCTGTTGTACTTCTAATGATATATCCAACAATGTCTGAATTACCTAATGAAATACTGTACATACCTAAAACAACTTCAAAATTCAGAAGAAGCAACATTGAGGACTAGGGAGAAAAAGATCAGAGCAGAAATTTCACCCCATCTAGCTATTGGACAGGCTTCCAAATTCTGCACATTTTTTTTTTGTTGGAACTTCTCTTCAATCATGTATTCCTTTCTAGGTAAAACCATTTGCAAGGCTCCCAGTGGCTGGTTCTGCACATTCCCAAAATGAGGATCAGTGTGCTAAGGTGGTAACAAATTCATACAAATTAATTTCACTCAGAAAAGGAGCAGCAGATTATTAAAGATCCTCAACCCAAATCCTTGCCTAACACTTCCCTATCTTAGTGAATACATAATATCAATAACAGCTCAATGATCAGTATTATTATTATTATTTATCAAATTTTTATCACTGCCCATCTCCTCCCGAGGAGGGGATGCAATTCAATTACAAATGCAATAAATATAAATATAAGTACACAATAAAAATATAAAACATGATAAAATCCAGATGGCAGATGGTTCTCTATCAGTCCGTGAGTATAAAGGGTTATTTTAGGGCCGTTCTAGGGGGCTAGCCATCCCCAGGAATGACTATTTTCCTTCCCGCTCCAGGCATGTTGGCAAAACCAGGTTTTTAATTTTTTGTGGAAGTCCAGGAGAGAGGGGGCCTGTCTTATCTCTGGGGGAAGAATGTTCCAGAGGGCAGGAGCTACTGCAGAGAAGGCATGCTTCTGAGACTCCACCAGATGGAAATCTTTTACAGATGGGGTCCGTAACATGCCCTCTCTGCATGACTGGGTGGGACAGGTCGATGTGATGGCGATGAGACGGTCCCAAAGGTAACCTGGACCCATGCCATGTAGGGCTTTAAAGGTCATAACCAACACCTTGAATTGGATCTGGAAGCAGACTGGGACCCAGTGCAGCTCGCGTAGCAAAGGTGTTATATGTGCCTTCCTTGAGGCACCCAAAATTGCCCGTGCGGCTGCATTCTGGATCAGCTGTAGCTTCCGTATATTTTTCAAGGTTAGCCCCATGTAGAGCGCATTACAGTAGTCTGTGTGGGAGATAACCAGGGCATGAGTGACCGTTCGAAGGGCCTTTTGGTCCAGGAAAGGGCGTAACTGGCGCACAACACAAAGTTGAGCAAAGTATCCTGGCTTTACTACAAGACTGGATGGAGAACCAGGGATATCCTTATTCACACAATGTTTCCTTAATTATACATGTCCCTATTCTCAATTTCATTCTTTTGCTTGAAGATCCTCTGGCATTAAAATGAACTGGGATTTAAAAGCTGAACCATTCCAATGTTGTATTAATTTGTGTAATCTAGCTGACAGATTGTTTAAGCTTGTTGGTTGCCTCTGGGAACTCCATGGCTAGTGTTCAAAGATCCATGGATACTATGGAGTTTTCCAGTGCTGTAGTTCCAATTAAGCACTCTAGATAATAATTTCTGGACCAATTGGTGCTGAACCAACACAACACAAAATTATCATAGCTAACAAGTACCTTTAGGCAAAATATTATATTAACTTACTTAAGAGTACATCCCATTCAACTCAATGGAATTTGTTTGTCTCTCTGGGTTCAAACTTGTTAAACCCCCAAAATAAGTCAGCAAATACAATTGTTATCTTTATTTATTTATTTATTTGTCAAATTTCTCAGCCGCCCATCTCGTACACGACGACTCTGGGTGGCTTACAGAGAATAAAATAACAATCAATAAAACACTACATGACTTGTTCACATGACTTGTTATACTGAAACAAATAAAACTATATCAGACTATCATGTGATGGCCTGGTCAACATGCAAAGACAAGGGCTGGGTTTGTACAACACACTGAAGCACAAACTACCAAATCTTTGCCATGTATATGCATATCTTTTATTCTTTCTCTTTTTTGTGCCTTTGAGTAGTCTTGACTCCTGGTGACTCCCTGGACAAGCCCCTGCAGTTTTCTTGGCAGTGTTTTCAGAAGCAGTTTGCCATTGCCATCTTCTTAAGGCTGAGAGAGAGTGACTGGCCCAAGGTCAACCAGCTGGTTATGTGCCTAAAGTGGGTCTAGAAGTGATGGTCTTCCAGTTTCTAGCCTGGTGCCTTAACCACTACACCAAACTGGCTCCCAATATCTGTATATTTTATGTGTGTGCAATGCTTAAACCAGTATTTCTCAACCTCGGCAACTTTAAGATATGTGGACTTCAACTCCTGGAATTCCCCAGCCAGCATGCTGGCTGGGGAATTCTGGGAGTTGAAGTCCACATATCTTAAAGTTGCCGAGGTTGAGAAACACTGGCTTAAACTGTTGGAATAGGACTGGGGAGATCCTAGCTCAGGTGCACCTTCATAGAAGCTCAATGAGTAAATTTAAGCCAATCACCATTTAGCACAACCTACATTATAGGAGTAAAATAGCTGAGAAAAGAATAACATGCACACACACACAATACAACACAGATTCACACTGAGGATATGTTAAACTGAATGTCCTTTCATACTTGTAACCATGTAAAGGTGTTGTATGAACCCAGTTGCTTTGTTCCATGGAAAACTTGTAAGATCTCAATAAAGTGGGTCCCTCTAGATATACTGGCCCACCAACCCCATGGTTTGTGGTCAGATATAATGGGAGCTGTAGATCAAAACACGTGGAGAGGGCAGATCGAGGAATGTTGTTCTAGTCAGATTGTCAGTTAAGCAAGAAACATTTCTATCAAATTCACATTTGTTTCCAGGAAACAAAAAAGAATGAGATAATTACAGCCACATTCTACTGGTAAATTAAAAAAAAACAGAGAGGCTAAACACAGCACATGAATTATTCATGTCATATTATTTACTTATTTCTCATTGCATGATAGGGTTTTTGGCATCTTTTCTTTCATTAGATTGATACTGCCTCCTGTTGACTTTCTGCTGTGATCCTACTAACCCTTGTGCAAGCAAAGCCAGTTGTCAGATCAAACCCAGTGCCTAGCAGAAAGAGTTCCTCCATGTTTACATTTAAATTTAGAAATCAAATATACATTTGCTTGGCCTCTTCACAAAAGGCTAAAATTCAGTTTGGGAAAATGTCTGTGTACAGAGAGAATCAATGGTTGCACCTCCCCTGACTCCAGATAATAGATATTTTCTGCCTCTGTATATCCTTCCAAAGAATCAAACATTCAAGCTGCCTTCTCCTGTGCTGAGAATCCAGAATGTATTCCATTTTGAACTGCTCTTGCCCTCCTACTGAGATAGAAGAAGAATGGGATGCTTGAGAAAGGTGCATAATGGGCAAGGAAGGAGATCCTGAACCAGGAGGAAACATGGAAAAACTGCCTGTCTCTTCAGTGAGGGCCGAAGCTGCATTGTAAGACCACTGTACTGACTTGTGCTCCCACAATTCCAATAAATATAGCATCCAGTTTCTTAGACGGTTGAGAATTGGGGATATTTTGGTGGACAACCATATGCAATTTTCAATAAAGAAGGGAAGGACTTCCTTGCAGTGATGATTAGCAGAGAGCAATCAGCGGCCTTGGCCTTGTCTAGCTGTTCATGAAGGAGTCACTGAACTCCATGAGGCTTCTGAAGAAGGTTTCAAGGGATGGGTGTGGGCTGGGAGACATTAGGAAAAAAATGAAGTTGGAAGCTATAAGTAGGCTGAAAGGGTGACAGCCAAGTGAAGGCATGAGTGCATTTGTTATAAACATAATAAAGCTGTGAGTAAAAGTTCCTGGTAATAGCCTTGCTGAAATTTTACATACCAATGAAGGCACTGCTCCAAGGTTGTATTGATCCTCTCAATCTTCCTATCTGACCATGGCTCATACAGTAGTCCAAGAAAAGGTGGAGCTACACATTCAATAGTTGGAAATAAAAACAGGCCATGGATTATGGATCTCTGTTAGAAATCAAGCCATTGGACAAGCTTTGGTTTTGAAAAATGTATTGAATAACAGATGGGCCATTTCAGGGCTGAAGGAGAAGCCACAACAGGGAATTTAGTGGGTCATTTTAGATAAAAGATAACTAATGAACTGGATCAGTAAGGGATTGCACAGTTTGCAGCCACTTCAGTCATCAGGCTTATTAAAAACATGCTTTATCTCATTTGGAAGATAAATTATACAGCCTGAGAGAGATATACAGTTTATTTTGAGCAAGAAATGCAGTAAACCTCTTTGGATTTCCCTCATATTTGACTGATAAGGAAGGAGGCACCCAGGGCCAAACTATTGCTGCTGCTACTGTAGTAGTTTCTACTAGGGCACTGCTGGGATAGACTAAGACCATCTAACATGGTGTGGGTTCTATTCCTGGATAACTGGTTTATGATCTGGACTAGCTAGTCCATCTAGGTAGCCACCTATGTTGATACTGGAACAAGACATTGGAAGAAATGGGTCAGTAGCCATTGTTCTGACTTTCTAGCAGGCATGAAAAGTGAAGAGAGGGCAAACCAGCTGTCAGGTCTTTTGGCCTGAAGCTTCCCAGATGTTCAACATGGCTTCTGTTGTTGTTTATTCGTTCAGTCGTTTCCGACTCTTCGTGACTTCATGGACCAGTCCACGCCAGAGCTTCCTGTCGGCCGTCACCATCCCCAGCTCCCCAATGGTTGAGTCTGTCACCTCCAGAATATCATCCATCCATCTTGCCCTTGGTCGGCCCCTCTTCCTTTTGCCTTCCACTTTCCCTAGCATCAGCTTCTTCTCCAAGGTATCCTGTCTTCTCATTATGTGGCCAAAGTACTTGAGTTTTGCCTTTAATATCATTCCCTCAAGTGAGCAGTCTGGCTTTATTTCCTGGAGTATGGACTGGTTTGATCTTCTTGCAGTCCAAGGCACTCTCAGAATTTTCCTCCAACACCACAGTTCAAAAGCATCTATCTTCCTTCGCTCAGCCTTCCTTATGGTCCAGCTCTCACAGCCATAGGTTACTACAGGGAATACCATTGCTTTAACTATGCGGACCTTTGTTGTCAGTGTGATGTCTCTGCTCTTAACTATTTTATCAAGATTTGCCATTGCTCTCCTCCCAAGAAGTAGACGTCTTCTGATTTCCTGGCTGCAGTCAGCGTCTGCAGTAATCTTTGCGCCTAGAAATACAAAGTCTGTCACTGCCTCCACTTTTTCTCCCTCTATTTGCCAGTCATCAATCAAGCTCGTTGCCATAATCTTGGTTTTTTTGAGGTTTAACTGCAACCCAGCTTTTGCACTTTCTTCTTTCACCTTCGTCATAAGGCTCCTCAACTCCTCCTCGCTTTCAGCCATCAAAGTGGTATCATCTGCATATCTGAGATTGTTAATGTTTCTTCCAGCGATTTTAACTCCAGCCTTGGATTCCTCAAGCCCAGCACGTTGCATGATGTGTTCTGCGTACATGTTGAATAGGTAGGGTGAGAGTATACAGCCCTGCCGTACTCCTTTCCCAATCTTAAACCAGTCCGTTGTTCCGTGCTCTGTTCTTACCGTTGCTACTTGGTCTTTATACAGATTCCTCAGGAGGCAGACAAGATGACTTGGTATCCCCATACCACCAAGAACTTGCCACAATTTGTTATGATCCACACAGTCAAAGGCTTTGAATTCGAATTTGAAAGGCTTTAGAATAGTCAATAAAACAGAAATAGATGTTTTTCTGAAATTCCCTGGCTTTCTCCATTATCCAGCGGATATTGGCAATTTGGTCTCTAGTTCCTCTGCCTTTTCTAAACCCAGCTTGTACATCTGGCAATTCTCGCTCCATGAATTGCTGGAGTCTACCTTGCAAGATCTTGAGCATTACCTTACTGGCATGTGAAATAAGTGCCACTGTTCGATAGTTTGAACATTCTTTAGTGCTTCCCTTTTTTGGTATGGGGATATAAGTTGATTTTTTCCAATCTGATGGCCATTCTTGTGTTTTCCAAATTTGCTGGCATATGGCATGCATCACCTTGACAGCATCATCTTGCAAGATTTTAAACAGTTCAGCTGGGATACCATCGTCTCCTGCTGCCTTGTTATTAGCAATGCTTCTTAAGGCCCATTCAACCTCACTCTTCAGGATGTCTGGCTCTAACTCACTGACCACACCGTCAAAGCTATCTCCAATATTATTATCCTTCCTATACAGATCTTCCGTATATTCTTGCCACCTTTTCTTGATCTCTTCTGCTTCTGTTAGGTCCTTACCATCTTTGTTTTTGATCATACCCATTTTTGCCTGGAATTTACCTCCGATGTTTCTAATTTTCTGGAAGCGGTCTCTTGTCCTTCCTATTCTATTGTCTTCTTCCACTTCCGCACATTGCTTGTTTAAAAATAATTCTTTATCTCTTCTGGCTAACCTCTGGAATTTTGCATTTAATTGGGCATATCTCCCCCTATCACTGTTGCCTTTTGCTTTCCTTCTTTCTTGGGCTACTTCCAGTGTTTCAGCAGACAGCCATCTTGCCTTCTTGGTTTTCTTTTTCTTTGGGACGTTTTTTGTTGCCGCCTCCTGAACAATGTTGCGAACTTCTGTCCATAGTTCTTCTGGGACCCTATCTAGTCCCTTAAATCTATTCTTCACCTCCACTGCATATTCCTTAGGAATATTAGTGAGCTCATATCTAACTGATCTGTGGGTCTTCCCTATTCTCTTTAGTCTGATTCTAAATTTTGCAATAAGAAGTTCGTGATCTGAACTACAGTCAGCTCCAGGTCTTGTTTTTACCGACTGTATAGATGTCCGCCACCTTTGGCTGCAAAGGATGTAGTCAATCTGATTTCGGTGTCGACCATCTGGTGAAGTCCATGTATAAAGTCGTCTTTTAGGTTGTTGGAAGAGAGTGTTTGTTATGCACAGTGAGTTGTCTTGGCAAAATTCTATCAGCCTATGTCCTGCTTCATTTTGTTCTCCCAGACCATGCTTGCCTGTAATTCCAGGTGTCGTCTGACTACCCACCTTAGCATTCCAGTCTCCTGTAATGAAAATAACATCTCTTTTTGGTGTATTATCTAGTAGGTGCTGCAGATCCTCATAGAACTGATCTGCTTCTTCAGCATCTGTGGTTGGGGCGTATATTTGGATCACTGTGATGTTAAATGGCTTACCCTGAATTCGAATTGAGATCATTCTATCGTTTTTTGGATTGTATCCAAGCACTGCTTTAGCCACTTTATTATTAATTATGAAGGCTACTCCATTTCTTCTGTGTTCCTCTTGTCCACAGTAGTAGATCTGGTGGTCATCTGATGTGAAGTGGCCCATCCCAGTCCATTTCAGTTCACTGACACCTAAAATGTCTATATTTAATCTTGACATCTCACCAATAACCACATCCAATTTGCCCTGGCTCATAGATCTTACATTCCAGGTTCCTATGGTGTGTTGATCTTTAGAACATCGGATTCGTCGTTCACCACCAGCACCCTCGGCCGCTAGCCGTCCTTTCGGCTTTGAGCTAGCTGCGTCATCACATCTGGGGCTAGTTGAATGTATCCTCTGTTCCTCCCCAGTAGCATTTTGACCATCTTCCGACCTGGGAGTCCCATCTTCCGATGGTATACCGACATATCTTTGGTTGTACTGATCCATTTAGTTTTCACGGCAAGAATACTGGGGTGGGTTGCCATTACCTTCCCCAGGGATCGTATTTAGTCTGACCTCTCTGCCACGACCTTCCCGTCTTGGGTGTCCCTTCATGGTTTAGCTCATGGTTTCATTGAGGTGCTCAAGCTCCAGCACCACGACAAGGTAACGATCTCCTTTGCTGGAGGTTCAACATGGCACAACTAGGTAAAAATCCATATTTCATTAGAATGAAGAAACTTAAAACAGTGGATTACCCTCTGTTAACATGTGGTGGAGTCCTGCCTAACACCACTGCAGGTAAATCCAGTGCTTCTTTTCCCCATCTTTCCATGGTTTTACAGGCACCTTGGTTTCTATTTTTCAGATGTGGAGCTAGGCAACAGTTGAAAGTTGACATCATTACCATTCCTGCCTTGTGAAACTCTAGCTCCCAGTGCATCTCCCACACCAACTTGAGCTGACCTTGAAAGTTAAGCAGGATTGGTCCTGGGTATTAATGGATGGGAGACTCCAATGCTAAACTGGGAAGTTGATAAAACATCCTAGAAGAAGGAAACAGGAAACTCTTCCATGTTATTACTAAGAAAGCTATATAGACCTGTCCATACAGTCACCAGCAACTGAGCTTAATAGGATTTCAAGTGAAGAGAAGTAAGGGTTAACCCCATCCCACACACCTTGAGAGGGAGATGGGTGGGATATAAATATGATAGATAAATAAATTGTGGCCTAAAAATTTGATCGCCCCCCCCCCCCAGTGGTTGGAAGAATCACTGATGGATATCAATGGCACCTTCCTTCCTGGGGCTAAAATCTGGGGTGTGTGTCTACATATGTTTGTATTATTTTATTTTCATTGAGACCACAGTAGTAGAAGAAATGTATCATGATTCTGACAAGCATCAGCAGTCCATAAAGTTATTAATTATGCAAGAAAGAGAACCGCATTGTATTTGTTCGATGGATATAAGTATTTTCATCAAGCAAATAATTAAGATAACTGCAATTGCAAATCTGAACGCTAAGGAATGACTATACTGCTTGAATACAACCAATCTCTAAACATAACAGAATTAATTTTAACAGAGATAAATACAAAGTTCTTCATATAGGAAAAAGAAATCAAATGCATGTGTACAGGATAGAGGAAGTTTGTCTCGGCAGTAGTACAGTTAACAAACAAAAAGAAAACAAGCCTATAGACTTTTAGCCTATCACAAGCTAAATTTTAAATCAACAGTGTTAAGTGGTTTCAGAATGCTTGAGTTGTGCTTGCTTTGAACATTATTTAAAAGTGTTTTGAACTTGGTTTGAGTATAATACCTCTCCATTACTCGGTAAAGCAAAGTCTCTTCTTACAGGTTTCCAGAAAAGATGGTGTTGCTTTAGTATGTGAGATGGGTGGCTAAATCAATCAATCAATCAATCAATCAATCAATCAATCAAGCCTTTCCCTCTTGTCCCTAACTACAGCACAAACATGTCCTGGCAACATCATTTTTCTGCTATGTCTCCATGATACCTCTGTCATCTCACCCCCAGCCTATGAGTGAGACAGCCTTCATGTCTGGTGATGTCTGGTGTTAGAACAGCCACCACACTGTCCAAGGCCAGCTTCAGAGCTTCATAGGCTTTGTCATTCATTACCTTTGACTTCCCTGTCAATGACTGGGAACACAGGCAATAGAGGTAGGACGGCAATGGAGTCAGCAAATTTTGGGCTGGAATGCTTTTCTGCTGATGCAAGTATGGTAGATAGCACTTGAACTCAGCTTGGGCAAAAGGCCTTTTGTGAGATTCTTGAAGGAGCCACACTTTTCAAGCTTTGTACAGCAGCTCGAAAAATATGGGCTGTTTTAATATATAGCAGAGCAATGCTTGTTGGAAGTCCACAGCAATTCTCATTTTCAAAAACAATCCTGTCAACTTCCCCAGAGAAGTCTCCAAGTCACAGAAAACAATAGTCTCACTTCAACTGAAGGTTCAAGCAGGGGAGAACAAGAGAAGGTTCAATCCACAGGATGACAGATATTGCAGTCAGATCACTCTTACAACCAACAGTCACATTCTATTCTGCATTGGTGAAACCCCATTTTGAGTATTGTGTCCAGTTTTGGGCACACATTTTAAAAAGGCTTCAGAAGGGGATGGATAGTGGGAAGGGGAACAAGAATGTTGAGAGGATTGAAAACTAAGACTAAACATGGAGTGACTGAAGGAATTGAATTCAGACTTCAGAAAATATAACAGGAACGGGAACAAAAACACTTTCCAAGTATTTGAATGGGTGTCCTCCAGAAGAAGGTCCATAGTGTAGAAAATGGAATAATGGCTTTAAGTGAGAGGTAGGCAAATTCTATGCTAGAATTTAAATAAAATTAAATAAAATGCTGATGTGGAAAGAGGAAGGCAAAAGGAAGAGGGGCCGACCAAGGGCAAGATGGATGGATGATATTCTGGAGGTGATGGACTCGACCATGGGGGAGCTGGGGATGGCGATGGCTGACAGGAAGCTCTGGCATGGGCTGGTCCATGAAGTCACGAAGAGTTGGAAGCGACTGAATGAATAAACAAAAACAAGGCAAATTCTGATTCAATGCTCACAAAATTTCCTAATGGTGAGTGGAACCACTCATCTAGAAGAATGCAGGGAGTTCTCCACTTCATTGGGGGTCTTCAAGCATAAGCTGGACAGATAGTTGCAATGGTTGGCTTAATCTGGATTTCTTCAGACAGTTATTTATTTTTATTCCTTTGTTAGATTTATATCCTACCTTTCCTCCAAGAGCTAGTTGTAGCTTACCTGTGAATCACACTTCATTTGATCCCCACAACAGCAGCCCTTTGAAGTAGGTTGGAGGACTGGCCAGAGTGTTTGGTCCAGAGCCATCCAGTGAACTTTCATGACTGAGGGTAGAACCTAGGTCCCCATTTCTTATCCAACACCCTAAGCACCACACTCTATACTTTTTAGAGTAATCTCCAAATTGATATTCCCTAGCTGCCAAAATGCATATTTTGTAGAGTTGAGTCCGGCTTATTTATTTATGAACTGACTCCATTTATGTCTGTTCATGTCTTTGCTATGTTGAACTGCCTCTGCACTTCTGCCTTTCTTTTCACTGTTTCCTGCTTCTAGGCCTTGGATGAGGCTTCTTGGAAGCCTCCAGGTGGTGTACAGTACAGCCACCTGAAGTAGATTACACTAGCTAAGATATACATCTGAAGCATAATAATTTATGCAAAGCTATATGCTAAATCACAGCCAATTAAGATCATGCCTAACTATAAGTTATCAAGCCCCATGATTCATAATTAAAGCATTTAACTTATATAGTTGTAGACAAATAGAGACCACATTGGAGAATACAATCATTTAAGTGAGTGAAGTCAATTTCTAACCATTAAGGAACCGATCTGTAGCACATGCTTGGGAGACTCTGGGGAACATGAGGCGTGTGACAAATACGGAGATGGAATGTTTAGCATTAATTAAATTGGCAGGTAATTATTCACAAATGCTCAAAGAATTGTAACGAACTGGGAAGCTGTTGTTTGCCAAATCTTTTTTTCCAGTGATGGAGGAGATGGCTAACCTAAAGAAAAGAATGAGAAAACCATTCCTAAGGCAGGCTCCCGATGTCTCTGATCATAGCTCCCATAAGCCACAGACTTCATGGCTAATGGTCAGGGATTATGGGGACTGATATCCATAGTATCTGGAGCCCATCAGGTTGTTAAATCCTGCTCTAAGAAAGGGGAAGGACAAGTCTAATGAGAAGGATCTAATTAAAATTGGAGTGACCATATGTTGGTAAAAATTATCATGCTGGCAATTGTTCCCCTGTCAAAATGTTGCCCTCAAGTGGCTTAACTATTATGACCAGCAAAATGTAGAAGAGGACACTGACAGTAATTCTAATAGAGCTTCTTTCCTGTTGACTCATAGTCTCCTTTCCACTTTTCTCCAGGCTCACAATATGCTGACTAATCCTTTGGCCAAATAAAATAAGATGATGTATGATGAAGGCTTTCATGGCCGGAGTTCGATGGCTGTTGTGGGTCTTCCGGGCTGTGTGGCTGTGTTCTGGAAGTTGTGGTTCCTAACATTTTGCCAGCATCTGTGGCCAGCATCTTCAGAGGGCAGGAGCACAGACAGAAGCGAAATCTCTGTGCCCAGGTAGAGTGGCAATGGTTTGTTTGTTTTCTATTTATAGAGCTAAGTTATAGGAGATTAGGTGGGGTTTTTTTTGTTGTGTTGAAATGTTAACGAGTGGCTGATGAGCGTGATTAGCATGTTCATTGTGAGAAGTATTCATTGGGATCCATTGGGACAAGATTGATACCAGATCCTACAGAAAAATGGAAAAGGACATCATTGACTACACAAACAGACAAAAGCAAAAATTCAACAAATGCCAAAACAGTCAACCAAAAGCGTGATACTTCACGCATTGTCATCAATTTTACAGAACGCCTACTCTCTCCTGAAGAAACCTCCATCCTAAGCAAAGGAGGAAACTTTGCAATCACACCCACCAGAATTCCGGTGGAAGATATAATTGCCAATGTGGAATCAGCCATTCACCAACGGCCGGAGGAAGAAGCAGAAGAAATAAGGGGTGAAGTGGCAAGAATCCTAAAGAAAGCAAAGCCCCCCACCAGCAACATTACTAAGAAGGAGAGAAACGCCATAGAGACCCTCAATTCGGACCCAGACATCATCATCCTTCCAGCGGACAAAGGCAACGCCACAGTAATTATGAACACAGATGAATACAAAGACAAAATCAGAGAACTACTAGACCCCACCACATACAGAACAATAAGACGGGATCCGACCAACAAAATCATGAAGCAAACCAACACACTGATAAAGAGCTCCACCCTGCATCCCAACATACTACAACATATTTGCAAGACAGAAGCTCTCTCACCAAGACTATACGGACTCCCCAAAATCCACAAAGACTCGATCCCACTCAGACCCATTGTAAGTGCCATTGGCTCCCCAACATATGAATTATCCAAACATTTGGCAACCCTTTTACAAACCCACATCGGACAGACTCCATCACACATCAAAGACTCAGGACACTTCATCAACAAAATCAGCACCCTAAAACTCAACCACACAGACAAACTGGTCAGCTTTGACGTGGTATCCCTGTTTACCAAGGTACCAGTAAGGGACACCCTGGCACTCATCAAGCAAATATTCCCAGAAGACATTACAGCTTTATTTCAACACTGCCTAACAACTAGTTAATTTCAATGGGAGAATGAGTTCTACGAACAGATGGATGGCGTTGCCATGGGAAGCCCCCTGAGCCCAGTCATAGCAAACTTTTACATGGAACATTTTGAAAAACAGGCTTTGGAATCGGCTCCCATTACACCAACAGTCTGGTTCCGGTTCGTGGATGACACCTTCGCAATTTGGAGTCATACTGAAGAAGAACTGGAGAAATTTCTGGACCACCTAAATGGCATCCACCCCAATATACGTACAATTCACTATGGAAAAAGAAACTGACTCAGAATTTTCCTCCAACACCACAGTTCAAAAGCATCTATCTTCCTTTGTTCAGCCTTCCTTATGGTCCAGCTCTCACAGCCATAGGTTACTACAGGGAATACCATTGCTTTCACTATGCGGACCTTTGTTGTCAGTGTGATGTCTCTGCTCTTAACTATTTTATCAAGATTTGCCATTGCTCTCCTCCCAAGAAGTAGACGTCTTCTGATTTCCTGGCTGCAGTCAGCGTCTGCAGTAATCTTTGCACCTAGAAATACAAAGTCTGTCACTGCCTCCACTTTTTCTCCCTCTATTTGCCAGTTATCAATCAAGCTGGTTGCCATAATCTTGGTTTTTTTCAGGTTTAACTGCAACCCAGCTTTTGCACTTTCTTCTTTCACCTTCATCATAAGGCTCCTCAACTCCTCCTCACTTTCAGCCATCAAAGTGGTATCATCTGCATATCTGAGATTGTTAATGTTTCTTCCAGCGATTTTAAATCCAGCCTTGGATTCCTCAAGCCCAGCACGTCGCATGGTGCATTCTGCGTACAGGTTGAATAGGTAGGGTGAGAGTATACAACCCTGCCGTACTCCTTTCCCAATCTTAAACCAGTCCGTTGTTCCGTGCTCTGTTCTTATCGTTGCTACTTGGTCGTTATACAGATTCCTCAGGAGGCAGACAAGATGACTTGGTATCCCCATACCACCAAGAACTTGCCACAATTTGTTATGATCCACACAGTCAAAGGCTTTAGAATAGTCAATAAAACAGAAATAGATGTTTTTCTGAAACTCCCTGGCTTTCTCCATTATCCAGCGGATATTGGCAATTTGGTCTCTAGTTCCTCTGCCTTTTCTAAACCCAGCTTGTACATCTGGCAATTCTCGCTCCATGAATTGTTGGAGTCTACCTTGCAAGATCTTGAGCATTACCTTACTGGCATGTGAAATAAGTGCCACTGTTCGATAGTTTGAACATTCTTTAGTGCTTCCCTTTTTTGGTATGGGGATATAAGTTGATTTTTTCCAATCTGATGGCCATTCTTGTGTTTTCCAAATTTGCTGGCATATGGCATGCATCACCTTGACAGCATCATCTTGCAAGATTTTAAACAGTTCAGCTGGGATACCGTCGTCTCCTGCTGCCTTGTTATTAGCAATGCTTCTTAAGGCCCATTCAACCTCACTCTTCAGGATGTCTGGCTCTAACTCACTGACCACACCATCAAAGCTATCTCCAATATTATTATCCTTCCTATACAGATCTTCCGTATATTCTTGCCACCTTTTCTTGATCTCTTCTGCTTCTGTTAGGTCCTTACCATCTTTGTTTTTGATCATAACCATTTTTGCCTGGAATTTACCTCCGAGGTTTCTAATTTTCTGGTAGTGGTCTCTTGTCCTTCCTATTCTACTGTCTTCTTCCACTTCCGCACATTGTTTGTTTAAAAATAATTCCTTATCTCTTCTGGCTAACCTCTGGAATTTTGCATTTAATTGGGCATATCTCCCCCTATCACTGTTGCCTTTTGTCCTGGTTCAGCCCTTGCCCCAGGGCTTCAGCCAGGAGTCAGAGGATGAGCTGCCCCTGTGGGACTTCCAGGGGACTGACCCAGAGGCAGCCCCAGAGGCAGGCATGGCTCCTGAAGCAGGGAGGCAGGATAGTCAGGAGGCAGCTGCAGCTGAACCAACAGAAGAACAAGCCAGGGATGAGGGTTTGCCCCCGCCCTCTGCTCAGCAGCTACCTGTGACCCACACACCTGACAGCTCTTCAGAATCTCCAAAGAGGCAGTGCCGAAGGAGTGCATGCTTCGTCTTAAAGGAAAAACACCAGAGTGCAAGATTAGCTGCCAGAGACCTCTGGAGAGCAGAGCTGGAGTCTTTGCAGGATTTGGCTGGCAGCTCTTGAGCTGACCATAAATTAAGCAGCAGGCAGGCAGAACCCTCTGAGGGAGCAAAGTAGTTTATGGCTACGTGAATCTCTGCTGGACCTTGTTACCTGTTTCTTGTTACCTTGAACCTCGGTTGGACTATTGGCATTCTACTCTCTGGACTCCTGACTCGGCTTGGATATATCGTGGACCTGCTTGTGCTTACCCTTGGACTTGGCTCTGGACTGGACCCTCTCTGGCGTTTGAATCCTCTGGTACGGACTTCTGACTCTCTCTCTCTCGCCTGCTCCTACAACTGTTGATTTATTGCCGGCAGCATTCCTCAGCCGGGGAAGTGTTTCTGGCTGCTGGCTTATCTCTGAACTGTGTGAAATCCGATACCCTGGCTGTAACCCATGACACCTTTTGCTTTCCTTCTTTCTTGGGCTACTTCCAGTGTCTCAGCAGACAGCCATCTTGCCTTCTTGGTTTTCTTTTTCTTTGGGACGTTTTTTGTTGCTGCCTCCTGAACAATGTTGCGAACTTCTGTCCATAGTTCTTCCGGGACCCTATCTACTAAATCGAGTCCTTTAAATCTATTCTTCACCTCCACTGCATATTCCTTAGGAATATTAGTGAGCTCATATCTAACTGATCTGTGGGTCTTCCCTATTCTCTTTAGTCTGATTCTAAATTTTGCAATAAGAAGTTCGTGATCTGAACTACAGTCAGCTCCAGGTCTTGTTTTTACCGACTGTATAGATGTCCGCCACCTTTGGCTGCAAAGGATGTAGTCAATCTGATTTCGGTGTCGACCATCTGGTGAAGTCCATGTATAAAGTCGTCTTTTAGGTTGTTGGAAGAGAGTGTTTGTTATGCACAGTGAGTTGTCTTGGCAAAATTCTATCAGCCTATGTCCTGCTTCATTTTGTTCTCCCAGACCATGCTTGCCTGTAATTCCAGGTGTCGTCTGACTACCCACCTTAGCGTTCCAGTCTCCTGTAATGAAAATAACATCTCTTTTTGGTGTATTATCCAGTAGGTGCTGCAGATCCTCATAGAACTGATCTACTTCTGCTTCTTCAGCATCTGTGGTTGGGGCGTATATTTGGATCACTGTGATGTTAAATGGCTTACCCTGAATTCGAATTGAGATCATTCTATCATTTTTGGATTGTATCCAAGCACTGCTTTAGCCACTTTATTATTAATTATGAAGGCTACTCCATTTCTTCTGTGTTCCTCTTGTCCACAGTAGTAGATCTGGTGGTCATCTGATGTGAAGTGGCCCATTCCAGTCCATTTCAGTTCACTGACACCTAAAATGTCTATATTTAATCTAGCCATCTCACCAATAACCACATTGAATTTGCCCTGGCTCATAGATCTTACATTCTAGGTTCCTATGGTGTGTTGATTTTTAGAACATCGGATTCGTCGTTCACCACCAGCACCGTCGGCCACTAGCCGTCCTTTCGGCTTTGAGCTAGCTGCGTCATCACATCTGGGGCTAGTTGAACTTATCCTCTGTTCCTCCCCAGTAGTATTTTGACCATCTTCCAACCTGGGAGTCCCATCTTCCGATGGTATACCAACATATCTCTGGTTGTACTGATCCATTTAGTTTTCACGGCAAGAATACTGGGGTGGGTTGCCGTTACCTTCCCCAGGGATCGTATTTAGTCTGACCTCTCTGCCACGACCTTCCCATCTTGGGTGTCCCTTCATGGTTTAGCTCATGGTTTCATTGAGGTGCTCCAGCACCACGACAAGGTAACAATCTCCTTTGCTGGAGGACAGAATTATATGACCACAAAAATCCATAGCCAACTATTGGTTGCCCCCAAACATCATGCACCCTACAAACACAAGGCTTTATGGAAAAGCATGCTCTTAACAGCTTTGGTAAATATCAACAAGATAGCAGCCATTCTAAATTTGTGTGTGTGTGGGCGCGCGTGCAGGATAATCCAGAGCAATGGGGCCATGATCAAGAAGGCCTGATCTGGGCTTCCATACTCCTAACATCTCACTGAGTGACTCTCAGCAAGCCCTCTCAGCTGATATTTTTTATTTATTTATTGTTCATATTTCTATCACCGCTCATCTCCCCAGATGGGGGTCTCTGGGAGGTTATGTACTAGACAGGTATATTCTACCTGGAGAAGATGTCCCAACAACAACAACAACAACAAAGACCAAGCCATGCAGGGCTTTATAGGTAATAATCAGGACCATGAATTAGACTCAAAGGATTTCTCACAACTAATGTAGCTCCCACAATATTGTGATTTTCTGCTGTACCTGCTCTCATTAGTTAATGGCATTCAGCTTCATCATGTGCCTTCTGAATGGAATCTGTTTTTCATGTCATGAGTTAAGGAATACAGATAGGAATGTTCCACCCATCCTAACTTTAACATCCTTCCAAACTATATCCCATGCTTTCCATGTTTGTCCTGAAAATGTCTCTGGTTTCTGCTAACCCTTCCAGTGACACTTTGGTAAATTAACAAAAGCTTTTACACTAGTATGCCACAGGAGGGAAGTGTAGGAATTCCAGAGGGGTTCCCTCTCCCCACATACACAGAGAAAATAAGTGCCTAACAGTTTAAATTTTATTTTTATCTAGTTAATGGATTATAAATGACACATAATTATTTTCTCTCTGAAAATCATGTTAATTTTCAGGAGAAAATGCATGGTGGTAGAATTAGCTAGTGAAATGTGATAATGTAATACTGTTTATTGGGAAAACAGCTTTCTTAATCCACCATAAGTAATTTCTATCAATCCATTCACAGGTGATAGAGCAGCATTAATATGAATGCACTTTGCCCTCTGGGCAGAAAATATGCTGAGGAACAGCTCAAAAAAGAATATGTCTGCGATTATTTGGGATGGAGCTTCACCAAAGCAAAGTTTTCAGATTTGCCAGTTGAAACAGTGTGGTGGGTTTTACAAAGGATTCCTGATGAATTTGTGAGTGATGGGAGGGTGTACATTTTAGAGTGCAACTGAAACACATCCATCTAATGTGCAGGTGATAGCCCTTGAGTAAAAAATATTCATAAAATGCACACATTTTTAGCTGTTGAGACTGGCTCCTTAGTAGAATATTTGTAATTACACTGCTCTTCCAACATTCACCTAGAATGAACACATGTGGGGCTGCAAATCCACTGTCTTCATGCTGGGGTCTATATCCAGTGGGTCAGTCATCCTTTATAAAGCTTTTCTAGTTCCTCTGTGAGTCACTTATTTGGGGGACAAGTAGGATTTTTTTGGATCTACATGGTTGGCCTTTGGGTAGATCTTTTTTTTTTTGCTACTCCAATTTGTTTGCTTTTCTGGCATTTTACTTTTTAAACACTTAGTCCTCTGCAACTGAGGTCCTCAAAATGGATTTTTTAGTAGCAGTGCTACTGTTATCATAGGGGCAGCCATGCCTTTAGGAAATTTGGCCCTTGGTTCAATTCACACATGCTGGATCTAAGCTTTACTTCAGAGCAGATGGATGGTAATCTGAAGGTAGAGGATATGTTGATTTGTCCTTTATCATGATCAGATCACTTTCTGGTCAGCCTGTGGATGGTCACCAATACCAACCTCCTCAACAGAAAGGGACACATTAAGATGATGTGCCTCAGGCAGCTTATATATCAGTTTGAACTCCAGCATGCCCTTGAGAAGTTTTCCAGCATTGTGGTGGGCAGTTTCATCTCTAGCCTCCTTGATGTCTGAAACAAAGAGGGCATTTGACAGGATTGCCCCCAAGTGGCCTCTGTCCCTCTGCAGATCACAAGGTGTCCTTTGAGGAGTTCCAGGAGATGAAGTGGCAGAAGTGATGCCTAGAGTGATGGGATTGCAGAAGCAAGCTTTCTCATTAGTTGCCCCATACCTCTGGAAGATGTTGCTCCTAAATACTAGATGCCCCCAACATAGTGAATTGTTAGGAGAGCTGTAAAAATCATATTCTTTCCATAGAGTTTGTTTAGAGTAGGCAAGATAGAAATGTTTTTAAATGAACAAACAAATTAAGTCAACCACTGAATTCCTCTGCCTGTAAATATGGTGAATTTCAAAAAGCCTGTTATGCCCAATTCTACTCTTAACTTTTTCTATATTTCATTGCCAGCTGGCTTGTCAAGCAAAGAAGGGAAGCATTTTCATAAAATTCATGAGGATTTCTTGAACTAGGGTTGCATAACAAAATAAAAACAACTGAATTTTGCGAATGAACTCATTTTTGAACTTTAGGGCAGCCACAAAAGGCAATCATTTATTGTATTGAATGTTTCTCCCTCCAAAAATTGGCTAGTACAAAGATGTAGATGCTGTTCCTTCTCACCAGCCTCCTTAATCACCATGCAACCATTACAATGCAATAATTAGCTTTGTACAACATCTCTTGAATGTGGAGTGTTGCTTTCATTTTGGAACTCCTTGTCAACCAGTTCTTTGTTTCCTAAAAGATATGAATGAAATGTTGGGCCTTGAGCCATGATTGTGGAACCTTCATGTGGCTGGTTAGATTATAGTGTCTGTAAATGTAGGTGACAAATCCTATTTCAACATAACCTTTAAATTCTGCAAGGTTATTCCACAAAAATGCAAATTTGTTTCAAGGATGCCTGCTCTGTGATTATGCTTATCCAGTAACAGAGACTCGCTCAGGTTCTATTTAAATTGTAGTTTTGTACTGATCTGATGCTTGTATGACTGTCATAGCACCCCCCTAAGAATCCTGGGAATTATAGTTTTATGAGGGTGTACAGAACTGGAAAGTCTGAATTTCTCCATCAAACTCTGTGAAATATTTATTTATGAGATTTATATCTCTTCTGACTGTTAATGTGTATAACTCAAAGCAGATAACAAAACACCAATGATGTAATTAAAACACAATTAGAAATGCAATTAAAAACACATTAAAACACACCATAAATGTAGTGAAAATATACAAGTTCATCAGCCAAAATCCATCTATGCTTCCAAATCCTACCAAATTAAAATGGTTTCTGCCTGCCGGTAGAAGTAAAATAGAGAAAGTGAAGTGAGCTGATCTTCTGTAGAGACAGCAATCCAAAAGTTGGAAAAAGTCATGGAGAAGGTGCTATCTTAGGTGACCAACAGAAATTCTGTGAGTGAAGGGCTTCTCATAAAAAAATAAATGTCCATCCCAAATAGGCTTATAGAGGAAGATACAGTTTTCCAGACAGTTTTCTCCTGGTGTTCCTTGTATGTCACCAAACCTTTTGAAACATGAAAACAAAAGAGCTAAAGCATATATCCAACTACACCAACAAGTCAGACATTCCAGAAGATTCTTCCCCTTTTCCTCACCTCATTTGTTTCCACTACTCATTTGTTTTGTTTGCTCTGGAAACCCACTTGATTAGCTTCAACAGAATCTGGCATTATTTCTGATGTGATGACAACATAAATGCTTGTTGTTGTTGTTTTTGTTTTAAATGTGCTTCAGAACAGTCAAAAGATGGAATAGAAATAAGAAGAAGAAAAGGGAAGGAGAAGGAGAAAGAGGAGAATAACACCCCAAAGCAAGAAAATGGAAACAAAAATGCAAATGTTTGCTGTAGCATTTATTTACGGCCTGCACCGCATATGTTAATTCCAAGGTGATTATCACTCGTAACTGGATATTCACTACAACTCTGCTAGAGAGCGGAAGACATAATTTGGTCTAGTGGTTAAGGTGCTGGGCTAGAAACTAGGAGACTGAGAGTTCTAGTCCCGCCTTAGGCGTGAAAGCCGGCTGGGTGACCTTGGGCCAGTTACTCTCTCTCAGCCCTAGGAAGGAACCAATGGCAAACCAGGAGACTGAGAGTTCTAGTCCCACCTGAGGCATGAAAGCCGGCTGGGTGACCTTCGGCCAGTCCCTGTCTCTCAGCCCTAGGAAGGAGCCAATGGAAAACCGGGAGACTGAGAGTTCTAGTCCCGCCTTAGGCATGAAAGCCAGCTGGGTGACCTTGGGCCAGTCCCTGTCTCTCAGCCCTAGGAAGGAGCCAATGGGAAACCGGGTGACTGAGAGTTCTAGTCCCGCCTGAGGCCTGAAAGCTGGCTGGGTGACTTTGGGCCAGTCACTCTCTCTCAGCCCAACTCACCTCACAGGGTTCTTGTTGTGGGGTAAATAGGAGGAGGAAGGAGTATTAGGTACGTTTGCCGCCTTGAGTTATTTATAAAAATAATAAAGGCAGGATAAAAAAAATTACATCTGGATGCATCCACATTCCTGTGCTATGATTGCTATGCTCACCTTTATCCTCAGTGGAGTGCAGAGATAGAAAATATCCTCATTTGTTACCTGGATACTGGAGTGATATTTTGTCCTAGGTTATGAATCACAGAGAACACACGCAGAGAAGGAATGTAGAGAGAAAAAACTCGATACATGGCAACTCTCGTTGCAGATTCACCTGAAAAATTGGTTGCCTTTTATTAAATAACACTTATTAACTTACCATATTCTTCCTGAAATAGGAAACAGAGCCTGACCTTTTCAAACCCTTCTTTTCTGGCAGTTTAAAAGGAACATTATAAATATCGAGAGATACTGCACAGAACAAGAAACCTGATGAATTGAAACAAATTTAACGTTGACCCATAATGCAAAAGGACTGCCTCACCTGGTGCACACATGCCTTGACCATGATTGTATTGCCTTCCTATAAAAAAATGACATTCAGACTCCTCAGGAAATATGTGTGCCCTTTCAGCCTTCAAATGTGGATTTATTTCCATTTTTTGTGTTGTTTATTTGACCTAGTATTAATGTCAGGCCCTGGAATTTGGTTGGGTTGGAAATGAAAATCCCCTGTTTGGCTACCAGGTTCAAAAACGCTGGAGTGATCTTATTAAAGAACTCAAACGATGGCACAGCACATTTGATGAGCGCAGAGGAACCCACGGGTTACATTATGAGAGTTTGCACTGGGCTGGCACGTTCAATTCAAATGGCACCTTGTGCAAATATCCAAATATAGCTTTTTATTTATAGATCTTGTGAAGAACTCCTGGAAGGTAGTTTGCTGTCATTTGCTTTATGCAAAGAAAAGTCAAGATTAAGGTCTGTTCCTAATGCCTCTCTCACACACTACGCGCCTCTCTCTGTCCCATTTTCTTTTCTTTATGACAGAGGTACTGAAATACCACTCTGCTTCAATGCCACATTCAATGTTTATGAAAGAAAGAAAGAAGTTGAGCAATCTTATATGTTTTGAGGGCCAAATTCCAGTCAGAACCTACACGTGTATGAAATTATTTTTTCCAGCATCAAAAAGACTGGCTTTTCAATTGCGATATTTTCCCAACAAAATTTATTTTCAAGAACACATGTTAGTGATAATACAGAATCAATGACAATGTGCTTTTCAAATTTCACCATAGAAACGTTTGACAAGTTATGTGATCTACAGACTACAGTCATCATAGATTTGAAGGGGCTGGATAGAAGTTGATTGCTGTTGAGTCTGTCAACAGATGAGGGAAAGAAAGAAGCAGATAATTTACAAGCTCACAACACACAAATGTTTGAATGACTACTGTTGTAAAAACAGTGCAAAAAACCCCACAAGACACTAAAAAAGCTGGACAATATTAGATCTTAAGTCACTGTTTGTCAGATGGAGGATATGAGGACAAAAAGGAGGACATGTCCTCCTTTTGCCAGATATCTGGTAATCCTACCCTTAAGCCTTCTCAAACCTTTAAAAGTTATTAAAGGAGGTTTGGGGGCTGGTCTACATCTGATCCAGAAGTAGTTCTCTGTTGTATTTTTTATTTTGTGATCTAAAAAGAATCTGGGACACAAGATTCAGACAAGCCTCATTTTTAAAAGGACAAGCTGAGCTATTTTTTTTCTCTCTTACCTGAAAGGCTCCAAAAAGTCTGCTAGTACCAAATTCCTCAAATGCTTGTTACCATAAAAGGAATAATTGTTTCAGCTAGGCTGAGCTGGATAGTCACATGTTACATTAATTACTATGGCAACTGATTATTTGTTATCAACAAGTTAATTTGTATAGAAAAGAGATCTTTCGTTTAAGCCAGCTGGCTATGCTTATCTCAACCTATTCAAATGTAAGTTGTTTTTCAAGCCTGACTCTGTCCCTCTCTGGAGGAGAAAAATACTGTAAATATGTTCTGTTGTTTTGAATAAATGTAACTATTTTTTTACTGCAAAAGTTTATTTTTATTGATCTCTCTCTCTCTCAAGCTTCTGCAACTCTGCACTTAAAAGTAAATATTAATAACATTCTCATCACCTATAGTGTGACTTTCAACAGAGAATCAACTTTCAGAACAGTATACTTACATTTTCTGCCATATTAGTTATGAGGCCTACCAAGTCACTGCTCCTCACTCCACATTCCTTTTTCAACATTTTCTTCCCTACTATGTTGATTTGCTTTCCAAGTTCCATGCCTACTGTTACATTTCCTTTCCCTGGAGGTTTATATATTTGGGGATTTGTTTATTCTTCATGAAAAAAGCAAAAAAATTCTGCATTTTTATAAGGATAAACAGCTCCTATAAATGCCTGGTGTTTCTCTCAACATGTTCAACCTGTAGACGTTTTCCAGACTGTTTCTCTATTCCTCCAGGTGAAAGCTGGAATCTTGAAGGAAGGGAGAACTGATTCTTCAACCATCAGGAGCATAACTCTTGTCCTTGGGAGGGAGAGAGATGACATTCACATTTCGCCTCAATTGCACTCCCTGATAGGTAAAGGTAAAGGTTCCCCCCACACATTTGTGCAGTCGTGTCCGACTGTAGGGGCCGGTGCTCATCTCCGTTTGTTACCCGATGAGCCAGCGTTGTCTGAAGACACTTCCATGGTCATGTGGCCGCATGACGCGCGTGGAACGCTGTTACCTACCCACCAAAGTGGTACCTATTCATCTACTTGCATTTGCATGCTTTCGAATTGCTAGGTTGGCAAGAGCTGGAGCTAGTGCGGGAGCTCACTCCGCACACAGGGCTAGGGATTCGAACCTCCGAACTTGCGATCTTCCGATCGACAAGCCTGGCGTCTTACCCGCTGAGCCACCACGCCCCTACACTCCCTGCACTCCCTGAACTGACATACAAATCAAAACAAACTAATGCCGCCTTTTACCCAACAGATTTCAGAAATGCTGTGTGAAGCAAATAAAGGACAGAAGAAATGTAAAGTTGTAAAAAGAGAAAAGTGGATGAAATTAAATTTCATTGATTAGCTTTAACTGAAGGAACATCAGCTGGTCATGTCTGACCAGTAGCAATGGATGAATTTTATAATGATCAATGAACGTCAACCCCAGGCCTGGGACCAAAGCCAGGTTTCCAAAGCTTTCTGGGACCCTAGGAGAGAGGGTGCAGTTGTCCTGGCTAGGGAAGCTGAGGGCTCCTTCTGCACTTGAATTTGGAACTGGAAGTTTAGAAGACGCCATAGCTATTCAGAAGAGACTTTGGTTAAGTTCTGGTCATAGGAACTCCTAATACTTTAGAACAGAGCTTTCCAAACTTTTCCTGTTGGTGACACAATTTTTAGACATGCATCATTTCGCAACACACTCTTACAGCAGGGCACAAGGCAGGCACCAGGACATATGCGGAATCACAGCAGGTTTGGAGGCAGCAAGGCACAAGGCAGGCACTAGGACTTGCGTGGAATCCTGGCAGGGCTCTGAGGCAGCAGCAGCCGCGACACACCCAGACACTGCAGCCGACACACTAACATGTCCCGACACACAGTTTGGAAAGCTCTGCTTTAGAAAGTAGGATTGTATTGTACTCAAAGTGGCTAACAAATCGGTTTTTTTTAAACAAACAAACAAAAAAACAACAACGAGGAACTAAAATGTGAATGTGTCGGTGAAGATCAGTATTTCAGTTAATGCTCAAATAAATTAACAAATAAAACTCTGGTGAACTAGATGCATCTTTACAGATTTTTTTCAAGTCTCAAAGGTGCCTTTAGTGGGTTATCAAATGTACTGGACCTCCAAGGAAGCATATTCTATAATCTGAGAAGAGTGCAAAATTTCTGACAATAGGGATTGCAGTATAATGTAGATTTCCTGCATATTGTAATGGGAAGACAAAACTGTAATTTTCTTTTAGATTCTAACGTAGAGTCTGTTTTAGGGTGACCATTTTGAACGGGACAGCCCCGTTTTTTAAACATTTTTGAACCGTCCTGTCTTTTTGATATAAATCTCAATTTTGTCCCGTATTTGGAGGCAGCCCGGAAGAGGTGGGCTCTCTGCTTTTCTTATGCCCTCATTAACTGTCTTTTCTTCCTTCCCCTCATGGGGCGCAAATGGATCAGCCCGCTTGGCTATAAAAGCGTTGTGCAGCACATGCTTTCCTTACATAGAGGGGAGCGTTTGAGAGCAGAGCGCGTGGGAATGAAATTAGTGCGCTTTCTTTTCTGGGGGACGGCGTGTTCACGAGGGGGTGAACGAGCAAGATAAGCAGAAAAGTACCTTAGTCATTGTAAAATAATAAGGAACAAGAGAAGCGCTCCACTTTCTCTTCCCCTTCCCTCTTTTTTCAGAGGAGCTAGCGCTGTGAAAAGCAGGGAGGCAAAGAATGCTGGACTGTTTTTTCCCATCCACCGACAGGGGTGGAAGTCGCAGCTGAAGCCGGCCAAACGCCTTGCCTGTATAATCACAGCACCCAGGCTTCCAATCCCAACACAGCTCTAGATTTGTCTGCGATCAGGTTTTCTCCCGGACTGGGAGAGCAACCAGTTTGAGTTACAGGAAAGGGGGGTTGCTGTGCGTGCCTTCTTGTCTCTTAAAAAAGTGCCTCTCCTCCCCTTCTTTTTTGAAGAGCTGGTCAAACTCACCCCCCACCCCCGCGTCCCAGCCCGGCCACCCTTTTGTACCGAGCGCTCCTCTGGGAAGGGATGGTTTATTTTGCTCAATCTGCCCCTGCAACGCGGTATCTTCCTCCTGAGCAAGCAGCATGAGCATGGCAAATGAAGCATACCTCTTAATCATGTAAGACATAAAGCTGGGACTTAAAAATGCAAATGTCGTCTTTATTGTGCTGGAGATCGGTAAGAAGGGTCCCTTAGAACCGTTGCATCCATTGTTTTCCTCCCTCAATCTCTCCTCTCCTCTCCTCCCCACCCCTCCCTCCTATCTCTCCTTCTCCCCCTTCTCGCTCAGCAGCTACGTGTGTGTTGGAGTTTGGGACACATGGTCACTTTTCAGGAAAGGGTTGGCAGTCCCATCGGTGGTGTGCTCCACCCCCTTTTTTTTTTAAAAAAAATCCTATTCTTAAATAGACCCCATTCCCATTCTTGTAGGGAACTTGTGATGCGGGAAAGGGACGGCGAGTGTCGTGTGTAGATGCAGAAATAACACGCCGAGACCAGGAATCTAGTCTCTAGTGTTTATTGCATACCTACAAGCAGAAATCCTGCTAAACTAACAGTGCCCGAAGATTCCCAAGTATATCAGCTCAACCTAGGGTGGAGCTTTCTTCTGACGCTTGGGGAAATAGGCCAGGCTCTCCGAGCTGCGTGCTCGCTTCTTATCTATCGCCCAGCCCTCTTCCCTGCTCTCTTGAGTCTCCCTGACACCGAGGGAACCCTGGCGCGTGTGAGCGAAAGAGGGAGCTTTCCCGTCCTTGTTGGCTGGGGAATTCCCATGCTGGCTGGGGAATTCTGGGAGTTGAAGTCCACCCATCTTAGAGTTGCCAAGGTTGAGAAACGCTGGTCTGGAGACCCTTGGAGAAAGCGAAGTCCCAGCTACCCAGCATGGAATGATCCTTCAAAGGCTAGGAGACACAGCACTCTCTGGTCAAGCCTAGCTCCTGGCGACTCCAAGGGCACATCCATGTTCAGGGGTGCCTGCAGGGTGTGGTCAAAAAAGTCAAAATGGCGGCCACAAGGGGACAATGGAAGTTCTGCCCATTTTTATTACATAAGTTTAACCCCGTCCCGTTTTGCCATCCCAATGTCCCGTTTTTGTCTCAAGGAAATATGGTCAGCCTAGTCTGTTTAAAAACTGAGACTAATATTTCTCTCATTGCTTCCAGTAAGAAAACTAACAACCTACATTTTTTTTCAAACCTGTATATGTTCCAGTTATGTTGCTTTATTTATTGCTATTATGGGTCAAGTCCTTATTTCCAAAGTTTCCATCAAGGCAAGGTCATCCTTGAAGTCACAGTGGATACATGTGTTAGGGACTGAAACAAAGGAATGCAAGGTGGAAGTAACATTGGACATTTTATACTCACTGGATTCTGTGTGTGAACTCAGAACAACGTCTAGATTTTACAACTTTTTTAAAGGAAAAAAAAAGCAACTTCTTGCTCAGTGTGTTAGTATGCTAAAGTTCAGCTTTCTCTAGTCCACAAAGTCGGATCTAGCAAATTCCTGAGTGGATTTTTTAAAATAAGAAAATGTTGGAGATATTACTACTTTCAACTCAGAATAAAAATACCTTGAATTTCAACAATGCATGGTTCCCCTCCAAAATTTCACAACTTCTGTATACAACCCTGTAAAAAGGAATCTTGTTCAATTTTAAAAACTTGGAAATGTTGACCTAATAATTAATAGATAAGAAACAAAATTGCATATTTACCAGGTTTTTCTTTTTTGGCATTATAACCTGAATTTTAATATTTATATGTTAAAAATCTTGATAAAATAGTTAAGAGCAGAGACATCACACTGACAACAAAGGTCCGCGTAGTTAAAGCAATGGTATTCCCTGTAGTAACCTATGGCTGTGAGAGCTGGACCATAAGGAAGGCTGAGCGAAGGAAGATAGATGCTTTTGAACTGTGGTGTTGGAGGAAAATTCTGAGAGTGCCTTGGACTGCAAGAAGATCAAACCAGTCCATACTCCAGGAAATCAAGCCAGACTGCTCACTTGAGGGAATGATATTAAAGGCAAAACTGAAGTACTTTGGCCACATAATGAGAAGACAGGATACCCTGGAGAAGAAGCTGATGCTAGGAAAAGTGGAAGGCAAAAGGAAGAGGGGCCGACCAAGGGCAAGATGGATGGATGATATTCTGGAGGTGACAGACTCAACCATTGGGGAGCTGGGGATGGTGACGGCCGACAGAAAGCTCTGGCGTGGACTGGTCCATGAAGTCACGAAGAGTCGGAAACGACTGAACGAATAAACAACAACAATGTTAAAAATAAAAATGTGCCTCAAAATTAAAATCTGGAGTGGTTCAGATTTGCTTGCAACTCCTTTTTGATGTGATTTTGACAGATGCCAAAAACAGAAAGTCATGTAATATTGACTGTACAATGCCAATTGTGTTTATGTGCTGTTGCTTGCCAGCTATCAAACATTATCAGGTATCAACTGACAAACATCAAATACCATCAGTTGTCAAATCATGACATCTTCTCTGGAGTTTGATGTCAATACTTATCAAAAATACATTTCACATCAAAATCCAAATAGCTGAGGTTGGGAAGGTAAATTCTTTCTACTCTATCTCGAAAAGTTTAGGAATAAACTAATACGCTAACATTTGGTTTGGGAAATAGAAGGCTGTGTTCTGTTCAGTATTCCTTAAAGACAATCTCCATGCATAAGCTGGCTGCCATATAGCTATTTTACAGAGTTGATTTGATAGCTGCTATGCAGAATTTATTCTTAAGCATTTGGTCATTGTTCTGTTTCTATGGGCCACTGGGTGTCATTGGTAGTTCTTTTAGGCAGCAGAAATAGGTCTTGTATGTATGCATATTTGTTCTTCTGTTAAGTAGATTGCTATAATGAAGTAAATAAACAAAACCTCTGAACCAGGAACATATATTACTTTATTTTCTTCCCTCTGTAATGCTATTGCCCACAAATGTCCTAATATAGCATTGCAGAACAGCAATCTTGGTATTAATCTATGCAGGCATGCATTAAAGTTCTCTTTCCATAAACTGAATTGCTACACGTGGCCACTGTTTGCATGGGTAAAGCATTGCAAAGTTGATTTGGTTGGGATTCTACATTTCTTTGAAATGGTTGAATGAGTGGTGATATGCAGGGTTATAAGTGCAGTTGACCAAAGCAGCAATGCAATTCATTCATACTCTTTATGATCACAATTAAGAGTTATTTTTGTATTGTTTCGTCTCATTGCTAGTGTAATATAGATGGAAAGGAGCAGAAAACTGCCGTGATTGTTCATTTAATTGTTCATCAGGGATGCATGAATGAGGGCATGGTGTTTTCCATTGCCTTTGTATTGTCTTCCCTTGTTACATTTTAGGCCTGCCATAGAGACAATAGCATGGCTGTGTGTATGCAGCAACACCAAACATTGTTGGCATAAAAATAAAAAAAGAATAAACAGTAGCAAGAGTGGTTTGAAGAATTTTGAATTCACAGCTATCCTGAAAAGCTACAGTTTGTTAATATTATGGGATGGGAGAAGTATCAGAGGATCACTTTTTATCACACCTTATATCTCACTTAGCTCTTTTCTCCAAGCAAAGTGGTGCTGTGTCATTTCTTCGGTCTTAGCAAATTGCTTATGACTCCCCCTCATCTTGGTCAATCCACGTTACAGTGCAGCCTTTTTTCTCATTATTGTCCTTGGAAGCTTAGTAAAGGTAAAGGTTCCCCCCCCCCCACATTTGTGCAGTCGTGTCCGACTCTAGGGGCCGGTGCTCATCACCGTTTGTTAGCCGAACAGCCAGCGTTCTCCGAAGACACTTCCATGGTCATGTGGCCACATGACGCGCGCAGAACGCTGTTACCTACCCACCGAAGTGGTACCTATTCATCTACTTGCATTTGCATGCTTTCAAATTGCTAGGTTGGCAAGAGCTGGAGCTAGTGCGGGAGCTTACTCCACATGCAGGGCTAGGGATTCGAACCTCTGAACTTGCGATCTTCCGATCGACAAGCCTGGCGTCTTAGAGGCTTATCTTATCTTATAGAAAAGGAGGGGTCTTGCCTCTTCTACTTCTCTCCTTTTCTGAGGTTTCTGATCTTGGTTCCCATAGATACCATAACTTCTGTTGGAGATTCTGGCAAATCCAGCATGCCTCATCAGCATATGGATGGCTGCTCTAGGATTCAAGCTCTTTATGCTTTTTGAGGAAGCTGTTTCTGGCCACTCCCACTTCCTCTTCTCTCTCTCTCTCCTCCTTGGATGGGGAACAAGCACATGGCTGTGTGCTGCTCCATTCTAGGCCATGGATGGGCCTAGGAGATTTTTCCCCCTTTCTACATGCATCTCTTGCAGCAAGCAGGGCAAGAGGTATTAAGTTTAGGGAACAGGAAGAAGAAATGGAACATTTATCTACTGAAAATGCTGTACCTGCAATGAATAAACATAAGGACTCTTTTGTACTTACTTTTCATACCTGCCATGTCTAAGCGTGCCTTTCTTTATGTTTGGGTGGGCTAAAGGCTGTAAGATTAACCTGGATCTCTCTAATATACTCATGGGCTCTGTTTTTAAACAATATTCTTTTTCTATACACGAACTTTGCAGCTCTGCTCCATTTCAGTAGTTCTAAGAGACTGCTGAATGGGCTTCACCTTCAAGGGCAATCTCTACAGAGTTCCCCTAATCTCAAGCTGTTTCTATAACTTTTCATGAAAATCTGTGCTTGCTATAAAGGACATTATATTTCTACATCCTCATTGAAAACCCTATCTGTTTAATGTCCTGGAAATAGATGTTTGAAAAAAAAAGACAATTCTCCTACAAACCCCCCCCCCATTTAAAGGGGAGAATTTGCCCCCAAATCCCACCTGCTGTGAAGATAAATAGGTGTCATGCAAATCTTTGCATATGAATATGAAAGGGTAATATCAACAAACGTCTTTGCAAATCGAATTTCATTCCCTCTTCATATCTTTTTTTCCTTTCCTATATAGATCAGAACTATTTGGATAGATATTGGTTTATGCTTAAAGTATATTAAAATTAGTTTGTACAAAATGGCTGGTAAGAGGTGAAGAAAAATCATCTTTAAAAAAAGATTATGAACTTCCAAACGAATCCTCGGTTTCAGTCATAACTGTATCTTCATTGTTGCTCTTATTAAAATTTTAGATGAAGTGGTATCAGCTCAGCTATATGTGCATAAAAACTGGGGCAGTGCATAAGTAATTTTTCCAGGAAATTAGGAATGGTTCCTCTTTAAGTGAGGAATATAACAGGGGAAAACCAGCTTATTCATGGACAGAATGCCTAACAGAATTGGAGCATGTGACTAAGAAAACCTTGAATGCTTCCACAGTGTCTACAAGGATGGGAATGAGTTTGTTTCAGTGGAGGACTAACATTAAGGATGGACATTGTTGGGCACCTTTAGAGGCCCAAATCCAGAAAGGTCCCCCTGCAAAACCCACTGCCTTTCTCTACCTTTTCTCCATTGGTTCCTGCTTACTTGTTATTCCTAAGAAGATGGGTGGGTGGAAGGAAGGAAGGAAGGAAGGAAGGAAGGAAGGAGACACCTGTATCAGCCTTTTCTCCTACCAGCCTTTTTTCCTTCTAAATGCAATGGTTGGATCCAGAAGGTGAGATAAGACAAAGGAAAGTAGCAAGCAAATAATAGATTAGTCTGGGCATTTTGACTGTCTTGTCCCAAGGCAGAATCAGAGATTGGGAGAAATAAAAATGTGGGTTGTGCAGCCTAAATTCCAATACCAAAAGAGCTTATTCAGGGGGAATGACAGAGAAGAGTAATTGGTAGGAATGTGGATCGGTTGTAATCTAATCTGAATAATTGATTCAATTTGCATGTTGATCTGATTTGATAATTCAAATTTATTCAAAACATTAATTTGATTCAAGGCTTCAATTTGAAGCATCAAATCAGGCCAATTCAGTTTTCTAAATTGACTCAGGAAAAAAAAATGTTGCACATATGCAAAAACCTTTCTGAATCATCAAATCAATTTGGAAGCATCCACTTTGATTTAACTTTCCAATTCTGTTCTGTGTTTCAAATGAATCAGCTTCAAATCAAATCCCTGAACCAAAGCTTGAATAGCCCTAATAACCAGTAAATCGATCCAGAAGTCAAACTAAAGGTAAAGGTTTTCCCCTGCACAGTCGTGTCAGACTCTAGGGGTGGTGCTCATCTCCGTTTCTTTTTTCTTTTTTAATAATATTTTATTATTTAAAATATTTATAGACATACAAAGATAGTTACGTTTACAAAGAATTACAACATATATAACATATTTACAATCTACTACATAGGACAACAATAACAACAGAAGAAAAGGAAAAAAAAAGTAACATATATAACAAATAATTTAAAAGACTTCCTGTTTCCTTCACAAAGAAACATTTTTTGTATTTATTAAATTATACTATTTTCTTTATGTCTTTCAGTCCCTTTTATGTTTCATTTCTATATTTGTATTTTGTCTCTTTGCTTAGTTCCTTTTAATCTTTTTCTTATATTTTCATTTATTTCATTCTATGTTTTCGGTGCTTTAAACTTTTTCATATAACTATACATTTATTTTCTTTATCATATGATTCCTAATCTATTTCCAATCTTACATAAATAATTTAATATTATATTCCTTTTGTATAAATTTTAAAAAGGGATTCCATATTAGTTCATAATTTCCCAATTCTTTGTTTCTTACTAAATTCGTTAATCTGTCCATCTGTGCTAGTTCCACTGATTTTGTAATCCATTCTTCCATTGTCGGGGTATGTTCTTCTTTCCAATGTTGCGTGAAGATTATCCTTGCTGCTGCGATCAGATGTAGTAATAATTTTTTGCTATCTTTATTTGTATTTGCATCAATTAGTCCCAATAGATAGAATTCTGGTTTTTTTTCCATATTTATCTCCATGATTTTGCAAATACAATGATGAATTTTTTCCCAGTATTTTTTTGTTTTTCTACATGACCACCATAAATGATAATAAGAACCTACTTTTCTTTTACACTTCCAACATATATTTGAGCTTGAATATTTCATTTTGAACAATTTCTCTGGAGGCATATACCATCTAAGGATCATCTTATAGCTATTTTCTTTTAAATTATTACTCAAAGTGAATTTGATATTTTGATATATGGGAAGAGAACCTAGGACAAGAGATTAGATATGAAGATTGGCAAACTATATGGACTCATCTCCGTTTCTTAGCCAAAGAGCCAGTGCTCTTCTGCGGTCATGTGGCCGGCATGACGCGCACGGAACACTGTTACCATCCCACCTAAGAGGTACCTATTTATCTACTTGCATTTGCATGCTTTCAGATTGCTAGGTTGGCAAGAGCTGGGACGAGTGTGGGAGCTCACTCCGTCACGTGGCGCTCGGGTCTCGAACCGCTGACCTTCTGATCGACAAGCCTGGTGTCTTAACCACTGGGACATCACTCCCCTTACCAGTAAATTGATAACCAGTAAATTGAACCAGAAGTCAAACTAGATCATTCCAAATTCTAACTGAGGTTCCAGAGAGCAAAATCAAGAGAACAAAGTCAGGATCTAAGCAGGGAAGATTTGGTATACCAAAGATATCTACAAAATATATGAAGAACAGGATAGATGTGCACAAAATTGTGTCCCCCCCCCCCAAAAAAAAAAACATTGCTTGTTATAAAGCTGTTCCTAGAAACGTTAACTCAGTTGGAAGGATATACAGGTGAACTGAATTATTGTCAAGTGTAGCTTGATTTTCAAGTTCTGTCTTTTTAACCAAGCGGTTAAAAAGTTCAAAGAACTTCTGATGCTATTTCATTTAGCATACATGCAATAGAAAACTGCTAACAGGATGCAACATATTCATATTTTCCTGCAAAATGTGAAATTTCTCAAAAACAAGTGTATTGATGAAAAAGAGATTGAAAGGAAATGAAAAGTGGCCCACATTTCTTCAGTGTCTGGAGATTATTTAAAACCTCAATAATTCAGGGTGAATTGGCATGTATTTGAAAGCTTCCAACTTGAAACAAATATGGGAAATTTCATTCATCAGCCAGCTAATTGCCACTTACATTAACAACCTCTTATGGCCCATTCATCCCTGAAAAGGATCAGGACACTATGAAGAGACCTCCAAGGTCCCTTTCAAACCTATGATTCTATGATTCCACAGAAGGGATTCATAAGGGCAGAGAAGAGATCTTATTGCCACAGCAGAGACTTGAATTTGAGCACACATCTGTGTTCAGTCATACTAGCTCCTCATTAAGGAAGATAGCTGCTTTTGAACTGTGGTGTTGGAGGAAAATTTTGAGAGTGCCTTGGACTGCAAGAAGATCAAACCAGTCCATACTCCAGGAAATAAAGCCAGACTGCTCACTTGAGGGAATGATATTAAAGGCAAAACTGAAGTACTTTGGCCACATAATGAGAAGACAGGATACCCTGGAGAAGGAGCTGATGCTAGGGAAAGTGGAAGGCAAAAGGAAGAGGGGCCGACCGAGGGCAAGATGGACGGATGATATTCTGGAGGTGACGGACTCAACCATGGGGGAGCTGTGTCAGATTTCTTATACTATATGATATTGGTAAATTGGATTTCTTTTCAATGCAAAAGTGTTTTGGCAAATTGCATCTTTTACAAAGCAAAGCAAAGCATTCTCATGGTGACGTGAATGCCAGGTGGCTGGACAACAGAGAAGCCTTGGCTTTGTTTACGTCTTCATTAGATATGAAGCTAGAAGGTACCATTATTATGGCTAGCAATGGAAATCTTCCCATGAGAGATATCCTCCTGATGACCTTCCGTGGGAAGCCTTGCCCATGCCCAAGCCCCCCCTGAGCAAGGAGGAGGGGGGAACTCAGTGCGTAGATGCAGCACTGCTAACCAATAGCAGGTCATGCTATGTGTTGTAGGCCTAATGCTTTGAGGTCTAGTGCGTGTCACAGCTAACTTCCAGCCAATCAGAATGCTAGAAGAACTGAATATACAACCATGCAAAATGGTGTTCTATGTCTTCTTGATTTCTAGTGTCTTTTAGCCATGTAGTTCTTCACGTGTTCACTTCCCGTGGACTGGGCAGAGTGAGCTATGCCTGGCTTTGGGTATAGGCCATGGCAGGAACTCTGGCCCTGGGATCAATACACGGAACTCTGCTTATAAGTTTGTTTTTGTTTTCCTTTTACAATGATGTATCCTGTATATTCATCTTTTTCATTGTTTGCGATAATGTACTGTATCTGCATTATTGCCCTATGCTAAACAGTAAACACTGTTGGCCCTAAGAAGCTGCATTCTTGTCTGTTTATTCTCAAGCCTCAGTTTTTCCCCTTTAAGCCAGCATATACCCCATCAAGCTGGGGATGGTGACGGCCGACAGGAGGCTCTGGCGTGGGCTGGTCCATGGGGTCACAAAGAGTCGGAAGCGACTGAACGAATAAACAACAAACAAAGCTTCTCATTTTCTGCCAGCATCGCTCCAGGCATCTTTTCACTGTTTCATTTCCTGTAGCTCCTCAGGAAACCAAGGACCTGCCCAGGACTAGTAGGTGGGGAAAGGCTGCCAACATGTAATTCTTTTTATGCTCTGGTTACCTCTGTATGTTATAGGCTAACAAGACTTTCAGCATAACTGCTCTCCAGATCACCAGGAAGCTCCCCAAATGCCATTGGGAAGTCTTCTGGATCCAAGTCCTAGTGCAGGTTAGTGTCTCTAATCAAGCCTATTGTTAAGGACAGTGCTCTGTCCATGGCAAGGGACATCTTGAAAAATCTCCAGAACCAGATCATGTCTCATCTGCTCCAAGGTCAGTTAAATGTTAGGAAAGATTGTTAGGAAAATAGGAAGAGTTTGACTGTGGAACTTCTGAGGGAGGTGACGTACTTCCCTTCACTGGATGTGTTTGAACAGAAACTAGATGACAACTATCTGGAATGTTCTAATTTGGAGTCCTGCATGAAGAAGGGTTTACGTCTTGGGAGGAGAGCAATGACAAGTCTCAATAAAATAGTTAACAGCAGAGACATCATACTGACAACAAAGGTCCGCATAGTTAAAGCAATGGTATTCCCTGTAGTAACCTATGGCTGTGAGAGCTGGACCATAAGGAAGGCTGAGCGAAGGAAGATAGATGCTTTTGAACTGTGGTGTTGGAGGAAAATTCTGAGAGTGCCTTGGAATGCAAGAAGACCAAACCAGTCCATGCTCCAGGAAATAACTTGAGGGAATGATATTAAAGGCAAAACTGAAGTACTTTGGCCACATAATGAGAAGACAGGAAACCCTGGAGAAGATGCTGATGCTAGGGAAAGTGGAAGGCAAAAAGAAGAGGGGCCGACCAAGGGCAAGATGGATGGATGATATTCTGGAGGTGACGGACTCGACCTTAGGGGAGCTGGGGATGGTGACGGCCAACAGGAAACTCTGGCGTGGGCTGGTCCATGAAGTCATGAAGAGTCGGAAGTGACTGAACGAATAAACAACAAAATGAAGAAGGGAGGGTTAAACCATCCATTAGCCTTTTCCAACTCTATGATTTTATGGAAGTGCATCTGATGATTTCTGCATCCCTGTGGAAGAACAGATTAGTGTGTCAATCATCATTTGTATTTCAAATTTTATCAGTTTCCCATGTTCAGATTGGGTTTGAGTTAGGGACAAAAATAATGACACCAACTAGACCAAGGAAGCTCCAGGATTACGTCTGACACCATCTTCTTTCTGCCCTAATAACATCTGAAGCAGTTTAGAATTTTCATCACTTCTGTTTTGTTGCTTACATTAGACACCACTTTAAGGATTCTTCTCAAATGGGCATGTACCATCATCTTAGCTCTCTTCAGTTTTAATTCTGAAATTTTGTTGGGTTTTCACCTTGACCAGGTTGGATGCACTACCTTCTGCAGTTCTGGGGGGGGGGGGCATAAAAACATCCCTGTTCATCAGTGCTTGTGTCCATGTGGAGATGGCTGTGTAGAATCCCTAAGCCATATGCTCCTTTGCTGCTCCCTCTATAGGGAATCAAGGAAGATATATCTTTATTCCATTTTAAAGAACTACTCTGGTACAAAGCACAATGTCTATCTGTCACAGCTTCTATCTGACCAGGACCCTGAAAGAACTGATCTTTCCAGGTTACCTGATTTTGTGCTACTATTTGTTGTATCCTTCCTACCTACCAGTTTAGCACAAATTTTGGTGATTGCCACTGCCATTTGTACTACAGTTACTATAATAATGTATTTTATGTAATTTTATTGAATTTTTTAAAAGTTTTATTAATAATTACAAGTCTATGTATTTTATTGTTGTGCTTTCTGGCCCAAAGGCCATAATAAAGATTTGATTTGATTTGATTTGATTTGATTTGATTTGATTTGATTATTTGATTTGATGCCACTTTTTAAATAATGCTAACCAGACACCCCAACTCCAAAAAATAGTCCGATAGGGATATTACAATAAATTTTCTCAGTTAAGAAGAAAGGTGGGGTAGTCACTTCTGTGCTCCTCTGTCTTAGCTGTTGAGTTCTTTATTATTCTTTTCATGCAATCCATCCAGTGGGTCTCTTTTTACCAAAATTGCCACTAGAGAACAAGATTTAAGCATCTTCCCTTCCCTTTCCCCCCTTCCTTCTATTTTCATAACAGCCTGAGAATAAGAGAGAGTGAAAAACCTGAGGAAATTCTGCACAAATGCTTTCTATTAAAGCCACAAACTTTACCTTATGACAATTGGTTGGATTACATTAGCGTATATTATTTTACAAGAGAAAATAGACCTCCCTTAGGCTTTCTGTGGTAGGTAATGGGAGGAGACAGCCGTTGTAGAAAATATGCAGTACGATTTATGCCTTATTAATATACATACATGCAGAAAACATTTTAAAAATATTCCCTTCTCTCCTTACCGTGGTGTGCCAAGTCATCAGCATACTCAAAGAATGAGTAGCAGCAGCACAGCTCAACATATACAGAGCTTTAATTGCAGTGTGTTATACATTCTCCTACTAGGTGCCAATTAGCAAACATGTCCTGATTTTTGATGTATTGATAGGCAGTTATTGCACTTGATAAAGACGTTACATAGTAATATTAGAACACAATTTAGGACAGCTATCAGCTTGGATACCCACAAAGAAAAGTGTGAAGCAAAGTTGTATCTTGGCCCCTGTACTGTTTGGCTTTTACATTTTTGCAATGGATTGTGCCTCAACAACCACAATTGCTGCTCTTCAGTTCGGCTGCCACCATGCTTCTCTCAATGACATCAAATGGACTGAGAACAGACCGACAAGCCCCTGCCTCTTACTGTTTAGGCCAATGTTTCTCAACCTTGGCCAATGGAAGATGTGTGGACGTCAACTCCCAGAATTCTTCATTAATCATAATTAGAATTATTAGAAGTGTAAGAGGGGTGGGGCATGAATTGTATTGCTGCATCCACTATCTTGCCTGCTTTGATACTCCCCTTGGGGACACTGCTGTCTCCTCCCAACAGATCCAAATGCCGTCTTGGCCACATTAGTCTGAAACAGGTAGATCAAATCAATGCTGCCTGATTACTGCTCAGGGTCCTCTCACAAAAGGAGTGAGTTGCATCTACATTTCTATGGGATGTTCCTCACCATCCTTGTGTGTATAAGATTCCTATGGTCATAGTAGTTGCTGGGGAGAAGGAAGGAAGGAAGGAAGGAAGGAAGGAAGGAAGGAAGGAAGGAAGGAAGGAAGGTCAAGATAACAAATCATTAAAAATCTATTGGGTCAGAACTGGCTTCATTTTGACAAACCTATCCATATTTAAACCTCTTCTCTATGAAACATGCTACAGCCTCTTAACTAATATGGCAAGTGTTAAACCTGCAAAAAAAGGATATTGAGATGAAAGAATAATAGTTTTTCATTATATAGTTGGGTGAAGACATTAGATATTCAAAGTTATAGTCGGGTGGGTGAGAAGAATAGTAATTTATACAGTTGAATATGTCTGGATTGAATCTAGGAACAGATCAAACAAAAAGTTATAAAATAGGAATTATAGGTAATGAAGATCTTGCTGCTCAGATGTTCTGCTGCCTCATATGTATAATTAAATGATATGAGGTCAGGGGGAAGCTAAAAGGTGATTAAATTAGGCACCAATGGTGATTCTTCTATTAAGTGATGCCCAACCTATATATACTTTATTGCATAATATTATACAAAGAAATGACTGGTATTAATTTTTTTTAGATTGTAAGATATGATTAAACATAGGTACAGGAGGAAGGGTACTTAAATAAATGCCTATGCTTTCTCCACCATGCCTATATTAAACTCTTAGATATCCTGCTATGCTGCTATGGTTTTTGAGAGAGTAAGAAAATTCAGGAATGGTTTTAGAGATCATGCCATGGAGTCACAAACATTGTTTTAAGTCTTTGCTTAAAATTTGCTTTTAGTTTTGGGTTAAAATTTATTTGAGAGTCAGTTTGGTGTAGGGGTTAAGGTATCAGACTAGAAACAAGGAGACCATGAGTTCTACTCCCGCCTTAGGCACAAAGGCAGCTGGGTGACCTTGGGCCAGTCACTCTCTCTCAGCCCTAGGAAGCAGGCAATGGCAAACCACTTCTGAAAAACCTTGCCAAGAAAACTGCAGGGATTTGTCCAGGCAGTCTCTGAGAATCGGAAGCACGATAGAAAAGATTAAATATATATATTTATTTACACTGATTCTGTAACATGCATATACATATACTAGTCTGGGTATATTGTTTTATGCCAGCTTAGAGCCATGTAATCTTTTCAGGTAGGTGGAAGTAACTAGCCAATCTCTAAGCATTCAGTCATTAAGTTAGTAAACATTTAGTACTCAGTTAGGAGGGTACCAGGAAATAGCAGAGCTGTAGTCTAGACTGGAAAGTTCTAGGCTTGATTACATGACCCACCACAGTAGAGTGATTACATGATCCACTATGGAGGTCAACCTCTGTACCTCACATATGATTATGGTGAACTTCCAAAGAGACAACTTGGAGATTCCTGGAGGAGTTGTCCAACCACGGAGGCAGCACTAAATCTGCCAAGGCATAGACCAGAAATGTCTTCAAAGGCTATTGTGGATTAACTCCTTAAAGCCTACTTTAGCCAAGCTCTACTGGGAGTCAGTCCCTCAGCTGGAGGACAAATGATATCTCATTCCAATAATATTTCAATACAGGTAGTCCTCACTTAACAACCATTCGTTTAGTGATGTTTCAGACTTACGATGGTGCTGGAAAAACTGACTTACAACTGGTCCTCACACTTCTGATCATTGCAGCGTCTCCATGGTCACATGATCATGATTTGGGTGCTTGGCAACCACTCCGCATTTACGATCGACACAGTGTCAAGTGGTCACATGATCACCATTTTCGATCTTCCTGGCTGGTTTCTGGCAAGCAAAATCAGTGGGGAACTGCATGATTCACTTAATGACCATGTGGTTTGCTTAATGCCCGCGGTGATTCACTTAATGGCTGCCACAAAAAAGGTTGTAAAATTGGGTCGGATTCGCTTAATGACCGCTTTGCTTTAGAAACCAAAATTCCAGTCCCAATTATGGTCGTTAAGTGAGAACTACCTGTACATGTTTATCATCTAAGTATTTGTTCTGGTTTTATTACATAAACCACCAGGAGTTCTAAGGAGATGCCATGGTATAAAACTACAAAAAAAAACTTTTTTAATAAGAATTTTATTAAGTTTAAGAAAGATAAAAACTACAAAAAAGCAAAAACTACAAAAGGAAAAAAAGAAAACTAAAAAAGTGTGAAACACAAGAAAAAAGAACTTTAAAGATTACATACAGAGGTGACTTCCGACTTTGAACAGCAAGAATATACAGCAATTTCTCTAATCAATCCCTTTGTTGTTGTTGTTCAAACGTTTAGTCGTGTCTGACTCCTCGTGACCTCATGGACCATAGCACGCCAGGCCTTCCTGTCCTCCACTGTCTCCCAGAGTTTACTCAAATTCATGTTCGTTACATCGGTGATGCAATCTAACCATCTCATCTCTGCCGTCTCCTTCTCCTTTTGCCTTCAGTCTTTCCCAGCATCAGGGTCTTTTCCAGTGAGTCCTCTCTTCGCATTAGGTGGCAAAAGTATTTGAGCTTCAGCTTCAGTATCTGTCCTTCCAATGAGCAGTCAGGGTTGATTTCGTTTAGGATTGACTGATTTGACCACCTTGCAGTCCAAGGGACTCTTAAGAGTCTTCTCCAGCACCACAGTTCAAAAGCATCAATTCTTCGGCGCTCAGCCTTCCTTATGGTCCAACTCTCACAGCCATACATTACTACTGGAAAAACCATAGCTTTAACTATACGGACCTTTGTCGGCAAGGTGATGTCTCTGCTTTTTAATATGCTGTCTAGGTTTGCCATAGCTTTCCTCCCAAGGAGCAAGCGTCTTTTAATTTCATGGCTGCAGTCACCAACTGCGGTGATCTTGGAGCCCAGGAAAATAAAATCTGTCACTGCTTCCATTTCTTCCCCTTCTATTTGCCAGGAAGTGATGGGACCAGATGCCATGATCTGAGTTTCTTTAATGTTGAGTTTCAAGCCAGCTTTTGCACTCTCCTCTTTCACCCTCATCAAGAGGCTGTTTAGTTCCTCTTCACTTTCTGCCATTAGGGTGGTATCGTCTGCATATCTGAGGTTGTTGATATTTCTCCCGGCAATCTTAACTCCGGCTTGTGATTCATCCAGCCCAGCATTTCTCATGATGTACTCTGCATATAAGTTAAATAAGCAGGGTGATAATATACAGCCTTGTCGTACTCCTTTCCCAATTTTGAACCAGTCGGTTGTTCCATGTCCGGTTCTAACTGTTGCTTCTTGACCCGCATACAGGTTTCTCAGGAGACAGGTAAGGTGGTCTGGTACTCCCGTCTCTTTAAGACTTTGCCACAGTTTGTTCTGATCCACACAAAGGCTTTAGCACAGTCAATGAAGCTGAAGTAGATGTTTTTCTGGAACTCTCTTGCTTTTTCCATGATCCAGCGAATGTTGGCAATCTGATCTCTAGTTCCCCTGCCTCTTCGAAACCCAGCTTGCACTTCTGGTAGTTCTCGGTTCACATACTGCTGAAGCCTAGCTTGTAGGATTTTGAGCATAACCTTGCTAGCATGTGAAATGAGCGCAATTGTACGATAGTTTGAACATTCCTTGGCATTGCCCTTCTTTGGAATTGGAACGTAAACTGACCTTTTCCAATCCTGTGGCCACTGTTGAGTTTTCCAAATTTGTTGGCATATTGAGTGCAGCACTTTAACAGCATCATCTTTTAGGATTTTAAATAGCTCAGCTGGGATACTGTTTTCTCTGCTAGCTTTGTTGTTAGTAATGCTTCCTAAGGCCCACTTGACTTCACTCTCTAGGACAAGGGTCGGAAATGGCGGCTCGCGAGCCAGATCTGGCTCTTTGGCCCCTCGGCTCTGGCTCTCTCTCTCTGTCTGCCGCCCGACATCCGGTAAGCCGGTCTCCGGAAGCAGCACGAACCCTGGGGAAGAAACAGAGACGCTGATTGGTGGAGGCTCAGAAGGAAGGACACCTCCACCAATCAGCGCGCGCCAAAGGGGAGCAGAGAGGCGGGCTGAACAAGGTCATCAGGAGCACAGGATCCGGCCCCAGCCCAGCCCAGCCCAGCCCAGCCCGGACCGCAGCTTCGGCGCCCTCCCCTTGCCATCGCTAAGGTCCCAGGCGACAGCGGGGACATGTTCGACCTGCTTGTGCAGCACCCGGGCGCCTGACGTCAAGGCAGCTGCGCTTCCGCGCCTGGCGGGCCGGCGAGGCAGGGAGAGAAGGGGAGACGGAGGGGCTCCCTCTCCAGCCTCTGCGCCCCTTCAGGCCCGTCTCTTTGAGCGCACTGAGCGGCAAGGAGGCGCTGCTGGCCCGGGACGCGGCGCTGTCGGAGGCGGCGCAGGAGCAGCTGCAGGGGCTGCTGTGGCTGGAGAAAGCCCCTGCCGGCCTTTCCGCTTCCCATCTGGCGGCGGCCGCGGCTCCCCGGCCTCTGCTGCGCCTCCTCCGCCGCGGCCCCATGCGCTTTCCTCAGATGAGGTCCAGGGCAGCGAGGCTCGGGGCTGGCGAAGGCGGAGCAGCCCCGCGGATGGGAGCTGGGGGACGCCCGACCCGTGGGCCCCTCGGAATTCAGGGGGCCCGGCTCCATCCCTCCGGCTGGCGGGTGGCCAAACACGGGCGCGCACACGCACAAACGCTTGTGGGGCAGCCGCAGGCAGACAAGACCCCCGGACTAGAAAGGCCGAGACCCCTGGAGGAAAAGCCCCCAGACCCCGCCGCGCCTCTTCAGTCCCAGGGAAAGGAAAAGCCCCCCTACCCACCCCAACCCACCCGGCAAAGGGGCTGAGGCCGGCAGGGGCCCCAAGCAGGCGCTGCGCAACCCTTCCCGCAGTGCCAGCCTCTCCCTCCACAGAGTGCGAGGCTCTCCAGGACGTGGGCCGCCCATCCTCCGGGGAGAGCCAAATCTCAAATCTGTCAGGAGGCGGAAGTGGGAGCTCAGCTCGTGAACGGCAGCAGCCCCTTCCAACGGGCAATCGGGAGGAGAAAATGAACTCCATGCCCCACCCCGCATACACAGACTGAGGCAGACAGACCCTGGGACACAGGGATGGGCAGGGAGGCAGGCAAACAGGCAGGCCGAGCGGGCGCCGCACAACCCTTCCCGCGGCGCCAGGCTCTCCCTCCACAGAGCGCGAGGCTCTCCAGGACGCGGGCCGCCCGTCTGCCGGGGGAGAGCCAAATCGGTCCTGCCTGTTTGCCTGCCTCCCCGCCCATCCCTGTGTCCCAGGGTCTGCTTCAGTCCGTGTATGCGTGGTGGGGCATGGAGTTAGTTCGGCGCAGGAGGCACAAGCGGAGGCCGGGGAGCCGCCAGATGGGAAGCGGAAAGGCCGGCAGGGGCTGCGGGAGCGAGGTGGGGCTGCCCCTTCCACGGCCTGAGCAGGCGAGGGCTGCGGTGTCCCGTCGCTGCAGGTTCTCCCGCTCCGCTCGGGAGGCACGTCGTCCCTGCGCCCCTTCGGGTGCAGCCGCATTTTGCCAGCAGTGTGCGGAGGCCGGGACCCTCCCCCGCCAGCTGATTGGCAAGGTGGGCAGCAGTCAGCTGGCTGTGGCAGGGAGGCTGTGGCGGGACTGATAGGAGCCTCCCGCACCCCCCGGGGGTGCCCGAAAGGTAGGCCACCCGGAAGAAGGCCGAGCAATGGGCAAACTGCCCTCCCGCAGCCCAGGGTGGGGGTTCTCCAGCCGGCCATGGTGGCGCGGCGCGGCCCTCGGAAAGCGCCCGGCTGGAGCAGGCCACCGGCCGCCTGCCTGCCGCCTTTGCCCCGCTGGGAGCATGCAAGGCGGAGAGCCTTGGGAGCCCCTCCAGGGCCCGGCAGGAGAGGCCGGGCAGGGCGGGAGCACCCAGGAAGCCGCGCCCTCCCAGCGGAGGTGGCTCGTAGCGCCTCCTTCGCCGGCCGCTGCTGGGCTTTCTCGCGACGGCAGAGGCGCCTCGCTAGGAGGAGGAACAGAGGAGCGGAGGGTGCGAGGCAACGGCAGGAGAAAGCGGGATGACGCTTCGCTCACCGCCCGCCCGTCGCGGCTTACTCAGACCCCGGGGAGAGGGCCGGCCGCCCGCTCCCCCCCGTTGAAGAGAGGAACGCGCCAAGGGAACCAGCAGGCCCTAAGTGTGCGTGATTGGCTCCCGCCCGCAAAATCCGCCCCCTTCCACGCGATTGGCTCCCGCCCGCAAACCCCGCCCCCTTCCACGCGATTGGCCCCCGCCCGCAAACCCCGCCCCCTGGCTCTTGAGCATTTCAAAATGTGTACGAGCATGCCAAAATGGCTCCCGGGATAAAAAGTTTGCCGACCCCTGCTCTAGGATGTCTGTCTCAAGGTCAGTGACCACACCATCGTATTTATCAGGGATATTACGATCTTTCTTGTATAGTTCTTCTGTGTATTCTTGCCACCTCTTCTTAATCTCTTCTGCTTCTGTTAGGTCCCTGCCTTTTTTGTCCTTTATCATGCCCATCTTTGCACAAAACGTTCCGTTGATATCTCCGATTTTCTTGAAGAGATCTCTAGTCTTCCCCATTCTATTGTTTTCCTCGATTTCTTTGCATTGTTCATTTAAGAAGGCCTTCTTATCTCTCCTTGCTATTCTCTGGAATTCTGCATTCAGTTGGTTATATCTTTCCCTTTCTCCCTTGCCTTTTGCTTCCCTTCTTTCCTCAGCTATTTGTAAAGCCTCATCAGTCAGCCACTTTGTTTTCTTGCATTTCTTTTTCTTTGGGATGGTTTTAGTTGCTGCCTCCTGTACAATGTTACGAACCTCCATCCATAGTTCTTCAGGCACTCTGTCTACCAGATCTAATCCTTTAAATCTATTCCTCACCTCCACTGTATATTCATAAGGGATATGATTTAGGTCATACCTGATTGGTCTAGTGGTTTTCTCTACGTCCTTCAATTTAAGCCTAAATTTTGCGATAAGAAGCTCATGATCTGAGCCACAGTCAGCTCCAGGTCTTGTTTTTGCTGATTGTATAGAGCTTCTTCATCTTTGGCTGCAAAGTATATAATCAATCTGATTTCGGTATTGACCATCTGGTGATGTCCATGTGTAGAGTCGTCTCTTGTGTTGTTGGAAAAGAGTGTTTGTTATGACCAGCCTGTTCTCTTGACAAAACTCTATTAGCCTTTGCCCTGCTTCATTTTGTACTCCGAGGCTGAACTTGCCTGTTATTCCGGTTATTTTTTGACTTCCTACTTTAGCATTCCAGTCCCCTATGATGAAAAGGACATCTTTTTTTGGTGTTAGTTCTAGAAGGTGTTGTAGTTCTTCATAGACATAGAACCGGTCAACTTCAGCTTCTTCGGCATCAGTGGTTGGGGCATAGACTTGGATCACTGTGATGTTGAATTGTTTGCCTTGGATTTGAACTGAAAGCATTCTGTCATTTTTGAGGTTGTACCCTTTCCCACTCTTTTATTCACTATGAGAGCTACTCCATTTCTTCTAAGGGATTCTTGCCCACAGTAGTATATATAATGGTCTCCTGAATTAAATTTGCCCATTCCTGTCCATTTTAGTTCGCTGATTCCCAAGACGTCGATGTTCAATCTTGTCATCTCATGTTTGACCACATCCAGCTTACCTTGATTCATTGATCTTACATTCCAGGTTCCTATGCAATATTGTTCTTTACAGCATCGGACTTTCCTTCCACTTCCAGACACATCCACAACTGAGCGTCCTTTCGGCTTTGGCCCAGCCGCTTCACTCTTTCTGGAGCTACTCGGAATTGCCCTTCGCTCTTCCCCAGTAGCATATTGGACACCTTCTGACCTGAGGGGCTCATCTTCCGGCGTCATATCTTTTAGCCTTTTGATATTGTCCATGGGTTTTCTTGGCAAGGATACTGGAGTGGTTTGCCATTCCCTCCTCCAGTGGACCACGTTTTGTCAGAACTCTCCGTCATGACCTGTCCGTCTTGACCTGACTTGACCTGAGTTACGCAAGCCCCTTCACCACAACAAGGCAGTGATCCATGAAGGGGAATCAATCCCTTACTCTATATCAAACCAAGATCACATCATTTCTATCAACCCTTCCGTTAGCACATATACAAATCACTAATGCAATTGCTCCTTCCCCTTATATAAAGAATATATATATACATATATGCATATGCATATACACATATACATATACATATATTTCTAAATCAACTTCCCTCCCCCATAAAACAACTTCCATTTAATTATTTCCTTCCTATCACTATTCTCTATATTTCTGTCCACTATAATAAAAATCAAGTTATAAAAACATATAAATTGTCTGCTTTTATAATTAATAATACTACAATATTCTTAACCCTATTAAACCTAAAAATCAAATAATAATTATTATATCTTATAGATATCTAATAAACCTTGCAAATCAAGCAAACCTTTAAAAAATTCCCAATAAATCTTAATCCAAGTCATTAAAAATAAATGAAATCATCATAACCTCATTATCAATCTAATTATACGTTCTTAAGTTTTTACCCCTTTTCAGAATAAACTAAAACAGTTACACATCTCCCAATTACACTCAAGGCATTTTTCTTGTAGAAATCAAAAGGCCCAGCTGTTCCCCTTAAAAATTCAAACCTCTGAGTAAAAAAACTCCCACAAAACATATTTTCTTCTCTCTCATAACAATCCTTCAGAAAAACATAACATTTCCCCAGAAAAACAAAACCCTTTATAATCTGCAGTTCAGACTGTTGCTTTAACCCAGGGGTGGGCAACGTCAGGCCCGCGGGCCTTATAAGGCCTGCAGGGCTCCTGCCTAAGGTCCGCGGGGTTCCCGCCTGCAAACCCTGCCCCTTCCACGCGATTGGCTCCTGTCCGCAAACCCCGCCCCCCAGTGCTTGTGATTGGCTCCCGCCCACAAACTCCGGCCCCCGGTCTGTGGAAATCCCAGAAACCCTGCCCCCCCACCCCCCTGGTCTCCGGTTATAAATATCCAAATGGCCCTTGGCAGAAAAAAGGTTCCCCACCCCCGCTTTAACCCCTTCAACACCAAGATGTAGTCTTCGCCTGGCATTACTTCAATGCAACAAGAACATCTCCATCTTTGCCAAGATCTTCTTCCTCCATAACATCTTCAGCCGGATGGTACACTTTAGAAATAATCTCTTTCCCAATGTCTCATATATTCTGCAGAATATCTTGACAACACTCTGAAAAAAATCTCTTTAAAGGACTGCTTACGCTCACGATAAAACTCTGAAAAAACCTCCCTAAAATCCTCCATATTTCAGGCAGTAGATTATAACGCCACCCAGATATTTGATTCATGTAGATAGGAGTTAATGAGTTAAGAAGCTGATACAAAGTTTCCAAATGAAATTGAAACAGAAAAAGGTGCACTAACAAGCAGATCTCGAGGAAAGTAAACAGAAAAACTAAGAATTAAAAATGAGAAATCCAATGTGTAGGAAAATATTCAATCCTTCAAATTCAGTACAAAAATAATAACAGGAAGGCAATTATTTACTCTCAGTCTTCCTTAATCCTTGAACAGGAAAGCAAGCGAAAACTTTAAAAGATTTTTAAAAGTCATCCAGAAATAATAAGCACGAAGAGAGTCTGTTTCTTCTTACTGTAGAAAGCCTCTCTTAGGGTTCAAAACTTAAATATATATATAAATTGAGTGCTTTAGAAATGAGAAGGCAGGAGTTACTGTCTCTTTAAGGCAGGGCTTTCCAACCTTTTCTCGTTGGCAACACACCAATGGCGGCACGCAAGAAAACCCGGAAGTGCCGCCGGTGTGGCGGCGCGCAAATATCCGGAAGCGCCGCGGCGGTGGCAGCGCTCAAAACCCGGGTCTTTGCACGCTGCTGCATCGCTTTCGGATTTCCGCACGCCGCAGCAGTGGTGGCAGCGATGTCCTGGTGTGCCGTGCGAAAACCCGGAAGCTCTGATGGCCCGCCGCCACCGCTGTGCATGCGGCTGCATGCAGTGGCAGCGGCGCACCATCAGCGCTTCCCGGTTTTGACGTGACACACCTGGGCCCTGCAGGCAACACTGTATTGTGTCGCAACACACAGTTTGGAAAGCTATGCTTTAAGGGCTGTAGCGCGGCTTGGAAATGATGAAATCCCAGCCTCCTGGCAAAGTCTTTACTGTCAATCATGCACACTGTCCACAATCTCCTGACTACAACTCACCGTCTGGAGGACGAATGGGTCGATTCCAAGCTTTTTCCTTAATCTGGAAAAAAGCTCTTGGCTACAGGAGACACCAGCCTGAGCCCGAAAAAACTGCCATGATGCCAGTTTTGCCCACAAATCTTGTGGGCATAGCTGCTCAGTCCGCCATATTCTCACTGGAAGTCCTAAAACTACAAAAAATTAAGTAACTATGTAAATATAATATGGTGGAGAAAATGCAAATTATCCTTGTTTCATATATGGTAGAGGAATCCATTAACAAAAAAGTGGATCAAAATCTTTGGCATTATTTCTTCTCCCCCCCCCCCCCAAATAATGTTATTAAGAATTACAAATTAAAAGAATAAAAGCCATACAGGCTACCTAAAGTGCAAACAGAATAAGACAAAAGAAAAGAAAACAGTGTGAAAAGCAAAGAAAAAATACAAATAGGAAAATAGAATTTTATGATGGAGTACAGAAATCATACCACCATTAGGGTTATTTTGCTTTTTAAATGATTCACAAAAGGATACTCTATAATGTTTCTATCATTTGCCCTAGGACAAGGGTCGGAAACTGCGGCTCGCGAGCCACATGCGGCTCTTTGGCCCCTTGAGTGTGGCTCTTGTGCAGGTTCTCTTGGGAACATCAAAGGTCTGCAGAAGGGCAGGGCGCTGCCCACAGGCGGTCTTGGTCTTCCCGTACCGGATCAGGTCCTGAAAGAGCCCGGCAAGGTTGAGCGAGAGAGCCATGGGCGGAGCTTTCAGCGGCGGCGCTCTCAGAGCCAGCAGCGCAGCGAAGAAACAAGTGGACAAAGCCAGCCACACCTCGGCCAACATTTCACCCACTGCGCAGACGCTGAGCCCACCAATCGTTCCCCTCCGCTCCCCGCTCAACTAAGTCAGAGCCATCTGCGGGAGCAGCCCCGGGAGAGGGTTCCACTCCACCACCACCATCTGCGCCCGCTACGGTAACTAATCGCTGCCTGGCTGTGAACACTCCCTTCGCCCTGCCAGCCAGCATCAGCAGCCTCCCCTTCTCCTTCCCTCCGCCCCCCCTCGCTTGCATGGAGAGGGAGAATGGTGGAGAGAGAGAAAGGAGCCACGTCCCCGACCGGATCCTCCCCGTTCCTGGGGCTGCACCTCGCCTCGCCCCCGTTTCAGGTACTGGAGTTTTCCCCATTTCAGCTACCCCTGGGCAGAGACTCAAACACAAAAGCGGGCTGGTCGAGAGCAGAACGCAAACCTGGGTGGCATCTGTGGATCCCCCCCGCAAAGATTCCGAAGGCACAGAGGAGCTGGCCGAGGGGGGGGGGAAGAAGATCCCTGGTTGCAATCAGGAAAGGGGCAGATTGTGGGAGGCTTTGTCTCCAAGGCGCTGTAAGGGAGCGAAGGACAGGCAGAGGAGATCAGGGAAGCGGACTTGTCTCCGAGCAATTAACTCGGAGATTATACAATGCTGGTGGCGGGTGGGGTGGGGTAGGGTGGGGTGGGGAGCTGCAGCTACATTTTGCCACCCAAAATTGTTTTCAAGGCTCCTGCCCACAAACCCTGCCCCCAGTACGTGCAATTGGCTCCTGCCCGCAAACCCCGCCCCTTCCACGTGATTGGCTCCCGCCCACAAACCCCGCCCCCTGGCCCTCGAGTGATGTTATACATAAAAAAGTTTGCCGACCCCTGCCCTAGGACAATACATCTAGTGTTACAAATACTAAAACTCAGGAATTGAGTATGACACCTGACATCACTACTGTGGAATTTGGTGAATGGTTCTGGTGGACAAGTACTAGAAGACTTGTTTGAGATTCAGCAAAATAAGACTCATGTACAAAACTATGGTTCTCAAGCCTGTCTTACAAAAACAAAAATCAAAAAAATGTTCTTTAATATCAGTAGCTATTATTTTCATTTTAAAAATCTTCAGAAACATCACTGTATTAAGTCGTTGACACTGAGACTCCCGTCGTCATGAACCTTTCACCATGATGGCTCTAAGGAAGAGGGGAAGCCAGAATGATGATGGACTTGCAATGGCTGATGGGCCTCCATGCTATTAAAATCTAGCCTGCTCAATCTCCTCTTGATGTTGCAGGACTTATACTGTATATGCAGTTGTTCAAGAATAGATTGACCAGCTGTTGACCCAATTGCCTTTGGCAATCATTCTGTAAGGTAGAATCATTCTGTATGGTAGAATAGAGTAAAGGAATATTTAATGGTGGAACTATAGCATCCTTTCTGGGGTGAAAGGAAATTCTTTCAGATTTTTTTTTCCAGAAATGTGGACTTCCAGTGGGGACATGGCAGACTGAACAGCTGTGCTCACAGGCTCGCGGGCAGAACTGACAACGCGGCAGGTTTTTTGGGCTCAAGCAGGTTTTTCCTGAAGCCCAGGAGTGTTTTACCAGGAAAGGAAAACACTCGGAATCACCCCATTTGTCCTCCAGGACAGCAGCTTGCAGCCAGGAGATCGTAAACAGCGTTTGCGCCCGACTGGTAAGAGCTGCGTGGATGCTGGGACGTCACCATAGCCTTAAAGGGACATTAAGACTGGCCACCCCATTTCTAAATCACCCAATTTATTTTTCCTTTAAGTATGTGTACCCTAAGAGAGGCTTTCTACAGCAAGGAGAAATGTGTTCTCTTGGTGCGTATTGTTATTTTTGTGATTAATTTCTTTAAAAAATGTTTTTTAAGTTTTGGATTTTGCTTTCCATCCAAATATTAAGGAAGGTATGGAGTACATAGTCATCTCCCTGTTATTATTTTTGTACTAAATTTGAAGATTTTAGCATTTTCCTACACGTTGAATCCACTGTTTTGAACTTTCAGCTTTCTGTTGCTACTTTCTCTGGGGAACTGCCTGTTATCACACTTTCACTTGTGTAAACACATTTTGGAATTTTTCTATTATCTCCCACTTTTACTGGTTAAGTACCTAGGGGGCGCCATAATTTACTGCGTGAGACATGGAGGATTTCAATCAGACTCTCTCAGATTTTCATCGAGACCTTAAACAGATTCTTTTTTATTCCTATCAAGTTTTTATGCAAGGCATTCAGGACATTGTGGAAAACATGAGGTCTAAAATGTGTCATCTGGTTGGGGATGTTGTGGAAGAAATTGAAGAGCTTAACAATGACAGAAATGTTTCTTCTAATAGTGAGATCAGGGCTTCTGTTGAAATGCTAGATGATGATTGGATAGTTGAGTTGAAGAAATTTAAGGGACAGAACGAGTTGCAAGTCATAAGTGAAATTGATTTTCTGATGGAATGTTATGGAAAAGGAGGAGTTATTATGTATGGGAGGCTTTCTGTTGAGAAGTTGGAGTTTTTAAGGGGGGCAGTTGGGCTGTTTGATTTCTTTATGAAAAAAGCTCTCTGTGTATTGTGGGGATATGTAAATGCTCTGGTTTATTTTGAAGTGGGGTAAGGGTTTAAGAACATCTATTTCGATTGCTTCTAGGGCTTGTTTGATTTCATACGTCTTTAATGATTTGGATTAAGATTAATAAGGTATAATAATAAATAATTGGTTTTAGGTTTAATATGATTAAGATTATTATAATAGTATTATTAATTATAATGGCAGACAAATTATATGCTTTTTAGTTTGATTTTTATTATGTAGACAGAAATTTATAGAATAGTAGTAGGAAGGAAATAATTAAATAATATTAATTAAATAAATGTTATCTTTGGGGGGAAGTTGATTAGGAGGTGTGTGTGTGTGTGTGTGTATATCTATATCTATATCTATATCTATATCTATATCTATATCTATATCTATATCTATATCTATATCTATATCTATATCTATATCTATATCTATATCTATATCTATATCTCTATATCTATATCTATATCTATATCTATCTATCTATCTATATATATATATATATATATATATATATCTTCTTTTTCTTTTAATATAAGGGGATGGAGCAACTGTATTTAATGATTTTTATAATGTGCCAATGGAATGATTTATAGAAATAATGTGATTTTGTTTTAATATAGAGTAAGGGATTGATTATGGAAAATTTGTTGTATATTCTTGCTGTTAAAAGTCAGAAGTCACCTCTTCCTGTAATAGTAAAAAAAAAATTCTCTTCTGTTTTCACACTTTTTTAGTTTTCTCTTTTTTCTTTTTGTAGTTTTTATCTTTGTCTTAAATCTAAAAAAATCAAAAAAGATTTTCCCCCCAGAAATGTAAGGCCAGGAGATGTATAGGGAATTTCCCTATATCTTACCTCCTCTGATGCAAGCATAACACTTGTCTGATGATCATGACATGCTAATCGTCCTTTATGTGCTGTTTGTTTTTAGTGCTTAGAAATGTAAACATTAAATATAACTTTACAAAAGGATACGATTTCCATATCTGGACAGCAGAGAGGTACCAAAAACTAACCCTTTGTTGCTCTCTAGATGGCCACCCATATATGGCAGTCCTTAGGAAAAAGAGAAAAAGAACAAATAGTTCTGCCTGACTGATTTACATGGTGAAGCCATAGTATCCAGAAGTTATTCTAGCAAATGGTGAATGAAGCTCAAGGTTCCAAGTGTATTGAAATTGCAAGAGCATACCAAATGCCATGTTGCTTCGATGACCTCTAGGCTGGCAAGCATTCTTCTTGCCACCGGCTCTTGTCCAAAGCAATTTGTTAGAGCTCTCTTGCCTTGACTTGGCTCACTGTGCTCCAAAAGCCAGGAGGCACTTCAAAAAAAAAATGGTTTTAGTGCCCGTCAACTTTCCATGCAGTTTGTTGTATTTACCTTTAAAGAAATAAGCACATTTTGAGTTGAACAAGACATGCATCCATGTGTTCCTTCTTAAAGCGACTATGCAAAGTGAATGTCTAATTTTTCCCCCATCCCCAATTTTATTATATATCAGTCTGGCATAAAATGTAAGTAATAAAATGTTCTCTCTCTTTCTCTCTCTCTCTCCCTCCTTCCTTCCCTTCCCTTCCCTTCCCTTCCCTTCCCTTCCCTTCCTTTCCCTTCCCTTCCCTTCCCTCTTCATCCCCCTCTTTGTGTTTTACACTCATAAAAATATATACCATTCCCTTTGTACTAACCACACAAAAATTCTTTACAGCTTTAGAAATGCAGTGTTCTCTGGTCCTTTGTATAAACAACAATGCACGCCTGCACACAGGCACCCAGACACATCAGAAGAAATATGATCTTCCTAGGAAATGACCAGAGAGGTGAGAGACAGAATTCAAGCATGGACATCTTAATAGCACCTGAGATTCATCTCCATTGACAAACAGTTTATTTGACAAACATGCAAATTTCTAATACTTTTGATTTAGGATAAAATTTTCAGAGAAAATTGGTTTTGTAGCATATATGAGTATGAAGATGAAACAGAAACAACATGTACTGCACTTTTGGAAGCCCTTAAATTATTTGTGAAACTTTTGGTAGACTTTTGACAAGGTGAGTGGACAAGGACTGTATCAGAATCAGTTCAGAAACGTGGGATTGAAAGTGGGAAGGGGGAATTGTTGTTTGCAAATATTTCAGAGACAGTAAAAAAGAAGTAAGCTAACTCAAAAGAAGTCAGGCAGGCAGGAAGGATGAATGAACATTTTATATTTATGTTGCAGGTATTTTGGCTGACATTTTCTACGAATCTCTGCCTCTCTCTGGAAAACATCAACAAAAACTTCTTGCAACATATAAGGGAGTGTTAATAAAAAATGCTGCTTTTTCCCCCTCTACTATAAAAGTTTTAACAGTATTTGTCAGGTATTCAATGGCCTGAGATCAGTATTCAGGATGTGCAGGGAAGTTCAGATGCACAGTATCTATCATGTTGAAAATGTGATTTAAAATCTTTAGATGAGCTAATTAGCTTGTGGGGAGGAGAGTCAATTGACAGTTAAACAGCAGTTTATTCTTAATGGGAAGGTTTTGAAGAAGGGAAAAAGCCCCACTTGTCCTGCTTAGAAGCAATCATGAAAAGGATGCAAATGGGATGTTATGGTTCTGTTCCTTCCAGGGAATTTTTAAACTGCATGTGGAGTAGAAAACAGGCACGATCATCTGCCGTTATGAAGACCAGATCAGCTTAACGGAGCTGATCCTGATATGATCTTCTCACCGCAATGTTGCTGAAGAGAGGAATGCTTGAGCATCAATCTTTGTGAATGCTAATATAAACTCAACTGATTTGCACTTTTTTCAGAATGACATGGGGATTGGTCCTTATTTATCCACTTATCCAGGGGTGTTTCTTCTTCCTCACTGCTCCCAGGTAATTGGAAATAATTCATGTAAGCCTTATAAATGCAGGCATCCAAATAAAAATATCCCTGTTGAAGCTGCCTATCTAGCCTCTGTTTGAAGAGATTCAGTGAAGGGGAGCCTACTAACTCCCCAGGTAATTGATTCTACTGTCAATCTGCTTTTACTGTTAGTTTGGGTTTTTCTACCATTTTATTCAGCTGGAATCTACCTTTCTGTAACTTAAGAACATTAATTCATGATCTGCACTCCTATGTTACACCCCTTTTAGCAGACAAAGGCCTTCCTTCAGCCTTTTCTTGTAAAGTTCCCAATTCCCTCAGTCTCTTCTGAGAAGTTTTAGTTTCCAGCCCCCTGATTATACTTACCGTCCTCTGCATCTGATCCATTTCTCTATCTTTTTAAAAAAATGTGTTGGCCAGAACTGGATGTAGTACTCAAAGAAGGGTCAGACCAATGGAGAGTATAGGAGAACTATTGCTTCCCATTATTTGAAAACAATACCTCTCTTGATGCAGTCTAATACTGCATTTTGACTTTTTAGCCTCCAAGTCACACTGCTGACTCAAATTGAGCTTGTTCTAAGGAACAGGTGCAAGAATGTTTTGCCCGCATACTATTAACAAGCCTGGATTTTGAAGAAGTAGGATAGGAAAAGCATTGACGCTTTTGAACTTTGGTGTTGGAGAAGTCTCCTGAGAATACCATGGACAGCCAAGAAAACAAAGAAATGGGTCACTGAACAAATCAATCCAGAGTTCTCACTCGAGACACAAATGACCAGGCTCAATTTATCCTATGTCAGACACATTATGCAAACACCCACTCTCTGGAGAAGGCTCTAATGCTGGGAAAGGTGGAGAGAAAGAAAAGAAGAGGATGACCAACAGCAAGGTGGATAGACTTAGTTACATTGGCAATGAGTGCACCATTGGGCGACCTGAAAAATCTGGTTAGGGATAGATCATCATGGGGAAAATGTACCTATGTGGTCACTAAGAATTGACACAGACTTGATGGCACATAATCAATCAACAAACAAGCTAGGTATTTGGTATCCCAAACTTGTGCAGTTGATCCTTATTTTTTAAATGAAGAACTTCATGTTTCCCTCTGTTCAGTTTTACTCTATTATTTTTACTCCTCTTTTCTATTAAGATCATTTTGAATATATGTATTTATCTATTTATATCCTGTTGCAATTGTATACAGACTCTCAGTGGCTCAAAACAATAATAACAATAAAAATACACAAATCAACAGACTCATTACCATCTTTCAGAGTACAAGCTATCACAATTTGTTCAAGAATACAAGCTATCCCACCTCTTCATTCAAGCCATTATGAAATGTTAAAGAGGTCCAAGCCCAGTACTGAACATTGTGGCATTCCATCTGATACCTCATTCCAGTGTGATGAGAAACCAGTTTGATAGCAGATTCCATTTTGAAGAGAAAACTCTTTGAGTCAGAATGTTGAGCCACAGTGGTTCCACTAATAGTGAAGATGTTGTGCCTGTACTTAACTAGCATGCTAATCAGTCTGACAGCTCCAAGTGTCAACACACATTTTTGATAGAAAATGCCTTTTGAAATATTCTATTCATATTTCAAGAAATGCAGTCTCTTTTCTTAGCTTGAATATAAGGCATGGCATTAGCACTCCAAAGTCCTCATCAGTTTTCTAGGATGTCTGTCAGACAGCAAATTCAGTTCGTAGTCTCCTTTTCTGCAGAGGAGTACAGTGATGGCCTTAGGAAGGGGTGAGGAAGAAATTCAAGACTGGCCTACATTGACTCTCTTGGGTATAAGAGGGAGGGAAAGAGAAACTCAGTCAGACTTTCAAGGTTCTGTTATTATAACCTGTATCAAGGAAGTAGAGTTCTAGTATTTCTTTTGGAGTCTGTTTCCTATCCTGGTCAACCTCAAAGAGCTGACATCCTCTTCCAAGAAAAACTGGCTTCCTGCTACAATAAGGTCCTCATTCGTCCAGTCCAGGGGTGAGGGGAGAAATATGAGCCATTCTACCCATTCCTTATGCTATTAGAAGCCAATAAAACATGATTACAAAAAAACTAGAAAGTTGAAAAGAACCCTGAGGGATCACCTTGACCAAGGAGACAAACTTAGAGCAGTAGCACTCAGGAAAAGTGGCAATCTGTCCTTGAATATATGATTTTCAGGCATTGTGAAAGGAGTGCTGACATTGGGTCTTCTTACCAATCATAAATGTAATGGATGGAAAACAAAACATTACTTAGATATGAAGAATAAGAAGAAACATAGTTTTTCAGAGTGCCTCTGTTGCTTTTTAAAGGTCATGTTGTATTGGTGCTATTTCTTTTCTCATCCGTTGGTTAATCAAGTGATGTTCGTTCTTCTAAGGTCATTGCTTGTTGGTAATTGATGGTTAAGAATGCTTTTATACATATAAATGTAAACATCTAAGCTCTGCTACTCATCTAGGGAGAATAACTGAAATGATAAGGCTGACTTTTTTTTCTCCAATAAAAGACAATTCCACTCAAGTATAACTGGGATTCTTCTTTGCAATCCAAGGGTGGGTCAACTGTAGTGTTCAATCGGATTTCAAACACCCTCTGTGAAGGAGTTCAGATGTTGAGCAAGGCAGATTTTAAAGCTTTGCAACAGCAAATTTGGTGGGAAGGTAAGGTAAGAATGACAACAAGGGAAGGGATGTCCCCACCATGCAGGTAATAAATCTGTCATACACTTCGAATTCCTCAGAATGCCCCAGTGTGCCCCATAAAACATATTTGGGGATCTCCCAACCACCGCAGAAGTCTGGGATGTGGAGCCAAAGTTCATATTATAATGGATAATTGCCCCTCCCCATAGCTTTCACAGCTGAGCAAAATGGCCTTTCAAAATTCTCAGTCAAATTCACAGCAAAGTAACTGAGTGGTTGATTTATCTGAATTTGTGAGGGAAGGAGAAATTTGATAGGATTTCCATTAACTGTAACAGTAGTTCTATCACTATTTGTTTATTTATTTTATTTATTTATTAATCAATCACATTTACCTGGACACCCATCTCGCAAAAAGTGACTCTGGGCAGCGTACAACGATCAATAAAACAACAAATACAGTCATTATAAAAATATAAAAGTCAGTATTGCTTCAAAGTCTGCTAAAAAACTAAAATTGATGCTGAGGAGGATAAAGGACTCAAATCTAGAGGCGGTGCTATATACTTAGTTGAACATTTAATGGGTGGCTGTTCATATTTTTTTTAAAAAATGCATTGTTTCCCCCCCTCCCCCCATTTTTAACTATAGGCTAAAATATGAATTTAACTGATGAGAGGTTATTTCAGCTTTTTGGAAATATAATTTATTTGGGTAGATAGCATATAAAACAATTCAGATGGTTTATTGGAATGGAAGGGAAAGGAAGGGAAGGGAGGATGTAGTTTCCCATCTTTTTAAAATTTCTCCCCCTTTTTAATTGATAAAATGATGTCAAAGAATCATCAACACATCTGTCCCAAATAACCCTTAGCTTCAAAGACAGTCCCCAGGTTTTAGACTTAAGATGGACGTTGAAAAATATCTTCAGCTCCATTTCCTCCATATTGGAAATAAAATTATGCATCTCCTGCACCTCCCCCCCCCAACAAGCTAAAAAAATCCCCTCCAAAGTTTTAACATTCTATCTTGGGAAAGTTTTTTTTAACTTCTGGATTATTTGGGCTGCACGCTAATGACACAATAAGATGAAGTAGATTTGCAGAATTGTGCAATTGGTACAAATCCATCCCTGTATCACTTAGATATAAAATATGTTTTCAAAGCAAGTGGATTTTTCCAAGGCCTTTACAAGGCCCTAAGAATCCTGAGAGACACCCCAGACATATTTCCTTATTGCTGCATCCTATGTTGATATCCATATGATGAAGGTGAAAGAAGAAAGTGCAAAAGCTGGGTTGCAGTTAAACCTCAAAAAAACCAAGATTATGGCAATGAGCTTGATTGATAACTGGCAAACAGAGGGAGAAAACGTGGAGGCAGTGACAGACTTTGTATTTCTAGGCGCAAAGATTACTGCAGACGCTGACTGCAGCTAGGAAATCAGAAGAGTCTACTTCTTGGGAGGAGAGCAATGACAAATCTTGATAAAATAGTTAAGAGCAGAGACATCACACTGATAACAAAGATCCGCATAGTTAAAGCAATGGTATTCCCTTTAGTAACCTATGGCTGCGAGAGCTGGACCATAAGGAAGGCTAAGCGAAGGGAGATAGATGCTTTTGAACTGTGGTGTTGGAGGAAAATTCTGAGAGTGCCTTGGACTGCAAGAAGATCAAACCAGTCCATACTCCAGGAAATCAAGCCAGACTGCTCACTTGAGGGAATGATATTAAAGGCAAAACTGAAGTATTTTGGCCACATAATGAGAAGACAGATAACCCTGGAGAAGATGCTGATGCTAGGGAAAGTGGAAGGCCAAAGGAAGAGGGGCCGACCGAGGGCAAGATGGATGGATGATATTCTGGAGGTGACGGACTCGACCTTGGGGGAGCTGGGGATGGTGATGGGTGACAGGAAGCTCTGGCGTGGGCTTGTCCATGAAGTCACGAAGAGTCGGAAGCGACTGAACGAATAAACAACAACACCATGTTGATATCATTCTTTTGATCATTTTTTCCCTCTTTGGTCCACTGAAATCAATGATCCAGGAAACAAAGTGTGTGAAGAAACCCCAAATACTGTAACCATTCTTGGGATTACATTTTAAAATTATATTTTACTTTTCTTCCAATGGCACAAAACATTTATTCATCTATCCATCCATTTGTGGAGTTTAGGTAAATAACCTCATTGCCGCTATCCCCCACAAACCCCTGGATATCCATACAGCTTCTTGACAATTCTAAGGAGGTGATTTGCTATTACCTTCATCCTGGATCAGAGCTTTCCAAACTGTTTGTCAGGACACGTTAGTGTATCGGCTGCAGTGTCTGGGTGTGTCGCGGCTGCTGCTGCCTCGGAGCCCTGCCAGGATTCCACGCAGGTCCTAGTGCCTGCCTTGTGCCTGGCTGCCTCCAAACCTGCTGTGATTCCGTGCAGGTCCTAGTGCCTGCCTTGTGACCTGCTGTAAGAGTGTGTCGTGAAATGATGCATGTCTAAAAAGTGTGTCACCAACATGAAAAGTTTGGAGAGCTCTGTCCTGGATAGTTTTTTTGGTTCCCAGTCTGCCTTGCAGCTCTAGCATTCCACAGTAGCCTCCCTTCCAACGGTCAACCAGCTCAGACCCTGCTTAGCTTCCTTTGGGAAAAGAGAAGACTTCTAAGCAGTTCCACCCTTGGTAAACAAATTGTGACTACAGCCTGCCTAAGAAATCTAGGAGTTGTAGCCCCAGTAATTTGTGCATATCCAATTGGTGGACAGGTGTTCTAGATTCTAGAATTACCAGGTCTGCGATCCAAGTAATCTGTTGGACATGAGAAACATGGATGTTATTGTGTGATCTCTTCTTGCTCTTGGCCTTGTTATAAAGGATTTTTTGGAATTCATCCATTCCAGATTTTAGGATGTAAGGGTTCATGACAAGGATGCTTGCAAAGGAATGGAATATAAGATTCAAGATTCAAAAGGCATGATGATTGTTGATTCAGCAGAGGGAGGAAAAAATAAGCTCCATTCAGTCTAGCAGTATCACTGTTCAAACATGAGCTCATCAATCTAATGCTACCAGGCATATGTTGAGTAGTAAATACAAGTAAAAGTCAATTTAAATTTTACAACAGATATTGTGCAGCTGGTAATTCCAGGCAAGTTCCAGCAGAGATATACAGCTTAACTACCACTTTTTCTTATCACGTAATATGATATAAATGCTTCCACCTCATTTATTTTTCACAGCATTTGTAGGGCCCCAGGGCAAGGGAAAGAAAAGCTTTTGAACAACAACAAAAACTTTCATAAGGTAGGACTTCCCTGTCATATCCCTGGCTTAAGGGTCCTCCTCAGAAGAAAAGGTAGTCAGACACAGAGTCATTGTACTGGCAGCAGTGGTGAAATGGCATTAGTACTCATTTTCCAGGCTCTTGGGATTTAGACCCTGAACTGGAGGGTCATCCACCCAGCCTAGGGAGCACTGCCAGCTGCATCTGGATGGTCAGAGAGCCTGTAGGCAAAGGACAGCCCAGCTGCACAGAGAAATTTCTGGCACACAGAAGGTTACTCAGCCTATAGGAGCAGAAATCAGGATCAATCAGTACCGGTTGTGCTCCGATGGAAGCCGAGAGCTTGCTATATTTACGGTCCCATCTTAGTGTGACCCAGCACTGGAACAACTCCCTAAGACCACCCAGCCTTCTGTATCTTAGACTCTGCTTTATACCATGTTCTAGCTAAATCTTGTTCTATTCAGCTTGTTCATCTTGACTCTAGTTTGATTTGAACAAGGAATACAGTATGTAGTGGGTGGAGCCAGAACAGAAATTAACTTTGACTTTATTACATTGAATTAAAATTGAATATTAGTGTGATTACCCTGCAGTCGTGGATTTAATAATTTTCTTCTAAATTTTAAAAAACCCAAACTTTGTAAGGACATTTAGAGGTCTTTGGGGACTATCCACAATGCTTTCAGAGGAATTATGAATCATGTGCTTAAATACAGTAATCTCACATTCCCTGCCCATGTTCCACATTAAGCCTTATTGTGCTTCTTTTAATGAATTTGCCTATCTATCTATCTATCTATCTATCTATCTATCTATCTATCTATCTATCTATCATCTATCTATCTATCTATCTATCTATCTATCTATCTATCTATCATCAATCTATCATCTTATACACATTTATGGATGAAAAATAGGGAACATATATGAGACAGAGAAAGGTTAATATACTTCTAGAAAAATGCATCTAGCATTTAATGACAATCCCCTATAATATTTTTGAATGATGGCATCCAACTTCATAGCACACAGATCATCCAGTTTAGGAGGTACAGCAAGGCATCAAACTTTCATTTCACTTTATTTTAAGTGTTATTACTTCCTGTCTCCAAATAACTGGAAGGTATTTTCATGCTAAATGATCTGGGATGGTGCTATCATTGATGATGTATAAATCCATTTGCAGCTGTAATCTGGGTAACAGAATGAACACTCCATCACTGTACTATGAATGGTAAATTAGCCCAGATAAAAGTGTTGAACATCCAATCAAAATAATTAAGTAAGGAGAAGACTTAGATTGGTGGGGACTTGGCTGTGGCAATTATAACTAATGAATGCATTAGCTTTAAGAGGGAGAGAAGCATGGTTAGTGCTCTATTGCGAGAAAATAAAAATGAGAAGAAAGTGGGGAGACTGTGTGGCACCATCTTCAAATAAATGATAAATCCATTAATATGATTATTTCGCAAAGGTGTCTTTCGAGGATCTTAGATAAGGCATGAATATAGTTGAAAGTGCTTTTTCAGAGAGACGTACCACTAAATCGAAATTTGTTTAGCTTAACTATAGTCTGTATATGCAGATTCATTCAGCCTATTAATTAGGGTTTCTTTTGGCCAACAAATCACAATCTGAAATTATATCAAAGTTCACTTGAAAATTTTGTCTTGCACAGATTGATTCGTCATGACATCTGGATCCATTCTCTTGTCTTAATTTAGTTGGATCATCCTCACTCTGGCCACAAAAACTTAATAATTATTAAATAAAGAGTCGAAACTAGCTTGATCCTTGTTGATTTCATGGACATGTTGATGTAGTTTTCTGATATCAATACAGAACTGATGTGCCATTGCATTTTTTCCAGATGTTTATTTTCAACTCCCCAGCCTGGGCTACAACCCTCCTATTTCCTGGTGGTTCCCCAATCCATGTAAAACCAGGGATGACCCTGCTTTGCTTTTTAAGATCAGCCAACGAAAGACCCTGCTGGTGTTTCTGCAGATCTCTTATTCTGCAGTCTATACTGGATTATTGTGTGGAAAGAAATTTCTAATTGGAAGCAGTGCTTAATTATTTGCAACTGTTGTTTTAAGATGTTGATCTAAAGGGGAACTTACAGTATATTGTATGTTTATATATGTATGTGTGTATTCATGTCTGTGTGGATTGTGCATGCCACAAATTAGGATTGCACTGCCAATATAGAAGAACATATTCAAGAGCTAGTGACCCTATTGAATTGGGATTATGAAAGCACAGGTTTGATTTTCACAGTCTGACCCAACTTTTACATGGATACATGTCCCTTCACATATAAAGTGTTGTTTTGTGTGGGAAAACTTTATGTCACTTAAAAGGCTCCCTGACTGCTTCTACCTCCCAGTCTGAAGAAGGCCCATAGGTGGAATTCCATCACAAAGTATTCCTTTGGTGTGAGAAGTCAAGAAGGCCATGCACCACTGCAGAAATAACTGTATACCAAACTCCTTTTTTTTTAACCCGTTCAGTTGTGTCTGATTCTTGGCGACTGACTGGACAAGTCCTTGCAGTTTTCGTGGCAAGGTTTTTCAGAAGTGGTTTGCCATTGCCTGCTTCCTAGGGCTGAGAGAGAGTGACTGGATCAAGGTCACCCAGCTGGCTTTCATGCCAAAGGCGGGACTAGAACTCACCGTCTCCTGGTTTCTAGCCTGATGTCTTATCCACTACACCAAGTTGGCTCTCTACCGAACTCCTTAGGCACCTTCTAATGAAGGTAAATCTAAAATCCCATTCCCCATCTATAAGAATTTCACCATTTTTTTCCTTTTCTTTGAGAGGAAACAATTTATTTTCTGTCACTCTGACTGAGAATGGTAGAAAGAATGCAAAAGACTTTTCTGACACAACAGACATAAAGATTGCTTGTCCTCCTTCATGGCACACATACGCTGACACTTGAGATGTTATTCAGTCTTTTCTCCATTGGGAATGCCTTCCAATGTTGTTTTGGGTTTTGAATTTTGTGTTCTTGCTACTTTCTATAGTAATGCTCATGCACATCATTCCACATCCTCTCAGAAAAGGAAACAATGAAGAAGCTTCAAACCTTCCATGGAGCTCAGACTTGGAGATGTTGCGGCTGATATTCCCTCTGCATCTCTTGTTTGGATCTACTTCCCAGAAAGGAACCTGATCTTTTGCATCCCCTGTTAGATGCACAGCTAGAATTTCAGATGGAAATTTCCCAGTTTTGAACTATACTTATAATGATTAGGGATGTACAGTGCTTTGATTCAATCACCAAAGGAAGCTTTAGGTCATTTCTGCAGTAACATTTTATTGTACTTTCTAGAGCAGCCTTTCTCAACTTTTTGACCCTGGAGGAACCTTTGAAATATTTTTCAGGCCTCGGGGAACCTCTGCGCATTCAGGCTCAAATATAGGCCAGACGTTACAAAATTATTATATCCGTTTCATCTGTAGACCTGTAGATACAGTATGCATTAACAGTGTTCTTAAACTAAAAATAAAGAATGAAACTTACCTCTTTAATGTGAAGTTGCCCGAATTTGAAATTATTTTTTTAAATAAATCATGATCTCCCAGGGAACCCCTAGTGACCTCTTGCGGAACCCTAGGGTGCCACAGAACCCTGGTTGAGAAACCCTGCTCTAGAGTCATCCACCCATCGTTGTGCCAAAATAGCAGTTAATGTGGATCAGGTTTAGAACATGTCAATGGCGCTGTAAAGTTATTATTCTCTACTACTCTCACTAGTAGACAAATGACCTCAGAGCACATAGGACCACGAAAGTAGCAGCTTGAAGCTGCCACCATGATCCTAGAATGAGATGATGCTGTTGAGTTCTTGGTGTTCTCTGAGCTTCATTTTCTTCTTGCAGATGTTGCTTTACAGTGTTCACATGCTCATGCATGTATGCATATGCATATGAGCATTTACATGCTCATGCTCTCAGGCACGCTGATGTACCTTTTGGAGAGTGAATCCAACACACTTCCCAGCTGCCGCTGCTATTTTTATTACTATTCCAGTGGGACAGTCTTTTCTTTCCATACAGATTTATCCCAATTACTTTTACTGTTTTGGGGGTAGGTGTCATACTGTACATAGTAATTTGGAATTATCCGAACTAAATACAATAGAGAAGACTTTTAAGCATGTGTGTTTCTGTTTCAAACTAACCAAATAACCTGACAGCCCCTTTCTTTAAGCTGGTTACCTGTTAGCTTATAATCAATGGGCAATTATTCCTTTTGTCTTTGGGCAAACAGTAATAATAAAGTTTTCAAAAGCCAGGGTACTGTGGGTCTATTATTTTCATTGTGAGCATAAGCAATTAAGACATGTACCAATGGGGGGGGAAACACTGTGCTTGATACATTGTCTTCTTTTTGCTCTTGACAATATGATTAAAACCACTGAGTGTTCCCCCTCCCCATTTCCTAATAATTTATTTTAAAGGGTTTATCAGACGGGCTAAGAAAATGCGCTGTGGAACCTTTGCCATTTTTGTTGTTGTTGTTAAATAACAAAAGGAACTGATGCTTTTTCTGAGAGGTTGGCTCAGTGCTTTTTGTTGCTATTTAAAGTCTAGCTCAAAGAAATAAAACGATTCACCTGTGTCTATCCTGTTCCATTTTAAACAGCAGAGGTGTTTGGGAATGTCACGGTTGATTTAAAATAAACAAAAATAACATTCCCACTTAGAGAACTCAATCATGGCAAACAAAGGATTGGACTTGAGTATTTCCTCTTCACATGCTTGCCTCTTTTTTGCGCGCCAAGGCCATAATTTACCTGGATGTGCAGGACCAAGGAAAATCTGATTGTTTTTCCAGGGTCATTTCTTAATTCCATTAACATTTCTGCTCAGCAAGAAAAGCCAAAGGTCCTGGCACATCTGGCTATAAAAAAAAGGTATTGCTCATGTCACTTTTCAAATTAGAAATGTAATATCAGAGATGATGGTTGTTAACGTGCAGAAAAGGTATTGCAAGGGCTCAGATGAGCTCTATTGCCTGCTTAGATTTAGGAATTAAATAACTGAATGTGATGTCTGCTGCTTGAACACCATCATCAGAGTAGAAATGGACTGAGATGTTGATACAAACATTTCCTGCCACAATTATCAAGAAGAATTTCAGAGAAGTCAAGGCCCTGGTTCTTCCCCGCTGATGAACACTATGCTATTTCGACATCTCAGTGGTTGCTAACATATACAGGTAGTCCTCGACTTACAACCACAATTGGGACCGGAACTTCCATCACTAAGCAAGACTGTCGTTAAGTGAGTCATGCCTGATTTTACAATCTTTTTTGCCATGGTCATTAAGCAAATCACTATAGTCGTTAAGTGAATCATGTGGTCATTAAGCGAATCTGGCTTCCCCCACTGACGTTGCTTGTCAGAAGCTGGCTGGGAAGATCACAAATGGTGATCATGTGACCCCAGGATGCTGCAACCATTGTAAATACATGCTGGTTGCCAAGCACCTGAATTTTGATCACGTGACTGCAGGGACACTGCAACGGTCATAAGCGCAAGGACCGGTTGCAAGTAACTTTTTTCAGCACTGTCGTAACTTTTAACAGTCGCTAAATGAATGGTTGTAAGTCGAGGACTACCTGTAAGCTGAATGCTAGGAAGCCTGATGCATCCAAATTGGTAAGCCTCTGTGGAGAGAAATTACAAATTCCAGCATTCCACCATGAAAAGTATAAGCTTCCCCATGGCTAAATAGCAGCCTTTTAAAGATTTACCAGCATCAGTAAACAAGAAATCCCTGAGTTCTTTTTTTTTTAAATAAGCACTGCTTTCTTTCTTTTCTGATTCATCACCAGAATTTCTAGCAACTACCTGATTCTAGGCACTTCCTAGTGTATATGAAGCCCCAAATGGAAAGCTTAATTTTCAAATATATGGTTGAGTTTGCATAGCTGTCTTTTCTTGACTTGTAAATGCCACCAATTCGACATAGAAGACACTGAGAAGCAATGTGGAATTGCTAAAATGTTATTTTGCCAGTCACTTTTGCTCATCAGTGTGCTTTCCAATTGACAGGCTGCGACTTGAACATTCCCAGCAATATAAAACTATTTTCCCATTCCCTGTTTCATTGTGCAATGCATGTACCACATTAAGGATGCTTAACGTTTGCTTTCACAGAGCCATTAGCACTTATGTTGTTGAAAAGTCTCATTTTTAGTAATACGAGTTATTTATTTCCAACCCATACCAACGTTGGAAATCTATGCAGATGAAACAGCTTCATCACACTAGGACCTGCGGCTCTTCCTTAAAGCCAATGTAAAATGCTACCCACCAGTCCTTCAGCTGGCAAAAAATCTATACCAACATAGAATTTACTGCTCTGCTAGCAACTCCTATCTTACCCTAGGCATCATGCCAGCTAATAGTGTTGCCCTTACTTCTTGTGTACAGGACATGTTAAGGCCAAGGATTGTTTTCCTCTTCTACCAAATGTCACCAGTTAGCAGTAAAACATCTACCAATCACCCTCCTTAACATGGGATGGGGATGGGATTTGGGGAGGATATGAATGTTGACAGATGACTTGGCCAGAGGATTTAGCCATCTATCAAAACCTGTTTTGGTTTGATGCAAATGTTTTGCTCAAATGCCTTCCAAGGGAGCCTACCTATAATCTGATATTAGTTGATGGTTTGACCTAGTTTTAGTCTACTCCAGAATACATAGATGAGATTCTTTTGAAGTATTCTTGAAGATTATTAAAACCATGTTAAAAAGCACCCCAGTCAACAGCTTTCAGGTGCAAGGAGAGATACATTGTGAAGCAGCAGAGGAGAAAAGAGAGACCTGGCTCCCTCACTTCCTTCACTGTGCGTGCCCATTGATGCCCAATCACTAGTCAGCTTCTCCAGGTCTCTTAGTGTCAGCCCTACAGGGTAGACCAGATAAGAAACCAAAGCTATATAGATCTGTCCTACTTTTATTGTAACAGCAATAGTAACAGGATCTTTCAAGTCTGAATGTGCTTCCCCCTCCCTCCCCTTATCTTTGTGTGGACTAGGGAGGACCTTCTCTGAGACATTTTCTCTAGTTACTTTCTTGGCCCAGGCTGAGGCATTGCCTTGGTAGTGGTTTTCCTCCTGTCCTTCAAGGCCGTTCCCTCTGGCCTCTATACTTAATTGGGAATTCGCTCAGAGTTCTGGTGGAAATAAGGAAAGCTGGAATAGGGAAGCTGGAATACAGTGCCCAGGACCAGAGGCAAGTGTGTGTGTGTGTGTGTGTGTGTGTGTGTGTGCACATGCACATGCACCACCATAAATTGGCCAGTAAGTGTCAGGCTAATCCTGCTTCCAGGGACAGGGAAGTTATTTGAATAAGCCAGTGATAGAATTGTTGATTACATGTATCAGATTATAAGGAATAAAACACTACTTTTACACAGCCTTGGAATTGACAATGAAGATATTGTAGATAGCTTCTGCTTTTTAGGATCCATCATCAACCGCAAAGGAACAAGCAGTCAAATTCAAATGCCATGATGTGTCTATACCTACAAAGATCAGAATCGGGCAAGCCATGGTATTCCCTGTAACACTCTGGAAGTGAAAGTTGGACTTTAAGGAAGCAGGATAGGAAGAATATTGACTCCTTTGAAATTTGGTGTTGAAGAAAACTTTTGAGAATACCATGGACAGCCAAGAAAACAAACTGATGGATCATTGAACAAATCAACCCAGAGTTCTCACTCGAGGCACAAATGACCAGGCTCAAATTATCCTACTTCAGACACATTATGCAAAGATCCAGCTCTCTGGAAAAGGCTCTAATGCTGGGAAAAGTGGAAGGAAAGAGCAGAAGAGGACAACCAGCAGCAAGGTGAATGGACTCAGTTACAGTAAGGATGAGTGCACCCTTGGGAGACTTGAAAGAACAGGTTAGGGATAGGTCCTCGTGGAGAAAATCTATCTATGTGGTCGCTAGGAGTCGAAAACGACTTGATGGCACATAATCAATTCCTTACCAACTCTGTGGGAAGACACTTTCCCCCCTGATTTTCTGTTTTAGGAGAAGGAGAAATTCCCAGTAACTTCTCAAGGGCAGGACTCCCTTGTAGCAGTGAGAGTGCTGAAAGCATCCTCCAGAGGAAGTCTCCATGATGCCATTTCTTGGGATTTAATGGAAGTGTGGGAACCCAGGGAGGCCGCAAATGGCTAAAGGAAGAATAGTTCAATGAACAACAGGCCATTCACACAACCCTTTTGGCCAACTTCTAGCTAAATATGTGCTGAATACTGCACTCCACTGAAGAACCTCCTTCCCAGTCTCTTCTCCTTTGGAAACAATTTTTAAGCCAATCTCTTTTTAATCAGACTGAATAAGACTTGAAGGAAGAAGGAAGAAGAAGGAAGAAGAAAGAAGGAAGAAGGAAGAAGGAAGAAGGAAGAAGGAGAGGAGGAGGTGGTTGTCTTATTCATAAAGGAATAACACAGTACAAAAAAACAAACAAAAAGAATTACATCTTTGACTGATGTTCCTTAGAATTTAAGTTCCAGCCAGGAAACCTAGGAATTACCCAAGTAATGCTGTAAGATGATAACATGTGCCCAGCAAGGTATTTGTTTTGTAAATCCACAGCTGAGATAGCTGAAATATTTAGCGCCTTATTCAATCCTTTTTATTCTGCCTAATGGCCCATAACTCTAGGGATGACTGTGCAAGATCTTTTCCATAATCTACCTGTTTTGATTGTTTGGTCTCTATATTTTGTACTATTCTCCAATTATTTTTCCTCAATTCTATTGTCCCTAGGTATTGCCACATCTACAAAAATGCTCTATTCTGTTCAGTTATTATACTTTCTGGTGTGTTGTATTCTACATGGCAGTTTGTATGCAAAAATCCCATAAAATTTTAATATCACCATTTTCAACAACTTTTTCTATTTGGTAATAATATAATAATAATAATAATAATAATAATAATAATAATAATAACAACAATTATTATTATTATTATTATTATTATTATTATTATTATTATTTCTGTGCTGGACAATTTAAATTGTTCTATTGGAACTCCTGATCTCATAAATCCTGATCAGCTATTGGAAAAAGAATCAAGCCTTAGGCCCTTTGAATGGCTTGATCATAAATCGGGCCCTTTGCTATACTTCCTAGAGCAGAGCTTTCCAAACTTTTCATGTTGGACATTCATGTTGGATGCATTTTAGACATGCATCACTTTGTGACACAGTAATAACAGGGCTCCCCGCCACCCGGCCCATGCGATTGGCTCCCGCCTGCAAACCCCGCCCCCCGGCCCATGCGATTGGCTCCCACTTGCAAACCCCGCCCCCCGGCCCATGCGATTGGCTCCCGCCTGCAAACCACTTGGCAAGTTCCCCCTCTTGCAGCTTTCAGGACAGCCTGGGAACAGCTTGAATGCAGCAGTAGACCTGGGCGTCCAAAACCACCCCTTTCCACCCACCCGGAACATGACAAATTTTGCCGTTTTTCGGTGTTTTTTGGGGGCGCCCGCCACCTCTCCCATGGTTGGGGGACCCCCCTGAGGATGAGGGGCACCCGTTTTCACCACCACCTGTTTTCACCCCGGAGTGCCAGAAGACTTTTTCCAGCAGCCGCGCTCGTTTATTTTTCGGCGCGGTTTGCCTTTCAGGAGCTCAGCTGAGCCCCGCTGACCTCCCAGCCGCCAATCAGCTGTTTTCGCTGCGTTTTCTGGGGCTTTTTGGGCATTTTCATGCCCAGCCCCACCTTCTCCAGCGTCAGGAGAGCCTCCAGACCCTCGAATTCCGCTCCCCGATCTAGTCAGAGCCTTCGGAGGAGAGGGACAAGCCCTTTTCAGTCCCATGCTGAACAGCTGAGCAGCGCTGAGAGCAACGCCCCCACCCTGGAGCTTGTAGCCACACCCAGCAGAGTTCTCTCTGGCTGAGGGCGGAAAGGCAAGGCAGCGGCGCTTACCGGCGCGTGCTGATTGGCGGGGGTGCCTCTTCTTCTGGCTCCCCCCCCCCACTCAGCTCTTCCGGGTCGTCTGGCGACACACCCAGACACTGCCGGCGACACAGTAGTGTGTCGCGACACACAGTTTGGAAAGCTATGTCCTAGAGAGTCAGTTTGGTGTAGTGATTTAGGCACCAGGCTAGAAAGTGGGAGACTGTGAGTTCTAGTCTCGTCTTAGGCACACAGCCAGCTGGGTGACCTTGGGCCAGTCACTCTCTCTCAGCCCTAGGAAGAAGAAGAAGAAGGCCAGGGCAAACCACTTCTGAAAAACTTGACAAAAGAACTGCAGGGACTAGTCAGGCAGTCGCCAGGAATCAAAAACTGACTTGAAGGCACCAAAATCAAAAACAAACTCTACTTCCTATACTTGCATACCTACTATTGAGACAGATGCTGCTGTGGATTCAGTATGCACTTTAGGATTTTCTGTAAGTTTAGTCCAGTAATTATTCCAGTAATAATTCTTTCTTTCTCTTCACATCACTACTATTTTGCCAATGCCCTCAAAGGTAAAGGCATACACAAATTGACTGAGACTCTAATTCAGTAATTAGGAAAACTCGAACCTCTTTGCTAAAAAAACTTGGTTCTAGGGCCAGATCCAAACCTTGGACAAGCCTACTTCAACTTAGGTATCAGAATTTGTTTGAATCAGCCCTATTTTCTTGGGATTTACTCATAGCTGAAGATCACCCCTCTTCAAATAAGCACATGACTGGTGTTCATATTAAATGACACATGTGACAATAAATAGAATAAATAAAAGTTGATTTCCAATAGGACATATACCAGGGGAAGGTTTTTTTCTTCAAACAAACAAGCAAAATTCCACAGATTGATATGCTTAATTGAAATACATTAAAAAGTTGTCCTGGTACTAAACCTAAAATCCTCACCATAGGAACACTTTAGATGATCCCTGCTCACCCATCCCTGAGGTCACTCAACTGACATCAGCTTCCTGCAGGAGTTGTTCATTCATGACTGTCAGTGGGAGGAAAACCTAGGGACAAAATATGCAAAATCAGAGTCCTGACTCGTGTGGAAATCACCACTGTCCTTTTCATTCAGATGTCATTAGAACAACACTGTTGGGTGTATTTTTGTTGTTCAGTCGTTTAGTCGTGTCCGACTCTTCGTGACCTCATGGACCATAGGACACCAGGCCTTCCTGTCCTCCACTGTCTCCCGGAGTTTACTCAAATTCATGTTCATTACATTGGTGATGCTATCTAACCATCTCATCCTCTGCCGTCCCCTTCTCCTTTTGCCTTCAGTCTTTCCCAGCATCAGGGTCTTTTCCAGTGAGTCCTCTCTTCGCATTAGGTGGCCAAAGTATTTGAGCTTCAGCTTCAGCATCTGTCCTTCCAATGAGCTGTCAGGGTTGATTTCCTTTTGGATTGAATGATTTGACCTCCTTGCAGTCCAAGGGATTCTTAAGAGTCTTATCCAGCACCACAGTTCAAAAGCATCAATTCTTCGGCGCTCAGCCTTCTTTATGGTCCAACTCTCACAGCCATACATTACTACTGGGAAAACCATAGCTTTAATTATGTGGACCTTTGTCGGCAAGGTGATGTCGTATGCATGTGTGTTATTCAAAGCATTCATCAGGTGAATGTTCTGGATTCATAACTCCTGAGTAAATGAGAGATTATCCTACATTCATAATGATTTTTCAGTGGTCTCCCCTTTAAAGGAGCAAACTTTTGTTTTTTGGTGCCCTGGAATCACTTTTTGACTCCTGACAACTGCCTGGACAAGTCTCTGCCGTTTTCTTAGCTTCGTCAATATTCCTAGGACATAGCTATAATGTTGGTGAAATTACTCCTAATATTAAATGTTGCTATCTTTAGGTGGCATGTACGGTTTAGTAAATTATTATTATTATTATTATTATTATTATTATTATTATTATTATTATTATTTATTCAATTTATTCCCCGCCCATCTCCCATACAAGGGACTCTGGGTGGGTTACAATAATCAAGGTTAAAAACGATACAATAAAAAATCTAAAAAATACAATATAAATAGATAAAATACAAGATGGGGAACGTAGGGAACGTAGCATAGATAGTGTTGCTACGGGGCTAGCCAACCCCAGGAGGCACTACTGCCTCTGTTGTCCCAGGCCAGGTGGCAGAGCCAGGTCTTGAGGGCCTTCCGAAAGGTCAGGAGGGAGGGGGCCAGTCTCACCTCCGGGGGCAAGATATTCCATAGGGCGGGCGCTATCGCAGAGAAGGCACACCTCCTGGACCCCGCTAGATGGAATTCTCTTGTTGAGGGGGTCCGAAGCATGCCCTCTCTGCATGCACGGGTGGGGCGGGCCGACGTTATCGGGACGAGACGGTCCCTCAGGTACCCTGGTCCTATGCCATGTAGGGCTTTAAAGGTGATCACCAACACCTTGAATTGGACCCGGAAGCAAACTGGCACTCAATGGAGCTCGCGAAGCAGAGGTGTTACATGGGCCAATCTCCTGGCCCCCATAACTGCTCGCGCCGCCGCATTCTGCACCAGCTGAAGCTTCCGGATACTCTTCAAGGGTAGCCCCATGTAGAGCGCATTACAATAGTCTATACGGGAGATGACAAGGGCGTGAGTGACTGTTCGGAGGGCCTCCTGATCCAGGAAAGGGCGTAACTGGCGCACAACTCGGAGCTGTGCATTTATGGGTTGTGCATGATTCTAAGATTAGGAATGGTGATCTGTAGTTAGACAAACTTACTGAAAAAAGGAACAGCCTTATGCTGTTTTCCATCTGCCTGATCATTCTTCTCACACAGGCACAAACCGTTGCTGAGAACTGGCCTGCCAAGGATTTTTTTTCCCATACAGGGAGAGGCATTTCCCTTAGAAAACTTTCTCTCTTCTTATTCCTTTCAACTGTGGTGGTTAGTGGCATTTTCTAGATCTGAGATTTTGCTATTCCTGCACAAAATGACATCTCTTGCAGATGGAATGCAAATAATCACGGAGGGTTGGTGGGACAAAACCTCATTATCCTTTGCATAATATAACAGTCTCGGGGTTCTTCTGATACAAGGAAGAGAGACTTGGCACCAGACAACATTTATCTCTGAGCCCTTACATGTACAGTGAAAGACAGTTTCACTTTAGAGATTTCTCGTAACCTCGAGTAATATCTACAGAATATAAGCTGCACTTGAAATTTACTTTGCTGTCCCCACTGTAAAAGAGGAATATTGGATAGAGACTGTATGCAGACTTTGCTCCAAAGAGCACAAACAGTAGGCTGAAAGAGTTTGGTAAACTGAAGCCCAGTATTCTGAGGAATATTAAAAATCAGATAAATGCCCATCAATTTTGGAGTAAGAAAGTAGTTTGTGGAGATTCAGTCTTTTTTTTTTCAATTCTTTTCCCCACTCTCCAATCCACTGGGGATACGTCTAAACATCTCTGTATCAAAATTTCTTCCTGAATGTCAGGGTCCCAATTTGCGTGGATTAAAATTAAAACAATTACATGAAAACTAGGAATCTTCTATATATTATATATATTTAATCCATTCAATTCTGTCAGATTCTTGGGGACTGCCTGGACAAGTCCCTGCAGTTTTCTTGGCAAGGTTTTTCAGAAGTGGTTTGCCATTGCCTTCTTCCTAGGGCTGAGAGAGAGTGACTGGCCCAAGGTCACCCAGCCGGCTTTCATGCCTAAGGCGGGAGTAGAACTCATGGTCTCCTGGTTTCTAGCCTGATGTCTTAACCACTACACCAAGTTGGCTCTCTACCAAACTTTCATGCCTAAAGTGGGACTGGAACTCACGGTCTCACGGTTTCTAGCCTGATGCCTTAACCACTACACCAGACTGGCTCTCAGGAATCTTCTACAAGTGCCTTAAAATAATAATAATAATAATAATAATAATAATAATAATAATAACAACAACAACAACAACAACAACAACAATAACAACAATAACAACAACAACTCTCGTATCCTGAACATATAGAATTCCTTTATTCCCTTAGACTCTTTTGCTATGTCAAAATGAAAAGAGATTTATGTTTTGCAACTGTCAAGAAAAATAGCCCAAAGAGATGCCCTCACTCTAAACAACAGTGATTCTAGCCTTGTTCAGTCATTGCCACTATATGTTGAATTTAACATGGGATGAACAGTGGACAGATGCTATCTTCTCCTTATCATGTTGGTGGTGACATAGCAAAAGATGGCCTACCTCTACATTCAATAGAGGAGGGTTCCCCATCACATGGAAATGTAGATAAGGAGTTTCCACTAAGACAACAGCACTGCAAACATGGAGGCTCTCACCAGCATGACTAAGATGGAGTTCACTGTTCACTGCTCCTAACACACTGGATTGATTAAGCAGAGAGAATCCCCAAAGAGTCTATTGTCTTTACAACAAGGAAAAAAGGCCCCTGAGTTCAGCTGGACTCCTGGTGCTATATGGACACATCCATTATGCTTTCAAGCCACCCGGAGTCACCCTGTGTGAGTTGGGCGGCCTTATAAATCTGTTTAATAAATGAATAAATCTGTGGTATGCTCACTTCTGGAGTACTCCAGAGGTACAATACAGTTCGGGTCACCATATTTGGAAAGGATATAATAGATCTGTAAAAAGTGGAGAAGAGGGCAATCAAAATTGAGGGCTTGAACTAGAAAAGGCTAGAACACTTGAGATTCTTCAGGCAGAAAAACGGGGACAGAGGGAAGACATGACTGAAGTGTGTAAAATCATGCATGGCATGGAGAAAGGTCAACAGGGAAAAGTTTTTCTGTTTTTCTTGGAAGAATAGGACTGAGGCCATCCAGTGAAGCTAATTGAAAGGAGATTTAGAATAGACAAAAGAAAGCACTTCTTCACACAGTGCATAATTAACCTGTCAAATTCATTAGCACAAGATGTGTTGATGGCCACTAACTTGAATGGCTATAAAGAAGGACCGGATGAATTCATGGAGGACAGGTCTATCCAGGGCTATTAATCTTGAAGAGTCAGTGTTATCTTCAGGTTAAGGGAAACATCTTTCTAAATATCAGTTGCAGGGGAACAAGATCAGGAGTAGGGTATGTCTCCATCTTCTGTTTGTGAGCACACCAGGGGCTACATGAAAAGCAAAATCCTGTAGGAAGAATCGTCTTGACCCCTTCTTATGTTCTCATGGTTTGGGGTTTGCAAGACCATTTGTAAGCATTTCTAACCTGATGGAGGCAGAAAACTGAGCTGCCACTTTTAAGCAATTGTGCTGCATGAATTCAGTGACCTCAGGTATATGACAGACCTCAGGATGCTGCAAAAGTGGGATTGATATGGAGCAGTATGTAGGACTTCAGGACTACTACTCTGTCACAAATATCCCCTTCTTGAGCAAGGGACTTCAAAGAGTCCCTTATATTATTATATAATGGTTTTAGGTAATGCTTGGTGGCTCAGCGGGTAAGACGCCAGGCTTGTTGATCGGAAGATTGCAAGTTCGGAGGTTCGAATCCCTAGCCCTAGCAATTCGAAAGCATTTGGTGGGATCGTAACAGTGTTCCACGTGCATCATGCCGGCCACATGACCGTGGAAGTGTCTTCGGACAACGCTGGATCTTCGGCTAACAAACAGAGATGAGCACCGGCCCCTAGAGTCAGACACGACTGCACAAATGTGCGGGGGGGGGGGACCTTTACCTTTACTTATTTTATATATCTACTGTTTTATTGGATTGTTGTACACCGCCCAGAGTCACTTTCCATGAGATGGGCAGCTATATAAATTAGATTAATAAATAAATAAATTTAATTAATTCATTATTTATTTTACTTGGTTTTATTGTTCTATCATGGTATTATAGATTGTAACCTGCCACAAGGCCCTTTGGAAAATGGATCGGCTATGAATATTTGAAATAAATACCCAAATCCAAAATGATCAGTGGGACTGAGGGTCTGATTACAGTACTGGAATCCCAAGAACATTTTCCATTTTATTCAAAAGAATCTGACAATGCTGCCGCTTTCTGATCCTCAAGTAATGAATGATTGCAAATGAGATAATTAATTAGGATGAGCCCATAACTACCCTAAAGGGAGAAATTGGAGTGCCTATGCCTGAGTGGAATAAGAAAATCCAGCTACAGAGGCAATTTGGCATTTATCATTGGGTTAGTGTGGGGTCAAACTTGGCTGAAGTGTTTAGTACTTTTTCCCTGAAAGAAAAAATATGAAAGAAAATTGCAAACAGGAGGTTACTCTTGGGAATTAGACCTGACTCCAAGCTAATGGAACAAAACAGCCCTTGATAGCTAACATGGACTCAAAGCTTTTAGGCAGCAAAAACATTCTACATGGAAGCATCAGAGTTCTCTTTATGCTTTTTCCTGAGGAGAAAAAAAATCTAGATAATTATGTGAAGAGGAAGGATGCACTGAAACAGAAAACGCCTGGGAAGGAAATAGATACATTCTCCTTTTTAAAAAAAGTAATAATGAAGAAGCATTTCTAACTCAGTTGCATCCTTTGATTTGTATTGAAAAATTGGAGTGACACATCGAAAGGACAGAGAACTACCATAAGGCAGGGAAACCTGGGTTTATAATAATCTCTGTTTGATTGCATAGTGCGCATATATATTATTTTTGCCCTCTTTTGCTTCAGCTGCAGCAAAATAACTTAGATAAAAAGCAATTGCATTCTTTGTTCATATTCCTTTTCTCTTCCTTCTTTATTGACTGAATCTTTCCCTCATTAAGGGTTGTGTATATTTGGATTTCTCACCTAAAGAAAATTTCTAGCAAAGTGAAATACTGCCATGGGGAAGTGGTTAAACCAGCTGGCTGGAAAGGGGGATTTATAAATGCTTAGGGGATCTACTGGTGATCAATAGCCATGATAATTAAAAGTAGGCTTTGTGTTCAGAGGATTCTTTCCATGTTCCTGACTTTTCATGATTGGCCACTGGTGGCAATGGGAAGCTGAGCATACAGAGACTTTGTTCTGATTCACTAGGGTTCTTCTTACAGCGTCATTCATTTTTTTAAAAAATTACTTTTTGGCACCTTTGAGACAGTCATACCTCCTGGTAGGAGAGATAAGTCCCTGCAGTTTTCTTAGCAAGGTTTTCAGAAGGGATTTGCCATTGCCTTCTTCTTCTTCCTAGAGCTGAGAAAGAGGGACTGGCCCGAAGTCAACCAGCTGGCTTCATGCCTGAGGCAGGACTACATAGAATTCATGCCCTCCTGGCTTCTAGCCTTTAAGCACTACACCAAACTGGATCTCCTCATTCCACTAGGATCATGATTTCCATGAGACTTAATTAAGAATAATCCAGTGCAATATTACACTCCAAGTTTGAAATACTCTGACTGATAAAACTAACTCTGGGTTATTTTCCTAGTATGCAAGCCCTCAGAGTCCAGGGATGTCCTCTTTAGGAGGGGCCTCGTTGTCCTGTTCTGACTAAGACCCGGAGCAGGAAGGTGTGGAATAAGGCTTTTATTTACAATCAAGACACACAAAGTATATCTAGGAAAAACAATGCAACTCCGGCACAAGGCTTGGTGCGGCTGCGGTGCGAGGTTTCCGGCATGAGGCTTGGCACTGCAGCGAGGAACGATCTCGGCACGAGGCTTGGTGCGGTTACAGGATGGATTCCGGCACAAGGCTAGGCGTGGCTACTGCAGGGCAAGATACCGGCTTGACGCTTGGTGTGAAGCAAGGCAAGATTCCGGCCCGTGGCATGGCGTGGTGGCTGCAAGGCAAGGTTCCAGCTTGAGGCTGGACGCAGAGGCTGCAAGATGAGGTACTGGCTCGAGACTGGGCACAAAGGCAGGGCAAGATCCCGACGCGGAACGGGGCGCGGCGGCAAGGCTAGGTTCTGGCGTGAAGGGCAGCGGTGCTGCGAGGCAGGGTTCCAGCAAAATGGATACCCACACAACTTTATCAAAAAGTGCCTGACCACTCAACCCACCACAGCAAAACCAACAGAAGCTATGAAAAGGATTACACTGCCATACATCAGAAACATCTCAGAAACTACTAATAGACTGTTACAACCACATGGTATCACCATAGCACACAAACCAACCAAAACCCTTCAGAACATCGTGAGTAAACCAAAAGACCCAGTAGCCCAAGAAGAAAAAACAGGAGTTATCTACAACATGCAGTGTAAGGACCATAACAGCCACTATGTAGGACAGACTGGCAGAAGACTAGCAGAACGCATCCACGAACACCAACTAGCAGTCAGAAGACATGATGAAAACTCCTTAATCTCACAGCACATGGACAGACTTAACCATACTTTCCACTGGGAAACTGTGAGCATCTTAAACCAAGCCAAGTCCAAAAAACGCTAGAGAATTTCTGGAAGCTTGGCACTCAGACAAAGCAGCCGTCAACAGACACATAGAGGTAAACAACATTTACATACCATTCATAAGAGACAATAGAAAAGCCAGAAGACCAGAACACCTCACTGCCAGCAATCATCACCCAGATATGCAAAGATTAACACCAGGGTTAGCACCAGAGGAACAATCAAACAGCACAATATACCCTAATCAAGGAACTATTAACTCAGTCAATCAACCAAGTAGCAAACAACAGCCCAATCAAAGAACTCCCAAGGAGAGAACAACACCCCCACCAACACAAGCAGGACAAGCCATGGTATATAAACAGAGAGCAAGTCCCACTCCCTTTTCGCACTGAAGAAGTTGCCTAGCCTGGCAATGAAACGTCTGCAAGAAAACAACAAGGCTCAGAGAGCACCAAGGACTCCACAGTTCAACCCTGATCTACAAATATTCTCTTCGATTGGTACTGAAATTTATCTCGAAAAACATGATCAGTTGGTACTTTAGATATCTCTTCACATGCTGTTCCTTCTGCAGTATAGAGTTCTACATAGATGTGAGGAATTTTCTCTTCCCTGCCTAGCAAGTTCATTACAATGAAGGGTTCTGGAGCTGTCATTATCAAGGCACTGCTCAGAAGCCTCTTCATCACCTGAAACAATGCCACTGGATGGAGGAAGCTAAAAAGGGCCCCCTTTTTTGCCTGCCTCATTGCTACATAATAGGCATAACTTAGTACTCAGACACATTCATCTTTTACCTTTCACCACTTGCACTGTAGCCTTCTCAGAGTCCATTTCATCATTCAAAGATGCTGTAAGAACTAAAAGACATCCCCGTTTCCATAGTATAAAGAGGCATTTAGGGACAATGGAGTCAGAGGCCCTTTTCATCTTCTCATTCCCTAATGTGACAAGGGCTTTTACAGATATACCAACCCTGTTGGATGGGAAATATTTCAAAGCAATCAAGTTTCTCTCAGAGTCCAAAGTCTCCAGGAGGGAGGGAGGAATCATTTTAATGGGTCCTTTATCCCTATAGGGTGGATCTGCCATGGCCAGTCTAAATTTCATGAGGATGTGGTCACTCCATGACAAAGAGGTCATAGAACATCTCAAAATTCAGCCCCCCTTCACAATCACAAACACACACACACAAGCACGTGCACACACACACACACACACACACACACACACACACACACGTCCAAGGCATAATTTACCAATTCTCAAGAGTTCAGGATAATGATTAATTGAGAAAGCCCCATAGTTGTCATAATGGATATGGAGTCTTGAGCTGAAACTCAGCATGGATATTAGAGTCTGCAAGGGGTACTAGTCTTGGGTTCTCCAACACCATCTCTGAGAGCACCTCAATACGTTGTCCTGGGAGGTCTCCAGGAAACCAGTGAATGAGTCTTGTACTCTCTTTCTGGCCCAACACATGCCCTTAAAGCTGGCGTTGGAGCTGATGGGTTTCCTTTATCTGACTAGTTCTTCCTCAATGCCATATCTCCCCCTGCTAGAAATCACTTCCAAGTACACCACATTTTCTCTCTTTTTGACCTTTCCCAGGATACACCAGTGCCAACATCCATAGCTATACACTTGGCTATAATACACTATGCCACGACAAATAATACATGAACACAAAACCAAAACTAAAACCACCAGCATTGTGCATCCTGGGCTTCCATAAAGAACTCTTAAAGGGGCAGCCTTTGGAGGTGACCCACTAGTAGCACCCTTTTTGCTCTGGAGCAGCAAGTCCCTTTGGCCCCAGCCTGAGCCAGTAGAAAGAGGGTGAATGAAGAATCCTAAATCACTACTCCCAGGCCTCTCTAGAAATAGTAGAAGGCTCTCTCTACTGCAGCACTCTCCTCCGTGAGATTCCTTATCAGTAGAGGAGCCTAGACTAGTGTTTCTCAACCTCAGCAACCTTAAGATGTGTGGACTCCCATTCTGGCTGGGGAATTCTGGGAGGTGAAGTCCACACATCTTAAAGTTACCAAGGTTAAGAAAGACTGGCCTAGACAGTCAGCCAAGGTAACTATCTGGGCACATGGTGATTCTTTCCTTCATAAGGATGGATTTCCATGCTGCAAAATGCTAGTAAGGGTCATCAGTGGCCCCATTTTGGAGAAGTGTTTTAAAAATGCACATCAAGAACTGCTCCCCTTTGCTGTTGCTTTTCCCATTGCTGTTTCAAGGAGACTGTTTTCTCCAGCTTTTGCCCATGACTTTAGCAATGTGTAAAAACAGGGTGTGTCCTCTCGTCCTGCTTCTGGATATCTTGAGAGATTCTGAAATCTACTCTCCAGTATAAGAAATTAAACCAGATCACCTGTTATTTAGATTTCAAAGTCTCTTCTTATAAGCTGAAGCAAAACTGAATCACCAAAATGTGGGTGTGTACCTCAAGGAGAGAATAGATGAGACAATCTTTTTCTAGGCCGTATCATTTCAACTTGCATTCATCCACAAGGCCATTCCATCCAATTTGTATGTCACATGTTATAAACTTCATATTTCCATCCAATTTCTATCTCCCATTGTGTATAAATGCACACTTGACTTTAATTTTTTGTCCACAGTTTCCTCTGGTTGGAATATTACTGTGGGTAATTTCTAGTTAATTTGCACTCAGCATACCCCCAGTCAATCCCTAGATACAGATCAGAGCAAGTGCACACGTCTCTCAATAAAGTTAACAATGTCTCCCTCTCCCTCTCCCTCTCTCTCTCCCTCTCCCTCTCCCTCTCCCTCTCCCTCATCTCCATCTCCATCTCCATCTCTCTCTAATCATGCTTGATGAAAATGAGATGAAATCAGGCAAAACAAGGGAGGGAGAGAGAGAAGGGCAGAAGGTCTGTCTGTCTGTCTGTCTATCTGTCTGTCTATCACCCATCCATCCATCCATCCATCCATCCATCCATCCATCCATCTATTGGCACAGAACTTTTCAGGGTCCTGGAAACAACCCTGTGGGTAATTAACATGGATAGTCCCAAATGGGATGGTCTTTGGTTATTCCAGCTTTAACCCTTTTAGGTATAGAACAGCATCATAATAGAGATGGAAGTAGAATACCGGGTGATCCCTCCTATATTCTGCACCATTAAAGAAACAATTTCATGGAGAGGAAACAGCCCTCCTCTCATCGGCTCCACACACCAATTTGTGCACCGTAAAAGGTTGTCTCACCGTGCATCATTTCACGGTGCATCTCCCACCATAGTATCAGTTGGAGACTACTTCAGTTTTACTTGTCCTGTTTCTTGCTTGTCCTTCTCGTAGTGCAGTTTAATGTGTTTTATTTTGGGTGTGTATTAAAGCATGCCAATAAATTCCTGGATGGATGGTAAATTATGATTTCCTAGCCAGTAGAAGGCCATTAATGGAAAAACGGGGCAGATTGGGCAACTCGGCTGAAGTAAATGGGCAACTCCAAAAATGTTCCTATCTTGGCATGATTTAAGGGGCAAATAGATCAGTGAGGACTAGTGGACTAAATGCTGTATTTGGAATTGGAAAACACAGTACGGGTTCAAAATGCTCTGATAGACCATTGCTATCTGGCTATAATTCTCTTTATCTCAGCATTGTACTTGTCAAACAGAAATTATTATGACCTGATTGAAAGAGCTGTTGTGAGAGGAGCTGAGTAAAGTCTGTCAACTTTGTATGTGAAAATACAATTGAAACCTTTCTTTCTTCCTGCTGTTTCAGGTGATCGGATGTAAGTGTTGACCAGCAGTTGAAGTAAACTAGCCAATGGCCGTCTGCTTGGCTACTTATCTGCAACTAGCATAGTGGGACAAGCTGTAGCATATCTCAAAAGGTTTCTAATGGACATAGTTGGGTCTTGGTGGGGTGGGGTGGGGAATACATTGGTTTCTGGGTCAAGCTGTAGCATTAGCATCCATGGCTCACCTTCTTCGCACCCCCATTCTATTACTGTTGGAATAGGAAGCCTACATCAGGCACACATAGTCTGACACCTATTCTGCTTCATCTAATGAAACTTGGTTAACATGGATGAGGGACCTCAGAACTTTACCAGCCAGATTGCTTTTAAGAGATTATGACAAGTAAAGCATAGGTCTTGTGAAGCCGCAGCTAATAATAATCCCACGTATGCTTTCCTCCACTGGTGGTGGGAAGGTGCAAAATGATATGTGGAAGGAAGGAGTAAAGGTGTTTCATTATCAAACCATAATGTGCTGCTAATAGACCCCATCAATCACTATAAATATAATTGTCCGCGATTGCGTATAATCAGTTATTCTCATTCACGACTGGGAGCTGGATGAGATGCAGCCTAGCTAACTGTAGCTATTTTATAGACAAGTATACAAAATATTTGAAAAATCCTCACACCTGGTTTTTAAGTGGAGAGGTAGCTGAATTCTCTTTTTTATAAGAAACTTTATTAAGTTTTCAAAATACAGATAAAACATAAAAAGATAGAAAGAGATTAAAGAAGGAAGAAAGAAGAGAGAGACAAACTTAAAAGTGCAGAAAGAAATAGAAAGAAATACAGCAAAAAGAGTGACTTCTGACCTTCAGTACAGATAGAAATAAAAAGTACATTAACCTCTTACTCTAATTTTAACTATATATTATTATATGTTGATGAAGGTTCTCAGTCATCCAGGTGGAACAGTCTGTGGCTTGAATCATGTCAACTAGATTTCTATTTTCTCAGTGGAAACGTTTCGCTCCTTATCCAAGGAGCTTCTTCAGTCTGAACAAAGTTAGTAAGGGAATCCTTAAATATGTTTCTAGGGTGGCTGTGTGACCTTGCACCTGGGGCTAGGTCATGGTTATTTAGAGATGTTTATTTCTAAGTCCCTTTATCATCTAAAGGAGGATCGTTAAGATTACCATGCTGCTGTTGAGCTTGCGAAATGGTCTTAATCTTCCTAGGCACAGAAGACAAAGCAGGAAGGAAGATAGGGGAAAGATTGTGCCTGAGGCCCCCACCTCTATTCAAGGAAGGATTTTCCAAGTTGGCATAAATGAGAGAGGGGTCAAGGGGTCATCCTGAAGATTTTGATATCCCCTTGCAGGTGCCCTTGTCTGACACACACTTATGTATTTATTAAATTTATATGCTGCCTGACTCCCAGCGACTCTGGGTGGTCGGTTTACAAAATATTAAAAAAGAACAACAACATTTAAAAGAAGAAAATAACATAAACCAAAAAAGAGCAAAAATGGCAAGGATGACTAACCCAGATGGGAACAAAGGAAAAGAAGAAAAGGGGGCTTCAACCATGGTTGACAAAGGCCTGGGTGAAGAGCCAGGTCTTCAGGGCCCTTCGAAACACCAGTTTGAATCTTCGGGGAACCGATAGTTGGCATTGTTTAATTGAAGGAACCCGGAGCATGCCAACACTGCCAGATCAGATTGGCTGGGCAGATACTAAGGGAGACAGGTGGGCCCTCAAGTAATAAGGTCTTATGCCATGTAAGGCTTTATAGGTAGTGACAAGCACCTTGAACTGCACCCAGAACCAAACTGACAACTAGTGCAGCTCACAGAGCAGAGGTATTACACCATAGCTTTCCAAACTGTGTGTCGCGACACAGTACTGTGTCGCCTACGGGGCCCAGGTGTGCCGCGAAAAAAACTGGAAGCGCTGATGGGGCGCCGCTGCCACTGCATGCAGCAGTGCGTGCGGCGGGGGGTCATCAGCGCTTCCGCGTTTTCGTGCGACACACCAGGACACCGCCGCTGCCGCTGCCATGCATAAAAACCCGAAAGTGCCGTGGCAGCGGCATGCGAAAACCCAAAAGCACCGCTGTCATGGCAGCACTTCCGGGTTTTCTCCCACCGCCGCTGCCGCGCTTCTGGGTTTTCGCCCACCACCACCGCCACACTTCCGGGTTTTCGCCTGCCGCCACCGCCACAGCGCTTCCGGGTTTTCGCCCACTGCCGCTGCAGCACTTCCGGGTTTTCATGTGCTGCTGTTGGTGTGTCGCCAACTGAAAAGTTAGGAAAGCCCTGTGTTATACTGATTCAAAATTATGTAACTGTTCTGGAGGTTGGCATGAAACTACTCAACTCTCAGGAAATCTGGCAAGGCAATGAGTGAATCCTTCGAAAACCGCCCAGAGTTGTTTGCCGGGATGGGCGGTGGAGAAATGTGATAAATAAAAACAAACAAATAAATAAATAAATATCTGTTGTCTTCAATGTAATATCATGGTATGACAAGACACTGCTGCAGAAAAATGGACCCTGCTATTCTGTTCATAATTTGATACAAAGATCAAAGATTTTATATGCAAACTACTGGCCTCCTGCAATTTAGCTGCCTCCAGATTTGTTGGATTTCAATTTTCTTCATGCTGGCTGAAGAACATGAGAGCTGATGTCCAACATAGCTGGGGGATACAAGATAGAAGGCCAAGCTACTGGATATTTTCCCATCTCTATAAAAAGTTATTATGTCAATCCGACTGAGTGAATTTGTTTAGCAAGAGAAGTTCTGCAGCAAAGGAAGACTGCAGAAATGAAAAAGAATATTTGCAGTAAGCAAGGAGACCTCCAAGAGCTACATATACTGTATGTTCCATAAACAGTTGCAGTACAAATTGGCCTGATACTAGCACAAACTGCCTGGGAAGCTGGTGGAGTATTCTTCATGAGAGGGTTTTAAGCAGCGCCAAAGTACCAATTTAACAAGGGTGCTGCATCAAAAGAAAGTTGGTTTTTGAAGTCTCTACCATCTCAGAGGTTCTATGCTATTTTACTGTATCTTTCCTAAAGGCAGGGTGTGATAGTCTTAATCTTTCACTTTCACCCAGCGATGAAAAGACTGGAGTTTGAGTTAAATTAAAGGCAATTAAATTAATTTCCAATCGAAGGAAATGTTCCTGGCCTTACAAGCGCTTGGTTGATGATTATTGATGTGACTACTGTAACCAGAATATTGCAACTATACTTTGAGCAAAATACTATAGCGTCAACTCTAACTGAGTGCTAGGTTTACAATCTGAAATTCTTTTAAACCCAGAAGCTCAGATTAAATAAACATCCATTAGGCATGCACTGAAACAACAAGAACATGGAAAGAAATATCACAATGAATGATTGACAACAGGCCCTTTATAAAACATATGAACACTTCATTAAAATAAATTACCTAGCCAAATGTTCATTTATCCCAGCAATTATTGCTCTGCCAATTGATGGAGACAAAAGGAGAGCGAGCATGATGTGAGGAACTAGGCATGACAGAAAAATTTTACATTGCAAATTTGTGTAGTTCAATAAATGCCCATTCTATGCGCCATCCCACATAAAAGTTAATGGAGCTTTTTATAAGCTACTGTCCTTTTGTTGATTTTCTCAGCACTCTATATCTCAATTGGTTGGTCAAAATGAGCAATAGCTTTTAAAGTCAGGGTTGAATGGCAGCTCAGGGTATATGCAGATCCCTAGTTTGTTGAAGAAGGAATGCTAATAAACCTGGCCTCTGCAGATATGTTCATGAGTGTGTGGCATGAAATGTGAGTAAGCATGTTTTTCCTAGAGCAGAGATACAACCTTCTTTTGGCTATGGATTATGCCTGCCATCCACAGGGTTATTTGGGGATGCACTTGAAAATGCAGTGGTGGGTACAGGTCCAAATCTCGCATTTGTTGTTGCGGTATGACATTTCAGTTTAATTAAAATCAAATGACAGGCTTACTCTCTGCATACATTAAACATCCAATCATATTAAAAATCACAATTTGTAGCAACAGTTGAGGTCCCCAGGGACTGCCTCATAGGCATTCAGGAATGTATTTATTAAACAAATTTATGTAGCTACCTATTTCCCAAAAGGAATTCTGGGTGGTGAACAAAATAAAAACACAATACAATAAAACAACCAGTTAAAACAATAAACAATATTGTTTTAAATAACAGTATGGATATAGCCCAGAAGGCACAAATTGTTTGAGATCAGTTCAAGAATGCAGATTCTTGAATGCAGATTCCTCCTCCTCCTCCTCCTCCTCCTCCTCCTCCTCCTCCTCCTCCTCCTCCTCCTCCTCCTCCTCCTCCTCCTCCTCCTCCTCCTCCTCCTCCTCTCATTTCTGTATTTTATCTATATCTGCAAACTCACTGGAAGCTCTGACAAAATGAAGTCTTCCTTGGATGATCTGTACAGTTTTCATAAGTAAAGGTAAAGCTTCCCCCTGCACATTTGTGCAGTCGTGTCCGACTCTAGGGGCCGGTGCTCATCTCCGTTTGTTAGCCAAAGAGCCAGCGTTGTCCGAAGATGCTTCCACGATCATGTGGCCGGCATGACGCACGCGGAACGCTGTTACCTTCCCACCGAAGTGGTACCTATTAATCTACTCGCATTTGCATGCTTTCAAATTTCTAGGTTGGCAAGACAGTTTTCATAACCCATACCTTTTTTTTAAAAAAAAAGATGCTCCCACAATAAGAGAAATGGTATAACCATGAGATAGGATGAATATATCCTATTTCAGAAGATGATCTTAGAATCCACAGCTGTGGGATTTAAGAATTATCTGAATTAGTTATTAGAATCTCTGCAATTAGTTATTGGAGAACCTCTGTAGGAGAGAAAGGCATCATCGTTGGGTGCTGCTTGCTTGCTTGCTTGCTTGCTTGCTTGCTTATTTATTTATTCATTCTATCCCACCTTTGTTATTTTTTATAAATAACTCAAGATGGCAAACATGCCTAATACTCCTTCCTCCTCCTATTTTCCCCACAACAACCACCCTGTGAGGTGAGTTGGGCTGAGAGAGAGTGACTGGTCCAAGGTCACCCAGCCAGCTTTCGTGCTTAAGGCGGGACTAGAACTCTCAGCCTCCTGGTTTCTAGCCCGTTGCCTCCATGGATATTTGATTGTGAGAAATTGATTGTTGGACAAGCTGAATAATGTGACATCACTTATAAACCTTAAGAGACTAGAATATTGGACAACAATAGCAGAATCGAATATGAAGTCACAACAAATGGCTAACTAGCTGATCTTTGCTAAGCAGGGCTGGGCCTTGTTACTATTCAGATGGGAGACATCAGAAAATCCCAGGAGTGAGAGCTAGATAGGGAAGTAAAAAAAAACCTTCCAGAGGAAGGCAATGGGAAATAATTTCCATATTACGACCAAGAAGACTTCATGGATGTGTTTATGAAGTCACCAGGAGTCAAACTCTACTCAATAAAGCTTTTTTCTTTAGCTCTGATCATGTGAAGAGTGTCTTCTCTTCACTATTAAGTAACCATCTCTCTCTTACACACACATACATAAGCTCACAAATGCTTTTGGAACTGGTGTACCACAATGATGCAATTAATCATATGTATTATGCCTTGTGTGTACAGATGTGTGTTTGTTCCCCATGAAAAAATACAATGGCAGTATTTCAGTGATGATAAGGATGCAATTTAAAATTAAATTTGGATGAAGGAACCACCAAAGAGCAGCTTCAGATCCCTAGAGGTACGTTTGTAATGTTTAAGCTAATCATCTTTCTGTGGCAGATACAATTCCAGCCGACATCAAAGGAACCAAAATCTCTCTTTCAGGAGAGTTTAATGGGAGCCAGCTATGTAATGACAGGTGGCCAGAACCGCAATCCTAATTTTAAACCATCTGCAGACATAGTGAAAGTCTTTTACTATGGAGCCAGTTTGGTCTAGTGGTTAAGGCAACGGGCTAGAAACCAGGAGTCTCTGAGTTCTAGTTCCACCTTAGGCATGAAAGCCGGCTGGGTGACCTTGGGCCAGTCACTCTCTCTCAGCCCAACTCATCTCACAGGGTTGTTGTTGTGGGGAAAATAGGAGGAGGAAGGAGTATGAGGTATGTTCGACGCCTTGAGTTATTTATAAAAATAATAAAGGCAGGATAGAAAATAAATAAAATAAAATAATAAATAATAGTGAAAATCTTTTCATATTTAGAGACCTTTCTACAATTACCCATTTGCTTGAATGAATTTGGAGTTTGACTTTGAGCTGCTGTTCCTTTTGACACAGCTTTGATTATACCAGTGTTTCTCAATCTCAGCAACTTTAAGATGTATGGACTTCCACTCCCGAATTCTGGGAGTGGAAGTCCATGCATCTTAAAATTGCTGAGATTGAGAAACACTGGATTATTCTATTCGCCAGACACAAAATTATTGTGTTTTTTTTTTTTTGTAAAAAAAACATTGGATAGGAGATACCCAACTTTTTGGCCATATTTGGAATTGGGAGAACTTGTGAGTGCTCTCACAAAACATCAGCTGAGGAAGATTGCCTTTTCTCAAAATATCTCCTCTCGGGACATAATCAAACACAAAGCCCTGAGTTATTGCTCCATCACTTGTCTTCAGCCCCCCAGCCCTCTCCCCCCCACCCCCCCGCAAACCTCAGTCCTTTTTCCAGACTGGTGAGCATGCTTTCACTAATACTTAAAAAAAAATTCTAAGAAAACTGATGGTCCCATCTAGGCTGAAAAGGATGATGCTGAAGGCTGAACTTTAATAGGAATGCCATCTATCATGCTTGGTGGATGTGTACAAAAGCTAAAAAAAATGGATTCAAATACCTACATTGATACAGAGGATTTTAAAGATTAATATTCAATTGAACCCAGAACTTTTCCTTTTAGGATTGATGGATACCCAGTTAGAAAAAAGTCACGGAAGACTATTTCAATATATGATTACTGCTGCGAGGTTATTGTATGCACGAAGATGGAAAGATTCGACACTACCCACTATGGAGGAATGGTTGGTGAAATTGATGGATCTTGCTGAGATGGATAAACTAACTTCTTTGATTAGAGAAAATACATTATCTACATTTATCGGTAACTGGAAATGCCTTATGAACTTTCTGCATAAAAATGAAAACAAATGAACTTGTGATTTACGGTTTTGATGATTAGACAGGATAGATTATAGAAAGAAGAGAATCATGATTGTAACTTTAGAGGGAGAGGTTAAAACAAAATTGTACTTATTATTGTTGTGAAGAATATTGGAAGCCACTTCTTTGTATCTTTTTTCTTTCTTTTCTATTTTTCTTTTTCTTTTCTTCTTTTCTAGCACTTTTGGCTTTTTCTTTGATTTCTTTCTTTTTCTTTTTTCTTCCTTACTGTATATTAGTTTGCATTTGTTTTTACCTTACTTTTAAAAAGTTTTAATAAAAAATATATACAAAGGAATGCCAGTTATTTTTAATTATTAACCACCCAGGGTCCCTTCTTGTGGGGGAGATGGGCAGGATACAAATGTGATAATAAATACATAAATACATACATACATACATACATACATACATACATACATACATACATACATCTTTTTAATTAAAAGAAAGTGTATGAGACAAGCACAGAGGTGTCTGTGAATACATGGACACCCCCAAAGTGCTACATTGGGTTGCTCAGTCTGTTGTTAGTTAGTTTGTGCCTTTACTATTACTTAGGCCTGTAGCGTGCTTCAGATTAAGTATTTGAAGTACCTTTTGAAGACTTAATCTTTAACAAAGAGCATCTATGTACCATCTGTTGGGAATGCCTTAATATGGTGGTGTCTATTTGTGTTACAAGAAATAAAATATCAGATTTGGATACCAAAGATAAGAGCTGCCATGCAGATGAAAAACAATCCATCAAGATCAAACTAGGACCAGAGGACAGCAACTAGAGAGAAAAAAGTTAACAGTTAACACCCATGCAAGAAGTCACATCTGATCCTGCTACCTAGTAGGTCAAGAAAGATTGAGCTGTGCGGAAAGGATTGAGTGATGGACATTGCTGGCAAATGTTAAAAGGACATGTTGTACAGATCTCTGTTGGAAGACCCCATAACTATCATCTATGGAGCACTCCTGCCTTCCCCTGCACATCCCCTGGCCAAGGTGTAGGAGGCAAGTCAGTATGAGTAAGTATGGGCATGTTTGTGTGTGCATCTAATGCTAAAGGAATTGTAATTAATGTGATTAATGTGAGACTGGCCCTCTTTGTGATGGCCACTTCTGGAAGCCTCCAAAGACAAAGACTTCTGAAGGGCCAGGGAATGATATTTGGTGTCTTTACTGATTTATTATTACCCGCAACATTACAGGTAGTCCTTGCTTAACAACCACAATTGGACAAGAATTTAGGCTGCTAAGCAAAGCGGTCATTAAGTGAATCCGATCTGATTTCATGACCTATTTTGCAGCGGTCATTAAGCAAACCATGTGGTTTCTAAGTGAATCACATGGTTCCCCATTGATTTTGCTTGCCAGAAGCTGGCCGGGAAGGTCGAAAATGGCGATCACGTGACCACGGGATGTGGCAACAGTCATAAATACGAACCGGTTGCCAAGTGCCTGAATTGTGGTCATTTGACTGGGGGGATGCTGTGACGGTCGTAAGTCTGAGGACAGGTCGTAAGTCCGTTTTTCAGCACCATTGTATGTTCGAACCATCACTAAACAAATGGTTGTTAAGCGAGGACTACTTGTATTGGTTGTTCTCGCTCTAAGCTGCCCCGAGTCTTGAAGTTCCATGGCATACTCCTATTTACTCCTCCATCTTTTCTTCCTTTCAGCATGATTGTTCAGGGTCCCTCTATGTGCCGAACTAATCTCATGTATCATTCACTTCTTGAATTGCCACTAAATTTCACCTAATTGGATATTTCAATGTAAGCTGCAATTAACTGAAACCTATTGAACGAACCTCATGCTGCCTTCTGCTTAAGAAAGTCACAGGACACCGCCCAGTAAGATTAGCTCACTTCCACAAATAGGTGGATCGACTGGCTTTTGAATGGCAGCTGGAGGGCTTAGGAGTAAAATGAACCTGCCTGTCTTTAAGTGTAAACTTATTTTCACCACTGAGATTTCAGAGAGTCTGTTTGACTGATTGGCTGTTTACTACATGCGTGTAAATTAGGGCTCTGGAGCTCTGGGAAGCAATCTCTGGCTTTGTTGGCTACCTGAGCAAAGTGCCCCTTTGAAGTCCTTCACAAAGAGAAACACCTTCCTGCTTCTATTCAGCATGCTGGAGTGGCTGTTTGCTCAGCCGAGTGGTATCTGTGTGTTGGCAGTGCATGCACAGATGTTGCTATTTGCAAGTGACACCCTCTGATTGGTGAAGAAGCTGATGGAGAAGAAGCTGATGCTAGGCAAAGTGGAAGGCCAAAGGAAGAGGGGCCGACCAAGGGCAAGATGGATGGATGATATTCTGGAGGTGACGGACTCGACCGTGGGGGAGCTGGGGATGGTGACGGCCGACAGGAAGCTCTGGCGTGGGCTGGTCCAAGAAGTCACGAAGAGTTGGAAGCGATTGAACGAATAAACAACAAAACAATCCTCTGATTGAGACACATTGGTCCCACCTCAACTTTTCATCGATTACTTTAACTACTGAATGTCTATAATGTTTCTTGCAGGAAATCCCAGGATTGTCCCCTAGTCTTAGAAGAAACAATGGCAAGCTGCTTCTAAACTGTCGCCAAGCAAATCGTATGGGTCTGTCCAAGTGATTTACCAGGAGGCGACTCAGCTTTGAAGCAATTGTATTTTGCTGGCTAGGTGGTGACACCTAAGTGACCTTGGCTGATCTTGAAAAAGGCTAAGTACTGTAGGGCCAGATCTGATAAGTACTTGGATGTGAGACTACCAGGAAACCCCAAGAATAGACTGGGAATTTGGCTGTGGATTAATGGCCCCTCAGTTTCTGGGAATTTGTCATCTTTAGTTCTGGATGGGGTCGCACTTCCCCAGACAGACCCGGTGCGTAACTTGGGGGTCCTCTTGGACTCACGACTCCTGCTCGAAGAGCAGGTGGCAGTCGTGGCCAGGAGGGCCTTTGCTCAACTTCATGTTGTGCGCCAATTACGCCCTTTCCTTGACCGAGAGGCCCTTCGAACGGTCACTCAAGCCATGGTTGTCTCTCATATAGATTACTGCAATGCACTCTACATGGGGCTACCCTTGAAGAATATCCGGAAGCTACAGCTGGTGTAGAATGCGGCGGCACGGGCAGTTTTAGGTGCATCAAGATCTGCACACGTAACACCTCTGCTCCGTGAGCTGCATTGGGTGCCAGTTTGCTTCCGGGTCCAATTCAAGTTGTTGGTTATCACCTTTAAAGCCCTACATGGCACGGGACCAGGTTATCTGAGGGACCACCTCATCCCCATGACACCTTCCCGTCCCACCCGATCTTGCAGAGAGGGCATGCTGCGGACCCCGTCTATGAAAGAATTCCACCTAACGGGGTCCCGGAGACGAGCCTTCTCTGCAGCGGCTCCTGCCCTATGGAACATCCTTCCACCAGGGATAAGACAGGCCCCCTCGCTCCTGGATTTTAGAAAAAAATTAAAAACCTGGCTCTGCGACCTCGCCTGGGGCAAAAACGAAAGCAGTCAAACCTGGGGATGGCTGATTCCTTAGAGCCACCTTAGATATCTAATTTTAATCATAGTCAACGTCACTTTAGAACTATCTGCCTCTTGGATTTTATTTTATTTTATTGTATTTTATTGTAATTTATTGTAATTCTATTTTTATCATAGTTTTTATTATATTTTGTTGATATTGTGTTGTGAACCGCCCAGAGTCCCTCCTTGAGGGGGAGATGGGCAGTTATAGAAATTCAATAAATAAATAATAAATAAATAATAAAAAGCACCCCAATGTGGTGGTGTTAAAAGGTAAGGGCAAACCACTTCTTTGTTGTTGCCAAACAGAACAAAAAATAAAAAACTCTACCGGGAGGTTCAATGAAATTTCCAGAAAATAAGCTTAACTCAGAAAAGACTTTGGGCATATCTGTGCCACACCCTTAAACTCTCCTTTTCCTTCTCCTCCTCCTCCTCCTCCTCCTCCACCACCACCTCCTCCTCCTCCTCCTCCTCCTCCTCCTCCCCCTCCTCCCCCCCTCATGAGGAAATTTTTATGAAATAAAACAAAGTCCCCCTCCCTCCCAAAAAAGGTTGCATATTTTAAGTTAAAAAGTTTGAGGCTGTCATTGAGATCTTGAAACCCAGGTTTAATGTCCATTCTTTCTTCCTCCACCTTTCTGATTGCCTCTGTAAATGGACTGGAGTATAATTTTTTGTGTGTGTCTTCAAGTCAGTGTTGACTCCTGATGATTGCCTGGACTAATCCTTGCAGTTTTCTTGGCAAGGTTTCAGAAGTGGTTTGCCCTTGCCTCCTCCTAGCACTGAGATAAAGTGACTGGCCCAAGGCCAACCAGCTGGTTTTGTGCCTAAGGTGGGGCTAGAATTCACAGTCTCCCAGTTTCTAGCCTGGTGCCTTAACCACTACACCAAGCTGGCTTTCTGGTTAAGATTTAGTGTAAATCTAGATGTGTCATAAGATACTCACTATTAGCCTTCAGATTATATTCTTTTTTTTTATCCATTCAATCATGTCCGATTCTCGCAGACTGCCTGGACAAGTCCCTGAAGTTTTCTTGGCAAGGTTTTTCAGAAGTGGTTTGCCATTGCCTGCTTCCTAGGACTGAGAGTGTGTGACTGGCCCAAGGTCACCCAGCTTGTAAGTAAGTAAGTAAGTTGGCACTAGAACTCACCGTCTCCCGGTTTCTAGCCTGGTGCCTTCACCACTACACCAAACTGGCTCTTGGAGTATAATTATCCCTCAGATTTCCCTGTTACATTTCTGGCTCTGACATGATGTTAAAAATGCAAAGCCTAGGAAAAGTTGCAGCCACAATTCATGCATTTCCAAAAGTTGCACATAAAATGTGCCTGAGAAAATCCCATGTAAAAATAAATGCATTTTTCCCTGTGATTTTTTTTTTTTGGAGCAGAATGATATAAAGGTTGGATGGATAGTGCTACAACATGTGCACACATGGCATAGGCTGGAAATTGACTAATTTGTTCCTTATTCTGCATTGTAAGTAGTAATGATATGCAGGGTTCTTCAATTATCCTATACGGAAGAGGGATTGATTCCATTTGTAATGCATGGGCCATTTGTGAAACTGCTGCTATTTCCCCCAAAGCTTTCAATGGCCCAGAATCATTAAAACCTGGCTATGCATGTACAGTCAGCACTGTGCAGCTGCTTTGGCGGATGTATATATACAACTATCTGTTGCCCTCAGTCTTCCAAGCCAAGGGCACTGTTGAACCTGAAATTAAATTCATGCTAAATATGTTCCTGCACATTTGAAAATCTCACGTCTAATGATGCACGGGATTCTGCTGCCTCCCTGATGATACGTGTGACTTTTCAGCCAGTCTTTTTCTGCTGGGATTGCTGTAATGGTTTTTGCGGTCCCTAGAAAATTTGAACATTGACACCCTTTAGATTTTCAGTGACTTGTGTTGCATTATGGTGCATGCATGCTCTGAGATGGCTTGTGCTCAATCCAGGAGTCTTTGTTGGACTGTCTACTTAGTCTCAATCTCACAGTCTTTGGTTGATGTGGCAAATGTATAACTTTATTGTGGTCAATGACAACATCAAACAATAATGTGTGCAGAAACACACACATACAACTATAAAACCTTAACATTATCATTAATCTACCTTACAGGGTTGTTGTTGTTGGGAAAAAAAACCCTGATCAACCTTCAGAGCTATATTGAACATCCCTTGCTGAATTGTGGCTGTAGTTCCCTGTCCAAATATGGCAAGGGGCGAAATTTAGGTATTCATTGAAAACTGCCTGTCAGTCTTTTGGTCCAATTTTTCTAGCCCCAACAGTGAAAACAGCCAAAGAAAACCATATTGATCCTGGATCCACTATCCCAATATCAAACAAAAGGACCAGAGTAAGATGCCAGAATGTATTATACACAGATTTATAAAATTATAAGTATTTGTATGTATGTAGAAGTCGTACTATGGTTTAAGTAGTGGACTTCCTGCAGTGGGAAGGGGGTTGGCCTAGATGGTCTCTGGGAACCCTTCCAACATTTACGGTCTATGATTCTGTGATAGTATGATTAAGAAGTAAACTGCTACCATAGACAGTTGCATAATGAGGGGAAGTTGTCTTAACAACAAAAGGACTATGCAAGTGTAATTCTATCATGCCTTTGTCCAGTGTCTTTCTCTAAAGTAGTTCATTAAAGCCATAGTCGTGAACATGGGATTGAGTCTATAAGCATCTGACCCAGAGTAACTCATGTTCAAACCAAACACTGCCAGAAATCATGAACAGCCAAGCCAGATGTGTTTCATGTACTTCTTTGGTGGCTTATTATGGCTTCATAGTAAAAAGTGAATGCATAAACACACACACATACCATTCATAAGAGACAATAGAATAGCCAGAAGACCAGAACACTCCTGGGCCAGCAATCAACAACAAGATATGCATAGATTAACAGCAAGATTAGCAGCAGAGGAGCAATCAAACAACACAATAGACCTTAATCAAGGAACTATTAACTCAGTCAATCACCCAAACAGCACACAACAGCCCAATCAAGGAACTACCAAGGAGAGTACAAGACCCCCACCAACACAGGCAGGACAAGCCAGGGTATATAAACAGACAGCAAGTTCCACTCCCTTTTCGCACTGAAGATGTTGCCTAGCCTGGCAATGAAACGTCTGCATGAAAACAACAAGGCTCAGAGAGCACCAAAGACTCCCCAGTTCAACCCTGAGCTACAAATATTCTCTTCGATTGGAACAACAACCCTGTAAGGTAGATTAAGCTGGGATGATATGACAGGCCCCCAATGAGCTTTCATGGCTGAGGAGGGACTAGAACCCAGATCTTAGTGCAAGACCTTTTAAAGGGCTTTCAGCAAAAAACAATGTCTACATTTAGAGCACCAATCCTCACTTTAAAGGCTGAAAGTTTCAGCTGTTAGTTATAGCATGACAGTTATACAGTAGGTGTATATTACTACAACACACAGAAGGGCAGCATTAAAATCATGTACTATATATACTCGCAGATAAGGCAAGAATTTTACATGCAAAAATACACCCCCAAAATTGGGTTCAGATTATCCACGGATGGGCTTAGTCCAGAGTATATACGGTAATAGTTTTTTAAAGCAGGGGTACCCAACCTTTTTGGCACCAGGGACCGGTCATGGAAGACAATTTTTGCACGGACAAGGGGGTGGGGTTTGCAGGTGGGAGCCAATCATGCGGACGGAGGGTGGGGTTTGCAGGCGGGAGCCAATCGCGTGCACGGGGACGGGGTTTGCAGGCGGGAGCCAATCGCGTGGACGGGGGCGGGGTTTGCAGGCGGGAGCCAATCGCGCGGACCACCACCCCTCACCTGCTGTGCGGCCCACTTCCTAACAGGCCGTGGCCCACTAGTGGGCCGTGGCCCCCAGGTTGGGGACCCCTGTTTTAAAGTACCCATGCATCCCATATATACTTGGGTATAAGACCATCTGCATATAAGCTGACCCTCAAGTTTTTTTACCAAATACCATGAAAAATGACCACCTGCAGATAAGCCAACTGTGAAAATTAAAACATACATACAATTTTTTTGAGGGTCGGTTTATCAGTGAGTGGCACATTTTTCATGATTAAAAATTCAAGGGTTGGCTTATCTGCAGATGGGCTTATCCGCAAGTATATACAGTACCTCAATTGCACCTCAAGTGAAAGAATCAGAGTAAGGCACCAATCTGTGTTATATACAAAGTTATAAAATTGCAAGTATTGGTATTGTTGGTACATCATCCCTGTCTACCAAATTGTTTCTTTCATGGTGTAGAACAGAGGAGGGATCACCTGGTGTCCTACTTTCCATCTCTATTCTGTTGCTTTTATGTACAAAAAAGGGTTAAAGGTGGAACAACCCAAGGCCACTCACTTTGGGACTGCCTATGCCAGTTACACACAGGATTGTTTGCAGTGGCTCTGGAAAGTCCTGTCCCCTTTGATATAAAGCCAGTGTAAATTCTTGCCTGTTGTTCATCTCTCCATCTCCCTCCCCCAATTTTTCCTGGGTTTTGTCTCATTTTTGCCTGTTAACTATTTTTCAATGTTTAATAAAAAAAACATCATGCTATATTTTTATGCACGATTGTTAGCAGTTGTAAAAATCCCAAGCCATAGATTTTTATTTTTGTGCTTTTCTCTGAGAGTAAAATGCTGTACTGAGATATATAAAAGTTGTAAACAGTTGGCTCCCTTTAACTGTATATTTTTCTATTAGATGACATAAAACAGTTATTAATAGTGGAGTGACCAGACCTAAATCCAGTTTGCTCTTCAGGTAGCAAGCCCTTTTCAATTACCCAGTCCTCAATCTTGTGTAAGTTATTTGGCATACAATTTTGTTACAATGTCAATTAGACTAATCAGTCTATAATTTGAGGGATCACCCTTATCACCCTTTTTGTAAATGGGGACAATAGAGAGCCCCCAACCAGCTGAAATTTGGCAGGAATTATTTACTGTATATGAGTAAATAAACCTGCAAGTAAGGGAGCCCACCAGTTAATGTGACATTTGAATAATTCAGGGGGTAGAAGATCTTCCCAAGGAGCCTTATTGGACTTCAGAGTCTGAATGAGTCCTCTAGTCTCCCGTTAAGTCACTGGAGGCCAGGGTGGGGAAGGACTACAGGCCTTAAGTAGATCATTTTGTGAGTCCTCTAATCCACTGCAACTTGAGGCAGTGAATAATTGTTTGTAATATTCCTCCCTCATGGAGGCAGGTATAAGAATGTCCAAGGAGAACCTAGGTTCCTGCAACATTCCTGCACATTTGTGCAGTCGTGTCCGACTCTAGGGGCCGGTGCTCATCTCTGTTTGTTAGCCAAAGAGCCAGTGTTGTCCAAAGACGCTTCCACAGTCATGTGGCCGGCATGACGTGCGCGGAATGCTGTTACCTTCCCACCGAAGTGGTACCTATTCATCTACTTGCATTTGCATGCTTTCGAATTGCTAGGTTGGCAAGAGCTGGGGCGAGTGCGGGAGCTCACTCCATCACGCGGGGCTAGGGATTCGAACCTCCGAACTTGCGATCTTCCGATCGACAAGCCTAGCGTCTTACCTGCTGAGCCACCATGCCCCTAATATTCCTGCAACCAAATGCCAAAAAAAGACTGGGTTTGGGTTTTTGGCTGCTAACTCTAAATTTAACCAGAGAGAGGACAAATGGTGAGACTTCTTGTGCTTGATAGTCTTCTTCTACTTTTGTCTAAGCACTAGCATGGCAGCATGGTTATTATTTGATGGATAGTTTCATGCCAAATGCATAGCTAGCCTTAGAGGGCATGCTACGGACCCCGTCGACAAGGGAATTTCATCTGACGGGGTCCAGGAGGTGGGCCTGCTCTGCAGTGGCACCCGCCCTTTGGAATATCCTGCCCCCAGAGGTGAGACGGGCCCCTTCACTCTCGGCCTTCCAAATGAATTTGAAGACCTGGCTCTGCCGCCTTGCCTGGGAAGGGAGGGATAACAGTTCCTCCTGGGGGTGGCTTGCGCCATAGAGCCCTCCCTATCGAACACGTTCTGACCATCAGTGGATTCTATACTATTTATTTATTTATAATGTTTGTGAGATTGCAATGTTGTTTTATATGGTTTTAAGTGATACTGTAAACTGCCCAGAGTCCCCCTTTTGGGGGAGATGGGCAGTGAGATAGATAGATAGATAGATAGATAGATAGATAGATAGATAGATAGATAGATAGATAGATAGACTGACTGACTGACTGACTGACTGACTGACTGACTGACTGACTGACTGACTGACTGACTTAATCCTTTTCTCAGGGAATGCCACTCTGAGTCAAACCAATAAGGGCCTTTTATCTGAGACCTTCTGGGAAGGGCCTTTTGAGTTAAATTTTTTCTTAGTCTTGCACTTAGGTTTTCATAGGCTATAAGTACAGAGTTGACATCCGTGCAAGGTGTAGTAACTGTGTCTACCAGAGACAGGGCTGGGTCAGAATTCATATATCCAGTCAGAGCCATCGTATCAACTCTGGCCCATTTTATCCTTCTGTCCTGGTGGACCTCTAGATGAAGTGAAACCCATCTATCATTTGTGGTCTGAGGTCTGAATGGGCATATAAATTTACAGCAACTGGTTGGTGGTCACTATCTTCTCTTACATAAACATGTCTGAGAAAAAGGACACATTACTATTTGAGACACATATATCATCTAAAGTGCTACTTGATTTCTCTCGATGGTAAGTAAAGGGGTAAACAAAACTTTGGTCCTTGCCCCCTAGAATTTGCAGGTTACACTTACAAATCTCCTCCATTTGTTCTACATCATATTATAAACTCTGTTTTCCAAAAAGTGTGCTGCTTTTATACTTCCTGATTGCCTCACTCAAAACAAGCTCCCAGTTCTCTCTCTGGGGCTAATATATCTTTACTTGTTGCTGTGAAGCTGCAAAAGTTCCACAACAAGAACACTCTTTGTACTTAGGTGCTAAAAGCAGAATTAGAATTTCACTAAGAAATACCAAATTTCTGATATGGAGCTTTCAAGCCAAAATTAATTAAATGCAGAAGGTAGTTCATAGTGCGGTTCATATAACTAGCAAACAAAATACTGTGTGAGTGAGGGAGGTAACTAAAGGAACATTTTCTTGAAATGGAATTACATTACTGATCAAAAATATTTCACTGCATTATCGTCCTAAGGAATGGGGAGTTGGTAAACCAGGAGGATTTATCTGATCTTGACATGCCAAGCTGGGTCAGAACTGGTTAATGCTTGGATGAGAGACATCAGGAAATGATGTCTCAGGGCTGTAGGGTAGACTGTGAAGTCAAAACAACATCCTGGAAGATGACAATAGCAAACTTTTATATTCTTGTCAATAAAACATGCCAGTATTTTTGTAGTCTCCGAGATCTAAGTTCAACTCAAGGGAGACTGAGATGGACATCTACTTATCTATCTATCCAGTCATCCTCAGGAGGCATGGATTGTTGAGCCATGTCCTCTTACAGATAATGCAACCAAGAGTCCCACACAAAATGACAAATGTTGAAATAATAAGAGGACTATGATAGCTACAACTACAAATGCATTCAATGACGCAGTACCAGACGTTCACCCCAAAGCCCAACAGGAAGGTAAGTCTTTAGATCAGAGCTTTCCAAACTATGTGTTTGGACACAAAAGTGTGTCGCCACACACAGTCTGGTGTGTCGCCACACAACCGGGAAGCGCTGATCATCATCAGCGCTTCCGGGTTTTCCCGGGGCGACACACCAATTACAGCGCGAAAAACCCGGAAGCGGCAGCAGCACGTCCGGGTTTTTGCACGCTGCCGCACTTCCAGGTTTTCCCGTGGCGACACACCAACGCCGGTTGGTGTGTCGCCGCAGGAAAAACTTTGAAAAGCACTGCTTTAGATGCTGAAAGATTTCATCACCTAAATTTGGTCTCAACTGTAACACTACAGGGGGAACATTTCATAGTCAAGATTGCAGTACTGAGAATTTTTCATATTATCTCTGTGTTTGTTGGTCTTCCCTAACCAGCTGCCTTTGATCCTGATACTTGATTCAGGTGTTGGTTCTGCTGGCCAGATGCCATTTCATCCTAAAGAGGATCCTGGGAAACATGGAGAGATAGGGTCCACTCTGAGAAGGCCCTGCATCTCAAAACCAGTTGCTATGCTACTGCAGGTCCCCACCACTTGGTGGTCTTGTTTATTAGTAATTTCATAAAGAGGTTTTCAACAGTTTGTTCAGGTATGTCCTTGTAGCATTTTTTTGGTGTCACTTTGAAAAGCAACATTTCAAAGGTTGAGTTATTATGAAAAGCAGGTAAGATTCATAAATGCTGCCTTTGGGAATCATTTGCAAACGTTGCCAGTCACAGATCACTGATGTTATATTTTAAGTAAATTGATTAACTCCTTTCACCCCAAGTAATAATATAAAAGATTATGAGGATTTTGGGGGGAAGAACTGATATATTTTTTTAAAACTGTTAGTACTGTTTATAAACCATGAAGCTTTATATATTTTGGGGGGTGGGGGAGATAGCATTCTTTGTTTATCATTCGGAAAATTTGAGTGTGAGTGCATGGTGACAATTAGAAATAAAATATTCACCTTGATTTGTAGCTGTGTTCTTTTGGAAGTGGATGAGAACCCTTGGGTTGAAAATTCCAGTCCCCAATTGATCAGACCAGTAATAAAACCTTGAACCTGTCCTGGTAGCTAATTAATAGCTAGGACAATTGCTTTAGCTTAGATGCAATATGTACTGTATGTGATCAGGTGCCCTGCTGAGTTACCTGGCCATATTAGTTTGCATCAGCTGTAGCTTCTGGATCAAGGGACTCCCAGATTGCAGTTATTTGTTTGTTTGTTTGTTTAATTTTATATCCTGCCTTTATTATATAAATAACTCAAGGTGGTGAACATATCTAATACTCCTTCCTCCTCCTATTTTGCCCACAACAGCAACCCTGTGAGGTGGGTTGGGCTGAGAGAGAGTGACTGGCCCAAGGTCACCCAGCCGGCTTTCATGCCTAAGGCGGGACTAGAACTCTCAGTCTCCTGGTTTGCCATTGGCTCCTTCCTAGGGATGAGAGACAGGGCCTGGCTCAAGGTCACCCAGCCGGCTTTCATGCCTAGGGCGGGACTAGAACTTTTTAGACAGCTTTTTAATATGCTGTCTAGGTTTGCCATAGCTTTCCTCCCAAGGAGCAAGCGACTTTTAATTTCATGGCTGCAGTCACCATCTGCGGTGATCTTGGAGCCCAAGAAAATAAAATTTGTCACTGCTTCCATTTCTTCCCCTTCTATTTGCAAGGAAGTTATGGGACCAGATGCCATGATCTGGGTTTTTTTAATGTTGAGTTTCAAGCCAGCTTTTGCACTCTCCTCTTTCACCCTCATCAAGAGGCTCTTTAGTTCCTCTTCCCTTTCTGCCATTAGGGTGGTATGGTCTGCATATCTGAGGTTGTTGATATTTCTCCCGGCAATCTTAACTCTGGCTTGTGATTCATCCAGCCTGGCATTTCTCATGATGTACTCTGCATATAAGTAAAATAAGCAGGGTGATAATATACAGCCTTGTCGTACTCCTTTCCCAATTTTGAACCAGTCGGTTGTTCCATGTCCAGTTCTAACTGTTGCTTCTTGGCCCGCATACAGGTTTCTCAGGAGACAGGTAAGGTGGTCTGGTACTCCCATCTCTTTAAGACTTTGCCACAGATTGTTGTGATCCACAGAATCAAAGGATTTAGCGTAGTCAATGAAGCAGAAGTAGATGTTTTTCTGGAACTCTCTTGCTTTTTCCATGATCCAGCGAATGTTGGCAATCTGATCTCTAGTTCCTCTGCCTCTTCGAAACCCAGCTTGCACTTCTGGTAGTTCTCGGTTCACATACTACTGAAGCCTAGCTTGTAGGATTTTGAGCATAATCTTGCTAGCATGTGAAATGAGCGCAATTGTACAGTAGTTTGAACATTCTTTGGCATTGCCTTTCTTTGGAATTGGAACGTAAACTGACCTTTTCCAATCCTGTGGCCACTGTTGAGTTTTCCAAATTTGTTGGCATATTGAGTGCAGCACTTTAACAGCATCATCTTTTAGGATTTTAAATAGCTCAGCTGGGATACTGTTTTCTCTGCTAGCTTTGTTGTTAGTAATGCTTCCTAAGGCCCACTTGACTTCACTCTCTAGGATGTCCGGCTCAAGGTCAGTGACCACACCATCGTATTTATCAGTGATATTAAGATCTTTCTTGTATAGTTCTTCTGTGTATTCTTGCCACCTCTTCTTAATCTCTTCTGCTTCTGTTAGGTCCCTGCCTTTTTTGTCCTTTATCATGCCCATCTTTGCACAAAACGTTCCCTTGATATCTCCGATTTTCTTGAAGAGATCTCTAGTCTTCCCCATTCTATTGTTTTCCTCGATTTCTTTGCATTGTTCATTTAAGAAGGCCTTCTTATCTCTCCTTGCTATTCTCTGGAATTCTGCATTCAGTTGTTTATATCTTTCCCTTTCTCCCTTGCCTTTTGCTTCCCTTCTTTCCTCAGCTATTTGTAAAGCCTCATCAGTCAGCCACTTTGCTTTCTTGCATTTCTTTTTCTTTGGGATGGTTTTAGTTGCTGCCTCCTGTACAATGTTACGAACCTCCATCCATAGTTCTTCAGGCACTCTGTCTACCAGATCTAATCCTTTAAATCTATTCCTCACCTCCACTGTATATTCATAAGGGATATGATTTAGGTCATACCTGATTGGTCTAGTGGTTTTCTCTACGTTCTTCAATTTAAGCCTAAATTTTGTGATAAGAAGCTCATGATCTGAGCCACAGTCAGCTCCAGGTCTTGTTTTTGCTGATTGTATAGAGCTTCTTCATCTTTGGCTGCAAAGTATATAATCAATCTGATTTCGGTATTGACCATCTGGTGATGTCCATGTGTAGAGTCATCTCTTGTGTTGTTGGAAAAGAGTGTTTGCTATGACCAGCGTGTTCTGTTGACAAAACTCTATTAGCCTTTGCCCTGCTTCATTTTGTACTCCGAGGCCGAACTTGCCTGTTATTCCGGTTATTTTTTGACTTCCTACTTTAGCATTCCAGTCCCCTATGATGAAAAGGACATCTTTTTTTGGTGTTAGTTCTAGAAGGTGTTGTAGGCCTTCATAGAACTGGTCAACTTCAGCTTCTTTGGCATCAGTGGTTGGGGCATAGACTTGGATCACTGTGATGTTGAATGGTTTGCCTTGGATTTGAACTGAAAGCATTCTGTCGTTTTTGAGGTTGTACCCCAGTACTGCCTTTCCCACTCTTTTATTGACTATGAGAGCTACTCCATTTCTTCTAAGGGATTCTTGCCCACAGTAGTATATATAATGGTCTCCTGAATTAAATTTGCCCATTCCTGTCCATTTTAGTTCGCTGATTCCCAAGATGTCGATGTTCAATCTTGTCATCTCATTTTTGACCACATCCAGCTTACCTTGATTCATTGATCTTACATTCCAGGTTCCTATGCAATATTGTTCCTTACAGCATCGGACTTTCCTTCCACTTCCAGACACATCCACAACTGAGCGTCCTTTCGGCTTTGGCCCAGCCGTTTCACTCTTTCTGGAGCTACTCGGAATTGCCCTCCGCTCTTCCCCAGTAGCATTTTGGACACCTTCCGACCTGAGGGGCTCATCTTCCGGCGTCATATCTTTTAGCCTTTTGATACTGTCCATGGGTTTTCTTGGCAAGGATACTGGAGTGGTTTGCCATTCCCTCCTCCAGTTTTGGACCACGTTTTGTCAGAACTCTCCATAATGACCTGTTCTTCTTGACCTGACTTCATTGAGTTACGCAAGCCCCTTCGCCACAACAAGGCAGTGATCCATGAAGGGGTATTTCTCTAACATGATGTCAATCATTATGACATCAACAGGCTAAGTCCCAGGAAGGTGGGACATCTAGTCAGCTACATTTTCAACAGACCATTAAATTATATTTTCTAGTTTAATTAATTGCTTCTCCAAGGAGTTCAGTCAGTCAAATTTACCAGCCATTAGACTGGATGGAAGACTAAAGGAATCAGCCAGCTGGTTCAAAATAATCACTTCTAACATGTAGCCAGGGCCCAAGGGTTGGGCCCTCTTACTGTCTTCAGGTTGCAGCTGATGTGACTTCACCAAGCAGCATTCAGGACTACAAGGGAGTAGGAATGGCAGGGCTTGGACAGCATGTCTTAAATGACCGGTGGTGCCATGTTATTACCCCTAAGCTGTGTAAGTTGGTGTTATGGGCCTGCTGGACTTGTCTACAGATGAGGAGGAGAGGGAGGAAGTGGTGCCAGGGGCATCTAGTGACAATAGTCCTGGAGTGGGTATTCCTGCAGTGTTGGAGTCAGTGAGCCTCCTTCAGCTGAGGCTGATCCAGCAAGCCCACAGGACTTCCTGCCAGCAAACACTGCCAGCCTCCCAGCCTCTAAAGTTCAGCCACCCAGAACTGAGCAGAGGCGTGTGATGAAGATCCAACAGAAGAGAGCTAAGCAATATAGGTTAGAAGGGCTTTCCAAAAAGCAGGCCAGCAGAAGGGCAGACTCAGCTGAGTAACCTTCTTCTGCCCCACGTGAGTGGAAGCGCAGCTTGGTTGGTTTGTTGGCCTTACTCCCTGGGAGAAAACACTGAGAACAACTTTTCAAGTCTCAGTTCTGTCATGTACACCTTGCTGCACCTGGCTTAGAACTCTGGATTCCACCTCATTGTTCTTCTGACTTCTGCTTTGATTTATCACTTGTTTATTGGATTGCTGGACTTGACCTGTGCTAAGCCTGTGACTACATATACAGTTGCCATCTTAAGATACTGATAAAAAGGACTCTTTTCTTCCAAAGGTTCAGCCTGAGCTTTGGCTATCACCGGACTGTGGCAGGCATCCGGCTTGCTATCTTATGGGCTGGCAACCAGCAGGGGTGGCACCAAAAATTTGGAGTGAAATGCAAGTCATTTAACAGGCAATTCTGGGAAGCTGAAGGGTCTGGGTGAGTAGCTTGATTTTGTATCACTACCAAAGCTTCTCTGGGGGCTGAGCAGGAGGCAGAAAATGGAGCCTTGAGCCTGTTCCCCTGAGATCATAATATCACCATTTTAATTAGATGAGTCATTTTTATTTCCCTTGAATTCTTTATTCATTATTTGCAAATGCTACCCTAGAAATCAACTAAAGTTATGGCCTTTTTGGTGGTGGCACCAACGGACTTGAATTCTCATCCCCAGTCTGTTCAGATGGCCTCTTCTTTATTATATTTTCATAAAAATCTCAAACCATTCATCTGAGATTTCATTTGTTCACTTTTTCCTCATACTGTAGTAGCCATACCCATTTGCTATCGGTTCTTATCACTGTCTATATTATTGCTGTTTTATTTATTTATTGTTTTGCTTAGTCTGGTGACTAAATTGATTTAGATATTTCCCATTGTTCCGTTGTTAACTGCTGCCTGCTGTTTGGGATTGTGCAGTATATAAATGTATAAAAATATAATTATTTCTGTACATAAATAAATGAAATGAGCCAATAAATGCGAATAAATACTACCAGAACAAGGCAATTATAATTTGCTGTAAAATGCATATTTGAGTGAACATGGAGATTATCATACATTATCTCTTTTGCATGACCACCACAGGTCTAAAAACCGAATATCATCTTTGGTGTACTTTGATTAAATTGTGCATTCCTGAACAGATACATTCTAAGTTTTTTGGTTACTTATCTTTTTCTTCTCAGGTTCTTATATTTTAAATTTACATGAATAAACCTTTCTATATTTTCTTCTCTGCTTAGTAGTTACATAACTTTTACAAGTGACATCAATCCCTGAAGCAATCAAGAAGTACACCACAATTTGCTGATATTTTGCAAGTCTTGAACAGCGGAGTTTGTTTTTAAATTGCTATTTGAAATGTATTGCAGGTATGTCTAAAACCCTATTCTTGTACAGTAAATACATGTTTCTTTTATATAAATTTTATTGAATTTTGAAATATATATTAAAAGTTAGAACAAGAAATAAAAATGAAAATACAAAGTTCATTCATTGGCGATCACTCGTAGCCGAGTAAGATTGTCTTCCAAAGGTAAAATTTTAACAGTGGATCCGTAAGTGGCTATAAATGCCAATTCTGGATCCGCACAACCTCCCACAGTGAGGGCATAGGATTTCGGGTGGGAGACGGTCATGATGAGGGTTTGCCTGACGTGCATTCCTTTTAGCTCTTTTCTCCCTTTCACCCTGTACTCGTGCTTCTTCAAAGTCCATAGCGCCTTTAATAAAGGCTGACCTCCAATTGAAAAGCTCATGAGTTAGGGCTTCCCAGTTCTCAATGCTGATATTACATTTTTTAAAATTAGCTTTGAGGGTGTCTTTGAATCTCTTTTGCTGTCCACCAATATTCCGTTTTCCATTCTTAAGTTGGGAGTAAAAAAAAGTGTAGTCAGAAAAAGTAATAAAGAAAAGAAATATAAAGAATAGATGGCCTCCAATCTATCTTTGGTCTTTAAGTACAATAATTTGCTTTAAATGTTAGTCTTTCATACAATACACAGGAACTTTTCTTTGTCATATACACTTCAATTTCTATAATCCAATCTTCTGGTCTTCATATAAATTTCTCCTTTCTTGCAATTCTCCAATAGTCCATCTGTGGTTTCCACCCTTTGAAATAATGTCAGTTTAAGTATTCTTGGCTGCATCAATTTAATATTTTTTATTCACTCTTTCCATTTTTTCATCTATATTTATATCCTTAATAAAGTCCAATTAATCTTAAATCATATATATAACAGGGAAAGGCCTTATTTTAATTCTAATAAAATGAAGTATATTCTGTTCATATATATCCGTAGAAATAACACTACTTTAAACATAATTTATATTTAGGCTACAATTATACCATATTCTACATCTTCCTACATATTTACCTAATTAACAAATTTTTATAGCTACCTATTCCACTAATACATAACCTAACAACAATTCTCAATAATATTCATAATAATAATTATAAAATAAGTCATCCTATAATAGCATTAATTCTAATTCCAACTCAACATCCCATCCTAGTGATATACTTCTCATTCCTGTATCTCCATAAGAAAAAATTTCTAATTTTCATATAATCTATAACATCAACTTATATTTATATCACTAATTTTATAATCTTATATCTTACAATTAAAATATCACATTTTTATACATCCATACAGTTTCTCATGTCAATTTTTAGCATTTAATATTCCCAACAATTATATTACTAGTTGAAACTTGATTTATTTAATACATTTACATACTCTGTGTCCAATCAAAATCCATGGTTCCATTCACCTTATTTCCCACAACACACTAAATCTTCTATTCAGGTTATGCCAAAATCACAATATGCAGCCTGTTTTGTTCTGTGTCTCGTGTAGAATATCAGAATGATTTTCTCACCCTTTCCCCATATTTCACAATATCTATCCAATTGCATGCTCAGATTTTCTCCCTGTCTCCACTGCCATAATGTGTTTATACCAAAATTATAATGTATAACCTGTTTGAAGAGTGTCAGAATGTTTTTCTGAACTAATGTGTTTAAAATTCCCTTCTCCTGTTTCTCTTCTATATTGAATTTTTTTTTCTGCTTCTAGTTCTATCTTTTGTTCCTTTTGTTCCTGGCCTTGCAAAACTATTAATAATAGTTCCAGTGATTTCTTAATTTCTGAAAGAGATTCACTAAATTCTTTTTTAAATTCTTGAATTGCTGTTAAAAAAGCCATTCTTCTTCTTTGTCCTTCAAGCTGCAGCAATGGCCGTTCTAGTCAAAACAAACCATTTCTCATGGAATGAATAGTCAGCTGATCTGTTCGTGGAAAACTACCAGCAAGGTCTATTAAGTAAAAAGTTTTTAAAATAAAAGAAGAAAAATTCTAATAATCCAAAGTAAGGGAGAGAACAGTATTTCAAACAGTTTATAAAAGGAAAAATAAAAAATGAATTCCAAATGAGACAGAATCCACCCTGAAAAAGTAGAAAGATAAAAAAGAGAAAATGCAAACGTTTCATTGTGCTTTTGTTCTTCAGGCTGCAAGCTGCTTAACCAAAACAAACAGTTTCTCAGGAAATAAATAGTCAACTGGTCTGTCGGGTAGAAAATTACCAGCAAAATCTCTTAAGTCCCAACTAGTTTATCCAATAATCAAAGATAGGGAAACAGTTTCAAACAGTTTGTAAGAGAAAAGGGGGAAGAAAAAATTTCCAACCAATATGAAAAAGCAAAAAAAATAAACCAATTCACCAAAATTAATCCAACAAAATATATTCAAAAAGTATTCATATAAAACTCTTATACTCCCATCTGAGACAGAGTCCTCTAAATACATGTGATTTCTTACAGGACTATATTTTGAGGAGGTTGAATTGGCTGTGTTTTCTAGTATTTCCTAGATTGGTGGCAGCATCTAGCCAATCTTGGCTAATCATGAAAAGGTAAACAGAGTATTTGGATGGGACACCTTGGGACACCTTGGGACATCTTGAGCCTGGGGCCCCAGGTGTGTGATGGAGTCTGTTTCCTGGTTGTGTTGATTGTATGATTTTTTTAAAAAAAAATTCCTTGGCTTTGTTTTTATGTGTTTTTATGTGATATTTTGTATGTGGTTTTATTATATTTAATATTGTTAGCCACCCAGAGCCACACATTTGAGATGGGAGGCCATATGAAATAATAAATAAATAAATAAATAAATAAATAAATAAATAATTCCTTCCTTCCTTCCTTCCTTCCTTCCTTCCTTCCTTCCTTCCTTCCATCCATCCATCCATCTATCCATCCATCCATCCATCCATCCATCCATCCCAGGGCACCAGACTTCAGGAAAACAGGCAGTGGTATTGTTGCCAACAAAACAACATGGACATGAATTCACCAAGAACCAGCTATATTAAAGAACAACAACCACCTTTCCCTTTATCTCCAATCTGAGGACATTCTGTCAACTTTTTCTTCATCTCTTATATTACAAGGGAACCGCCTAAAAGCATCATGTTCAGGATGGCTTGTGACAAGAAAGCCAAACCATAATTTAAAAATGCATTGCTATAAAATAAGCATCCGAGGAGAGTGACCAAATGTTTGACACAGAGTCCAGATCATGCAGGTGTCTAGGGGAAACATCTGCCATCAGATGAAATCAGTGCTTAGGATTTTTGCTGGTTCAGCAAGAACATAGAAATAAGGAGTCAAGCTGTGAATCCAGAAACAGGACATCTATTGGTTGACAAACATTTCTCCTCCAAATGTTCAAACCCATCCAGCCTGTAGCTGCTCTTAGAAACACAGAATTTGCCGCCTCTGCAACCATGACAGGATGCATAGATTAGATAATTGTGAATAGCAGTGGGTAATTAGGCACATTGCCGTGCACAGTGACAGTAATTGTGCAGCATAATTAAGACTGGATAACATGTTTGAATACCTAGTCCCATGGGATTGAAGACAGGCTTGAAGTACACTTATGCTGAAAAGCACTGCATTGTTCTAATGAGAGGTGGTTTTATAATGGGATATGTTTGCCACTAATTAGGACTGAACTACAGTATATTCCATCCATGCTGAAAGAACACTCTGGGAAGTGACATCACCAGCTTAAAAAAATTATGAATTAATTGCGCTAGAGTAGAACTCTCATTAATTAGGGGAGGTAAATTCCAAAATTAGTTCTGGAAATAATGTACACTTCCTTTAGATGTGCAGGAATTAATTTTGCATAGCTTATCTTGGCTCTGACATAAGATTAGAACTTCCACAGTTTCATCCAGGATGGGACACTCGCTTAGTGGACAAGCATCTGCATTGCATTCAAAACATTTTAGGCTGACATGTGGACTCTCATTACTGCTAGAGATAGCACCACCACCCATCCTGTAATTTTGAGATTTGGACATGAATTCAAGATGCCATTGCTTCAAGACAATCTCTGGTGCTCTTTAGAGCTGGATTCAGATCCATTTCAGATCAGTAGTTTAGTTTCTGGTCCAAAATAGAACCATGAATGCAGGTCTCTGGAAAGTAGAGAAAACCATCTAATTATGGAAAAATCCATCTGCTTCAAGTGTGTGTGATTTTGTAAATTATAGTACCACAGCATGAAAAATTCATTTGCCTACTATGAGTTTGTTTTTTATTTACTTCAAGTACTCCTTCAGCTGAGATGTAGCACATAAATGTTCCAGAATAAAAATCTCCCTACTTGTTGAAATTCTGAGGACTGTCCCATTCCAAAAATAATTCCTAAATCTCCTTCTCCATCATAAAGAGATCTTAAAGCTAAGGATAGTTGAATGTATCCATTTTTGGCTGTTGTGGGTCTTCCGGGCTGTGTGGCCGTGTTCTGGAAGTTGTGGTTCCTAACGTTTCGCCAGCATCTGTGGCCAGCATCTTCAGAGGGCAGGAGCACAGACAGAAGCGATCTCTCTGTCTGTGCTCCTGCCCTCTGAAGATGCTGGCCACAGATGCTGGCGAAACGTTAGGAACCACAACTTCCAGAACACGGCCACACAGCCCGGAAGACCCACAACAGCCATTGAACTCCGGCCGTGAAAGCCTTCGACAATACAGTATCCATTTTTATTTCACTCATTTTCTCATTTTTTCTTACGTTTGTTCTATCTTTTTGTCTTTGTGTTCTTTAAAGTGCTTACTATATTCATCTGGAATGCTGATTTTTATATTATTTTATTGTGTTGCCCGGATTCTACATAGGTTATTGTTTCATTTTCAATGTCTTTTTGTTGCAATAGGCCCATTTAATTGTAACATGTAATACACCCACACAACATATGCAATTCCCCTAATATATTTTTTGTATATTATTTTCACAAATATATCTAATTTCCCACCTACTTTTCTTTAATACATACATTTTATAAAGATTTTTAGATGGAAGAATTGCACTGAAAAATTTGAAGTGCAATTTTCAAAGGATAAATTTCAGTTGCCGATTGGTTCAAATTTGGTACAGTATCCTTTGGAGCCAGATTTAGGGGCTGGGAGTGGGAGACACTGTTTTGTGGTGGTTCTCCTTCTTTCTCTGTGGCCAGTTCAAATTGGTGTTGATGGGGTAAGAGGTTATGCCCCCAATCCCTCACATATGGGGTATTGCAGGGCTTGACTGTTCTCCCTGTTTCTTTAGCATCCACACAAAACCACCAGGTGAGATCATGCATTGGTTTGGGGTCAAGTATCATCAATAGGCTAATGATACCCAATTATACTCACCCCTGTGACATTGACCCATCCCACCCGGTCAGGCAGAGAGGGCATGCTATGGACCCTGTCCATGAGGGATTGCTGATTGGCAGGGTCCAGGAGGAGGACCTTCTTTGCCATTGCGCCCACTCTTTGGAATAAGCTACCCCTGGAGGTAAGACAGGCCCCCACTCTCCTGGCCTTCAGTAAGGGGGTTAAAACCTGGCTATGCCACCTGGCTTGGGGTGGGAGGGGCGATAGCCATGCATGGAGGTGGTTGGCACCATGATGGTGCCAACAGTAAGATCTTGATTTGCCATCTTGTATTTATACTTCATATTTGTATTTGTATTTGTATTTTTATGTATATTATATTTATATATATTTATATTTATATGTACATTGTATTTTAATGATATGTTGTTTTTATTGTTGTAAACCGCCCAGAGTCATTATGTATGAGTTGGGCGGTCAAGAAGTTCAATAAATAAATAAATAAATACATAAATAAATAAATAAATAAATAAATAAATAAATAAAACAAAACAAAACATCTCAACCCCAGGCCAAGCAAGTGACACTGGGAAGTCCTGACCCAGTGGGTGGAGGTTGTGTGGACCTGGATGGGAAGGAACAGACTCAGGCTCAATCCTAACAAGATGGAATGGTTTGTTTGTTTGCCCCCTGGTTCTAGAGACATTCCAACTTTAGTCTTTAATGGGATTCCTTATGTAATACTGGTGTGCATTCTGGGGGTCCTCCTGCCCTCACAGCTTCTACTCAAAGAACCAGTGGCAGCTATGGCCAAGAGGGCCTTTACACAGGTTCACTGGATGCAGGTCTTCCACCATCAGATAGGGCTATCATCTCTGGGTAGCAAAAAATCTAGACAATAGATAGCAGCAGCAGGGCAGCACTCATCTAATGCTTTTCTAGATTTTTTTCAGTCTAGATATGGTAGTTCAATCTCACATCTTCTTCCCATCACTGGTAGAATTATTCTGCTCATTGCTCCATGGCACTTCCATTATTCCCTGCAGAAAGATTAGAGTGAAGAACCTGTTCACCCTTGATTAGAGTTTGTGTTCCTTTCTAATATAACTTAGAGCAAACTAACAAAATGTTACTTCATGTCTGCAATGAAGAAAACTTGACCTAACTTCAGTCTTCTAAATATCCATAGTGAGGGACATCATATATGCAGATGGGGACTCGTCCATGCAAGCAAATGCAGTGCAAGTCTCTAAACCAATGTTTCTCAACCTCAGCAGCTTCAAGAAGTGTAGACTTCAACCTCCAGAATTCCCCAGCCAGTATGCTGGCTGGGGAATTCTAAGAGTTGAAGTCCACACCTCTTAAAGTTGCTGAGGTTGAGAAACACTGCTCTAGACCAATGCAGCACTTTGCTGATTTATCAGGTCAGATGGTGAATAGAAGGATATTATTTTTCTTCCATGTTGCCTTCTCTACCAAGCAGCTCAGCAGCTACTTAATGGCCTCAGGGGATTAATACTTTCTTTGTTAAATCCAAGCCTTAGCTACCAGAGATAAAGGAAGTAGGGAGTAGACATTAAGAAACATATATATTTAAATTTAATTTTGATGAACACTTAGCAGGTTCCCCTTTTGTTTTGACTCTTTCCCTTGAAGTCTAATTAGTCCATATGTCCTTTCATATTGTGTCTAATCTGCAATTGTATTTCTCATTATCATTTTGTGAAGATATGCTGCTGTTTCCCCTGGTCTCATCCGATCTCTTTTATGTTTCGCTTGTACAAAATTAATTACATTGTACCTTCAAGCATAATTTTAACAGTGTCTCCATTGCGCTGTGCTTGCCTTTAATTAATGCTCTTCTAATGTGGGTTTTAAAGCCAAATGGTGCAATATTCCAAGCATCAAAGTAACAAAAGATGTAACAAAGCTGAAATGAAAAAGCGAGACAAAGCAGTCAGCAATGTATTCTTGTTGAAAAATGTCACTTTGACTTTATTTTAGATAGCACAACAGAAGAACAATTTTTCCACCACTCTCAATGAAATTGCTCAGGAAGGTGCATGCTAAACTGGAAGATGAAGCTATTATGTTTTATTACATGCAAAATGAAGGGGGAATATCTTTATTATTGTTGTTGTGCATAGGTTTGTACCTTTCATGAATATATCATTTCTTCTACATAGTCGAGTGGGTAGCCATGTCCTAAACTGATATTGTAGTAAATGGAAGTACCCATAAAGAAAGAAATGGTTTCTGCATTTCCGTAGGATATCATCACAGACTAATATTCCTTTGGGGGGTGGGTGGAAATTGGAGAAACAACTGAAAAAAGGGGAGAGGGGAGCACCCTCTGGAAGGACAAAGCACCGAAGGTGCCAGCTGGCCCAGGGCTTGAGGAAAAGGGCTAGTTTGCTTCTGACTACTGACCAACACTGGATGTCATCCCTAACTAAATTATTTGGCTATTGAGAGCAACAAGAGGAAGAGCTAGGAATGCTATGATATCACTGGAGTGTGCATTACCAAATATTCTGGCCCATGGAAAGGGGAAGCTCAGGGGTTTAAGGAACAAATTTCAGAACATGAAGTTTGTCCTCAGAACCCTTTCAAAATGGGACAAATCAGCCTGTGTTTTGAGGGCTGGCATTCTTAAGTGGTGAAATGATGCCTTTGGTTTGGTTTAAGGCATCATTTTACTCACTGAACCTCCTTTCGAACCTGCCTTTCACAAAGTCACAAAGTGCTGGACATGCTGACTCTCTGTGGGTTCCTGGGGAATTCTGGAGGCCACCAAAATGGTGGTGGGTCTGGGAACCTTCTGTGGACAATAAGCTGCAGGTTGCTTTCATGTGTTACAAGGACTTTTGAGGTAGTTAATTGGATTAGATTTTTTTGAAAAAATAAAACGATTGCTACCACCACTAAAAATTGCCTTTTTATATTAAAAAAATGTTTGGCAGCTGGGATTTTTCTAAACTAGAGGGACATATCCTGAACCCAGAGCTCCAGGGGCTCCAAATCCCTCAGGTGCAAGCCCCAGAGGCCTCCAAGCATTGGTATATTGTTGAAATTTTTAATTTGGCAGCAGCAACACATTATTAAATACATGATTGAGGAATACTCAAATGTTGTCTCTGTTTAATTATAATAGAACATGTATTTATTTATTTTTCATATTTCTATCACCGCCCATCTCCCCCAAACATAATGAACATAAATGAAACAAGATCAGATATAGTTTTTGTCCTGCCTCACCCATATTGTTTTGTGTGGGGCTCCCAACAGACCATTCCAAGACCACTTTGGCCCTCAGCTCACAAAAAAGATGTCCAACTCTGATTGACTCTTCCTAATTTCTTGAATATTAAGGAAGCCTTAATATCCTCCCTCCCTTCCACCCTCATGCTGTTTTCTAGCTGCTTTTCCTCTGAATCTATAGTTTCCTAACTCTTGGTTCCGCTTAGGTGGCTGGTCAGAGACATTTTGCTGCTTGGGGTGGGGGGAGAGAAATGGCACCTCCCTTTCATCTAAGGCAAGGTGCAGAGTACTTAACAGTAGACAAGAAAATCCTACAAGAGCGTCTCTCCATCCCTGGGACTATCATACACAATTCAAACAATTTTGTTGCCATTTTGCAGATGGTGGATCTGATCAAAGCTCAAAAACAGCATCTTGCCTTTAAGACTACACAATAGTTAGATACTCACAACATGCTTAGCCAAGTCAATTAAAGGCTTAGGGTTGTATTTGCATATTTGAGTTGCTGTCATTCCCATTTTGCAGATGGTGGACCTGATCAAAGCTCAAAAACAGCATCTTGCCTTTAACTTTCTAAAAGGTACCTCAGATTGCCTATACCTGGTCCCCTCTAATAACTGCTGACATACATTGGAATTCAAGGGAGAGGGAACCTCTAAGAGTAAGAGAGTGAGCTTAATGTGATGAACTAAAATCAGGAAGGAGCAGGTACCAGTCCATGCTCAGCTATGGAAGCTCCCCAGGTGACTTTGAGCTGGTCACTATATCTCAGGACAATCCATCTCACAGGTTTCTTATTATGGGGAAAAATTGGAGGTGGACATGTTATAAAATGAAACAGAATAAAGGCGGGATAAAAATTAAATAAATAAATAATGCCACTTTAAAGATTGGTAGGGATTTCTGACGTGTGAAGTATAGGACCACCATTTCTTCCATCATCTCCCCCTTTGCTTTGTTCAGTTCCTCTCAACGTAGCCCAGACGTGCCCACTTCCATGTTTATTTTTTCATTCCTTTCTCCCAGAGAGATTAGATTGAAAAGGGGCATGCTTGAGACACTGTCCCTTTCAAGCAGGGAGTAATGGCACCACATATAAAGCCTCCCTAAGAAGCTGCTGGAAGAAAGAAGTGTGCTCTGCAGTCGTTGAACCATTTCCCAGGGATAGACTCAAGAGGATACGTTGGCCTAATGAAGATGGTTATTTTATGCAATTAAAAGGGTTATGGCTGCTCTTTAGTCATGGCTGGTTGGAATCTCTTGTCATTCAGAGGACTAAAATCTATTAATCAGTCTTTTCCTGCAGATACATTTGTTGTGTAATGGAAAAGCTGATCTCCGCTAGTCTCTGAAAGAGTCACAGGAGATATACTCAGCATTCCAATGCACATGCTAGAGGACCAACGCTCTTTTCCTCTTCACCAAGCACATTATATTTTGTATCATCTGGTCTCTCTAAAATAAATCAGAAGAGTTAGCAGGGCCCACTTCCTCCAGTTTTTCCATTGGAGTGGGAAGAGAAATCACCCAAGACAAGCAATGAGGCATGTTGATCTCTACCAGAGCATCATGTTGATCTCTACCAGAGCATCATCTTCAACTTGAACATGGAAGAGCTATTCATGACACCCTCTTTCTATATGTATCTGTTTTTAGAAGGACCTTTAATATATAATTCTCTTGCATTGTTTTTTTTACAAAAATCACATTATTATCGTCTTTATTACCATTATTATTACTACTATAGTTGTTTTCTCGTATTGTTTTATATTCCTGTTGTTTTATTGATTTAAGCTATCAAGAACCATGCAAAGTACTAATGATTTAAATCCATGAATAAATATTCTTCCATTTCAGTGGGTGAACTGGATGAAAGATTCATCAACAAAGGTCCCTTAGCCCTTTCAGCTGAGTCCCTGAGAGCTCTATGGGGATAATACACTCAAAGAAAACGTTCAACAACATCTGCACACCATTTTTCTAGGTTTCAAAGTTACGTCGTAAGAAGATTATGTTAGTTTTCTCAGTAGACTAAGTGTAATCTGGTTTTCCAACCTGGTGCCCTCCAGATATGTTGGGACTTTAACTCAGTACATCTGGAAGATGCCTGGATGCAAGATTATAAATGGTTGGACCAAATTACTTCACTACTTCAGATGGCCAATGGATTAAAGAAATGTTCTTGATTCATTGAGCTTGACTACTGGCACTCAACACAATAATGTTCAGAACTGAAATCCTGAATGGAAGATGGAGGAGAATTTATTCAGTGTGCACTTTAATCCACACCCAAAGTTCTCATTTTCTGTATTTATATGTGAAATGGAGTGCAATTAGCTTTCAATATTTGAACTTTTTCCAGATTTGGCAATGCTATTTTGTAAAACTGCAACGACACAATGCATGACCATGCATACACTGAGGAAAAAGATGCATAAAAATAGAAAGTGAAGCAGAAATGGAATGGAATGAATGTTATTTGGAGAAATTAGAAAACTGACTGTGACTGAAACTTGGCAGTTTCACCCATCCCTATTATGGATGATAGACACTGATTGATAAGTGCTCATTTCAATGACATTGATGCACTCTCCTGTTAAGATATTTTTATTATAGAGTGTTTGGAAAAGGAATCATGCACTTCTGACTTCAACTTAGATTAGGAGCACAAAATATATGGTGCAAGGGCCTCATCCTACTCTGAATCCTTTTGAACCCTTTTGCTGCTCAGAGTTCCAAAAATTCAGTTGGTTTTTCATTTCTGGGAATGGCAAAATTTGTGGGTCAAAGCAACATTTCATCTCTTAAGAACCCCAAACCTCCTCCAGTTGAGGTCCCAACTTCATCCATTTTGAGAATGTGCAACCGCCAAGCCAATGGAATCTGGGTATCTCTATCTTTAAACTCTAAGCCAGCCACCACCAATCTGGATACCATCTCTGGCTTTGTGGACTTCATCTCCCTAAATTTCCCAGCCAGCATGCTGAGGATTTTAGGGGTTGAGGTTTTCACATCTGAAGGAGGCCAAGACTGGACGGCATTGAGGCTGTTGATTAAAGTCCCAACTTTAAACTCTACACTCACTCACACTGATGATGTTACCTAGTTGTACATCTTTTATGCACAGTTCTCCTGCCTAGACTACACTTCTGAAAGTGTTCATTTTAAGATTCTTTTACTCTATTTTAGTTCTAGGAATGACTGGTTGTAGCAAGCTGCTTCGAGGACAGAGCAGAGGTTTAGGTAGGAGAAACTAAGGAAATGCCTTGGGAAAATACAGTTGGTTCTCTAAATTTGCAAAAAAAAAATCATATTTATTTATTTATTATTTAAATTTGTATCACCGCCCATCTCCTCCAACCAGGGAACTCTGGGCGGTTCACAAGAAACAAGTTAAAAATATAAAATTACAACAATAAATTACATATAAAATCCAAATAGAAAAATGTTAATAATAAGGTGGGTTTCATGGCACCAGCCACTCCCAAGAGGAACTATTGGCATTCCCGTCCCAAGCAAGGCGGGAGAACCAGGTCTTCAAGTTTTTCTGGAAGGTCGGGAGCGAAGAAACTCGCCCCAACTCCAGGGGCAAGATATTCCAAAGGGCGGGCGCTACTGCAGAGAAGGCACACCTCCTGGACCCCGCTAGATGAAATTTTTTTGCCAATGTGGTCCGTAGCATGCCCTCTCTGCATGACCGAGTGGGGCAGGTCGATGTTCTCAGGATGAGATGGTCCCTCAAGTAACCTTGTCCCATGCCATGTAGTGCTTTAAAGGTGATATTAGAACTATGCTTTAAAAAATCCTCATTTTTAAAAACTATTGTCATTCATTGGATGGAGAAGCAACTGCTTTTGATGCTACCTCCACTCCAAGATAAATATAAAAGTCTCCCTTGAGTTAAATTTGACTCCTGGTGACTTCATGGACCATGCAGACTTTTTGGCAACTTTATGGAACTGGTTTGTCAGTGCTGCCTTCCCAGTTTAGTTTACAGACTAATATTCCCTGGTCGTCTCCCATCCTGGTAGGCTGTAGAGCAGTGGAGAGAAATGAAACAAAAAACAACGTCCATTTCCCATCTAAGATGCTTACATCGAAACATCTCAAAGATGAGATAGAAAAAGAGAAGCTTCTTTTGCAAGAGAAGAAAACTTTTTTGAGAATTGCAAGGGTTTTTTTTGCCACAGGATTCATTCCTATCAGTAACAGAAAATGGCAGCACTTCAAGATATAAGCTGTGAGTACTCTGATACACACATTTTTAAGCTGAAGGAGCAATGGAGTTAATCAAAGCCCTGCCTTTCATATCCTTACGAAATGTCAGGAGAATTACCTTTCAAACTACGCTCAGCCTTTTTTCAAGAGCGTACTCCAACGTGTTCCTTTTCATTTCCAAGACAAATGAAAGTGGAGTGTGGGGTGGGGAAGGAAAGAGAGAGAATGTGACACAAAGAATTCTTTGCATGGATATTTTGGGAGTCGCAGGTCAAAACTAAAAGGCAACTTGCCCTTTTATTAGTTAACAGGAAGGAACAAGGTGGCTGTCTATGGCATCTTTGAAATCTCAAACATTTGAAGCTAGTCAGTGGGCTACATTTTGTAAGAGCCAAGTACTGAAAAATGTTCTTTGTGTCGCTGTGTTGCTTTCATCTGAACCAAAAAGAAGCTTTGTTCCTCATAGTGTTGCCTTCCCAATTCCCTCAAAGACAATGTTCTGTATCATAAAAAATCCATGTGATGATTGTGTTTCTTGGAAAAATAAGATAATTTGAGCTGGAGGTGGTGGTGGTGTGGCATAAGTATGTGTTTAAAAGGCATCACAAACATTCACTTGACACTGACTAATTTAGACTTAAATTATCCAGTCGAAAGCTTCCTTCCCAGCCCACTCTTCCAATTGTTTTTTTGCTTAAGAAGAACGAAGGGAGCTGCATTATGAATGGTGTTAAAGCACCTAAAATCCACAGCACTTTAATGCCAAGGTAATGAGCACATTCGCATAAACGCATTTCATGCTTGGGCAGGTTTTATTGTTTATGGGATGGCTATTAATAAACCCAACGGTGCACTGGAAGAATAATGTTATTTGAGTAATATCAAAATTGAGTTCTCTGAATTTTTTGTAAGTTAGCTTAACTGAGGTTCATTGGGGGGGCAGAGAAGGAAGGAAGGAAGGAAGGAAGGAAGGAAGGAAGGAAGGAAGGAAGGAAGGAAGGAAGGAAGGAAGGAAGGAAGGAAGGAGGGGAGGGGGAGGGGGAGGGGGAGGGGAGAGGAAGATGGATATATTGGCAAACTCTTGAGGATCATAATATCAAGTCAGTAGCAATTACAGGAAGAAGGGAAAATATACCTTGACAGCACAATCCATTCAGTATTCGTAAAATGCAAGCAAGCTTTACAAAACCCCTAGGGGAAGTTTTTCAACCTTTATCAAAACCTTTGCCTTCATTTCTTTTTACTTGGTTCTCCAAATGCATGGGATATTTTGTCTCGGAGGAGGTATTCATTGGAAAGGGTGTGCTTCCAGCAAAACATCCTGACAGCTTTGTGTGAAGCCCAGAGATATATGGAGGCCATTTGCAAAGGCTTTTGAGACTCTGCAATTCTCTTTAAATGTTCTCGCTGCCATACTGGATGGGAACAGCACTATTGCCTTGGCCACAATGGAAGATGGCATTAGCACCAAGGAAACACATAGAGCCAGTGAGGTGATAACAGTGATTGGACCTTTTTCTACTATGGAATACAGAGGGAGAAAATAAGGCTTACCTCCTTTCCCACAATGATGATGTGGGATGCTTAAGTATTAACAAATAAGGGGATATCGGCACCACCTGTTTAAGCTGCTCCTATCCTGTGCTTGTCTCTAAATCAGTGTTTCTCAACCTTGGCTACTTGAAGAATTCCACATGCTGGCTGGGGAATTCTGGGAGTTGAAGTCCACACATCTTCAAGTTGTCAAGATTGAGAAACACTGCTCTAAATCATCTTTTTAAAGAATCCTTCTGGACTTTACCAGAAGAGCTTTCAAAGTATTTAGTCCAGACTATGGGCTACCACATCCTCCAACTGGACAATTCCCTTGCTGTTGTGATCTCTCACCTTTCTCTTCCAGAAAAGCAATTGTTAATTACTTTCCTTTCTGTATGTGCATCTGTGTATGTGTTTGTGCATTTCAGTGCTTTTAAATGTACATACATGCAGGCACAAAAACCTTTTTTTTTTAAAAAAAAAAACCCTTCCTTATTAATGTATTTCTTTTAAGGGCTTTCTGATTCACCTTTAACCCTTCAGCCCGCCCCACCCGTGCATGCAGAGAAGGCATGCTTCGGACCCCCTCAACAAGAGAATTTCATCTAGCGGGGTCCAGGGGGCGTGCCTTCTCTGCGATAGCGCCCGCCTTATGGAATATCTCGCCCCCGGAGGTGAGACTGGCCCCTTCACTCCTGGCCTTTCGGAAGGCCCTTAAGACCTGGCTCTGCCACCAAGCCTGGGACGACAGAGGCGGTAGTGCCTCCTGGGGTTGGCTAGCCCCGTAGCAATACGATCTGTGCTACGCTTCCCTACACATCTTGGATTTTATCTATTATATTAGCTGTATTTTTTAGATACTTTTAATTTGTATATTTTTAATTTTTTTAATTATTGTAACCCACCCAGAGTCCCTTGCATGGGAGATGGGCGGGGAATAAATTGGAATAATAAATAAATAAATAAAAAACCTGGCTGCTATAATACAGTTGTTATTACTCTTGTCTTGTAAGGCAAAGGTCGCTGGTTTGAAACCAAGCAGAAATCTTTATAAAAACTCATTATTTTTCTTTCACAACTTGCTAATTCTCCCTGTGCTTTCCCCACCCCCTCAAATAAGTACAGTTCTATCATTCCACTGTTTTTCTAGGCACTTGAAATAGAAGGGTTCACCCCAGTTCCCAAATAGCCCATAGGTTGTTTTTCCCTTAATAAACTGCAGAGTTTCTTCTTCCCCTGGAGAAATTTGGGACAATGGTCTTCCCAATTTCTCTATTCATGAATGTATGGAGAATTTTGAAAGAATATTTGGGCCCAGCTCTACCTGAGACTACTGTATAGTTCCCAGAATTCACAACCAGCACAACCAGATTTGTACCCCAACATGTCTCTAAAACAAAGTTGGGGAAGTTTTTTCAATTGGCACCTCCTTTCTCAATCCTAAAAAGCTTGTGCTAGTCATTTCCTAGAGTTCATAGGAACCTCTTTCATACTGAAAGCTTTGCAGTTAAGTTTGCTTCCCAGTCTGATAATCCAATCTTCTGATCTTCATATAAGTTTCACCTTTCTTGCTATCTTCCAATAGTCCATCTTGAGCTTCCACTCCTTGAAGTAATAGTTAAATGTTCATTGCTGCATCAATTTGATATTTTTTATTCGCTCTTTCCATTTTTATATCTATATTTGTATCTTCAATAAAATCCAATTAGTATAACAAATAAAAGCCTTATTTACTTCTAATTCTAATAAAATACAATATATTCTATTCATATTATGACTACATATTCCACTAACACATAACCTAACATAACACATAACCTAACACATAATATGCCAATTCTTATAATATTCATACATACATATTCATACATATAATTATAGAAATATGTCATATTGTAAAAAAATTGGTCTATAATATCAACTTCTATTTATGTTTGTAATCTTATATCTTACATTAAAATATTACATTTTTATGTGTTTATACAGTTTCTCATATCAACTTTGTTCCATATCCAATCCAAATCCATATTTTCATTAACCTTGTATCCCACATATCATTTTCCTGTTTAAGTTATGCCAAAGTCACAGTATTCAACTTGTTTTGTACTATAGCTCATATAGGATGACAAAATATTTTTCTTAGCCTTTCCCAGTATTTCACAATGGTTATCAATTTGCACAAGGGCATCTTCCTGTCTCAACTGCAACAATGTGTTTAAACCCAGATTGTAATATATAACTTGTTTAAACAACCCCATCCTGTAGTGTATCAAAATCTTCTTCTGTACCAAAGTATTTGAAATCTTTTCTTCCTGTTTCTCTGCTGCCTCGAAATTTTTTTTCCATATCTAAATCTATCTTTTGTATCTTTTGAATCTGAACCTGGACCTCCAAATCTATTAATATACATTCTATTGATTTTTTAATTTCTGAAAGAGTTTCATTAAATTATTTTTTTAAATCTCGAAGTACTGTTAAAAAACCATTTCTCATCCACCACCCCCTCCTTCAGGCTGCATAGCCAGTTGTTCTAGACAAAACAAAAGTGCTTTCCCAGGGAAGGAGTGGTCAGCTGATCTATTTTATCTATTCAATAAAAAATAAAAAGATGAAAAATTCCAATAATCCCAAAATTAAAGGAAGAAATAATATTTCAAACAGTTTATAAGAAAAATAAAGGATAAATGTTAATCAATATAAAAAAATGAAACAAATTCATCAGTATTTAGTCCAATAAAATATATTTAAAAAATATAAAAAAGAGTTTCTTGTACTTCCAAGTAGAGCAAAATCCACACTAAAAAGTTAGAAAGGTAAAAAGAAAAAATGCAAATGTTTCATTATACTTCCATTATAAAATCCATCATGTTTTCCACCATGATTATTATTATAGCAAAGAAAACACAAAATTTGCCAACATTTATATACGAAGTCCAGAGATAGATCTTAGATGATAAACAATTAATTCTTAAAAACTAAAAAAGAAAGGTGATAATCTAAAAGTCGTCTTTAGCTCTAACTTACTTTCCCCTATGAGAGCAATGCTGTAACTCCAGTCGCCTCTGTTCCAAGCCTCTCACTTTCTCCACGGTGGAAACAACAGAAAAAGCGGAGGGAAACAATTCCAACGACCTTGTGATTAATCTTCCGATTCTCCCCTCTCTGGGGAAACATTCCAGTGATCTTATCTTAGCAATAGATCACTGCAAATAGGGGGAAGCAAGCCAGGTATCCAGCAGTCTGAAATATTCTGACCTGTCGAGCTGCCAGTCCGACTTGGAGTGAAAAAAAAAAGTCCCTGCAGTTTCGAAAGCATGTAAATGCAAGTAGATGAATAGGTACCACGGGAGTGTCTTCGGACAGCGCTGGTTCTTCGGCTAACAAACAGAGATGCACCACCCCCCTAGAGTCGGAGACGACTGCACAAATATGCGGGGGGAACCTTTACTTTACCTTTAACTTGCATTGCATTAACTTGCATTAACTAACATTGCATTCTTCAGGACTTTTTTTTTTAACCTACAGGCTGGGGATTCCTGGTGGAAGATCATCCAAGGACCAACCCTACTTAGATTCCAAGCATAGAGAAAGCTGCCCCGATGCTGCCACCATCCCTGATATTTCCTGGCGCTCTCCCATCCAAGTCCAAATCAGGGCTGAGCCCGCTTAGTTTCTAAGCCCAGAGAAGCTCAGCCTGTTGCTCCACTTGCTAAGTCATGATGTTTAATACTTGACGGTGTCTACAGGTTGATGGAGCATCCGTGGGATCACTTGTGAATTTGAATATCAGTGAATACCAGAAGATCAAACATAAGAACAAAGCAGGGGTTGATCTGAAACCATGCCGTTCAGTCTGATCATTAAATGTGACTTTAAAGCTCCTCATTTTCTCAAAGGTGGAAAAGAAAAGGCTCAAAAACAAGCACAGGTTATAATAAGAGAAGACAGAGCAGAGCTACGGAAGGCCGGCTGAAAAGGGGCAGGATTCTGAATACATTAAAGATAATATTTTCCCAAGGGACTAAACTTTGACTGTTGGGGTCCAACATGGGATTAGAAAAGTAAAGGTTAAAGGTTCCCCCCGCACATTTGTGCAGTCGTGTCCGACTCTAGGGGCCAGTGCTCATCTCCGTTTCTTAGCCGAAGAGCCAGCGTTGTCCGAAGACGCTTCCATGGTCATGTGGCCACATGACACGCGCGGAACGTTGTTACCTACCCACCAAAGTGGTACCTATTCATCTACTTGCATTTGCATGCTTTTGAATTGCTAGGTTGGCAAGAGCTGGGGTGAGTGCGGGAGCTCACTCCGCACACAGGGCTAGGGATTCTAACCTCCAAACTTGTGATCTTCCGATCGACAAGCCTGGCGTCTTACCTGCTGAGCCACCACACCCATTAATAAACCATGAACCATGAACCATGAACCACCATGGGATTAGAAAAGAAAGGGAGAAATTGAGATCACTCTATGGGGAAGGAAGAAGAAAGTTGGAAGCAGGAAAATGAGGGGTTGTAGACCCGGGGAAGGAATAGGTCAACCAGGAACTGTTTGCTGGCAGATCAGAAGTCCAGGTACAACCCTGCATTGTTCACTAGACCACAATAAGCAAGAAAGCTTTCAGAGGCAGCCACACACTGGTAGGCAAATCAGCCTTGCGGTGTGTTCTTTGTGTTTGATCTGAGCAATAAGGGTGTTTACACACTATTGCCCAGTTGGCTTTGAACATTCCTATTGCACAAGATTGACAGTGACTGTCTCTCATACTTGCCCAAAAATGCTAGGAACTCTCTTAATTACTTGCAAAGAGGTCTGGGTGGCTGTGCATGTTGGAGTCTTCTGGGTTGAAGGGAGGGGGCTATATTCCAACAAGAATGCTGTTTTTATTTAATGGATTTTTTTTTAAAAAAATGTATTTGGCTGTCCATCTTAGAACCACAACTCTGGATGGCTCACAACGATGATTATTGTTGCTTTAAAAAAACTTACTTATCTTTCTTTTGTGAAAGCATTCCACATGGGGAGTTGGTAACAGACCTGACTGTTTGCAATCATAAAATGCCTGATGCCATGGAGGTCTGGTGGCTGGTATAACTTTAAAGCAGTGTTTCTCAACCTTGGCAACTTTAAGAGGTGTGGACTTCAATTCTCAGAATTCCCCAGCCAGCATGTGCTGGCTGGGGAATTCTGGGAGTTGAAGTCCACACAGCTTAAAGTTGCCAAGGTTGAGAAACACTGCTTTAAAGCCTTCATAGTGCAGGCATCCAGGCACAGGTCCCACCTAATCCCCTTTCAGCCTGGAAAACTCCAAAATCCAGCAGCACCCAGTTTTCTTAGAAAAATAAAAGAGTTCCCATCCTCCCCTGGGGGATAGAAAAGAAAGAAATCAAAAGTATACTTCAGAGAAAGAAAAAGAGGGTTGGAAAAAAGAAATTGGAGGGGGGTTAGGTATAAGCAACCAAAAACGAGGCAATAGGGGATTCAAGGAAGAAAAGACAGTGATACGAAGCAAGAAGGAAAATGGACAGGGATTTTGGTCTAGACGTAGACAATTAGGATTTGCTCTAATGCAACTTTCCCGTTTTGCTGGGGGGGGGAGGGGCAGGGTATTTTGCCCTGCACGCCATCATCTGAAATTGGCATGTAAGATAACACGTCTATGAAGGTTCTCAGTCATCCAGGTGGAATTGTCTGTAGCTTGAATCATGTCAACTGGATTTCTATTATATTGAGATGGGGTCAAGGAATCCATTTATGCCAACTTGGAAAATCCTTCCTTGAATAGAGGTGGGGGCCTCAGGCACAATCTTTCCCCTATTTTCCTTCCTGCTTTGTCTTCTGTGCCTAGGAAGATTAAGACCATTTTGCAAGCTCAACAGCAGCATGGTAATCTTAACGATCCTCCTTTAGATGATAAAGGGACTTAGAAATAACATCTCAAAATAACCATGACCTAGCCCCAGGTGCAAGGTCACACAGCCACCCTAGAAACATATTTAAGGATTCCCTTACTAACTTTGCTCAGACTGAAGAAGCTCCTTGGATAAGGAGCGAAACGTTTCCACTGAGAAAATAGAAATCCAGTTGACATGATTCAAGCTACAGACAATTCCACCTGGATGACTGAGAACCTTCATAGACCTATGGTAAATGCACATTTCCTGCACTTGTCATTCTCCGTCTCAAATCTTGCACTGAGAATGTGGATGTACACAATTATGATCTCATCCAACTATGGATTCAAGTTCACCACACATGTTTCTAAGGTGCAACCTGCAACTTGCTGCTGAGAAAGTGGGAACCTTTGTTCAGAAAGTGTCTTCAAAAGCCGTTCTGTCCAAGCCCTGAATAAAATCAACTTTCTGAATCGTATCAATGGTTTGTATCAACCCATCAAATTGAAGTGGATGCCTTCAGATTAGTTTGATAATTCTGAAGGGCTTCTGAACATGTAAGAAAGGTAGTTAGAATATAGAATAAATATATAGAGAGAGACATAACTATATCTAGAATATAGGGAGCTGTCTTCTACCAACTCTTTAATAGAGTTTCTGTACTTCTACCCTCATAATCTAAGGCTTTTTCATCAACTCCTTGTCAACTGGAGTCATCAGGGACTGAATCTTGGGATGCAACATACAAAACATATGTTCTATCATTGAGCTACTGTCTCTCGCATCGACCAATTTCAACAGGAGTATTGAAGTACCTCTCCAATATATTTAATAGTGTTTATTCCCAAGTGCTGCTACTCAAGAACCTTTTAAATTAAAAGCCCCAAAGTGATAGGTTAAAACTGGGACCATTAATGCAAAACATATGCTACACCAATGAGCAACCCACATGCCACGTGGCTGAAGCATCTATTGCATTTTGCAGAATCCTTAACCTAAAATAAGAGATATGGAAAAATTCTGGAAGTTGCAGAATTCAAATCTGCCAAAGTAGAACTTGATGCGTAGGTCTGCAAACTGAACCAGCATGGTTAGTTTATTGTTCTGTGCATCGTGTGAATGCAGAAAATGGATAAAAGTTAAGCATGTTTGTTTGTTTGTTTATTTATTTATTTATTATTCAAATTTATCACCGCCCATCTCCACGACAGTAGACTCTGGGTGGTTTACAAACATTAAAATTAATATTAAAAAAGCTATAAAAATACAGTATAATAATAAAGAGATGAGATAAGAGTCCAGAGGATGGGAAGATCTTAAAAAAGGAGGGCATTATGGGGCTAACCACCCCCAGGAGGAAGTATTGCCTCCTTTGTCCCAAGCAAGGTGGCAGAACCAGGTCTTTAAGGACTTTCTGAAGACCAGGAGCAAAGGTTGCATGTCCAGGGGAAGGGACAAGTCAAGGAGGGGTGCAGTTTTGGGGCTAACAGTTATACTGTTAATAACAATGTATTGTTATTACATGTGCTCCATCTCTCTTCTATTTAGAGCACTGTTTCTGTGCTCTTGAGCTAAATTCCCACAGTTGCTTCCAAAAATCAGTATTTAGGAAGTGGCTGCCCACAAGCTCACAGTCAATTCCTCAAATGAATTATTCGAGGAGGCCAGTTACAAGTTGCAAAACAAAGGGAATATATCACCAAACCCCCCAAACAGTGCAGGTCACAAATATGTGTACAATTTGGTCTAGTGGTAAAGGCACCAGGCTAGAAACCAGGAGACTGTGAGTTCTAGTCTCACCTTAGGCATGAAAGCCGGCTGGGTGACCTTGGGCCAGTCCCTGTCTCTCAGCGCTAGGAAGGAGCCAATGGCAAACCAGGAGACTGAGACATGTCAACTGGATTTCTATTTTCTCAGTGGAAACGTTTCGCTCCTCATCCAAGGAGCTTCTTCAGTCTGAGCAAAGTTAGTAAGGGAATCCTAAATATGTTTCTAGGTTATGTTTTCCTAGAAACATATTTAGGATTACCTTACTAACTTTGCTCAGACTGAAGAAGCTCCTTGGATAAGGAGCGAAACGTTTCCACAGAGAAAATAGAAATCCAGTTGACATGATTCAAGCTACAGACAATTCCACCTGGATGACTGAGAACCTTCATAGACAAGGAGACTGAGAGTTCTAGTCCCGCCTTAGGCATGAAAGCTGGCTGGGTGACCTTGGGCCAGTCACTCTCTCTCAGCCCAACTCACCTCACAGGGTTATTGTTGTGGGGAAAATAGGAGGAGGAAGGAGTATTAGGTATGTTCGCTGCCTTGAGTTATTTATAAAAATAATAAAGGCAGGATAAAAAAAATCTTTAAAAAATTGCAAATGCTAATACATGCAAGCTTAGAAATAATTGTGATTTATTTTTCACACAAGGGAAAGCAATTTTTTTCCTATCCCAGTCAACCCTTCTTCAGTCAATTTATGCTCCATATCAATACCACTCCAGTAAATGCAATTCCTATGATCAGTCACCTACCCATGTCATCCCAGACTCATCAGTGCATTTGCATCAGTGCATTTGCATCCCATCCAAGGTTAATATCTCAGGTTCACCCCAAATCACCCCACCCTCCGGATTCTGTTTTACTTCAATTCTCCTTCAACAAATTACCACCATCCAAGAATACTGATGGGATTTTGCCCAGTGTTAGGGATTAGGAGACCCGGATAAACCTGCTGTTTTTTACAGTCTGTTTTAGGAATTGATTTCCAATATGGCAACTTCCCCCTTTTTTGGAAAGGGAGAAATCAGAAGAAATTCACCAGATTGGATGTTGGATGGTAAATGGGTTTTCAGTTATTTCTGAAAGGAGCTCCTGTCTATCTTTTATGTTTTAAAAAATCTGGTATGCTTACAACAGTACCAGACCCAATCGAAGAGAATATTTGTAGCTCAGGGTTGAACTGGGGAGTCTTTGGTGCTCTCTGAGCCTTGTTGTTTTCATGCAGACGTTTCATTGCCAGGCTAGGCAACATCTTCAGTGCGAAAAGGGAGTGGAACTTGCTGTCTGTTTATATACCCTGGCTTGTCCTGCCTGTGTTGGTGGGGGTCTTGTACTCTCCTTGGTAGTTCCTTGATTGGGCTGTTGTGTGCTGTTTAGGTGATTGACTGAGTTAATAGTTCCTTGATTGTACCAGACCCTTTGAAGAATTGATGCTCATCCCCGCCCCCCGAACATTTCTGTGTGGTCAGGCAAGTTTGGGGGCCCTGTGCAGACCACTGGTCATGGTTTGTCTATCTCTGAACTAGAGCAAAAAATAAATAAAAATCCAACTTTATTGAGAAAGATGGTCCTTCACTTTTAAATGGGCCATGGCGAAGTAGGAATTCCCAGGAGGTTGAGCTGTTGAGCTGTCCCTACCATAAGCTTCCTTCGACTGATTCCACTTTGGGAAAATGGTAGGACGGTGAATTCAGCTCAATTTAGACAGAGGGCCAGGGAGTGTTTGCCTTCAAGTGCCATCAGATAGTGATGCAACTGAATCCAAGGTTGCATTATTAAAATTAATTAATTAATTAATTGAAGTGCTCATGGGTGATTGGGGATAGGGCCCTCACAAGTGATGTTCTGAAAGGAGATGCAGCCAGACTTTTCAGAACTTTTCAATGTCTGGTGAGTTTCCTTTTTCAAAAAGTAAACTAGGTAATTCATTCAGAGGCTTAACACATTTACTTTGCTTCTTTCTTTGGAAGTGTGACTGGTATTTAGTGGTTTGCTTGCCTATTTTTAGAAGTATGATCTTTGGGGGAGCCGAGAGGCCTGTTGCAGCTTGCACCCCATGGATTGCCAACTCCTGTTTCGGAGAGAGAAAAATCATAGGCCAAGGAAATCCAGACTCCATAAGAGATTTTGTGATGTTTCTGTTTTACGAGGCACTCAAAAGTGTAGGCAGAAGTCATGTCAAGAACCTACCAGCTGCTCACAACCAAGAAAACAAGATTTTCAGAGTCTCGTTAGTCAGAAAGGGGGAAAAAAAGGGTTAGGTTATAGAATTTTGGAAAGTGAGTTTGTGTATTTTAATCCCAAAGAGTATGCTAAACCTGGGTCTGTTTGATCTCTTTGTTCATCTTTCTCAGTACCCCTTGATACAGGGGGGACATTGCCCCAGGCTTTCTGGATGTGGATGCATCTGTTCTGTCCCTGTAATATTTTGAAAATAGCCATTCCCATCCCTGGGGCCAGAGTAATCCATTACAAGCCACTGCAAAAGGTTTTCACAGTCGGTGATGACAAGCAGTGTATAATATTCATATAACATACTAAACTTGGGTTTTGAATTAATCCTTGGTCTGGATTTGCATAATACACTGAACCATAAACTCACCAAAAAGGCTGCACCCACAGAATACCTAGTAAGCTTTAAAAAGCCTTGAACAAGGTTAGACAAAATAAGCACTGCATTCAGTGCCCATGCAGGTGCTACAGTTTTACCAGACATGAAATGCTGCCTATGAAAAATAATCCAACTCAAACACAATGGAGGCTTTCTTGGAAAAGAAGTTCCATTGCTCAATGAAGAATTATTCTTGCCATGCACTTGCTTATTTATTAATTTAACATATTTCAATATTTCCTTCTGATAGGTCAAATCAGTCAATCCTAAAGGAAATCAACCCTGACTGCTCATTGGAAGTACAGATACTGAAGCTGAAGCTCAAATACTTTGGCCACCTAATGCGAAGAGAGGACTCACTGGAAAAGACCCTGATGCTGGGAAAGACTGAAGGCAAAAGGAGAAGGGGATGGCAGAGGATGAGATGGTTAGATAGCATCACCGATGTAATGAACATGAATTTGAGTAAACTCCGGGAGACAGTGGAGGACAGGAAGGCCTGCCGTGCTATGGTCCATGACGTCACGAAGAGTCGGATATGACTTAACGACTGAACACCACCAACAACAAGACCTCGCTTAACAACTGCCCTGTTTTGCAACCGTTTGAAGTTACAATGGGGCTGAAAAAGTAACTTTATGACCAGTCCTCACATTTACAAACATTGCAGCATCCTGCAGTCACCATTTGTGTGCTTCACAACCAGCTTCTGGCAAGCAGAGTCAGTGGAGAAGCTGGCAGGAAAATCTCAAGTCGCATTCATGTGATGTCTTGCTTAATAATCTGCGGTGACTCACTTAACAACCAAATGGGGAGTGACATCATAAGTCCATTATGGTCATGTGGTGTTTTGCTTAGCAACAGAGTTGCTGGTCCCAATTGTGATTGTTAAATGAGGACTTCCTGTAAGACCACAACTAGTGCACCAGCTGAAGCTGGGCATAAGCCCCTCTGGCTACAGCTTCCACCTGCTGATCCAGCAGGAGTTGCAAATCTGGAAGCAGCCCCAAATCATACCCCCAGGGGTAGTGTCTGCCTATCAAGTAACTCTGTGTCAGTGTCAGGGAGATAACGGGCGGAGATGGAGGGGGCTCCCTCCAGGAAGGGAAACGCATGTGTAGTACTGAGACTCTATGTTTCCCTCCCAAGAGGCTCAAGAAAGCCCCGCCCTAGATTGAGGACTCTATCTAGGGCGGGGCTTTCTTGAGCCTCTTGGGAGGGAAACATAGAGTCTCAGTACTACGCATGCGTTTCCCTTCCTGGAGGGAGCCCCCTTCATCTCCGCCCGTTATCTCCCTGACAGTCAGCCCTTCAAAGTAGGCCAGGTCAGGATTTCACAAGTTTGACTGAAAAGACTGACTGACTGACTGACTGACTGACTGACTGACTGACTGACTGGTAGATTATGTGCCATCAAGTTGGTGTTGATTCTAAGCAACCACATTTATTAGTTTTCTCCAGGAGGACCTGTCCCCAAACCTGGTCCATTAGGTCTTCCAATGGTGCATCCATTGCCACAGCAATTGAGTCCATCTACCTTGCTGCTAGTCATCCTCTTCAACTCTTTCTTCCAGACCAGAACTATACTTTATTAATACAGTTTCTCCAAAGTCATCTCCGTGGATCTCTAAATCATGGTGGTGATAGAAGACCCCGATGAATCAACAGCAACTCTGACTTGGCAGGGTTTAACTTTAGTTTGCTTTTTCCCATTCAGACCCTGCCAGCTTCCAGGCACCAAGAAATGGTAGCAACAGCATTTTTCCCCCAGCCTGGGGTGGGGATGTGCAAGTAGATGTCATCAGCATATTGATGATAGCACACCCAAACTGTCAGATGACCTCTCCTAGTGGTTTTGTATAGATGTTAAAAAAGCAGGGGAAACAGGACCAACTCTTATGGCATTCCACAAGTCAGGGTTGTGGAGATTGGAATTGGCCAGTTTGAGAAGCAATGGAATAACGGTATTTTAAAACAACACCTGCTATCTCCAACTCTCATAGGCTGACCAAAGGTATGTCATGGTCAATGGTATCAAAAGCCTCTGAGAAGTCTAATAAGACCAGGAGGGGTGCATTTTCCCCATCCACGTCATCCAGGAAAATAAGCAGTGCTGTCTCTCTCTTCAAACCAGGGCTGAGCTCTGATTGAAAATGATCCAGATACTCCAATGTAAAATTGATCCACCGTTATCATCATCTCAACAACCTTCCCTAAAAAAGGAAGGTTGGAGACTGGTTGGTCGTTGTCTAACTCCTTTGGGCCTAAGGTTGCCCTCTTCAAGAGGGGAGCACACTACAGCCTCTTTCAAGGCTGCTGGAAAATCCCCCTCCTGCAATAAGGCATTGGCAATTTCATTGACTCAAATGGTCAAACACCCCCCCCCCTATTTTTCATTCAAGCTGGGAGGGGCAGGGGTCCAACCAGCAAGTGGCAGAAGCCAACTGAGACAGCACCCTATCCACTTCCTTGGAAGTCCCAGGCCAAAAGGAGTCCCAGATAACAGGGCAAGACACTTCCCCAGGGATCACCAAAGTCTTTGTCCATGTGGAGTCAGCACCTCAGCGAATCTGAGTGACTGTATTGGCAAAATGCTGTACAGACTGGTCACAGCAATTCTTGAGGTCTGTAGGTGCAGAGAGATGTTGGATATGGTCCTTTCAGCTCATCAAGGAAGGGGATGAATGCTGGTTGAAGGACATTTTCAATGGCCACTGCTGACATGGTGGAAACAGACATTAAATGAAAGGTATATGAATGTGCCCTCAGAGGGAGAGATTTTTTTTAAAAAAGGAACATCAGCAATCATTCTCAAGTTTTGGAATTGATCCCATTTCAAGCACAAGTTGGCATGCAGCCTGCAGCCACTGGCCAGTATATAGGGCACCATTGGCTTGCCAGGGCTTTCTTTTCATAATGTTTCTCTCTTACAAAATCAGTACAGCAGATGCTGAAAAGACAGCACACTGAGAAAAAAGATTTCTTGCTGTTCCTGAATGTTTACAGATGTCTTTTGAAAGGAAATTCAAACAATAAGCACAGTGGTGACCATAAACAGAGAGTGGGTTTTAAATGATGTTCCGATAAAACCAACTTTCTCAAAATATTCCCTCTCTTGACTGAGCATTATGCTGTTTGCTAAGAAAAAAGAGGACAAGAACAGTCAGAGCTGCTCCTTTAAGATGCGGATCAATTTTGAGGTATTTGCAAAAACCCACAGGCTGTATTTCACACCTAGCTGTGTTTCTTTAGCTCCCAATAGCAGATGTCTCTTGAAAATCTAGTTATCTTTTTTAGTTTTAGCTAGTTCCGCCTCCTTTCCTGTAGTCATATCAGTTGACCCATACAATTAAAGCACGAATGAGCTACCTATAGATTCAGGATCAGATGAACTGCCACAGTTCCTGTTTTGCAGCTCCCAAACCACCATTGGCACACTTTCTTGTCATTTTTAGGCAGAAAACATACAAATACTATACCATAAAATCTAAAAGAGGTGTAACTAGTAGAGTCTCTTTTGAGGATGGACATATTCAGGCTGATCTCTTATCAATAATACTGGCCTTCTTCCAGATTATTTTTTTTTTACCACTTCCCAGGGAAGGCCACTTCACTCATATCTAGTGACAGGTGCCCCAAGAATAAGGAAAAAATTTGTCACTAATGCACATTGCCAGAACAGGATACCCCAAGGTGCAGGTTATATGATTGCCAGGAACATAAAAATGTGGATTATGCCCAGGTTGCTTCTTGAGCTTGTAGGGGCACAAATTTCACTGCCTGTCAGGTGCTTCCAGAAGGGGTTAAATAGCCTGCTGAATTTCTTCCTCTCAAGAAACCTTTGAGGACTTAAGGGCTGCTATTGGCAAGAACTCTGGGTTAAAAGGGACGCGGTGGCTCAGCGGGTTAAACCGCTGAAGCTGTAAGACTGCTGATCAGAAGGTCGGCAGTTCGATTCCCCGTGTGACGGGGTGAGCTCTCGTCACTTGTCCTAGCTCCTGTCAACCCAACAGTTTGAAAGCTAATGCAAGTAGATAAATGGGTACCACCTTAAGTGGGAGAAATTGCTGGCGTCCTGTCGGGGGTTGCCCACCGGAACAAAGAAGATCTCGTGAATGGCGGCGGAGACGACGGATCCTGAACAGCAACATCCAGGACGTCAGCAGCCGACTCTGAAGCAAGGTATTCTGGGACATGTAGTCCAATACCCACGGAAAAGAGTCGGTTCCCTTACCCCTTTCCTTAGCGCGCGGTAAAATGTTAATATATGAATGTATAAATATATGAAATGCAATGTATGTAAGCCTAGAGCCCTCCGTTAGGGAGGGGATAGGCGGGGTATAAATACGATAAATAAATAAATTAAATAAAAATAAATAAATAAAAGAGAAAGTGGCTGATGGAGATGAAGGCTCAAGGCTCAAGGCTCTAGACCAGCCTTTCTCAACCTTTTGACCCTGGAGGAACCCCTGAAATATTTTTCAGGCCTCGGGGAACCCCTGCACATTCAGGCTCAAATATAGGCCAGAGGTTACAAAATTATTACATTCGTTTCACGTGTAGGCCTGTAGATATGCATTAACAGTGGTCTTAAACTAAAAATAAAGAATGAAACTTACCTCTTTCATGTGAAGTTGCCCGAATTTGAAATAATTTTTAAAATAAATCGTGATCTCCCAGGGAACCCTCTCACGGAACCTAGGGTTCCATAGAACCCTGGTTGAGAAACCCTGGTCTAGACAGAGTAGGCAAGAAAAGCTCAATGATGAATCCAGAGCCTTAAAAAAAGGTCTGTTTGTGAAAGGATATCATCTGCACAACCTGGAAAAGTAGGGCCTACAGCTCCTCATTTTTTTCCTTGTGTTTAAATGGGTCCACTTGCCTATAATGATGGAGCTATGTAGCTAAAGCAAGAATATACAACCCAGTTACAGATACCAACAATAGGCTTGAGGGAAGAGTCTTTTCAATAGATTACATTTGATTGGAGTGAAGAGGCACTGAAGTTGCTTATCAAGAAAGCTGGAAAGCCTTGTTTCCTTTAAGCCATTGAGCTGGAAGCTAAGCAGCTAAAAGTCAGAGGGGGAAAAAAAACAGTTGATTGAGCATGCCAGAAGCTATTCCAGGAAAAGGGTGAGGGACAAATGATAGAGCATACATCATGACAATGAGACCCAATCTCCAACTCCTTAGAACTGTTGTGGCAGTATGGCACACAAATGCCTAAAGGGCAGAGCTGGCATCATGATGTTGTGACCCACATTTGATCCTTCAAAATCTCACTTTATCTGTCACATTTCATCTGTCAAAATCTCAGCTTGCTGAAGATATCTGTAGGATCAGCAAGTTTGAGATGGTCCAGTGGCAGCAGGCTCCTGAAGAGCGTTCTTAATGAGTGAAAAGCTGGAGGCAGCCCTGTAGGAGAGACCTAGGATGAGGTCTGGAGGCCGCAAGTGGAACATGGTGGTTGAGAGCTGCTGAAAAGTCTTGCTGCAGATTGATGTAAGGATTGCGTGTCCTCGTAAGAGGCCTCTGTAGGAGAGGTCCTGTGGAAGAGGACTACTGAACAGATCACGTGGACAAGTGACCCACCAAAGAGATCTGGCAACAGAGAGTGGCTGCGAGATAGGCTGAAACTGGCTGGGGTGGTTTTCTGGGAAAGGACCAGCATGGTAGAAATCTCCAGGGGAGGGAGCACATTCAGCCTCAGCAGAGCTTAGTGTATTCAGTAACTGTGTTCCGTTCAGGTTATATATAGATTTGGGAAGTGCTAACAGAGAACCTTCATGGTAAAAATTATTGCAACGCACTCTACATGGGGCTACCCTTGAAGAGTATCTGGAAGCTTCAACTGGTTCAGAATGCGGCTGCGCACGCAGTTATGGATGCCCCAAGATCGGCACATGTGACACCTCTGCTGCGCGAGCTGCATTGGTTACCAGTTTGCTTCCGGGTCCAATTCAAGGTATTGGTTGTCACCTTTAAAGCCCTACATGGCATGGGTCCAGGTTACCTAAGGGACCGCCTCATCCCCAGAGCATCGACCCGCCCCACCCGGTTATGCAGAGAGGGCTTGCTATGGACCCCGTCTGTAAGAGAACTCCATCTGGCGGGGTCCAGGAGGCGGGCCTTCTCTGCAGTGGCACCCGCCCTCTGGAACATTCTGCCCCTGGAGGTGAGGCAAGCCCCCACACTCCTGACCTCCCGAAAGCAACTGAAGACCTGGCTCTGCCACCTCGCTTGGGATGGGAAGAGTAATACCTCTTCGTGGGGATGGCTTGCGCCGTAGAGTTCTTTTAAACATAACATCACAGCCTCTTGGATTTTATATATTTATATATTTATATTTAATTTTTGGCTAAATTGATATATTGTGCTGTATATTTTATATGCTTTTAATCACTGACTTTATTGTAAACCACCCAGAGTCCCCTCTATGGGGGGAGATGGGCGGTGATATAAGTTGGATAAATAAATAAATAAATAAAAAAGCAAACACAAATAAATGTCTTTCCCCTTTTGTGCAATGCACATAAAAACAGGCACAGCTTTGAACACACTATTGTGGCTTTTTTTTTTTACCATACTTTGAGAACAAGCCCAATTGCACAATGGGAAGCTGCAATTTCTTGAACTGTTTTTCACCTGCAATGTCCCTGAGCTGGGACATTAACTAGAGCAGTGTTTCTCAACCTTGACAACTTTAAGGTGTGTGGACTTCATCTCCCAGAATTCCCCAGCCAGCCTTGCTGGCTGGGGAATTCTGGGAGTTGAAGTCCACACACCTTAAAGTTGCCAAGGTTGAGAAACACTGAGCTAGAGGTTGGAGAAGTCTGTGGTAGAGAGAAAAAGGATCAGCAATCATGTTAATGTAGGAAACCAAAGTGTTTCTTTTGAAGAGATAGTCTCTTTATTGAATTTCACCTGCATATTATGAACCCATGAATGAACCCATGAAGAACTGTAACATCTTCAGCCTGTGTAGATCACTAAAAATACAAAAGTCCTGCTGAGAGCACTGTTATTTTTACACTCAGTAGACTTTCATGATTATAAAGCTTACAGAACAAAAAGCTATTCAGTTTATTACAACAGGTAAATGGTACCCACAAATTCATTCAGTTCTTTCCAAAATTATTTATATAGTATCATGGAAAAAGCAAGAGAGTTCCAGAAAAACATCTACTTCTGCTTCATTGACTACGCTAAAGCCTTTGATTGTGTGGATCACAACAAACTGTGGCAAAGTCTTAAAGAGATGGGAGTACCAGACCACCTTACCTGTCTCCTGAGAAACCTGTATGTGGGTCAAGAAGCAACAGTTAGAACTGGACATGGAACAACCGACTGGTTCAAAATTGGGAAAGGAGTACGACAAGGCTGTATATTATCACCCTGCTTATTTAACTTATATGCAGAGTATATCATGAGAAAGGCCGGGCTGGATGAATCACAAGCCAGAGTTAAGATTGCCGGGAGAAATATCAACAACCTCAGATATGCAGACGATACCACCCTAATGGCAGAAAGTGAAGAGGAACTAAAGAGCCTTTTGATGAGGGTGAAAGAGGAGAGTGCAAAAGCTGGCTTGAAACTCAACATTAAAAAAAACCCAGATCATGGCATCTGGTCCCATCACTTCCTGGAAAATAGAAGGGGAAGAAATGGAAGCAGTGACAGATTTTATTTTCTTGGGCTCCAAGATCACCGCAGATGGTGACTGCAGCCATGAAATTAAAAGACGCTTGCTCCTTGGGAGGAAAGCTATGGCAAACCTAGACAGCATATTAAAAAGCAGAGACGTCACCTTGCCGACAAAGGTCCGTATAGTTAAAGCTATGGTTTTCCCAGTAGTAATGTATGGCTGTGAGAGTTGGACCATAAGGAAGGCTGAGCGTCGAAGAATTGATGCTTTCGAACTGTGGTGCTGGAGAAGACACTTAAGAGTCCCTTGGACTGCAAGGAGGTCAAACCAGTCAATCCTAAAGGAAATCAACCCTGACTGCTCATTGGAAGGACAGATGCTGAAGCTGAAGCTCAAATACTTTGGCCACCTAATGCGAAGAGAGGACTCACTAGAAAAGACCCTGATGCTGGGAAAGACTGAAGGCAAAAGGAGAAGGGGACGGCAGAGGATGAGATGGTTAGATAGCATCACCGATGTAATGAACATGAATTTGAGTAAACTCCGAGAGACAGTGGAGGACAGGAAGGCCTGGCGTGCTATGGTCCATGAGGTCACGAAGAGTCGGACATGACTAAATGACTGAACAACAAAAATAGGAAAGTCATCTAACTTGAAGATCTTTTTTCCATAGGATCTAGAGCCTGGGGCACTCCAGACATGTTGGTCTACAATCCCTATCATCCCATCCAATATGGTTGACTATTATGTCAGCTATGGATAATGAAAGTTGTAGTCTGAAATCTCTGCAGAATACTGATTGGAGAAGGCTGATATCGAGCCTACAACTCACCTTGTTTGCAGGAATTCCTACTCAGTGTTACAGAAGACTAACGAATAACTTTGTTACAGCCTCTAACTCAAGATATTTATCATAATACCCCCCTACTCCCAATCCTTTGAAGACAGATTAATAAAAAAACTAGTGACAGTTATGTATGATAACATGAATCAATAAATTGAAATGCATGGTGACGTTAGTTCCTCCAATCTATACATATAATACAGTACCTATTCAGATTGTCACAAAGAATAATTAGGGGGAGGGGAGGGCTTCACATTTTTCTGTTTAAATACTTTCTACCATCCAAGGTTTCTTTGACTAGTAAAATTGCTGAGATATTGAATAACAATTTTTAATTGTTATATGAAACAGTGGTTTGTGTGATGTTTTTTACATGGAATAAAGAGCCATGATATTGCAACATAAAAAGATAACATATTTTGAATTGATATTTATAAAGGAGGAAAGTACTAGGGAAAAAGAACATTCCATTATTGCTTCTACAGGAAAAACAAAGTGGTTTAATTGTAGAATTGCAGACATCCTGAAGACTTCCATATTCTGTAGGGGTGTCCACAAATGGACATTCCTGCAGAAAGTGGAAGTCTGCAAGTGATTGACATTAGATGCCAGTGTGCATGCATTTATTTAGTTTACAGATAGTCCTTGCTTAACAACCACTCATTCAGTGACTGTTTGAAGTTGTGATGGTGTTGAACAAGTGGTACTTATGACCGATCCTCGAAATTCCAGCCATACTAGCACCCCTGAGGTCATGTGATCGTGATCTGTGTGCTTGGCAACCGGCTTGCACCTACAATGGTTGTGGCATCCTGTGATCATGTGATTGCTATTTGTGACCTTCTCTGCCAGCTTCCCACAAGCAAAGTCCATGGGGAAACCAATAGGGAAGGTCGCAAGATGTTCCTATTAAGTTATTCACACTCCCATGGCTTTTTGTCCTGAGGAGCCTGGATACAGAGTACAAAATCCTCAGGATCTCATATTCTGCAGCATGTATGGCTGCAGCACCCCCCCCCAACACACACACCCATGGCAGTCCCTGCAACACACACCCCCACCCAGCAGCAGCCAACCCTGGCCCAGTCGTGCTCGCATGGCTCTGCAGTGGTCGCCTGCCCACCCTCCCTCACCAGGCAGTAGCCATCTTCGGACTGGCCACACTCACACTGCGCCCTGCTGGCCACCTGGGACTTGTAACTTCCTGCCAGCTTCCCCATGGACTTTGCTTGTGGGAAGCTGACAGGAAGTTGCAAGGAGGTCCTCACTTAACGACCAGTGATCCTCGCTTAACGACAGCAACGGGGACTGCCAGGATTGCCATTGCTAAGTGATGCGGTCATGTGATGTCACGCTTTACAACCGCATTGCTTAGTGATGGAAATTCCGGTCCCAATTCCCGTCAAGGGCTACCTGTATATTATACTATTGCAAGATGCAGGGCAGGGTACAAAAACATCAAAATAATAGTTAAAAATCCATCCATTCAATTCCCATAACATAACTTAAACTCAAGATCACCCAATGTTAAATCACTATCTATCAGATACCCCTTTCAAAAGCATGGTTTTCAGTAGTTTATTGAATGCCAGAAGTATAGGGGCCAAGCATATCTTAGAAGCAGCCTACCCCTTAAATTGGAGGGCACCATGGAGAAGGCCTATCTCATTGTCTGGGCCTCCCTAACCTATCTCAGGAGTGGTCTAGTGGTTTGCTGGAGATTGACATCAACTGAGTGATATTAGGGTTGGGTCTTATCCGGAGTGTTCAAGTGATATGGAATCCTGATACTGAAACATCTGAATACAGTTACAATGAACAGTAAGATGTGGATGTCTACAGAAGGTACTGTGTTGCTTAATTCCTTCACTTGGAGGAAAGGCTGTGACTCAATGATGGATTCCAAATTAAAACTTGGCACCTCCTATTTAAAACACTGCCACTGCCACCTGCATAATTTAGGGCAGTGTTTCTCAACTTTGGCAACTTTAAGATGTGTGGACTTCAACTCCCAGAATTCCCCAGCCAGCATAAAGCAATTTCCTACATTTGATAACAATGCATTTCCACAATGGGAGCTCTCAGCAGAACTTTTTCTAAGGTGGCCCCCACTCACCGAAACACTCTTTTTGGAGATGCCAGCTTTGCTTGCTTTATTTATTTACCAAGTTTGTATGCTACCCAACTGCCAGTGACTCTGAGAGGCTCGCGAAAACCAAGACAAGAGAAATACAGTGAATAACAAGTGAAAAATAAAAGATGGCAAGAACAACAAAGTAGACAGAAAGATCCAAAGGGCCTTCACTCTCAAGGCCAGGTCTTCAAGAGCATCCAAGACACCAGCAGGGTAGGGGCCACCTGGATCTTAGGGGGAACCTCATTTCAGAGGGCAGGCACTGCAACAGAGGAGGTGTGCTTCTGAGGTCCTGATAGATGGCATTGTTTATTTGAAGGTACCCAGAGTGTGGGTTGGCCTCTGATTTTTTTTTTTTAATAGTTACAGTAATTGCTATACTGTTACTTTTTCATTTTAGGGAAGCTTTATTGCCATGTATATAGAAGTGGCCTTTCAACATGGCTAGAAGTGTAGGAATTGCTTCGTCAAACAAATAAATAGATAAATCACAGTGGGAAGAAACCAACCACTAAATATTGGTCAGATAATGCTGATGAATCTGCATTGCTTTCAGAACTGCTCGCTCATAGCTGAGTCTTTCATTGATTCTGCAGAAGCTCTTTTGTTCCATATTGTTCTATAAATAATCTTTCTGCTCTTTATGTCACAGTGTTCCACTGACACCTTTGATATACTGGTCTGGCATGAAAAATCAGAGGACAGAATTTCCCCTGTGAGCATGACTCGGTATGAACTTGGTTTCTTACACCTATGTCAGTAATTCATTTGGAAAGTAACAGTACATCCTTAAAGCCCTAGGTGCATTTTAAGCCTAATTTATTATGCCCACATTTAAAATTCAGATTAAGTATGTATCAGAGTTACACAATTTGCCCATGGGGTGTGTGTGTTCACAAAGATCTCTAGATATTATCGAGGAATGCTTCCAGTCCTTTGGTAAATCACTCTGCTCCATAACACTGAATCCAGACAGGACTTAACCAAGAGGACTGAATCAAGAACATCCCAGTTACTCATTTTGAATGGTAAAAACAAATATTCAGGATTGGCTGTTGCCCAGGTCAACAATAGGACCACATCTGATGTGGCAGGTTACAAAAGTCAGTTCTGTCTGCCAGGCAAGCAAGGCAAGGAACTGCATAGGATTTTATAGTGGATTATACAAAAGCTTTCTGTATGTCCATTTCTCCCATGTTTTTATTTATTTATTACATTTATATCCCGCCCATCTCCCCCACAAGGAGGGACCCTGGGCGGTTTTCTTTTTGTCTTCTGTTTTTAATCCAGGGATGTGCTTAAAAGTTATGTTGAAGCCCTCAGGAAGAATGGAAAGATGGCTGATACTGATGGTCTTTGTGGAGAAAGAAAGAGGGAGTCTAATGCAATGGGATTAATCTAGTTTACAAGGGCCAATGGCAGTATGTAGGACCTTTCAGCAGTACTTTGTCCCCAGTTTTCTTCTGGACCAGGTGGCTTCTTTATATCTCACCATAAGGGATAGGGAGACATTTTATTTTGTAAAACAAAGGGTTTTTAAAATAAAAGTGTAAAACGTGAGTGTTTGTATGTGAGTGCTTCTATTACCTCTATCCTATACTCTATTTCTAGTGCTATTACTTTTATACTATTACTACGACAATTACAATTATCTCTATAATAGACACTATTATTTATTTTTTTATCCCACCTTTATTATTTATATAAATAATTCAAGGCAGCGAACATTACATTAATAGAAGACTGGCTCACCACAGGCCAAATGTTTCTGATCACGAAAGACAAAACAAAAGAAACCACACCCAACAATTATCATCTAATTATTTGTCTGCCTACAGCATTCAAGCTGTTAACCAGAATCATCGCCTTGAACATCTACAAATACCTGATCTCAAATTCATTGTACCCTGTAGGGCAAAAAGGGATCTACAAAATTTCAGAGGTAGAAAAAATCCAACTTTTGATTGATAAAACAATATTTAAAAACTTTAAAAGTTGTAAAGCAAACATTTATATAGCTTGGATTGATTACCAAAAATCATTCAATCGCTACCCCCTAGTTGGATTAAAGATGGTTGGAAATATTTGGAATTATTGAGAAAATTATAAATAATCCAATGAAAAAATGAAAACAATATTAATGGAAAATACAGAAGAACTTGGAGAAGTTAAAATCGAAAGAGGAATTTTTCAGAGTCACTGTCTTCATTGGTTTTTAATATGGCTGACAATAATTTTGAATAAAATATCACCAGGCTATGAATTATCCAACCAAGGAACAAAAGTTTCACATTTGCTCTTCATCGATGATTTAAAATGTTAAGCAACATCATCTAGAGAAACACAATTGCTTTTTGATATAGTTCAGATCTTCAGTGATGACAACAAAATGGAATTTAGATTGGATAAATGTCCAACACTAGCAATAAAAAAAGGAAAAAAAAACTGAATACTTAGATGGAATTGATCTATGGAATGACATCTCAATCAAAGCATTGGCAATGGAAGAAAGTTATACGTATTTTAGATGTGTTAGAAGCAAACAATATTTTGCATGTTGAAATGAGAAAAAAAAATGAGTGCCTAACTCATAAAAGAAGTTAGAAAAGTTTTAAAATCGAAACTGAATGGTGGTAATATAGTCAAAGCCATTAAATATTTGATATATTCTTTTAATATACACACAGAAAGAATTGTTGACTGGACAAGAGCAGAAGTAGATACTTTAGACAGCAAGACCCCAAAGTTATGACAATAAATTATACACTACACCCAAAAGGCAATATAGAATATTTACACTTACCAAGAAAAATGTGTGGTCATGGTTTGTTGCAAGGAAGGATGAAATCAGAGGTCTAAATGATTACATAAACACAAGCAAAGATGCTAATAAATGTCTTCAAGGAAAACATTTTGAATATGACCGAATCAATGATGGCATACAAATATGAATAGTTATGACAGTGAATGAAAAATTAGAAAGATAAACCTTTAACTGGTCAATATCTGAAATTAATTGAAAGCAAGGTGAATAGGAACAAGCTTGACAATGGCTTCAGATCGGATCCATTACGAAGGAAACAGAAGGCTTAATCTTTTGCAGCACAAAAACATGCACTAGCAACACATGCCATAAAAATGATAATTTAGAAAAAAACGGAAATTACATCAAATTAGATTATGCAAAGAGTAGGATGAGACTGTTGACCACATAATCAGCCGTTGTAGCAAAATTGCCTAGGCAGATTATTTATTTATTTATTTATTTATTTTATTTTATTTATTTATTATTAGAACTCACAGTCTCCTGGTTTGCTATTGGCTCCTTCCTAGGCCTGAGAGAGAGTGACTGGCCCAAGGTCACCCAGCCGGCTTTCATGCCTAAGGCAGGACTAGAACTCACAGTCTCCTGGTTTCTAGCCCAGCACCTTAACCACTAGACCAAACTGGCTCTCTCTTGTTAGGCAAGACATGATCACATGGGAAAAATGATACATTGGGATTTATATGCAAAGATATGGATTTGGTGCCCCAAAGTATTGGTAGGATCATAATGTTGAAAAAGTGCACCAGAACAATCAAATAAAAATGTTATGGGATTTCCAAATTCCTATGGACCAATATCTAGAACATAACATGCTGGACTTCATGTTGAAGAAAAGCAAGTTGCAAGAAAAGCAAGACAAATTACATTAGAGTAGTTCAAAAGGAACTGAAAAATATTGTAAAACATTGGGACTTAACAACTGAAATACAGAGATTACGGAATAAACCAGCAAAAGTTTTCCTAAAATTATTGGAGCTTTAGGTGCTATCATAATGGAATTGTCAAAACAGCTGACAAAGTTAGAATAACTTGATCTCACAACATTTAGTTTATTTATTTATTTATTTATTTATTTATTTATTTATTTATTTATTTATTATTTGGATTTATCACCGCCCATCTCCACCATGGTGGACTCTGGGCGGTTTACAATCACATTATAAAAAGTTAAAAACCTATACATCTAAAATCTACTATAAAAAATAAAAAAAAATCCAAGAAATGGTGTGTTCTTATAAGGAGGATATTACTAAGCTAACCACCCCCAGGAGGAACTATTTCCTTTGTTCCAGGCAAGGCGGCAGTTCCAGGCAAGTTCAGCTTGGCTTGGAACCACATATATATTATGGGGGGTATTGGGACAAGTCTCAGGCTTTGGGATAAACCTTGAATTGACCCTAAATTACCAGCATTTGCTGAGTATTCTTCAGCAGAGACTAAATCATCATCATCATCAGAACTTTCCAACGCTTTGATTTTTGCCTTCTCAATGTGGAATTGAGGCAACATAGTCCTGGGTCTGAAGAACGTTTAAATTATCTTTCAATCTTTTCCTCTTTTTAAAATTCCACTGAATGGAAATATTTTGATCCATTTTTTGGCTTGTCAACGATTGAAGAGAGAGATTCAAATTAGAGCTTTGTAAATGTTACAGGAAGGTCTTTTGTGCTGATGAAAAAAGGAGGCGATTGTACTGCCAATGAAGTATAATTAGTAGTAGTAGTAGTTTTGGTAGTAGTACTATTTTTCATGTGCCTATAACTAGGCATAGTACAAAATAAGACATTATGATATCAAAAAATACAATAACTCACTACAATCCAATTTAACATCATAACTAAAATATAGAGCTCCTATAACCTGAATGAGCCACCACATTTAAAAGAATAAGTAAAACCTCTCTCTAAATCAGGGCTTTCCAAACTGTGTGTCACGACACAAAAGTGTGTCGCCACACACAGTCTGGTGTGTCGCCACACAACCCGGAAGCGCTGATCATCATCAGCGCTTCCGGGTTTTCCCGCAGCGACACACCAACTGCAGCGCGCAAAACCCGAAAGCAGCAGCAGCGCTTCCGGGTTTTTGCGCGCTGCCGCACTGCCGGGTTTTCCCGCGGCGACACACCAATGCTGGTTGGTGTGTCGCTGTGGGAAAAACTTTGGAAAGCCCTGCTCTAAATAATAATAAAAGTCTGTATAAAGAATTAATTCTTAAACCGGCTTCACAAAAGCCCACAGAAAAGGAAGCTTTTAGTGCCTTTTTAAATATTGATAAATCAACCTTGAGGTGTAATTCTGATGGAAGTTGATTCAAGAGGACTGGTGCTAGGTGGAGGAAAGCTCTCCACTGTGATGTTGCTTTTTAGTCTGAGGAGGTACCAGCTGACCCTGTCTAGAAAATTGGGTTGAACGCACAGGGGCATGAGCTACAAGAAGATTGGCCAGATGTTTAGGTGTCCCTGTGCCAAGGCCCAATCAGTCAATACCAGTAAGTTAAACAGGTACCTTCTGGGAATTTCAAGCCAATGTATGGAGTTCAACCAACTCTGTATATGGAATGGGGAAGGAGGAGAAACTGGTTCATGTCTTGATCATCTCAATCTTGCTAGCTTTCCCTTTGTACAGGGGAACTATAATGGCATTAACATTCTTGCACCCATCAGACACAGATGCAGGCTTCACACATACTTTAAAGGTTAAACTACCTAGCATTTCTCTAAGGCAGAGCTTTCCAAACTGTGTGTGGCGACACAAAAGTGTGTCGCCACACAGTCTGGTGTGTCGCCACACAACCCGGAAGTGCTGATCATTATCAGCGCTTCCGGGTTTTCCCGCGGCGACACACCAACGGCGGCGCACAAAAACCCGAAAGTGGCAGCAGCGTTTCCGGGTTTTTGTGCGTTGCCGCAACGGCGGCACTTCTGGGTTTTCCCGCGGCGACACACCAACGGCGGTTGGTGTGTCGCCGCGGGAAAACTTTGGAAAGCCCTGCTCTAAGGGAACTATGTCCATATGCAACACCAAAAGTTAAGGAAGATTTGGGAAGATGCAAAGCGGCAGGAGGTGTGCCATCAGAACCAAGGAAGTTAACTTGGATACTAAGGATCTGATTGCACGAGTCAATAGCTGGAAGGAGTAGGAAACATAGGAAATAGGATCCTCAGATACTAAGGGAAACAGAGAGAGTAGATACCACAAGAAGAGACAAGGGGTTAGGTTTCCATGTGGTCTATATCAGTTTAATGGTAGAGTTAATTTTAGGATGAATTTGTGTGGTTAGTGCTAGTTAGTGATGGGGGTTAATAGTTTTATGCATTGTTGGGATTGCTGGGTTACTTTAAGGGATTTTTTTTCCTATTTGGATTGGCCACCTTGTTGTTCTCCAGATTTGCTGGCATAGCTTGGTTAGATCCTTGACCTATTCTTATTCTGTTGCTTGCCATATTTCTGTGGGTATTCCATTAGTTCCTGTAGCTTTCTGAACTGGTAAGGACTGGAATGCTTATCTAACTTCATCCTCTAGTATTAGAGATTCCTATAAGTAGGGAATATCTTCTAAGATATCTTGGATGTTTATATCTCTACTACACAGTATTTCACTATATTCCTTCCAACTTTCTTTGATCTTCTTTGAATTGGTTACTATCTGTCCATGGGTGTCCTTTAGCAAACCAATTCAAAGTTGGAACCTCCTTCTGAGTTCAGAGATCTTTTGGAAGATTTTCCACATTTTTCAATGTCTGTTTGCATCTTCCATGTCTTTACAGATGTTGTAATACTGCTTCTTGTCTCTTCTTAACAGCTCTCTAAAAATCTTTATTAAGTTCCTTTCTGAGATTGTTGTCTTTCTTGGCTTTGGCTTCTTTTCTCTTCTGGGCAATTTCCACCACTTGTTCTGACACCCAGTTTGCTTTCTTCTGTTTCTTCATCTTTGGGAGTCTCTTCACATTCATCCTTAACAACTTCTTTAAGCTCATTCCACACTTCCTCTGGTTCTCTGTCAATGAGATGTGATCAATTTAGTATGAGGGTTAGGTTAATGAGAGTCCAATGAACGCTGATTGTTGGATCTAAATGTGCTGGCAGCTGCTAAAAAAGCCAATGCAGTTTGGGGCTGCATCAATAAAGGTATAGTGTCAAGATCACGGGAAGTAATAGCACTAATCTATGCTGCACTGGTTAGACAATACCTGGAATACTGTGTCCAGTTTTGGTCACCACATTTGAAAAAGGACTCCGAGGAACTGGAAAGAGTGCAGAGAAGAATGATGAAGATGGCAGGTCCTTGGAGTAAAAATCCTTCAAAGAGTGATTAAAGGAACTTGGTATGTTTAGTCTAAAGAAGAGAAGGCGAGAGAGAAGGAAGAGAAGAGAAGAGAAGAGAAGGAAGAGAAAGAGAAAGAGAATGTGAATGATGTCACATGAAAGAGGGTGTGGATTTATTCTCCAGAACACCTGAAGGTAAGACAAGAACCAATGGATTAAAGCAAGCGAGTGAGTGAGTGAGTGAGTGAGTGAGTGAGTGAGAGAGAGAGAGAGAGAGAGAGAGAGAGAGAGAGATCTCCAAGCTTGAAAAAAGGAAGAACTTCCTGTCTGGGCGAGCTATTAAGCAATGGAACAGCCTGGGTGTTATAACAGCAATGGAACAGTTATGGGTGCTCCATCAGTGGAAGTTTTCAAGAAAAGCTTGGAAAGCCATTTGTCTGGGATGGTATGAAGATTCCTGCACTGGGCAGGCGGTTGCACTAGAAGGTCCATTCCTACCCTATAATTCTATGAAATGGTGCTGGATCTTTCCCGACATATCCACTCATATTGCTTCTTTTCTTGAATTCCTATAGTTGATTTGGAAGTGTTATCTGTTGATAGATTATGTCAATGGGAACACCCTGTTATTGGGGAAAAAACATGATTATAGTTTGGGTTCCTCACCTCAATGGATTCTTCCATTAGCACGGTTAAGTGGAACATCATGTGCTTTTATGACTAACCTAAGGATTCTTATTTTCATGCATACCCTTTCATGATGCTTTTATGCAAGCTGCCTGGAGTTGTGGAATTGGACAGGATATAAATTATGTAAATGAAAGCAAATAATAAATTCATAAATTAACATATGCCTTCACTTCCTTGCATATATTCATCAGCTTCTTTCTGTAAGATCAAACCATCTTAATTCAGATTTATTACATCCTTCCCCATTCTCTTTATTTCTCATAAAGCCTATTTTTCTTTCATTCCTTTCACTTGTTAATTCATGCTCTTTACCATTTACTCTACTTATATTCCAGATCAGAATCTTCTATATCCCATGATCATCACTAGATAGGCCCATAGATATTGATCTCTGCTATGCATCATTGTTTGGGTCAATCAAAACTTTCATATATAGAGTTTTGGTAAGGTAGAATTGGCTGTAAATCCCAGCAGTCCATACCTTTAACCCCTTAGCTTGGATTGTTCAGCAGAAGGCTCAGTCACAACTTGACAAGATTAGTCTCTTGATTGCAGATAAAATGAAGCCATATGCACACAGAAGTTTTGTACACAGGAATCAAAACGCTTATAAAGGTCGGTGCTGAACGGCTTACATTCTAACCTTTTTCTTCCCACCATTCTGAATCAATGGACACTTGGCCATTATTTTGAAGACCTTGGAAGCCACCTAATCTGTGCTGATATAACAATTCTGTCTAGCCTGGGAACCACTGGTTCCTGTTTTGACAACTTTATCCCTTACAGCAAGGCTTTCCAAACTTTTCATGTTGCTGTCACACCAACGGCGGTGTGTGAAAACCCGGAAGCGCCGCCACCACTGCGGGGCTTCCAGGTTTTCGCGTGCCGGCGCCGCGGTGCTTCTGGGTTTTGTGCGCCACCACTGCCGCAGTGCTTTCAGGTTTTCGTGCGCCACGGTGGTGGTGGTGTCCTGGTGTGCCGCGCAAAAACCCGGAAGCGCTGATGGCCCACCACCACTGCACGCGCTGCCACATATGGCAGCAGCGTGCCATCAGCGCTTCCGGGTTTTTGTGCGACACACAGTTTGGAAAGCTATGCCTTACAGATAGAAGCACAAATTAAGTTATCAGCCTTAGTCAGACCAATGCCACATGCAGCACTTCCTGCTAAGTCTAAGAACAGTACCAGTCAGATTTGGTGGTATTTGGCCATTATGCTACAAGCACAACCAAAGCCTAGTTTTACCCCAGCATGTTCATGCTAAGTGATCTAGGACTTTAAATCTAGAGACTACCTTTCATGACAACATGCTGTTGCCCACATCCCACCAACTATAACATGCATGCAGTGTACTGTCACATACTCAGGACACCCCATCTACAGTATGTTGACTTCCTTTTAATTCATCCCCACCTTCACAGGTGGGGGAAAGTAAAAAGGTGCAACAACCCTGCCCTGATTTTAAACTTAGAGCTAACAATCTAATGAAATGCTACCTTTAGGCAGTCATGTCTTACTTAATGTAGGTATAAACACAGTTTTGCAGCAGAAAAGAAGAAATCTAAGGAAGATACAATAAAAGAAGCAGCTGGGAGCTTCTCTCTCTCTGTATGTACGTGTGTGCCCCTGATGAGTCCTCAAATAGGCCTTGTTGCCAATCCTGTTTGATCATTTGCTCCTCTATGAGATGGAGCTTCAGCAAAAGGAGCTTAGAATTGATCCTATGTCTAGGGCTCGCCCTGCGGTCCAAATCTAGCTGTACTATTGCAAGCAGACATTCTGTATAAAACTTTTCTTACTATCAAGCAAGGATACATTTACCGTGAGGGTGAATTTATTCTAGCTCTTCAAGTCATGCCTGCCAATACGCCTCTCAGATTTACAGCAACTCCTGGGAGAAGAGACGTATTCATTTTCTATGCACAGCCCAAGCAGGGAACTCTCTTCTTAGAGGCATCTACAGCTCCTGTTTTTATCATCAGACAGGGTCTGTGAATCAGTTTTGAAACATGGAAAACTTTTGAAACATTAATAAAACCTTCATTGAGAAAAGCCTTGATTTGTATAAAACCAGGGCCTTCCTTTAAAAATTGCCATGCATGTGCAGCAGCACAGCACACGCATTTGTGTACAACTGCAAATATTACTCAACTGGCACTTAGAGGAAACAAGAATATATTGATTAATTGATGGAACCCCTGTTGCTCAGATGCTCCAAAGTTAATAATGGGAGGGCAACATGAAGGGAAAGAAATTCTTCACTGTTTGCCAAATGTAAAACCAGAAAGGGTGGGGGGAACCTGGGTGAAATGCAGCTGTGTGAAAATAAAGAAAGGACAGTTGAATAGAAATGTTTCACTAAATTGGATATCAGAAAATTTGGGGGGACTGATCCAATTATGGTGGAGCACAAAAATCAAGAACCACAATAGTTACCTGCCAGCCTTTGGATTCACAAGGAAAGGCTAGTTCTCATTTGAGTTATTACATCAAATGTTTGGTGGATTCCTGATATGCCTCTCATCCAAACCATATTTCCATACTCATCCTCTGGTGTGCAGAACAACAGAAGAATGGGAGGCAATGTAAAGCCTTTCTCCTTTTACTCTGACCACCTCTGGAGACCTGGAACTGGCACCCACTCACAGCTTTCAGTCCTGTTATATCCTATTATTGCCCTGGTTTTCTTTCTGCAGTAGCTTCTTTTTCTCCTTCTACCCTTCTCCCAGACAATAATAGAGGGCTCTAAATAAACTATGGCCCAATTGCAAAATAGACTCTAAGGCAGTGTTTCTCAACCTTGGCAACTTGAAGAGGTGTGGACTTCAACTCCCAGAATTCCCCAGCCAGCAAGGCTGGTTGGGGAATTCTGGGAGTTTAAGTCCACTCCTCTTCAGGTTGCCAAGGTTGAGAAACACTGCTTTAAAGCCTTCATAGTGCAGGCATCCAGGCACAGGTCCCACCTTATTCCCTTTCAGCCTGGACAACTCCAAAATCCAGCACCACCCAGTTTTCTTAGAAAAATAAAAGAGTTCCCATCCTCCCCTGGGGGATAGAAAAGAAAGAAATCAAAAGTATACTTCAGAGAAAGAAAAGGAGGGTTGGAAGAAAGAAATTGTAGGGGGATAGATATAAGCAACCAAAAATCAGGGATTCAAGGAATTGGCTGGGGAATTCTAGGAGTTGAAGTCCACACCTCTTCAAGTTGTCAAAGTTGAGAAACACTGTTCTAAGGAGTTTTTTCCTAGGAGGAAAAGCAGACCAATATGAGCCATTTCTGCCCATTAGGTTTTCCCAAAGAAAAAGAAAACCAAGAAGGCAAGATGGCTGTCGGCTGAAACACTGGAAGTAGCCCAAGAAAGAAGGAAAGCAAAAGGCAACAGTGATAGGGGGAGATATGCCCAATTAAATGCAAAATTCCAGAGGTTAGCCAGAAGAGATAAGGAATTATTTTTAAACAAGTAATGTGCGGAAGTGGAAGAAGACAACAGAATAGGAAGGACAAGAGACCTCTTCCAGAAAATTAGAAACATCGGAGGTAAATTCCAGGCAAAAATGGGTATGATCAAAAACAAAGATGGTAAGGACCTAACAGAAGCAGAAGAGATCAAGAAAAGGTGGCAAGAATATACGGAAGATCTGTATAGGAAGGATAATAATATTGGGGATAGCTTTGACAGTGTGGTCAGTGAGTTAGAGCCAGACATCCTGAAGAGTGAGGTTGAATGGGCCTTAAGAAGCATTGCTAATAACAAGGCAGCAGGAGACGACGGTATCCCAGCTGAACTGTTTAAAATCTTGCAAGATGATGCTGTCAAGGTGATGCATGCCATATGCCAGCAAATTTGGAAAACACAAGAATGGCCATCAGATTGGAAAAAATCAACTTATATCCCCATACCAAAAAAGGGAAGCACTAAAGAATGTTCAAACTATCGAACAGTGGCACTTATCTCACATGCCAGTAAGGTAATGCTCAAGATCTTGCAAGGTAGACTCCAGCAATTCATGGAGCGAGAATTGCCAGATGTACAAGCTGGGTTTAGAAAAGGCAGAGGAACTAGAGACCAAATTGCCAATATCCGCTGGATAATGGAGAAAGCCAGGGAATTTCAGAAAAACATCTATTTCTGTTTTATTGACTATTCTAAAGCCTTTGACTGTGTGGATCATAACAAATTGTGGCAAGTTCTTGGTGGTATGGGGATACCAAGTCATCTTGTCTTCCTCCTGAGGAATCTGTATAACGACCAAGTAGCAACGGTAAGAACAGAGCACGGAACAACGGACTGGTTTAAGATTGGGAAAGGAGTACGGCAGGGTTGTATACTCTCACCCTACCTATTCAACCTGTACGCAAAACACATCATGCGACATGCTGGGCTTGAGGAATCCAAGGCTGGAGTTAAAATCGCTGGAAGAAACATTAACAATCTCAGATATGCAGATGATACCACTTTGATGGCTGAAAGCGAGGAGGAGTTGAGGAGCCTTATGACGAAGGTGAAAGAAGAAAGTGCAAAAGCTGGGTTGCAGTTAAACCTCAAAAAAACCAAGATTATGGCAACGAGCTTGATTGATGACTGGCAAATAGAGGGAGAAAAAGTGGAGGCAGTGACAGACTTTGTATTTCTAGGCGCAAAGATTACTGCAGACGCTGACTGCAGCCAGGAAATCAGAAGACGTCTACTTCTTGGGAGGAGAGCAATGGCAAATCTTGATAAAATAGTTAAGAGCAGAGACATCACACTGACAACAAAGGTCCGCATAGTTAAAGCAATGGTATTTCCTGTAGTAACCTATGGCTGCGAGAGCTGGACCATAAGGAAGGCTGAGCGAAGGAAGATAGATGCTTTTGAACTGTGGTGTTGGAGGAAAATTCTGAGAGTGCCTTGGACTGCAAGAAGATCAAACCAGTCCATCCTCCAGGAAATCAAGCCAGACTGCTCACTTGAGGGAATGATATTAAAGGCAAAACTGAAGTACTTTGGCCACATCATGAGAAGACAGGATACCCTGGAGAAGAAGCTGATGCTAGGAAAAGTGGAAGGCAAAAGGAAGAGGGGCCGACCAAGGGCAAGATGGATGGATGGTATTCTGGAGGTGACGGACTCAACCATTGGGGAGCTGGGGATGGTGACAGCCGACAGAAAGCTCTGGCGTGGACTGGTCCATGAAGTCACGAAGAGTCGGAAACGACTGAACGAATAAACAACAACAAGGTTGAAATGAAATTGCTCATCTTCTTTCCATCAAGCTTGAAAGAGTTGCATAACCACTTAGCATCAATAGGGCCTGTTGTAATGAATAGTCACTGCAAATGTGCACGCAAATGTATTAGCAGACGTTACACCTCTGCTCCGTGAGCTGCATTGATTACCAGTTAGTTTCTGGGCCCAATTCAAGGTGCTGGTTTTGACCTTTAAAGCCCTACATGGCATGGGACTGGGTTATCTGAGGGACCAGTCCCCAATTACATCCGCCTGTCCCACCAGATCCAGCAGAGAGGGCATGCTGTGGGTTCCGTCATCTAGGGAGCAACATTTGGTGGGCTTTAGGCAGCAGGCCTTTTCTGCTGTGGCACCCATGTTGTCAAATATCCTCCCTCCTGAGGTGAGGCTGGCTCCATCATTTTTGACTTTCCGAAGGTCCCTCAAGACCTGGTTGTGCCATGAGGCCTGGGGACCCCAGGGGTTTGGTGAACTAGTGAGGTGGCTCCATTATTATTAACATCCTTTCGTCCACTATTTCTTCTTTTTAGCCTTCTTTTTTATAGTTTTTAATGCTTTTTAAAATAATAATAACAATTGTAATAATTGTTTTGGGTATTTATCAACCAATTGTTTTTTAGCTTTGTTGTATGCCACCCAGAGTCACTTGTTTTGTAGATGGGCGGCTATATAAATTTGACAAATAAATAAATAAATAAACAAACAAACAAACAAACAAACAAATAAATATAAATTGGCTCCAACATAGATCTCTGATTAGGCCAAATATTATTTGGTAAATGAATAGGACCATTATCCCATAAATGTGACATGACGTGGTGCATCTTTTTTCTTAGGAAACAAAAAGTGTCTTAAGGCACATCTTCTAGAAGAAAACAGTCTCAGCAAACCACTATTTTAATGCCTTGCTGGGTAAAACCTGCCAGTGGCAGAATAGAGGTGGCAGTGTCCTTGGTCCTGTTTCAGTTGCAGAGATTGGGCGATAGAGATTTAGTGTGTTGTTCTGCAATAAATAGTCCTATCTCCAAAGGAAGCATTTATGCATAAGGAAATGTGTGTTTGCTGAGGTTCACTAAAAATTCACTAATAATATTATTAATCATAGACTTTCCTGAAAGATCCCTGACAAACATTGTCAGGCTAACACCACCTACCTCTGAAGCAACTTCTTATGAATTACAGGATTTCTTTGAACTGAGAAAAGTTAAGCTGCTTCCAGAATTATGGTACTGACAATAGACTTGGCTCCAATTCCCTGAACGTTGACAGTTTCATTTAATTGGTTAAACAGATGATCAACCAGGACCCTGAAATCAAGAAAATATAGGTTGCTCACTCTGAAGAAAGTACATTTGTCTTGAATGTAATAGTGTGATTGACTAAGACAAAGTATTAATTATGGGCCTGTTTAAATTGGGGGGAAAATGCTTGGGTTTTCTGAAGCCTTTATTTCTCCCAAATTGTTTCTTTCTTCATTGCTCTATTCTTTTCCCCAGCTTACCCTTAAGACAGCTGCTATTTTGCATGTAAATCTGAATGAAAAGCTGCCAGTTTAGCTGTCTGGCAATGCCCTGTGTGACACTTCCCCGCTTCCAGTTAAATGACATTTGTCACACTTAAGCACAAACAATTATTAATAATTTTCATTTCATTAGGAGCACTACAATGAAATGTCAACAACTTTTTAAAAATGCAGCAGGAGTGTACAAATTAATTTTGATTTTCAGAAGTGTAATTATTTTTGTAAGTACCAGACTGTGTAATCATTATGGGTGCTATTACTCGTTCAATCAATTATCCTGAGATATACTTATCTGGTTTCAAACATGATTTCCTACTGTCACCTATTTGTGGGAATTTATGGGGGGTTTTATGGAAGAACATTAGAAATCAGCTTTTGTGAGATCCATGTATAGAAGTAAAGAAGGGACGAGAAAAATGAAACACTCTAACCTTCTATTATGCTTTTATATAACAGAATATGCTTAGTAAAATAAATCCATCATGGATTTCTATGGGTGCAGCTTTGCAAATTCCTGGCTGTGCCATGGACAAGAGCATTAAACAATGTGGTATGCAAATCAGCTGGAATCATTTCAGATGGGACAATTGAGATTTTTAGGAGCCATAATTCAGTCTGTTTTTCATGCTTTCAATTTTGGAGGCACCTGAATTTGATTTAACCACTTTGAGATTTGCGATTCAGGTTGGTAAATGTTTTGACCATAGCCTATAATGGAGAAACATCAAGATGTCTGCAGCTGCTTCGTTATTTTGGCTAAACTAAATAGAAAGGATACTAGATCTTAAAATACTTTAAAGACTTTTACTGTATTTTTTTTAAAAAATATATATTTATATACAGTACATATCTATATTACAAAAGAAATGGAGGAGGAAAGAACAGCACAGAAACTTTCAAACTGTTTAGCAAAGAGCCTATGGAGAAGTTGTGCTAAACCAATGCAGAATCAAAACCTGCAAAAACTGATTTAAAAAATAAGATCTTATTTTCCACATGATTCTCTTCAGCTGGCAGGCTGGCTGATATGGTTCATTAGCAAGGTTGGCCTTTTTTGGAATGACACTGAAGAATGCCAAGTGATAGGCTGTATTGTGACGTACACCTCTTCTCTGCACAAAATGGGAAATGTGTGTCTTGTGGTGTTATGTGGCTGTGCAAAGTGTTGATTCAGAATTCATATCTGAACAAATCTCCAAACTGAACTGATTTTCAGCATCAAAATATTTTGTATGTGTTTGTTTCAGGCTTGGTTAGTATTTAGGAAGGCGACCAGTAGAGCTGTAGGCTGGATGGGACTGGTCAGGTAAGCAGTAAAACAGAATTACTTGTTCTGTGCCGTGCTGTTATGGAAATTCATTCTGGGTTCTTTGTCATTAGTTCTGCTTGATCAACCAAATATCTGAATTCTCACAAAATTACCTGGATTTGCACAATGCATTACACTAGAAACTAAACAGGCTTGGTTCACACAACATATTAAGCCACAAAAAATAAACGACCCTAATTATTTTAATCTATAAACTATATTTTTATAGCTAATAAACTAATTGTTGCATGTTGTGTGGCTGCATCTGCAAGTTGCTAGACTGTATCTGATCTAGTTAAATTAAGCTTAATCTACTTAAGTTAAGCTTCTGGTATGAAACTTAGGGGGAAAAAACACACAACCTCCTAACACTAAGAGAAGTTCAGCAATGGAATAAGTTGCCCAGAGAAGTGGTAGTGTTCCTTTCATTGGATTTTTTCAAGCAAAGGCTAGACAGCCATCTGTTGAAAGATGCTTTAATTTGGATTAAAGGGGTTGGATTTGATGGTCTAAATCATATTTTGTATGGCTTCAGCTGACTTCACAATATTACTTTACATATCAAGGCATATATATGCAGATTTATTTATTATTCAGTGATTGGGTAGTCTTAAAACTTTCAAGGCTGTATTCACCATCAAGTGAAATCTCCATGGTCATTTTAAAAACAGTTTTAACACTACAGATATTGGGTAAAATGTATTAATCAGTGCCATGCATTGGCATAAATTGAAACAAAGTGAATATTAACTCAGTGGAAAAGACAAAAATTAACAAGAGAGAAATTCAGGCTTCCTAGAGGCTTTATCTCCAACCATAATATAAATGCTCTTTTAAAGAACCAAAGAACAAAAGACTCAACAGATGATTGACACAACAAGGAGAAAGTTTGAAATGTCTGAAAAATTCTGTGCCTTATTATGCTTTACTGATGCAACCACCTTAGTGGGAAAGATGCTTGCAATGTCATCTCTTTACTTAAGCTAGGCCTGAATTACAGGTAGTCCTTGGTTAACAACCACTCATTCAGCGACCATTAAAAGTTATGACAGTGCTGAACAAGGAGACTGACGACTGGTCCTTGAAATTGCAGCTGTTGCAGCGTCCCCTCAGTCACATGATCATTATTTGGGCACTTGGCAACCGGCTCACAAGTACAATGGTTGCAGTGTCCTGCAATCACGTGATCACCATTTGCGAACTTCACTGTTGGCTTCCGACAAGCAAAGTCAATGGGGAAGCCAGCAGGAGGTTGCAAATAGTGATCACGTGATGTCGCGCTTCACAACCACGCAGGATTCACTTAATGACTGCAACGGAATGGTTATGTGATGTCGCGCTTTACGACCGTGTCATTTAGCGATGGAGGTATAGGAGCTGAGGCTAGTGAGGCAGAAATCATTGGTTCCTTCCTAGGCTTGAGAGAACACAAAACATATCTCAACTGCCTTGTAATGCTATCAAGACACCAGCAAAGTATCCATAAACTGAAGCTACTTAGGCAAGCCCACAAGAAATTCAAGAACTTATGACCAGCAATTTTTGTGGAAGAAAGTTAGGATGCCATTCCCAAAAGAATGTCAGCAACTGCTGTGATTTCAAGAACAAGTCCATGTTCAAATCCTCTTGCATTTATTTTCCCTTCCCATCCTATATAACAAATTGCCTGTCCCCATCTTTTCCACCATCTGGCCTGTCTCCATCTGTCCCTTCTTTCTGCAGTGGGTAGATCTGGTCATCTCTTATTTTTCACTGACTTCTCACAGCATGCTTGACTGAGTTCGCAATCCTGGATGCCACTTTGATCATTCTGCTGAAAATTAGCATGTTGTCCTAATGAATTTGTTCTAAGTTTATTTTAATATTGAAATACTTTATTTTGGGTTTCTCCAGCTTCTTTGGGGGAGGGGCGTTAAAGAGATTTAATTTTTTTTTTAATCTAACCCACTTTGTGTTATATCTCCACACACAGTTGCGCTTGGTTAGAAAAGAGAGAGAGAAAGCAACCGTCAAAGTGTTATTCTCTACCACTGAAAAAAGCTGTGCATCCTGACTTCCATAGGCTAATTAACCATAGGCTAATGCCATGATCATGCAAACTTGTTCCAACTATTTGGTTGGAACCACTTGGTTGGATCCTAAATTCTCTTCCATTTATGAATGTCCTGCTCTCTTTGTAGCCTCCCACTCTGTGGGATAATGCTGGCTTATGGGGTTAAGGCACAGAGTAAACAGACAAGAGTGCAGCTTTTATGGCTAAAAATGTTTACTTGTAATAAAAGGCAATAAATGTATATACAGTTACATTATTGCAAAAAGGAAAAAACAAACGTACAAGCAGAGTTTGAAGTCATGAAGGAGCCATGGCATGGCCTACACACACAGCCATGCATAGCTATGCACTTCCTAGTCTCCAGAAGGAGAACATACACACGAACATGGCTAAAAGACCGGACAGAAGTCAAGAAGCATCAAACACCATTTTGCATGGTTAGATATTCAGTTCTTCCAGCTTTCTGATTGGCTGGAAGTTAGGTGTGACACGCACCAGGCCTAAAGCATAGGCCATAGCAGTGCTGCATCTCAGCAAGCATGTGGTCTTCCCCCTCCCTTGCTCTACACAGAGCAAGGCTTCCCACAGAAGGAATCAGGAGGACTTGTTCCCATGCAAACTAGCCAAAACAATACACATGTGACAGTTGTTATCTGGCCACCTGGATGTGCTTTGTAGAGAAAACAATTTGCCACTTACATACGAATAATCTGACACACTCTTCCTTCTATTCTATACCATTCTCCATGTCCTCTGATCTCAGGAGTACATTTTGGAAAATGCTGGTAGCTTTGGGGCAAAGAAAGTAGCAGAGAACCTTTCCGTCTTCTTGCTGAATGTGTATGTTTGCATGCATGGAGGTAAATATGTCTGGTTTTCGGCTTGCAAATAATTTTGTGTGTTGCTGCTGAAGGCATGTTGGAGATGGCATAGCGGACTCGATAATAATTAGCTTCTCCATACAAGGCCAAAAGTGTTGATGTTTGTCCAGCAGGAGAGCTTTGCCAAACTTTCACTTTAAGCAGGAATCTCCAACTGGCTTGGATTTCAGATACCATATGCTTGAGATATTTAATGCAGCTTCAAACTGCTTGTCTTGGCTATTGCTGCCTGGCCAAGGGCTGGTGATGAGAAACTAACTCCCCTCTTACACTGAATCATACTTGTGAGGTTTCCATAAAGTCCTACCAGAATGGGTCCCATCTCAGACTTTGCATAGCTTGCAGAATTAGCATCTGCTGATGAAAAATAAATAATGCAAAATCATTTTGAAACAAATGGAAAAACCATTGCATTCATTGCTGGCTTTCTAGAGCTCTCCAGATGCCAAAATATGGGACAGATGTGCTGAAAATATGTGTTGCCTTGCATCACAAATACAGATGTGGTGTTAGATCTGAAAATAGATCAGCATTAGCTGCAGCAGCGTGAAACAGGTTTGATCCTGTTTTCATTTTCCTGGAGAGTTAAATCTGATTTCTGCTGTGGGCTTCTCCTTCAGTCAAACCAGAAGCGCTGGGTGCATGGGGCTGCTTTCATGATTTGCAGACAGATGCTGCATTCATGCTCCTACATATTATAAGAACCCAGTCCCATCTAAACCATTGCACAGCCCTAAAGGCAATACCAAGTGCATTACCACGGTTAATGACCTTAGCCTTTCCTTCCAAACCCAGAACGTTAAAAGGGATGGTCACATTGAACATGGAGTCCAATTTATTCCATATTAGGGATAGTCTGGGATGAAAGGATTAGCAGGGAATTTTCTTTGCTGGCTTGGATTTAAATCCAAGTCCTGGAAGAACTTCAGAACTTCTTAAGGTTTCCCTCTTTTTTGAGAAGAGTGGATGATTGCTATCAAATTTCATAGAAAGCAATGCAATCGTTTTAGAATTATCCTTCTTTAAAATCTGGTTTATTAAAATGTGTATAATTTTTCCCCTTTTCATCAGACAGGGATGAATTTTATAGGAAAACTGGAGCATTGGGGTAGATAAAGCATTCCAAGTGTCCTAAAGTTCAGTGCTGAGGTTTTCAGTATACAGCCTTTGGAGAGAAGCAACAGCTTGTGTAGAATTCTTTTGCAGTGTCCCAAATCCCCTGTTTGACTGAGATCAAGCCAATGTCTGCAAGTGACAGTCAAAAAAATAGATATAAGATTCACAGCAGCTTCATTGATGCACCAACCCTTTTGTGCATTTGTCTTTGTATGTAATGGGCAGAAGGAATAACCTTGAGGAACAGTAGGAAGAGCCACAACCAAGACAACAGTCAGATAAAAGAAACCCAAGTCCAGGGCAGAAATGTAATTTGAGAAAGCATTTCAGATTTGACCCTCCCTAGTTCTCATGAAGATAAAGGGAGGGAGGGGGAAAGCATATTCAGAATTGCAAGACTCTTGTTATTGTAAGCTTATAATAAAAGTGGCCACCTAATGCGGAGAGAGGACTCACTGGAAAAGACCCTGATGCTGGGAAAGACTGAAGGCAAAAGGAGAAGGGGACGGCAGAGGATGAGATGGTTAGATAGCATCACCGATGTAATGAACATGAATTTGAGTAAACTCCGGGAGACAGTGGAGGACAGGAAGGCCTGGCGTGCTATGGTCCATGAGGTCACGAAGAGTCGGACACGACTAAACGACTGAACAACAACAACAAAAAAGTATTAACTTTTATTAACAGAGTCACTTTGGTGAGATGGGCAGTGAAGAAAGGTGAGGAATAAATAAATAAATAAACTTGTGTCTTTGGTTTCCAAGTTTAGCCTATCTTGGAGGGCTGACATTGTAGCATGCACATATAAGGTATCAGGGTTTCAATCACACTGCTGTGACAAGCATCTTCAACCCCCATCCCCCACCCCAACATACATAGACTTTGCTTTTTGCCCTGCCAGTCCTAGAAATCTCTAATAATTTCTAATACCTCTGAAACACATAAAGATATCAGAAAAATCTAGCTATGTGGTTGCTAAGAGTCAACAACAACTTGATGGCACATAATAATAAAAAAATCAGACCAGGAAGGGTGGATACTGCTTAGAAGAACAAAAGAAAGAAAGAAGACAGCCATAACCCTAGATTATTTTCAATTTTATACAGTAAAAAGGAAACTAATGAATGAATGATATGTAGGAGGGATAGATGCCTAAGGGAGGAAAACTAAGGTCATTTCCACATTAGCTTCCTCCAGTCATTGTTGAAGTGATGTAAATCTATCCATGTTACTATATTTTGGGATAACAAAATTAGTTGGATGACTCTAGAAGACCCTATAAATCACTATTGTAAAAATGACCCAAGTAAAATGTAGGGCAATTGTGAGATTACTTCCTTGAAACAAAATAAAAGACTGAAATAAGTTGTGAAAAGGGAGGAAAGGAAAGGATAGGAAAGGAGAACAATGGAAAGTTGGGTAAATGAAAAAGAAAATGAAGGAGGGTCAAGTGGGAATGGGGTAAGTGAGAATAGACATGAAGGTACTGAAGTGAAAAAAATAATATTTGGTTGTTTGCAAGAAAGAATAGTATCATTCATAAAACAACTCGAAAAGAGTGTAAATAAAATGTGGGTATAAATGTGGGTGTAGATAAAATGTGATTACAGTGATGGCTAATATGGGTTTCTCTTCTTCAGCTACCCACTTGTCCTTTCCATTCCTGATGATCTGGCCACCCATCCAAAGTCTGGTGTTGTGACTACTGATCCCAAGGGTCCCTTTGATTAATCCCCGATTCCAATACGTCCCTTCCCTGTTGATCAAACTATTATTTGTTCTGCAAGCAAATACCAAACTACTCTTACTAACCCCCAAAGAAAAGCAATTTTTTATTGCACAGCGCCAACTAGTTCCCACATGTGAATGCTTGAATTGCATCTCAGAAATGGAGGTCTGTGGGGATTTGGAATGAGGGAAAGATGGAGTTAAGATATCCATTCCACTTCAAATTGTCCCATTTCACACTGGGTTCGGGTTTCATGCTGAGTCAAAACACAGCCCTAATTCTTCCCATCCCACTAATTAACACATTTGCCAATTGTAGTGCATTCTTTATCAGAAAATAAACCAAATAAACTGCTCCTTCATTCCTTGTTGAACTAGTAATAGAAGGGGAATGTTTACTTATTCTCTGTGGTACATGTAACAATGGAACATCTCTCGATGTTTTGTAAAACAAGAAACAGCCATCTGATCCAGATATTCTAGGAACTCTTCTACAGATTCCTTTTCTCCTAGAATTAATTACTTGTTTAGCCTCTATTTTCACATACACACCCTCATACACACACTTTCCAGGTTCATGCCTAAAAGTTTACCTTAGATTTTAGCACAGTTACCTTTGTTCCCTCTGACATGCTCTGCTTATTAAAAATAACCAGATACTTGATAAGGGGCAAAGGAGCATTTTTTGTCTTTCCAAAAAGCTTTGTTTTGTTTAGCTTTAAAAGGTGAGATGCAAAAGTTTTTTTTTTAAAAAAGGAAAACATTATCTTGTCAGCAGCAATTACATTCTCCAAGTTTAGCAGCTGAAAAATAATATAATTCAATGTCTCTGTTAGCATTTGGCATTGTTAATTCATGGACAAGTAATTTAGATGAATTCTGAATGGGAAATTGAATTTGAGGTGACTCAGCAAGATAACTGGTGCATTCTATTACTGAATGGAAAACTGTTGTGAATTTATCACTGCCTTTGCCCATAATATATCATGGAGAGCATGGAAAGGGGTTTGCAACATTGTCAGCTGTTCATATTTTGTTGAAATAATGAGGAGACAGACCAGAACGAAAGAAGGGTAGTTGCGGAAAGGAATACGATATCTAAACCACAAGATGACAATGTGCTGCTGATTTCAGACATGAATCCAAGATCTCTGTTCAGGAAAAGTTTGGGATAAGCTAGATCAGAGCTTTCCAAACTGTGTGTCGGGACACATTAGTGTGTCGGCTGCAGTGTCTGGGTGTGTCGCGGCTGCTGCTGCTGCTGCTGCCTCCGAGCCCTGCCAGGATTCCACACAGGTCCTAGTGCCTGCCTTGTGCCTTGCTGCCTCCAAACCTGCTGTGATTCCGCGCAGGTCCTAGTGCCTGCCTTGTGCCTTGCTGCCTCCAAACCTGCTGTGATTCCGCGCAGGTCCTAGTGCCTGCCTTGTGCCTTGCTGCCTCCAAACCCCTGCCAGGATTCCGTGCAGGTCCTAGTGCCTGCCTTGTGCCTTGCTGCCTCCAAACCTGCTGTGATTCCACGCAGGTCCTAGTGCCTGCCTTGTGCCCTGCTGTAAGAGTGTGTCGTGAAATGATGCCCTGCTGTAAGAGTGTGTCGCGAAATGATGCATGTCTAAAAAGTGTGTCACCAACATGAAAAGTTTGGAAAGCTCTGAGCTAGATGGTACTAGAGCAGCATTTCCTAGCCTGATTATCTCCAGCTCAAAACATTACTATGTGGGTAATAGCTCCAGAAGATGGACTGGAAGCCATCAACATGGGAAAAGTGGTTGACTCTTTCAAACTAAAGCTTTCTAGATCTCCTGTTTGCTCTCTTTCTTAATTGGTCTCCTTTCCTCACTTTAATTTATTTATTTATTTTATTTATTATTTGGATTTATCCCCACCCATCTCTACCATGGTAGACTCTGGGCGGTTTACAATCACAATTAAATGTTAAAAGCCTATACATTTAAAACTACCATAAAAATAAAAAATAAAAATCCAATCCTCCATCTCGAAATCGAGTGGCCATCAATCCACAGCCACTCCGTCTTACCAGGGTTCAGCTGAAGCCTATTCTGCCCCATCCAGGCCCCTACAGCCTCCAGACATTGAGAAAGGGTGTCGACTGCAACACGTACTTCACCCGGGACGGAAATGTACAACTGGGTATCATCAGCGTACTGGTGATACCTCATCCCATGGTGACGGATGATCTTGCCCAGCGGCTGCATGTAGATGTTAAATAGGAGAGGAGAGAGAACCGAACCCTGCAGCACCCCACACAAGAGGGGCCGAGGGTCAGATCTCTCCTCTCCTATTACCACCGATTGGAAGCGGTCCCGGAGGAAGGAGGCGAACCAGCGTAAAACAACACCGCCCACCCCCAACTCCCTGAGCTGCCCCAAAAGGATACCGTGGTTGACAGTATCAAAAGCCGCTGAGAGATCCAAGAGAGCGAGAATGGATGCACTCTCTCCATCTTGCTCCCGCCAAAGATCATCCATAAGCACGACCAATGCAGTCTCTGTCCCATATCCCAGCCTGAAACCTGACTGAAAGGGGTCTAGATAATCCGTTTCATCCAGTATCCTCTGGAGTTGCAGCGCCACCACCTTCTCAACCACCTTTCCCAAAAAGGGAAGGTGGGAGACAGGACAAAAGTTGTTTAAAACAGTAGGGTCCAGGGATGGCTTCTTGAGGAGGGGATGCACCAACGCCTTCTTAAAGACCACCGGAAACACCCCCTCCCCCAAAGATGTATTAATCATCGCCTGGACCCAACCACATGTAACCTCCCGGGCTGACTTAACCAGCCAGGAGGGACACGGGTCTAGATGGCAAGTGGTGGCGTTTACAATCCGGAGCATTCTGTCTACTTCATCAGGCCGAACAGGATCAAACTGTTCCCAGATAACAGGGTAAGTACGTGCCTCTGGCATCTCCCCAGATTGTGCCTCACGCTTAGAGTTTAACTTGGAATGAATCTGAGCGATTTTGTCCTGCAGATGCTCAGCAAACTCTTCCGACCGGCCCTGTAAATGGGTCACCAAGTCCGTCCGACCCAAAAGGGATCTAGTAATCTTAAACAGGGCCGTCAGGCGGCATTCTGTGGATGCAATAGGAGCGGAGAAATTATCACGTTTTGCCAGACCTTTTTTCCATACTTGTGGAACATGTGTGTGTGCGTGTGTGTGTGCGCGACTTTGAGTCAGTGTTCACTCCTTGTTACTGCCTGCAGTTTTATTGGCAAGATTTCAGAAGTAGCTTGCCATTGCCTCCTTCTTAGGGCTGAGAGAAAGTGACTGGCCAATTGTCACCCAGCAGCTTTGTGCCTAAGGCAGGACTAGAACTCACGGTCTTCTGGTTTCTAGCCTGATGCCACTACACCACACTGGCTCTCTATGGAATATACGTTCTCTTAATCCTTTTAAGCTCCCTGTTCATTCATCGCCATTGACCTAATGGGTTCTATAGCAATAGGACCCACATACATCCTCCTTTTCATGTGGGTCCTATTTTATTTATTTATTTTATTTATTATTATTTATTTATTTTATATCCCACCTTTATTATTTTTATAAATTACTCAAGGCGGCGAACATACCTAATCCTATTTTCCCCACAACCACCACCCTGTGAGGTGAGTTGGGCTGAGAGAGAGTGACTGGCCCAAGGTCACCCAGCCAGCTTTCATGCCTAAAGTGGGACTAGAACTCTCAGTCTCCTGGTTTGCTATTGGCTCCTTCCTAGGACTGAGAGAAACTGGCCCAAGGTCACCCAGCCGGCTTTCATGCCTAAGGTGGGACTAGAACTCACAGTCTCCTGGTTTCTAGCCCATTACCTTAACCACTAGACCAAACTGGCTCATAATTGCTATAATTTGATCTTGAAGTCCTTTGTTCACATAGCTATAGGTGCTATGGGTCCACTGTCACATAGCATATTCCTCCATTTTTATTTGTTGTGGGCCATTTGTTTTGCTTCTATTGGGTTGAGTCTATGTTTTTTCTAGAGCTTCTTCCACATGTTTCAGCCAAGCTTTCTTTGGAGCTGATCACTGTACTTTACAACCCTGTAGGGTGTGATTTTCAGGGCAGTCGATAAAAAAGTTGGCATGGGCCATGTGGTAGATGTGTCTAAACCACCACATTGGACATTTCTGAATTTCATCAGCTACCATAGGTTGGTTGCAGCACCATTCTTTAATTGTTTGATTTTGTATTTTGTCATAGATTGAAATCCATAATATTAGGGACAGGCAGAAAAAGAGTATGAGCAAACAAAGAATGCTAAGGTTTGGGTTTTGGTTGTTTTTTATGTTAGAAGTGAAGCCATTCAACGTGCAATGTGCCAGTGTAAAAAAATAATCACACTCCCCCATTCAATCAATTCAATTAAAGAGATAACTTGGGCCAGCACTGTGAATATTTTATTATACAATCAGTATAATATTTTATTATACAGTTATTATACAATACATAAATCTTACAACTTTTGGCTCCCCTCATCACAGAGAAATTCTCACTACACACATTTTAGAAGCAAGTCATACCCTACTCAAAAGAAATTTCTTAAGACCTCTGTTAAAAAAAAATTGCTGCCTATTCTTTTGGAAAAAGTGATGTCAGACATACTCTTGAAATAAAAAATATTTGGGACCACATTTCCAAGAGTGACCCTCTAGTAAAAAACACTCCAGAAGCATAACATTGAATCATCCAAGAAGAACTTCAGAACAATATCCAGGGAACTCCAAGGCGATCTTGCTTTGGCTAAAGTCAGTATTCACAACTCTACTACTGTATCAGAAAATCACAAGGTAGAAATGGGATTGATGGGAAAGTAGCATGGTGGAAGCCATTGATTACTATGAAGAACATGGATGCTCACTTCAGGTTTGTCAAAGAGCACCTAAATCACCTCCCAGACATCTGGAGGAATGCTCTACAGACAGAGGAAAGAAAAGTAGAACTTTTCAGGCTACATGGCTATAGTTATATCTGACAGAAACCAAATACTACATTCCTCAATAAGAACCTCATACCTGCTGTCAAACCTGGAGGTGTTATAATCATGATCTGGAGATGCTTTGTTGCCTCACGGCTTGCCACCATTGAAGAAATCATGAATTTTGCTTCTTACCAGAGAATTCTACAGGAGAAATTCAGGCCATCTGTCTGTCAGCTAAAGCTGAAGTACAAATACAGTAGTTCATGCAGCAAGACAATGATTCCAAACATAGAAGCAATTCTACAAGAGAAAGGATGAAGAAGAATAAATTCAGGGGTTTGGAATAGCAAAGTTAAAGTCCAGACCTAAAACATATAGAAATATTGTGGCAGGACCTGAAACAAACAGTTCATCCAAGAAACCCTCAAATGTTGCTTAGATCTATGACTCCTAAAGAGTCCTATAAAGGAGGGGTGATCAAATTTATTTGGGTTGGGGGCTATAACATATTCTCCTGACCAGCTGGAAGGGCATAGATGACATCACCAGATGGGTGATGAGAGCATTGGAAGGAAGAGGTCTTCTTTCCATTTCTTGAGGAGGGGGCTTAAGGATAGGAATTAAAGCAGAAAGCTTCTGGAGGCAAACCACTCCCATTTCCACACCCCAACATGGCCAAATTTCAAAAATCTTGATGAGCAATTTTCCATTCCACTCTCAGTTATGGGAGAGGGGAAAATAAACGCTGCCAAAAATGGGTTGTTTTGCTGCTAAACGTCAGTGATCTCAAGGTACTGGGGGCTCCAATGAGTTTCTCGGTGGCCAAGGATCACTCATACCTGCTCTAAAGTGATGCGAAATGAATGACAGGGGAAATGCAGCACGTCTGATCTTGACACAAGTAATACTATTGTGACAAATCCAAAATCCAATTTAGACAACAGGAAGAATTGTCAGTCTCCATCAGTCACTCTGCAGACATTCTAAACAACACCTCATTGTTCACCTTTCTTTGTCTTATCTAATTTCCTAACCAGATAATTGGTACCTTGTTTGGGGCCCAGCCATTTCTGCAGGTCAAATACAATTTCTCTCTGTTGCTGCTCTGAATTTAAAAGACCACTGTTATCTAGAAGAAGAGTGGTGGTGATCTAACATTGCTAAGACAATAATATGGGCCTTAGAGTGGCACACAGCCCCGCATGAAAGAGGAGGCAATGCCAGGATGGCTGTCTTTTGTAAATTGAGAGGCTCAATGTTTGAAACCAAAAGGAGAATCGTTATGTAAAGGAGATAGGTTCCTCTTTCCTAAAGAAAGGGACAATATTCCTAGAGTTACACCATAACAGACATCAGCAGCTGAGATTTATTGTCCATCATTTGGCTTAATGACTTTTAGTCATTCTGTTGATTATTTTTATTGGAATTAGAAAGAGAGAATTGAAAGGTTTCTAAATCTGGTTTAAAAATCCATTTTAAGTTAGAAGGGAAGATTGTAGAGAACATATTTCTCTCATTTTGATATAGCTGTGTTTGTGGGTAGGTGGCTTGATGGAATACTGATTACGTTCAGTTTTGAGGACTTGTGATATCATGAAATCTTCCTTTCCTTCTTTCCTCTGTCTTCAGTCTTCTTTGTCCTTCTTTCTCTGTCTTCCATCTCCCTCCTCCTACATCCATTATTGTTCACCACCTTTTCTACTTTTTTCCTCCTTCCTCCTTAATTGCTATTATTTCTTTCCATCTGTCCTTTTCTTTGTTGCTTCATCATCTAAATCAGAGATTTCCAAACTGCGTGTCGGGACCTGTTAGTGTGTCGGCTGCAGTGTCTGGGTGTGTCATGGCTACTGCTGCCTCAGAGCCCTGCCATGATTCCATGCAGGTCCTAGTGCCTGCCTTGTGCCTCCAAACCTGCTGTGATTCCATGCAGGTCCTAGTGCCTGCCTTGTGCCCTGCTGTAAGAGTGTGTCGCGACATGATGCCCTGCTGTAAGAGTGTGTCGCGAAATGATGCCCTGCTGTAAGAGTGTGTCATGAAATGATGCATGTCTAAAAAGTGTCACCAACGTGAAAAGTTTGGAAAGCTCTGATCTAAATCCTTATTCTTCTTTCCTTTCCGCTCTCCCCGATCTTTCCTTTCTCTTCCCTTTATCATCTGGTTCCCCCCAATTTTCTCCTCCTCCTTCCTCTTCCTTTTGCCTCTGTCTTCCATCTGTGCTGGGTGTCCTCCCATGTGAGACACAGATGCCACCAGGAGCAGAACGTTTCAGTGGTAGCCCCCGGACTTTGGAAGGTATGCTTGGCACCATCTCTATTATTGGAAGTATCAGCCAGGCAAAGACATTTTTATTATCGCACACCTTCTAAGGATGTGTTAATTTATATGCTGCTGTGATATTTTTATCTTCTTTGGTGCTGCTTTTACTCTCCATGTTATTGCTTTATTTATTATTTTATTTATTATTTTATATTTATTATATACAGACGCACACAGGCACAGACACACACACTGTTTTAACTTCAGTCTTTTCATTGTTTCATTGAATTTGATTGTAAACCACTTTGAGATTTTTAATGGAAAGCAGTACATAAATGTTTTAAATAAATAAACAGACACACACACCCCAATTATTATAAATAAATAAAAATCTTCCACCTTTCTCTTTTAGTTTCTGGTAGTTGGATGTAACTTGATATTGCTATGATTCTCTCTCTCTCGTTCAAGTTCTATGTAGTTAAAATGAATGCATTAAAGGAAGTTTTTTTTTGAAAAAAAATAAAAAGTATGTAGATTTTTTATAGCCTAGTGCAGAGCTTTCCAAACTTTTCATGTTGGTGGCATACTTTTTAGACATGCATCATTACGCGACACACTCTTACAGCAGGGCACAAGGCAGGCACTAGGACCTGCGCAGAATCACAGCAGGTTTGGAGGCAGCAAGGCACAAGGCAGGCACTAGGACCTGCGCGGAATCCTGGCAGGGCAGGTTTGGAGGCAGCAAGAAACAAGGCAGGCACTAGGACCTGCGCAGAATCCAGGAAGGGCTCAGAGGCAGCAGCAGCCGTGACACACTCAGACACTGCAGCCGACACACTAACGTGTCCCGACACACAGTTTGGAAAGCTCTGGCCTAGTGCCTTATATGACACTAGGCTTTCAAACTGGGTAAACTTTTTCCATATTAAGCATAAGCAGGTTTGCAATATATAGGCTTTTTAGCCAACCTACCCCTCCCTGAAAGCACATTATTATTATGGGATAATAATAAATGATGCATTAGAAAATAGAAAGAGCCAGTTTGGTGTAGTGGTTATGGCACTGGGCTAGAAACTGGGAGACCATGAGTTCTCATCCCACATTAGGCATGAAGCCAGCTGGGTGACCTTGGGTCAGTCACTCTCTCTTCACCCTAGGAAGAAGGCAATGGCAAACCACTTCCGAAAAACCTTGTCAAAAATACTGTGGGGTCTCATCCAGGCTGTCACATGGAGTTAACATTGACTGAAAGGCACAAAATAAATAGGTAGGTAGGTAGGTAGGTAGGTAGGTAGGTAATAGGGAAAACATTAATCCCCCTAGAGCTTCAGATATCCTCTGAACTAAATAACATTATTGTTGTTGTTAGAAGGTTAGTAGGAAATGGTCAGAAGATCTGCCTTTTGAAGACAAAGAAGTCCACATTGGCTGCTTCAGTAATGGATCAAATTCTTGGTTTTTAAGAGTTCCGGAAACTTTGTTACCACTGTGGGTAAAATGCCGTGTCCTTGAAACTTTTCCACAGTGCCTCAAACAGCAGGTAAATCCTCAAAAACCTATATTAAAAATGGCAATATTCTTGTTGGTATCGTGCCAATATGAATATATTGCATTTAGACTATGAATGACTTAATTGTGACCTGTGCCTTAGGAGTCACTGAAAGACCAGGAGGCTATTGATAATATCCCATAGCATACAGTGGATCACATTGATGAATTCTAGTATGGTAGGAATCAGAGATCAACAAAAGTTTAGTTGATTATACTCTGTTTACTAAACCAACATTCTGCTCCAGACAGGATTTACAGTGTATGAATCAATTACATTATACCTACCAGATGGTTATGTGGCCTCTGCTTAAATACCTTTAAGTGGATATTATATCCAGAAATTCTGGATATAATAATTTTCTCAAAGACATATGGCATCCCTTAGTTGTCTAGTCTGCCTCTGCGATAGACTCAGCTTGCATCTCAGGCATATCACTCAATTAGTAGATTGCGGCCCCTCAGTGAAGAAGGGTCCCCTGCCCCCGGATTATATCCCTATGTTGAACTAAATTTTGGCACATCTCACTTGTAAGCAAATGCGTAAAAAAAGGGTTGAAAGCCAAACCACTGATTGAAGGTTTTGGCATACCATTTAAGATCCAAGGTGCAAATAGACAATCCCATGACAACATAACTTTTGAAATGTTTTTGTTTTCATGCATGAATTCACATCCAGTATTTTGTTTCCTACAGAAGCATAAAACATTCCAAGGAAAGGGTATAGTAGAATTTATCAACAGCATTTTTAAGCAGAAGAAAAATATATAAAATTAAGTATATGGATCGAAACCACTGCATCCTTTACATGTGATAAAATCTGAGAAAATCATTTTGTTGTTGTTGTGAACATTAAAAGCACAGCATTACAGGGTAGGATGTGATAGATCTTCAGAGAACCACCCTCATCAAAACAATGTTCAAGACCACTCAACATTCACATTAACAAACCACACCTTGATCTACTTTGAGTTTTGTATATACAAATGTATATTCATATAAGTAATTGTCTACATGGTACATAATACTATGTACTAAATGCATACACATCAAATATACTCACAGTTTTTTAAAATGTGGTGTATTTTTGGTTCATTTTAAAAGCTAGGACTTAAAATACCTGGGAAAGATATCCTTTATCATGCACCATGTTTCTCTACCCTATGCCTCTCACTAAAGTCAGGAAGCTCCAAACTATTGTTTATTAATTATTATTTTTACTGTTATTTTCAGAGCCCCTCTATCAATGACAATGATTCAAGAGTCACTGCTGTGAGATGGGCAGCCATATAAAATGAATGAATGAATGAATAAAGTACCTGATTTTAGAGTGCCGATTCTCTTAATGGTGTTTTCTTTGTAAATTTTGGGTGGATTTCCTGCTAATTTCCCCACCCCCATTAGATTTTTTGTTAAATTTTCCAATGTGGGGGGGGGAATCTCCTCCCTCCAAAAAAAAAACAACACCTTTCAAACCAGAAGAATTCAGACTTGAGTAACAACCTTCCCTGTCTGTCTGATCAAATTAAAGTATTGATATTGAAATGTTAGCTTAACCAGCACGTATATGTACCCTTAGGAAGCAATTCTCTGGTGTGTATTTCTGTGTGTATACAATCACAGTACACACTCACACACAGAAATGTGCATGCAAATGAAGTTTTGATGGATAAGTTGGCATGCACACATGTAGAAATTTCTTGACAAATTATTACAGAGAGTGAAGAAAGTTTTTAACAATATTCCAGTTTTCTCTGTTTAACTAATCAATAGGATTGGTTTTTATCCCCCGGAATCTCATGTGCTTGAAAAGAAAAAGACAGTATTCTTTCTTTGTGCTTTGCTGTTGGTGTTTTAAAACCTTGCGGTATACATCAGTAACAGCACAGTTGGTGAGCTGCTGAAATAAATACCTTTGATAGCAGCTTGATATTTTTTTAATTCAACAGAAATGGGAAGCATCACTCATGGTTACATCCTTCCAAATAATTTTACCTTGTGTCCTTTGACTATATAACTTCTCCCATCAAACTGGATTCTACTTAGGGCCATACTACTGTATTTATTTTAAAAAATAAGACATTTTAAAAAATAAGATATATATGGTTAAGGCAACAGGCTAGAAACCAGGAGACTGAGAGTTCTAGTCCCGCCTTAGGCATGAAACCTGGCTGGGTGACCTTGGGCCAAACACTCTCTCTCAGCCCTAGGAAGGAACCAATGGAAAACCAGGAGACAGAGTTCTAGTCCCGCCTTAGGCATGAAAGCCGGCTGGGTGACCTTGGGCCAGTCACTCTCTCTCAGCCCAACTCACCTCACAGGGTGGTGGTTGTGGGGAAAATAGGAGGAGGAAGGGGTATTAGGTATTTTCGCTGCCTTGTGTTATTTATAAAAATAATAAAGGCGGGATAGAAAATAAAGTTCGGAGGTTCGAATCCCTAGCCCCGCATGACAGAGTGAGCTCCCACACTAGCCCCAGCTCTTGCCAACCTAGCACTTCAAAAGCATGGAAATGAAATTAGATTAATAGGTACCACTTTGGTGGGAAGGTAACAGCGTTCCGCATGCATCATTTTATTTATTTATTTATGCTTCAATTTGTATACCGCTCCATCTCCCCACAAGGGAACTCTGGGCGGTTTACAGGATACAACAATTAAAATGTAACAGTTAAAACAGCATAATAAAATACTCTCATATAATAAAATTAAATTTAAAATCCAAGATGTGATGGTTTGATGTTTAGATGTTTAAAAGGGCCCTATGGCACCAGCCATCCCCAAGAGGAACTATTCCCCTCCCCCCCCACAATCATGCCGGCCACATGACCATGGAAGCCTCTTCGGACAACGCTGGCTCTTCGGCTAACAAACGGAGATGAGCACCGGCCCCTAGAGTCGGACATGACTGCACAAATGTGCGGGGGGAACCTTTACCTTTAGAAAATAAATAAATAAATAATAATAATAATATTTTTTTTCCTGAGCTTCACAAAAATCCCCAAGTTTCCACTAGTGCCACTTGGTAGAAATAGTCTCCCCACCATCCCAAGCCATTCTCCTCTTACCATGATAATTTGAACAAAAAGGTTACAACTCTGAATCCAGTTTCTTCAGCTGTCTCAAGAGGAGGGGTTTTGATCAGAGGAAGAAAAAGAAAAAGATCTTCTGGCGTGAGAGTTCCTTTGGGTAGGACAGCTGTTGAATCACTTGCCTAAAGGGTTAATGGAGTTCAAAGCAGTAGGAGATATTCAGGAGAGGATAATGAAAGGGAGAGGAGATTTACTATGAGGTTGTCTCCTCTGGACAAATATTGTGATTATTCAAGAGGGGAACTGAAGATACGGAGCTTGACTTTGACTACCATATAGACTCATGACGAGCTTATTTCTGAACAGGATGAGGTCTGGAAAGTTAAATATTTGTGCAAATCGTTTCACTCATCTCAGTTCATGACCTGTTATCTACTGTTTGAACAGCCAGCATGGTTGTACCCTTCCAGATGTGTCCATGTGACTCATTTCAGTTAACTTAGTTGTATACAAACAGTCCATGAATGTTCATGATTCACACAACCCTCTGATCCAGAAACTACCTACCTAAGCTAACTGAGCTAGCCCATGTGATTGGCTAGTTTTTCCTGATGGCTGGTGATATCTGAGGGAGGGAAAATGAAGCCAGGAGAATCTACCAAAAGCTTTTTAAAATTCGTCTGCATTAAAACTGTAAGGACAGCACCAACCCTTGGCCATTGGTGAGATGGAATCAAAGCAAAGGGATGGTGGTGGTCAAGATGGTGGGCACATCAGTGCAATCCAAGCTCTGCCATTTTTTATGTGCAATGCAAGTAAAAAAAGGGGGGAAGCTTTGATCACATAGCCACAGCTGCCATTTTGACTTTTCTGACCCATCCTAAGGAAGGGCCTTATTTCCCTCAATTTATCATATGCTCAGTCATAAATCCATTCCAACCAATTTCTGCATCTCTCTGGAAATTTTCTTTTCCTAAAAGCTGCACACAAACTCACATTTAAGTGGGTGTTCGCTTTACAGAAAATGCACTTTTCCCCCCAAGCAATGTTCCTTACTACGGGCATCGGTGTGTATATCACTCTCCATTCTATGCAGAACATTTCAGGACCAATTTTCATCCGAGATCAGCTCTACACTGGAGAATCTGGCAAAGTGCTGAACGTGAAGGAAAAATGGCTTTCAATTCACATATTAAGCTAGGTAATGGGAGGGGGGGGGGCAAATGCAGATCAAAAAATGTATTCCCCCTCACTCTGCCCTCCCCAGTACTTAGATCATTAGTAGCTTAGGAGAGTGGCGTTGAGTGCAAAACCTCATAGCTGCAAAAGCCCCTTCTGCATTTGCAACAACGGTGAAATTAGTAAGGGAAAAGAACCATTTTCCCAACCGCCTGGTATAGGACCGCCACTGCTGGCTGTCCCCACTGCTGTGAGCTGCAGCAGTAAGTAGCTTTCTTTTAGGGGTCATTAAATCTTGAATCCAGCACGTTGCCGTATCTGCTGCCATTCTGTTCTCAGCAGTGCCGGGAATCAGCATTTCTGCCTTGCAGCCATTTAAATCTTTCCACACCCTGCTCTGTATGTCTGAGTTAGTTGGCAGCACTCGGATTTCTCCCAGTGGGAGATCATCCCCCTGATTGGATGTGCTGCCCCCCCCCCTTTGCCGAGAGATGAAGACATCGCAAGAAACACTATTCTGCTCCCCAACATTTGTGGGAAATGGAATGTGCACTGATGCTCTGAGTAATGGGAGACATTCAAAAGCCAACTGCATATTCAAAAGATGGAACTGAATATGGAAGGATTAACTACTGCACTGAAACCAAAATTAATATAACCAGGGCTCTCTTCTTTTAACAAAGCGAGAGAGCAAGAAACGAACAGGTGGCATTTTAAGTGTAACCAAGATTAACCCATATTCAGTGATTTTAAAGCATTCATATTGACTCTAATAATGAGTCCTAATTATGCATTCTTGGGAAGAATATACGTTAGGTTGAGTTTTCCCAATTAGAATTTGGAAGCTGTTCCAGTTATCTCCCTAGTACAGTGCAGAGTATATAATCAGCTGGAGGATTCAAGGGGTGCAAAATCCATTCAAAATAACACAGCTTTCCATGCAGCTGTGATAGTCTACCTCGAGTAATTGTCACGTTCCCACTCCTGCTCCTGGTTCCTTGTCAGAAGTGGCAATTAAATCACTATCTCCAAGAGAGATACTTGTGCCAAACAAGGCCCGCACAATGGTAAAAATGAACGATATGGTCCTTGGTTGAATCTGATGCCCATCAGAGAAATGGAAAAGCTGGGCCTGTTGTGTGAATGTGAAGAAGCAAAATGTATAAAACAGCCAATAAATCCCCTCTTTTAAGGTTACGGCATTGCTTTGCTTGCAGAGATGGTTCTCAAAGTGTAGAATATATAAGGCGAAGTCATCTTCCAGGCAAGCTTGATTCCAGGTGATTTCAAAGATACGTCTTGTGGGATCTCATCTCTCAGGAATACTATAGTACTAGATTCCTGTGCTCAGTCGGGGGTTGGACTAGATGATCTCCAAGTTCCCTTTCAATCCTTACTTTCTACGATCTATGAACCTGAAGCTACAAAGACACGCCATCAACTGATCAATCAATGATTCCTTCTAACCTGGATCCTGGCATTCCCTAATAATCTCCTATCTAACTAAGAGGCTGACCTCTGCTTATCTGCCAAGCCCAGACAAGTAGGTTTGTAGTAAGAAACACACACACACCCTCAACATCTCTGTAGCTTTTATTTGTGAGAGTTCTATATTTAGTTAATTGAAATCGATCTTTCCTGGATGTTGGCAGAGCAGCTGACAGGCAATGGAAGGTGTACAAACATTCCAATTTCTCAATGTTTCGCAAAAGTTTTGTTTAAAAATCTCCCAGATTTCTGGTGAGAGACAAAGTAAAATAAAGGATGGAGAAGAAAACAGCCTTCCTAGCATTCCAAATTGTGAAACTGCAGATTGTGAACAGAGAGTTAAGATGTGTAAATGGTTGTGAATGAGTATGTGTAATGTGCAAGATAAATACTTTACCTTCATGTACATCTGTTTATTTTATTTATTTATTTATTTATTTATTTATTTATTTATTTATTTATTTATTATTCGTATTTATACCCCGACTATCCCCTCCCTATCGGAGGACTCTAGGCGGCTTACAACATTGCAATTTCATATATTTAATAATTCATATATTTAACGTTTATTTACCGTGCGCTCAGGGAAGGGGTAAGGGAACCGACTCTTGTAGTATTGGACTACATGTCCCAGGATACCTTGCTTCAGAGTCGGCTGTGGATGTCCATTCAGGATGTTGCTGCTTGGGATCCGTCGTCTCCGCCGCCATTCGCGAGGTCTTCTTCGCTCCGGAGGCGACCCCCGACAGGACGCTAGCACATTCTCCCATGTAAGGTGGTACCCATTTATCTACTTGCAATTAGCTTTCGAACTGCTGAGTTGACAGGAGCTGGGGCAAGTGACGAGAGCTCACTTCACCATGTGTAGGTTCGAACTGCCAACCTACTGATCGGCAGTCTTACAGCATCAGCGGTTTAACCCGCTGAGCTACCGCGCCCCTGTTATGTTGTACACCTTCTTTTCTTATGTTCTCATTGGAGAAAATGAGATTTGTGGAGACTTGGGGCTCCTCTTTGAAGAGCAGGTGTGCAGAACTCTCTGGTGTGCAAATTGTGCCCTTTCTTGTATTGAGAGGCACTTATCAAAGTTACTCATGCCTTCAACACCTCCTGGGTGAACTACTGCAATGCGTTCTACATCGGGCTGCCCTTGAAGGTCACTCGGAAGTTACAATTGGTCCAGAGTGCAGTAGTGTGTGCAGTTATGGGTACATTTCAGTACTGCTCTGTGAGCTGCATGGCTCCCAGTGGGCTTCTGGATGCAACTCAAGATGCTGATTGTCACCTATAAAGCTCTTCAGTCTACAAGAGAATTCCATCTGACGGGGTCCAGGAGGCGGGCCTTTTCAGCAGAGGCACCCGCCCTCTGGAATATTCTGCCCCTGGAGGTGAGGCAAGCCCCCACACTTATGACCTTCCAAAAGCAACTGAAGACCTGGCTCTGCCACCTCACTTGGGATGGGAAGAGTGACAGCTCCTCATGGGGATGGCTTGCGCCATAGAGTTCTTTTAAATATGACACCAGAGCCTCTTGGATTCTATATATTTTTAATTAACTTAACTTATGGGTTATACATATTGTTTATTGTATTTTATATGTTTTTATATCTTTTAATTGCTAACTTGTTGTAAACCGCCTAGAGTCCCCTCTATGGGGGGAGATGGGCGGTGATATAAGTTGGAGAAATAAATAAACAAACAAACAAATAAATAAATAAATAAATAAATGGGGCTGGGTTATTTGAGGGAGCGCCTCATCTCAGTTGTTTCTGCCTATGCCATTACATCCAACAGGGTGGGCATGTTCTGGGTCCCATCTATTAAAAGTGCCACCTGGCAGGAGCCAGGAAGCATCCCTTCTCTGTTGAAGCACCTGCCCTCTGGAACACCATACCACCTGTAATGGTATGAGAGAATGACCTTGGGAGACAGGAGGAAGAGCCGCAGCCTAGACAATGGTCTGTTAAACGAAATCTGAGTCCAAAGGAGGGGTGGGGGTGGAGAAAGCGTCTCAGAAGGGACTCTCTCTAGTTTTGGGGAGAGGAAAAGTGAGGGAGGGGAGAGGTACTTTCAGACTTGCAAGATTCATGTCAGCCCCTCGAGGTAGTTCAGACAAGAAGCACGAACCATGAGTACTAACACTACCTTTATTGTAAGGTTACAGTAACAGAATCTTGCAAGCATCTCTCCCTTCCCTTACTTTTCTTCTCCTGAAAACTAGGGAGGGTCTCTTCTGAGATGCTTTCTCCACCCCCACCCTCCTTTGGACTCAGATTTCATTTATCAGCCCATTGTCTAGGCTGCAGTTCTTCCTCCTGTCTCCCAAGGTCATTCCCATGTACCATTACACACTTGAGATTTATGGATCCCCAATCCTGCTAGCATTTTGGAAATATTTGGAGACATGAATATTCTCTTGTGACTTGATATAGTAATGGATTGATATAATAAATAAATCATAATAAATACAGGGATCTGCACTCTGTAGTGTTAGGTTATCTACTGACCACCAAGAGGCAGACTGATAAGTTCCAACTAGAGTGAAATGTTCCCAGGCTGTCCCCTGGTGGTCAGTCAATAGCTTTTTTGATCTCAAAAAAGTAGGCAGGACCACACTTCCTTAGATGGGAGACCACTAGGAAATCCCAGGGTTGTAGGCTAAATTGGAAAGTTGAAAAAACTCCCCAGAGAATGATAGTGGCAATTCAGTTCCCTACTGTTGCCAAGAACATTACATGGATATGGCCATGGAGTCACCAGGAGCCAAGCTTGACTAGAAAGAGACTTTACTTAATTTGCTTTTAAGGCGTATATATGTAAATCACATGTCCAAGCAAGCAAATTGGACATTAAAAAAGGTATTGGAAGCCCCCGCCTCCAAAAAACCCCAACCCTAATAAGAGTTCATGTGTCTCCACTTATAAATAAACTGTTAGATAGATGTTGTAGGTTTTTGGCATGACATCTTCATAAAAAATGCTATTAGCTAGTTTATGCGTATGAAATCATATACAAATGGAATTAGCAATGAGGTTTGTCGAATGCTTTGGAGCAGAACTGGATAAGAATAGCCATGATTACTTTTCATCACCTATGTGAAATAGACTGGGTTTTGAGAGAGAGAAATGGGAGAGCTACTGACTGATCTAAGTGGAATAGTAATAAACATATTACAGTATTTGCTACTGCTATAGAATTTGGTGGCTTCGGGCTACTCCTTATTGGCTCTGTTCAAAGAAAAGCTTATGCTTTAATTTTTTAAAGGCCTTTTATTTTGTGAGCTTTTCTCAGCCAGAACTGTTCAAAAGCTTCCCCTTTTTTTTCTGATTGTTTTGTTTTGTTGCAAGGCAAATTCTGGATTTTTCCTTTGGTGCAATTTCACACTCCCTGCAATTGTCACTAGGTTCATAATTCCAATGGTATATATTTTGCAAACATGAGATGAGAACCAATTTCACATTGTCAATAATAAGGCTGTTCTCACTGGAGGGAAGAAAAGGGTCTAATTTCACTGTGAAATGGGCCTGCATTTTATTTGCTCTAAATAGATGCATACTCTGTTATGTGTTCTGAAATAACTAGGGCATATGATACTTCCTGATATATTTTCCTTTGAGCATGCTGGGACTTGAAGCTTATCATTGTATATTCCTTGACATGACCCTTGACTTTCCTCATTTCTGTTCAAGATGACAACCCACATGGTTTGTTTTTTAATTAATTAATTAATTAATTAATTAATTAATTAATTAATATGTCTTAGATTCAGGACATTTAAGTGCAAAGATACTGGCCTGGCTGAAGTCAGAAGAAGTGGAACAGATGACAAACTCAGGATCCTCTGGAGAAAACCCTGAAGTATTCATGCAGGTGAAGGTCAAAGTCAAACTGGAGTCAACGGTCATACATAGAATTGTAGAATGATAGGGTTGGAAGGGATCTTGAAGGTCTTCTAGTCTAACCCCCTGCCCAGTACAGGAATCCCCATACAATTCTGGACAAAACCTCCAGTGATGGAGCACCCACAACTTCAGAAAGCAGGCTGTTCCATTGCTTAATAGCTCTCACAGATAAGAAGTTTATTGTACCAGCCTCCCTGCTGCATAGCAACCTCCCTGCCTGAGCTCCTTGACTCCATAGCAGGGTTGGCGGTGGAGTTCCCCAGGCTTATGGTCTTGGGGGATTTCAACCTGCCTTCCTTGGGGGCAGGGGTGGAGGTAGCTCGGGAGTTTATGGCCACCATGACAGCCATGGGCCTCTCCCAAGTCATCCAGGGCCCAACGCATAATAGTGGTCATTCGCCTGAACTGGTCTTTCTGTCGGAGCTGTGGCAGAGTGTTCTGGAATTGGGGAGATATTGGTTTCTCACCTGTCATGGTCAGATCACTTCCTGGTGAGCCTCCAATTCTCTGGCACCATCCCCCTCCACAGGGAGGCTGGGGCTATTAGATTGGCACACCCTGGGTGACTGATGGACCCAGTTGGGTTTCAGAGGGAGCTTGGGGTTGTTCCGGGAAGTCTGCTTCATGGTCTGGCTGAGGCCTTGGTGGCCACGTGGAATGAGAGAGTGGCCACAGCTTTGGATTGGATTGCGCCTGAGCGGCCTGTCCATGCCCAGGGCTCCTGTGGGTCCCCATGGTTTTTGGAGGAGCTGAGGAGGCTTAAGAGGGCTAAGAGACGCCTGGAGTGCTGCTGTTGGAAGACGGGGAGTGAAGATGATCAAACACGAGCTAGAGCCGCTATTAGAGCCTACCTCATGGCGATAAGGGCGGCGAAACGTGGTTATTTCTCCGCTCTTATTGCATCTGCAGATAGCCTCCCAGTGGCCCTGTTTCGAGTGACCCAGACTCTCCTTGGAGGGAGTAATTTGGGGGTCTACCTTCAGGGCCATTGTGAGGAATATGTTGAGTATCTGGCAGGTAAAGTTGCTCACATCCACTCTGCATTGAACTCCAGCCTTGATGCAAGGCCAGTGGAGGCCACGGGGTCTGAGTCTTACATAGTTATCTGGGAGGAGTTTGAGCCCATTGAACCTGAGGAAGTGGACAGGGTTCTTGTAGCTGTTAGTTTGGCCACTTCTGTGTTAGATCTGTGCCCCTCCTGGCTAGTCAAGGCTGCCTGGGAGAGGACATGTGATTGGGTCTGGGCAGTGGTTAATTCCTCTTTGAGGGAGGGGGTGGTCCCGCCGGCTCTAAAGGAGGTGGTGGTGCACCCCGTCCTGATGGGGCCATCGCTCGACCCAACCAATCTGGATAGTTTTCGGCCAGTCTCCAACCTCCCATTTCTAGGGAAGGTTGTTGATAAAGTGGTTGCACAGCAGCTTCAAAGGGCTCTGGATGAAGCGGATTATCTGGACCCCTTTCAGTCAGGATTCGGGCTGGGATATGGGACTGATACGGCATTGATCATGCTCTTGGATGACCTCTGGCGGGAGTGGGATGGGGGTAGTGAGACCATCCTTGCTCTTCTTGACCTCTCGGCAGCCTTCAATACCATCAATCATGGTATCCTTCTGGACCGGCTTCGGGAGTTGGGAGTGGCCGGCACTGTGTTGCGCTGGTTCTCCTCCTTCCTCAGGGGTCAGTTCCAGTTAGTGTTGGTAGGAGGGGAGAGGTCCGGTCCTACTGTGTGGGGTGCCACAGGGCTTGGTTCTCTCGCCCCTCTTATATAACATCTACATGAGGCCGCTGGGTGAGGTGATCCGACGGTTTGGACAGAGGTATCATCAGTATGCTGATGATACCCAGCTTTATATCTCTTCCCCGGGCTGTCTGAGTGATGCCGTGGATGTCCTGTCAGTGCCTGGAGGCTGTAGGGGCCTGGATGGGGTGCAATGAGCTCCGGCTCAACCCAAGCAAGACTGAGTGGCTTTGGGTGTTTGGGCCTCCTGGTGCCAAGGTTTTTCCATCTTTGGTCCTGGATGGGTGGCACTGCCTCAGACAGACCCAGTGCACAATTTGGGGGTCCTCTTGGACTCACGGCTCTTGCTGGGAGAGCAGGTGGCAGCCATGGATAAGAGAGCCTTTGCACACCTTCGGGTTGTGCATCAGTTGCGCCCATTCCTGGACCGGGAGGCACTACTCACTGTCACTCACGCCCTCGTGACCTCCCGTTTGGATTATTGCAACACGCTCTACATGGGGCTGCCCTTGAAGAGCATTTGGAAGCTTCAGCTGGTACAGAATGCAGCTGCCCGGGTTGTAAATAGTGTTGGTTACTCAGCACATGTAGCACCACTGCCTCGGGAGCTGCATTGGTTGCCGGTGTGTTTCTGGGTGCAATTCAAGGTGCTGGTTGTCACCTTTAAAGCCCTTCATGGCTTGGGACTGGGTTACCTTAGGGACCGTCTTTTCCCAGTTGTTTCTACCCATCCATTCCCGTCCAGCAGGATGGGCATGCTCCGGGTCCCGTCAGCCAAGGAATGTCGGCTGGCGGGGATCAGGAGACGTGCCTTTTCTGCTGTGGCGCCTGCCCTCTGGAACATCCTTCCTCCTGAGATTTAGATGGCCCCGACCCTTCTGGCTTTTCGGAGGGCCTTGAAGACCTGGCTTTGTGCCTGGGCCTGGGGTCCTGAGTGTGCAAAGGGCCCCGTTTCATGGTTGCACTAACACCAATGGCTTTTAAAATCTCTCGGCTGTATTTATTTTTACAGTTAATTTTTTGTTACTGTTTTTATTGTATGATTGTTTTTATTATTGTTAGCCACCCAGAGTCACTGGTTTCAGATGGGCGGCTATATAAATTGAATAAACAAACAAACAAACAAACAAACAAATAAATAAATAAATTCCTCCTTATTTCAAGTTTGGGTCTCCCAATGTAAAGCTTCCCTCCACTCACAATTAGAGTCCAGGCACAATTTGGTAGGCTAAGGGTGCCATCTAGAAGTGCCGAGTCTTAGCACAGTCCATTATTTATTGGCTTTTCAAAGGTTATGCAGAGCAACCCACTTACTATCATTATGTACAATGCCTATCTGAGAGCCAAGTATCCACAACGTTGTGGCCATAATCTTTTGCAGATTCATGTAGAGCAGGGGTGGGCAATGTCAGGCCCGTGGGCCATATAAGGCCCGCGGGGCTCCCGCCTAAGGCCCGTGGGGCTCCTGCCCGCAAACCCCGCCCCTTCCACATGATTGGCTCCCGCCCACAAACCCCACCCCCCAGTGCTTGTGATTGGCTCCCACCTGCAAACTCCGGCCCCCGGTCCGTGGAAATCCCAGAAACCCTGTCCCCCCACCCCCTGGTCCCCGATTATAAATATCCAAATGGCCCTTGGCAGAAAAAAGGTTCCCCACCCCTGATGTAGAGGGTCTTAGTTGGTTAGGTGACATAAGATCAGGCCCAATTCCAGATGACTATGTGGAGATATGCTTGCCATTTTGACCTGTCTCTCTCACACACCATCAGCATTATATATATTCTTGCACACCATCAGCATACAGTACCCCACCCCACAGGGATTGTCCATATTACTTAGAATTTGCTACATATGTATGCATGATATCACATCTAGGCGTATCACAGCATACTTCTTGCCAGTACATGAAATTCTGGAACTTCATCTGTCTGGATGAATGGCTTCTGTGCTTCAAATTGTTGCCAAGAAAACTGCATAGACATGTCACCAGCAGCTGAGTTCGATTCAGAGGATACTTTACATTTACTTTATTTATCTTCATGCAGGTCCATCTGCACTGAGGGTCACTGGCTTCAAAATGGTGGGTGCAATCAGGTGATTGAAGCCCCACTCCTTCTGAATGTGTTTTGAAGGCATTGCAGGGATGGAAAATGGGGTGGGGTTTTAATTGCCCAGTTGCATCCGCCATTTTGAAGCCAGTGACCATTGCATGGACGCCTCTGTCTTCATAGTCAAATTGAATGAAACAACAAGTTTCTGGGGTAGAGAAGAGTTGAAAGGAAAGAATAAGGCCAAAGTATTCAAAACATACTAAAAACTCAAGCACCTCTCCTAATAATGAACATGATTAATACTAAGCTCCACTCAACACTCTCATCCCCACAAAGCTTAGTTCATTTTGTTGTGCACACTGTAGTTTTTCAGATCATGCTGTTAATTATGAGTTGGAATGAATCACTAGAGTTATAACCTGATTTTCTAATGAGTTCCCCATAAATCTGCTGTTTTCATCTTGGCCCAATTGATGTCCACTGAAAAATGAATATGAATTTGGCACATTGCTCCTGTAAAATGTGTATGGATTTTTTTTTCTTTTTAAAGACAACACTATGATAGAAGCAGACACACAAAATAGACATTATAAGGAAATATTTCTAAATGCTGTGGCACACATTCTCAAACTCTGAAGCATAATTCAAGACCACATATCGCTGGACAAGGCTGCTCTTAGAAACTTACCATCATGATTAGAAGACCATATTACTACCTAGATAGTAGGTAATAGAGGAAACCAGGGGTGTCTACATGATATGGCAAAAGAAGTCTTATGACATTTAAGAAATTTTTAAAGACCTGGCTGCTCTCTCAGGCCTTGGGATAGGGTGATTGTGGAGCCTCCTTTAGTTACGGTTTGTTTGTTTGTTTGTTTGTTTGTCTGTTTTGGTGCCTTCGAGCCCATGTTGACTCCTGGGCACTGCCTGGACTGCAGTTTTCTTGGCAAGGGTTTTCAGAGGTGGTTTGCCACTGCCTTCTTCTTCCTGGGGCTGAGAGACAGGGACTGGCCCAAGGTCACCCAGTTGGCTTCGTGCCTAAGGCAGGACTAGAACTCTCAGTCTCCTGGTTTCTAGCCTGGTGCCTTTAACTACAACACCAGACTGGCTCTCCTAGCTGGTTTATAGTTGGTGTTTATTTTTAAGTAGAAGTAGGACACTTTCTGCATTGTTCATAACTTGGGCTTTATAGTTGGTGTTCTGTTCTTCCAGTCGGTTGTGCTGTTTTTTTATTTATTTAATATATCTTCTTTTGATTTGTAAGCTGTTCGGAGTTATCAAGGAGTCAGATGGCCTCAAAATGTGATAAATGAAATGAAATGAAATAAAATAAAATGTCAACTATTTAAAAAGTAAGCTCTCAATTTTCTGCTTGCTTTCCTGAGATGTTAGGCTTAGGATGCTGCTGAACAATGACTTCTTCTTGTGCTTGGCGCAGTTGGATAACAACCTTGGCTCCTCCTAGGAAGAACTCCTCCTTGTCACCAGCTTCAGTGGGGTGCCTTAGGTTTCAAGTATGCCTTATTAAAATTGATTACAATTGTCATAGCATAATTACATAATCCAGTAGTGTACCCACAGCTCTATTGCAAACTAAGCAAAGACAGTGGAATGAATCAACACAACCGTCTAAAAACCTAGAATGTAAGGCTGGAAAGAGAACCTGGAGATCATCTATTTCAACATCCTGCCCAAGGTAGGAATCCACCACTATAGCATTCCTGCCAGTTGGCCATCCATCTTTAAATATCTCCATCGGAACAAGGTCTACCACATCCCAGTCTTCTGTTCCACTGTGGAACACTTTCTCCCATTAAGCAATTCTTCCAGATGACCAATTAAAACCAGCTTCCTTTCTTTTTTTTTTTTTCCCATAAGTTTTATTAATTTTAAAATACACATTAAAAGCTAATACAAAAGAAAAGAAATAGAAATACAAAGTAAGAAAAGGGAAAAGAAAAAGTGAAGTCAAAAAATAACAAACAAGAAAAAATATAGAAAATAGATGTCCTCCAATTTATCCTTGAACTTTAAGTACAACAATTAACTTTAAATGTTAGTCCTTAATACAATACACAGAAACTTTTCTTTGTCATATACCCTTTGATTTCTATAATCCAATCTTCTGTTCTTCATATAGGTTTCGCCTTTCTTGATATCTTCCAACAATCCATCTCTGGTTTCTACTCCTTAGAATAGTAATCAAATGTTCGTTGTTGCATCAATTAAATGTTTTCCATTTGCTCTTTCCATTTTTACATCTATATTTATATCTTCAATAAAGTCCAATTAGTATAACAAATAAAGGCCTTATCTACGTCTAATAAAATACAGTATATTCTGTTCATGTTATGACTATATATTCCATTAATACATAATCTAACATATTACATAACATAATACATAATATAGCAAAAATACAAAACCTAACATAACATATAACCTAATACATACAACATATTCTTGTAATAACCTACATTCTAATTCCATCTCATCATCTCATTGTCTTCTCATAAATGTGTCTCCAGAAAGAGTAATATATAATATCAACATATTTATTTATAATCTTGTATCTTACACTTAAAATATCATGTTTTTATGCATCTGTAAATTTCTCATATCTGTGCTTACTCTGTGTACAATACCAAATCCACATTTTCATTCACCTTGCATTCCAAATCAATATCAATAAATCTCCTGTTTAGGTTATGCCAATATCACAATATGCAACTTGTTTATTTCTGTAACTCATGTGGGATATCAAAATGTTTATTTTGCCATATCTATCAATTTGCATATTAAAATCTTCCTGTCTCAGCTGCCACAATGTATTTATGCCCAAACATTTAATAGACCACTTCCTGTAAGATATCATAATCTTCTTCTGTACCAATACATTCAAAGTCCTCTTTCCCTGTTTCTCTACTGGTTCGAAAGATCTTTCCTCTGTTTCTAAATCTGTCCCTTGTACCTTCTGTTCCTGAGCCACCAAAACTATTAATATACGTTCTATGGATTTCTTAATTTGCAAAAATTTTTTGCTGGTTTCTTCCTTAAAATCCTGAAGTACTGTGAGAAAGGCCATTATTTATTGTTCAAAGCGTAATCAACTGCCGTAGACAAAACAAAAAAATTTCTCAGGGAGCAAGGAACAGCTGTTCTATTATTTATCAATAATGTCTATTTCTTTAAGTGAGAAAAGCTTTTAAAGTAAGAGATGAAAAAATTCCACAGAGCAGTATTTCAAACAGTTTGTAAAGGGAAAGATGAAAATATATTCCAAATGAAAAATAGTCCTTTCTAAAAAAAAATAGAAAAGGAGAAAAAAAAAGGTAGAGAGGCACACATTCTCTATACTTTATTCTTTATTCTTCTTTATTCTTCAGGCTGCAAGCTGCTTAACCCAAACAAACAATTTCTCAAAAGTCAGTAAGTTTGTCGAGTGAGAAATACCAACAAAGTCTCTTAAGTCCCAATTTCTCTGATACAAAAGAAAGGCAGAAAAATACAAAACTTGTTCACTATGTTGCCAAAATAAAATCTATCAAACTTCCACCAAAATTAATTATAGCAAAGAAAACACAAAACTAGCCAACATTTTGAACGAAGTCCAAAGATAAATTTTAGAATAATAAAAATGTACTAATCTAAAAAGAAAACTAATATAAGGTGATCTAAAAGCTGGCTGTCACTCTTGTGTCTCCCAAGAGACTTACTGTTCTCTGCAGAGCTAGAATCCTCTTTCGGCCATTTCATTGCACCCCCCGTTCTTCTCCGCGGTGGAAACAACAAAGAAAAACAGGAGTGGGCAATTCCAATGGCTCTGTGAGCAATCTTCTGGTTCCCCCTTCTCCAGGGGGAAACTTCAGTGGTCCATAGACCCCTGCAAACAAGATAGAAAGTTAGCCAGGTCTCAGAGCTCAGAGCTCTGAGAAACTCTGACTTGTCGAGCTGCCAGCCAGGCTTGGAGTGAAAAACCAGCTTCCTTTCAATTTAAGCCCATTATCAAGAAGCTTAAGATACCTTCTGAGGTCTAATATACTTTCAAATTCTGTTTTCCAACCAATCTCCAGCAAAAAAGAAATCTGTCTTCCAACCTAAACTGGAATACTTAGAGAAAAATCAGTGCTTTTTATCATACTCCTTCACTGGTGTATGTGTGTGTGTGAAACAGAGAGATATTGACAGGTGAATTATGAGAATAATAAAAAGCTGGAAAGTCATCTTACCAAAATAATCTCATATGAGCTCATATAGATTTATTTTCCCACATAACAAACTGTACCATTCTGTGTGGCATACTTGTCTTTCATTATATGTAAGGAATGCTGAAGAAATGTTGGTCTTCCCTTCTTATCTTGTTTACTGCATTTTAAATGAGAAGAATTCATTTATATCCTCTTAGGCCACATCTAAACGAAGGGAAAGAAGCAACAACAACAAGGAGGGAAAAAATCAGATTAAAACCAAGAAAAGTAATACTAAGTATGAAATAATAAATCATAAGTGTACTGAAGCCATGTTCTTTTGGAACAGGGACAGAGATGTATTTATTTATGAGCTTCCAGGGAGAATTAGAATATTGTGGGATTTTCAGAGAAAAGATAGCTGGTAGAGGAAATGGAACTGATTTTTTTTAAAAAAAATGTGAACAGACCCTAAATCAAAGTATTTGTCAATCTGAGCCACATTTAAGAGGTTTAAAATAATTTACATGAATATTGAGTCACTATGGTTAAAATTATGCTTCAAAAGTATTTCTTTGGTTTGGGGAAAGTTTCGAAAGTTCTTTTGGAAACATATGGGGCAGAAATTTTTAAAAGAAATAATTCAGTTTCAATGTTTGCCTTGCCCTTGTTAGGGTAGTCTACAACACTCCTGTGCTCACATGACACACACAACTCCACCCCACCCCAAGATAGATTAAGATGATTGATAAGAATATTTCCCAGATGAACAGAAAGGAAATTGAACCCATTTATTTCAAATTTCAGCAGGACAACCTTGGAAAGGGGGACAAAAAGGTCAAGATGGTTGGTGTGACCAGATTTAATGATAAGTTCAATGAATGAAGGGGCGTGGTGGCTCAGCGGGTAAGACGCCAGGCTTGTTGATCGGAAGATCGCAAGTTCGGAGGTTCGAATCCCTAGTCCCGTGAGACGGAGTGAGCCCCCGCACTCGCCCCAGCTCTTGCCAACCTAGCAATTCGAAAGCATGCAAATGCAAGTAGATGAATAGGTACCACTTCGGTGGGTAGGTAACAGCGTTCCGTGTGTGTCATGCTGGCCACATGACCGTGGAAGCGTCTTCGGACAGCGCTGACTCTTCGGCTAACAAACGGAGATGAGCACAGGCCCCTAGAGTCGGACACGACTGCACAAATGTGCGGGGGGAACCTTTACCTTTACCTTCAATGAATGAATTCCATATAGATATTTATACTTATATGGATCTTTTCTTTTTATTAATTGGGCTTGTCTTTCATTACACTTAGTCCATTTAACCACTAGAATATATTTAGTATTTTGTTTTCATTGTACCATCACCATGTAATGGAGACTGATTCTTTATATTTCATCTTTTTAACAATAAAAATTAATGTTAAAAAAGGTGGTGGGTGTGACCGTGCAATCAAAGTCCCCGCCCTTTTTAATGTTCTTTTTGGATATACCTCCCACCACCCCCAGTGGATGCCCTGGAGTTCCAGGCCAAATCTTTGCTGTAACATTTCTCTTCTCCTGCCAGTTTGCAACTGTATTAAGAATAAGAATACGCAATGATGTCTTTTTCACAGGCATTATTCTTTAAACAGATATATTAACTAATTAAATTCATTTAATAATCATTAAAATTTTAATAATTTGGCCCCATGGTTTATAAACAATGCAGAAAATTGTACAAATTTTGTACACCATTCTCGGTAGACATAGGATTCACTCACTGGAAAAAGATCCAAACTAAATGATATATTTTTGGTGTACTGTTTCACTCTTGAATGTGTTGATGTGTATATTCTCTCTTAATGTATGCATTTTCCTCTGTAACTTTTTAGGTGTGAACTGTCTCTTAATCTTCTCAAAAATAAGCATACATCACACACTTGTATTTCAGGTTTGCTGATTTAGTCAGCAGATCCCAAATTGGCATTTTTGTAAACAGGTTCTGCCATGATTTCCCCCCCCCTCCCCACATCCCTAGGCATGCAGTATAAAAGAAAGTTGCATGAACAACACGTCCTCTGGCTTGAGTAGTATAATGGCTTATTATTATCATTTATGCACACCCAGCAATAAATACAGCAGATGGCTGTGCTTAACCAGCCTTGGCCAATCTCAAAAAATTAAACAGGGTTGGACTTACTTAATTTTTGGAAGGGAAACCATCAGAGTCAAAGATTGGGAAGGTGAAACAACATCCTAGAGGAAGACGGTGACAAACCAGTTCTCTACTCCTGTCAAAACAGCACAAACATGTCCCTAAAATCACCTGGAGCCCAACTCAACCAAAGAAGGCATTACTTTTGATATATTCAGCAATAAACTCTGATGCCAGCATGCTAGCAAGCTGACTTTATATTTCTACTTTATTGCCTCCATCTCCCACCTTAAAAATTAAGAACATTTACTAGAATGGTTATGTTTGCCATAGATCCAGTTGAACTAATTAGCTGGGTAGCTGAAATGCCAACATCTTAGAGCAGAGCTTTCCAAACTGTGTGTCGGGACACGTTAGTGTGTCGGCTGCAGTGTCTGGGTGTGTCGCGGCTGCTGCTGCCTCCGAGCCCTGCCAGGATTCCGCGCAGGTCCTAGTGCCTGCCTTGTGCCTTGCTGCCTCCAAGCCTGCTCTGATTCCACACAGGTCCTAGTGCCTGCCTTGTGCCCTGCTGCCTCCAAACCTGCTGTGATTCCACACAGGTCCTAGTGCCTGCCTTGTGCCTTCCTGCCTCCAAACCTGCTGTGATTCCACGCAGCTCCTTGTGCCTGCCTTGTGCCCTGCTGCCTCCAAACCTGCTGTGATTCCACGCAGGTCCTAGTGCCTGCCTTGTGCCTTGCTGCCTCCAAGCCTGCTCTGATTCCACAGAGGTCCTAGTGCCTGCCTTGTGCCTTGCTGCTTCCAAACCTGCTCTGATTCCACGCAGGTCCTAGTGCCTGCCTTGTGCCCTGCTGCCTCCAAACCTGCTGTGATTCCATGCAGGTCCTAGTGCCTGTCTTGTGCCTTGCTGCCTCCAAACCTGCTGTGATTCCACACAGGTCCTAGTGCCTGCCTTGTGCCTTGCTGCCTCCAAACCTGCTGTGATTCCACACAGGTCCTAGTGCCTGCCTTGTGCCCTGCTGTAAGATTGTGTCACGAAATGATGCATGTCTAAAATGTTGTTACCTACACACCAAAGTGGTACCTATTCATCTACTTGCATTTGCATGCTTTCGAATTGCTAGGTTGGCAAGAGCTGGGGCTAGTGCAGGAGCTCACTCCGCACGCAGGGCTAGGGATTCGAACCTCCGAACTTGCGATCTTCCGATTCAGGGGTCGGCAAACTTTTTATGCCGGGAGCCATTTTGACATGCTCGTGCACATTTTGAAATGCTCGAGAGCTAGGGGGCGGGGTTTGTGGGCAGGGGCCAATCATCTGGAAGGGGGTGGGGTTTGCGGGCGGGGGCCAATCACGTGGAAGGGGGCGGGGTTTGCGGGCGAGAGCCAATCATGTGGCTTATTGGGGGGTGGCAGGGCGAATCTGTTTGGGAGGGTCGGGGGTCATCCTCGGCGAGCCCGGCCTCCAGAGCGGGGCATGTCTGGCCGGGCGGAGCGGGCGCGGGGGAGCCGCACAGGCGCCGAGGGGGGCGGGCCCGGTGGCGGAGGCCCGGGCCGCCCGCCCCGCCCGCCCGCTCGCTTACCTGCCTGCTTGCCTCCCTCCACGAGGCCCCCCGCTGCCTTCCCGGGATCCAAGCCGGATCGGGGGCCTCGCGGAGGGAGGCAAGCAGGCGGGCGGGCGGGCAGCCCGGGCCTCCGCCGCCGGGCCCGCCCCCCTCGGCCGCTTCCGCCCGCCCGCGTCGAGCCAAGAAAATGATGGGGGGCGGGAAACGAGGCCCGCCCGCCCGCTCGCTTGCTTACCTGCCTGCTTGCCTCCCTCTGCGAGGCCCCCCGCTGCCTTCCCGGGTTCCAAGCCGGATCGGGGGCCTCGTGGAGGGAGGCAAGCAGGCAGGCGGGCGGGCGGGCCGGGCCTCCGCCGCCGGGCCCGCCCCCCTCGGCCGCTTCCGCCCTCCCACGTCGAGCCAAGAAAATGATGGGGGGCGGGAAACGAGGCCCGCCCGCCCCACCCGCTTGCCCGTCCCGCTTGCCCGCCCGCTTGCTCGCTTACCTGCCTGCTTTCCTCCCTCCGTGAGGCCTCCTGTTGCCTTCCCGGGATCCAAGCCGGAGAGAAAGGGCAGCGGCGGGGCCGCGCTACCAGAGCGCCCGAGTGCCAGACAGGCAGCTCCACCCGCGCGCCTTCCACGCGATCGGTCCGTGAGGACCGGCCAGGGAAGGTGCGCGGGCGGAGCTCCCGTCCCGCTGCACCCCAGCCGAGCAGCAGCCGAGCCTCGAGAGGGCGGGGGTGAGTTCAGCTGCGGAAGAGCCACACTCAAGGGGCCAAAGAGCCGCATCTGGCTCGCGAGCCGCCATTTCCGACCCTTGTCCTAGACCATGCTTACCTGTAATTCCTGGTGTCGTTTGACTACCCACCTTAGCATTCTAGCCTCCTGTAATGAAAAGAACATCTCTTTTTGGCGTATTATCCAGTAGGTACTGCAGATCCTCATAGATCTGGTGGTCATCTGATGTGAAGTGGCCCATTCCAGTCCATTTCAGTTCACTGACACCCAAAATGTCTATATTTAATCTTGACATCTCACCAATAACCACATCCAATTTGCCCTGGCTCATAGATCTTACATTCCAGGTTCCTATGGTGTGTTGATATTTAGAACATCGGATTCGTCGTTCACCACCAGCACCGTCGGCCGCTAGCCGTCCTTTCGGCTTTGAGCTAGCTGCGTCATCACATCTGGGGCTAGTTGAACGTATCCTCTGTTCCTCTCCAGTAGCATTTTGACCATCTTCCAACCTGGGAGTCCCATCTTCCGATGGTATTTATTTATTTATTTATTTATTTATTTATTTGTTTGTTTGTTTGTTTGTTTATTTATTTATTTATTTATTTATTTATTTATTTATTTATTATTTCTAACTTATATCACCGCCCATCTCCCCCCACAAGGGGACTCTGGGTGGTTTACAATCAAGTGAGCGATTAAAAACATATAAAATACTTTATACAATTATTAAAAAATATAAAAATATAAAATCCAGGAGGCTGTATGTGATGTTTGTGAACCAAACTTTACGGTGCGAGCCATCCCCAGGAAGAGCTATTACTCATCCCGTCCCAAGCGAGGTGGCAGAGCCAGGTTTTCAGTTGCTTCCTGAAGGTCAGGAGTGTGGGGGCTAGCCTCACCTCAAGGGGCAGGATGTTCCAAAGGGCGGGTGCTACGGCAGAGAAGGCACGCCTCCTGGATCCTGCCAGGTGAAATTCTTTTACTGATGGGATCCGTAGCATGCCCTCTCTGCATGACCGGGTGGGGCGGGTCGATGCTCTGGGGATGAGGCGGTCTCTAAGGTAGCCTGGTCCAATTCCATGTAGGGCTTTAAAGGTAACAACCAACACCTTGAATTGGACCCGGAAGCAAACTGGTAACCAGTGCAGCTCACGCAGCAGAGGTGTCACGTGTGCCGATCTTGGGGCTCTCATAACTGCGCGCGCAGCCACATTCTGGACCAGTTGAAGCTTCCGGATACTCTTCAAGGGTAGCCCCATGTAGAGTGCATTGCAGCAGTCTATATGGGAGATGACCAGGGCATGAGTGACTGTACGGAGGGCATCTCGGTCCAGGAAAGGGCGAAGCTGGCGCACAACTCGAAGTTGCACAAAAGCCCTTCTGGCCACGACTGCCACCTGCTCTTCAAGCAGGAGTCGTGAGTCCAGAAGGACCCCCAGGTTCCGCACTGAGTCTGAACGGGGCAGTGCCACCCCGTCCAGATCTAAAGATGACAACTCCTTGGATCTCGAGGCGCCATCAATCCACAGACACTCCGTCTTACCAGGGTTCAGCTGAAGCCTGTTGTTCCCCATCCAGACCCCCACAGCCTTCAGGCACTGAGAAAGGGCAGAAACTGCATCACTTAACTCACCCGGGATGGAGATATATAGTTGAGTGTCATCAGCATACTGATTTTTTTTTTTATTAAGTTTTATTAGGTTTTTAGGTATACAAAGCTAAAAGATAAAGATGAAACGGAAAAAGAAATACAAATTAAAAGAAAAGAAAAAGAAAAGTGCAGTAAAGAAAAAGAAAAAAAGAATAAAGAAAAAGACATACACAGAAATTAGATGACCTCCGATCCGTCTATGGTCATAAGAATAAAATAGATAGTTTGTTTTAACATGCTGGCTATTCATATAACATTCATATATTTTTCCTTGTCTATTATGTACTATTTATCTATAATCTAATCAACAAAAACTCCATATTTAGCTTTACTCCTCCTGCTTTTTGCAAATAGTCCATCAAAAATTTCCACTCATTAAAGAATAATAATTAAAATTTTCTTTTAGTAGGCAAATCAATTTGTCATTTTCTGCCATTTCTAGTAGTTTCAACATCCATTCCTGTATTGTTAGTACACTTTAATTTTCCCAAAACTATACATATATAGATATACCCAACTATACTATTATACTATGCATATAGAAATAAAAAGAAAAGGATTTTTCTATTTATACAACCCAGATTCCAAACAAAAAGAAAGAAAAAATAAATTCTGATTTAATTCTTTTAAGTTATACCCAAACCCTACTATTTTTGATCTCTCGCTATAATATTTCTTCAGATTTTGTTCTTTTATAACTTTTCTCACAAAATATCTTGACAGTTTCTTATCTCTAACGTAACGTGATTCAACTCTAAAAATTTTATCTATCTCAGAGTCCATGTCTTCTTCTTCTGTCTCTAAATGTTGAACTAAAGTATCAACTATATATTTTCTCATATTCTCATCTAATTTTTCCAGAGCTCCTATCAAACTCAAAATACATTCTTCTTCTCTCATTTCTGGTAATACAATAGCATCTAAATTATATTCCATAGTAATAGAATCTGATTTAATCTCCAATTTCTTAACCTGGCCTTGTGTCTCTTTAAGATCCCCTGGAAGAATATTTGCAATTTCTTTAACAGTCTGTATTTCATTTCTAAATTCTTTTTCTGAGTCTTCCTTCATCACTTCCATTTTCACTTCTATTTGTTGATCTAAAATATTGTCCATCTTTTTATCTATTTTTATATCAAAAGAAGTAATTAAGTCATCCATCCAGGTAACATTTAAAATATCCATCTTTTCCTCCAAGGCAGTAGTAAAATCATCTATTTTTGGAATCAGTGCTGTAATCGCATCCAATATTTTTCCCATATCTGATGTTGGTACTTCTGAAGGTGCAGCCATGGACTCCATTTCCTTATATCTATCCCTCTTCACTCTTGCAACCGCAGTAACCAGGTTGTATATATTATTCCTGTAAAGAGAAAAGAAAAATAACAAAAGACAAAGGAGAACCGCTATAAACAATAAAAAAAGGGAAAAGGAGGGATAAAAAATTATTAGGGATTCAAAAGAAAAAAGGAGGGAAGAGAAGAAAAAAAAATCCAAATACAATAAAAAATTAAAAAATAAAAGTAATACTGCTTTTTCTTAATAGATATTGCATAAAAAAAGGGCAAAATGTACTTTGGTAAAATCAACAATTCTCACATAAAAAAAAAAAAAAGATAAAAGTACAACGGGTAAGTCCTTTAGCTGTAGTCAAAATATCCTTGAAAATGTAATAACAATCCAGTTCTCAGGCAAGCTTATAATCACAAGTCCCAAAGAGGAGAGGGAGAGGGAAAAAAAAGAGAAGGGGGGGGGGAATAGGAAAAAACCCCAACTCCAAATGTCTTCACTCTCCAAGACGAAAAGCAACAAGGAAGTCCACTAAAATCCCAAATAATAAGAAAATTCCCAAAACTGTTTAAAACAAAAATATTCCAAAAATACCCATTATAATCCAAATAATTTCCAAGCACATTACAGAGAAAAGAAGGAAAAAAAAATACCATTTCAAAATGAAAAGCAGAAAGGCAATGAAATAAGATAAAAGGCAGACATTAACCCATTTGAATTCAAAATCCAGAGAGGAAAATAGATTAGCCCCACTTCAGTAAATAAGCCATTCGTTAATAGTCAATGTCACTCCATTTAACTTCCAAGTAAAGTCATTGTTCTTTAAGCTCCCACCGTTTCTCAAGTCGTCTTTAGCAAGAAAGTTACACAATCACCAGCAGCATCGGTCATGTCCATAGAAGGATCTTAGCAGATAATATGTAAAGTTAAAATAAACACAAATATAAAACAGTGACTAAAAGTGCTGAATTTAGGTGCTACTCATCTAAAAAGATTTCGCTGTTTTCTGTAGAGCAATAACGATGGTCCTTCCAGTCGCTTTTGTCGCTTCAATTTCCTTTTTCCCGTGGTGGAAAAACAGGAATTGGGAAGAGCGACGATCCCAGCGACCCTTATGGTTTATCTTCTGATCCCCTTCTCTTCAAAGGGGAGGTTTCAGCAGTTTTATTTCTTTAAAAACCGCTGCAAACAGGCAAACAGCTGAACCGAGCCAGGAGCACTCGGTTCAACGCACCGGCGTCTTCAGCACCCGGAAGCGCTCTCCCCATACTGATGATACCTCATCCCGTGTTGGCGGATGATCTCACCCAGCGGTTTCATGTAGATATTAAATAGGAGAGGGGAGAGAACCGAGCCCTGCAGCACCCCACAAAGTAGGGGCCGAGGGTCGGACCTCTCATCTCCTATCACCACCGATTGGGACCGGTCTCGGAGGAAGGAGGTGAACCAGCGCAAGACTACGCCGCCCACCCCCAACTCTCCAAGCTGCCCCAAAAGGATACCATGGTCGATGGTATCGAAAGCCGCTGAGAGGTCAAGAAGAGCCAGGATGGATGCACTGCCTCCATCCCGCTCTCGCCAGAGATCATCTGTAAGTGCGACCAATGCAGTCTCCACCCCATATCCTGGCCTGAATCCTGACTGGAAGGGGTCTAGATAATCCGTATCATCCAGAATCCTCTGGAGCTATAATGCCACCACTTTCTCAACCACCTTCCCTAAAAATGGGAGGTGGGAGACGGGACGAAAATTGTCCAACACTGTAGGGCCCAGTGATGGCTTCTTGAGGAGGGGGTGCACCAGCACTTCTTTAAAAGCAGCCAGAAACACTCCCTCTCCCAAGGATGTAGCAACCATCACATGGACCCAGCCACATGTCACTTCCCTGGCCGCTTTCACTAGCCAGGAAGGGCATGGGTCAAGATGACACGTAGTGGCCCTTACAGTCCGGAGGATCCTGTCCACTTCCTTGGGCTCAACAGGATCAAACTGTTCCCAGATAACCGGGCATAGACGTTCCCTTGGCATCTCCCCAGACCATCGAATCCGAGCGATTTTATCCGCCAGATGCTCCGAAAATTCCTCCGCACGGCCCTGAAGGTGGGTCACTGGGCCCACCTTACCCAGGAGAGATTGAGTAATCCTAAACAGGGCCGACGGGCGGCATTCTGCAGATGCAATAAGAGTGGAGAAATAATGACTTTTCACCACTCTTACCGCCACCAGGTAGGCCTTAACCGGGGCTCTAGCTAGTGTTCGGTCAGATTCGGTCTTTGTCTTCCTCCAGCGGCGCTCTAGATGTCTCTTAACCCTTTTCAAAACCCTCAATCCCTCCGTGAACCACGGGGAATATCGGGTTGGATGGGGCAAGAGAGGTCGCACAGGCGTGATCCTGTCCAAGGCCCCGGCCGCTTCCTTATTCCAGGCTGCGGCCAGGACCTCCGCTGGACCGTGCAAAAGATCCTCGGGTATAACCCCCAGCTCCCTCTGAAACCCTATCGGGTCCATTAGTCGCCGGGGGCGGACCAATCAAATAGGTCCAGCCTCCCTGCGGAGTGGGGCAGCATATGAGAATCTCAGGGCCACCAGGGCATGATCTGACCATGACAATGGGGAAAGATGTAACTCTCCCCCCAGATCACCTTGCCACTGCTCCGACAAGAACACCAAGTCCGGAGTGAGGCCACTGTCTCGAGTCGGGTCCTGAATAATCTGAGTCAGGCCCATGGCTGCCATGGTAGCCATGAACTCCCTTGCCGCCTTCGAGGCTCATCCCAGAGAACCATAAGCCTGGGGAACTCCACCGCCAACCCCGAGACGGCCTCCAGCAGCTCAGGCAGGGAGGTTGCTATGCAGCAGGGAGGCTGGTACAGCAGCAACACTCCCAACTGCTCTCGGGAACCCAACTTGAAAAACAGGGTCTCACATCCGGCCACTTGTGGAGCAGCGCCCCTGAAGGCTACCATCGACTCTCTAATAATAACCATCGACTCTCTAATATGTCGGTATACCGACATATCTCTGGTTGTACTGATCCATTTAGTTTTCATGGCAAGAATACTGGGGTGGGTTGCCATTACCTTCCCCAGGGATCGTATTTAGTCTGACCTCTCTGCCACGACCTTCCCGTCTTGGGTGTCCCTTCACGGTTTAGCTCATGGTGCTCATTGAGGTGCTTAAGCTCCAGCACCACGACAAGGTAACAATCTCCTTTGCTGCAGGGGATAATGGTAGGTAAAGGTAAAGGTTCCCCCCGCACATTTGTGCAGTCATGTCCGACTCTAGGGGCCGGTTCTCATCTCTGTTTCTTAGCCGAAGAGCCAGCGTTGTCCGAAGACGCTTCCACGGTCATGTGGCAGGCATGACGCATGCGGAACGCTGTTACTTACACACCAAAGTGGTACCAATTCATCTACTTGCATTTGCATGCTTTCGAATTGCTAGGTTAGCAAGATCTGGGGCGAGTGCGGGAGCTCACTCCATCACGCGGGGCTAGGGATTCGAACCTCCTAACTTGCGATCTTCCAATCGACAAGCCTGGCGTCTTACCCGCTGAGCCACCACGCCCCCAGGGATAATGGTACAATGCCTCAAACAGAATACATAATAAGTAAATATTAAAGTCTTGCAGGGCCATCAAAAAGTCAACAGTATGTATGACACATAAAAAAGGGTGTGGTTTCAGTGCACTGTTGTGACTGTCATCTTTAATTTTTGGACCACCAGCCACTCCCCACAGACTCTTCCTATGAAGGCATAGGAGGGTTTGTGGGGAGTGGCTGGTGGTCCAAAAACTACTCCCACTCCCCAAGAAGAGGACTGTTGAGCTTAGGGCTGAGAGCTGCAATGGGTAGGATGAAGACACAAATTAAGCAGAGTTGCTTCACAAAAATAAGAAATCACAAGTTTTTTCTGTTTATTGTCTGTTTTCTGTGAGAGACTTTTTGTTTCCTTACATAATATTAAAAATATTTCTGAGCATATATTACATTATTATCATCATCATCATCATCATCATCATCATCATCATCATCATCTCACTGATGAAGATTTGATTTCTGTTTTCTTGTGTTTGTGTTTCTCTCTTTATTATATTTTTCTGTATCCCTTAGATATTTTTGTGGATTCTGAACTTTTCCATTCTTCAGCTGGGCATGACAATATTATCTTTTAGGGGGTATCTAGTAATAAATTGGAAACTTGCTCCAGTGTCTTTCTTTAGCTTCTGGAAGAATGCTCATTTGTTTCTGACCACAGCATCATGTAGCCTGCCGGGAGCATTCCATTTTCTTTTTCAACCAAGCTGCGAGATTCTCATAATCTGGACAGCTCTGTAATTGATCTGTTTCATTATCAAAAGTTTGCATTTTGAATATTTAACATTGAAAAAGATTTTTAAAGCACTTTATCTTTGTTGTTTTACAAAAAAATAAGTTTGTTTTTGTTTATCTCTTGTGAGATTGTCTGTGTCACATGGGGGAGGGGAAGAAGGGATGAAGCCACCTGTCCTAATACTATACAACCAGGAGATGGTAATAGTTCTCTCTTTACTTTTGCTTTTGTCTTACCTTCTTATCTCTGGAAAGGCAGCATGGGGTGTGAGAACTCTATCTCTCACACACATTAAAATTAGGGGAAAGATGCCAGAGGAGGCAACCTTAGGAAGATTAGTGGTGATAGTAGAAACTAACAAGACACTACCCCAAAGCAAGGAGATGGGGCAGGATGTGAGGTCCTACTGGACTTCTGGGAGAGGACTTCCAGGCTTTCACCCCACAGCCCCAGCTGGGTCCACTACAGAACCCTTGAGTTGAGCTTGACTCCTATTGATTTATGTGGACAAAACCATATAGTTTTCATGGTAACAGTGCAAAAGGATCTTGGCACTGTCTTCTTCTAGAAGATGTTTTTCAACTTCCTCTTCTAACTTTCATCCCTATAATTCTGTTAACCTCCCATCTTATTATTAACCAGGCTTCACCATACTTGGCTTGTTACTTTTAAATGGACAGGTGCTCTCTGAGCAGTCTTCATATAGAAGAAGGTCCTCTCTAGTGGACACGAGGTTCTTTTACTCCTGGAGAGAGACCAAATTGCAATGGTGGGTGGCAAAAATTGCTTCCTCTTATATCAAACCAGTACTATTTCTTGGTCATTCGCCAGTGCTGGGAAACTAAGATGTTTGAGAACATTCCTTGTTAGAGTAATTAGGACTGGTTCAGAACAGAATTATTATTTGGATTCAATAAAGAACAATTCCTTATTTCTCCTTCCTTATCTAAAAGTGAATGAATGCTGTTGTATTGAAATGAGATCGTTTCAGCAACAGTCTGTCAGATCCAAGTTTGCAATCAGTTCCCCAGGATCCTGGTTTATAGATCCAGGCCATTCTCAGTTATTATTGGTGTTAATGATAAAGCTTCCAGATAAAAATTAGGGGATAAAGACATTCTATTCATTTTTAATGCAAATTGACCCCTTCACATGTATCCAATGCAAACTGAGGGAGAGTAAAACTGTGTTATTTAAACTTTTCCAATTTATTTAATGCAAGGGGGAATGGATACAAATTATCATGCAGAACTTTCTTTTTTTAAAAAAAAAAAAAGATTGCAATGGGGATGAGGAAATCAGGCGGAATGAATTTAAGGTTAGGCAAAAGAGAGCCTAAGTGAAATTGACCTTGACAGATTCATAATGAAAAAGAAGTCTAAAAAAAGAATGTTATATGTCTGATCTGATTTCCATTCACATGGATTCAGGTTTTTTTGAACCTCAAGGAGCCCCAGTGGTTTGGCTTTAATCATTCAGTAGCCTGTACAGAAAAAGCAGAAGGAAAAGAGACTTGTGGGTATTTTCAAATGATAACAGAACCATAGGCAATCCAATGAAGGAAAGTAATACACATTCAGAGATAAATGGATCAGTAGGGAAGAGATTTTTTTTTTGATATATTGCAAGTATCCAATGTAAAATAATGCAACGGAGGATATAATACTGGAAGAGGAAATTTCCCCTCAATTCAGAGAATAAAACACCAAAGAAAGAAGAAAGAGAAGCAACATCAACTACCACTCCAGTCTTTTAGGTCAAGCAAAGCTTCACAAATGGCGAGGTGCCAAGTTGCATGGGTAACATTAGACATTGTGGAATTTAGAGATGGATGACCTTGCGCCAGTCCCTCTTTCTCAGTCCTAGGAAGAAGGCAGGGGCAAACCATTTCCCCAAAAAGTGTTGCCATGAAAACTGCATGGACTTGTCCATGTAGTCACCAGGAGTCAAGATTGAAGAGAAGGTACAACAACACAGAGAGACAAAAGTGGAAGGCAGAAATTAATGTAGACTTACTTAGTAATTTTGCCTAAAGTTTAGATCGGTTGCTGTGGTGGTGATGATGAGAAGACAAAACAGATGTGCAAAAGTGCTAGTAGAGAGAACAAGGCTGCACTTTAAATAAGGGAAAATGCAAAGCTGTAGGGGAAATTCTGCAATCATTGGCATCAGAACATACCAAGGGACATCACATGGAAATTTCCTATATGATTACGGGTTCAGTAGAATTCTCTTATGGATCATCATCATTGGCGATCACTCGTAGCCGAGTAAGATTGTCTTCCAAGGGTAAAATTTTAACAGTGGATCCGTAAGTGGCTGTAAAGGCCAATTCTGGATCCGCACAACCTCCCACAATGAGGGCATAGGTTTCCGGGTGGGAGACGGTCATGATGAGGGTTTGCCTGACGTGCCTTCCTTTTAGCTCTTTTCTCCCTTTCACCCTGTACTCGTGCTTCTTCAAAGTCCATAGCGCCTTTAATAAAGGCTGACCTCCAATTGAAACGCTCATGAGTTAGGGCTTCCCAGTTCTCCATGCTGATATTACATTTTTTTAAATTAGCTTTGAGAGTGTCTTTGAATCTCTTTTGCTGTCCACCAATATTCTGTTTTCCATTCTTAAGTTGGGAGTAAAGTAGCTGTTTTGGAAGACGATGGTCAGGCATTCGAACAACATGGTGGTCCAGCAAAGTTTATGTTGGATGATCATTGTTTCAATGCTGGTGGTTTTCGCTTCTTCTAATACGCTAACATTAGTCTGCCTATCTTCCCAAGTAATTTGCAGAATTTTTCGGAGGCAGCATTGAATGGATATAGTAAATCAGAATGCAAATGTAGAATTACAGATTAGACAAGTATCCTATACACAAAAAAAGAAACACGCTGAAAGTGGAAAGCAAAGGTTCCCTTATAGGGCTCCTCTCTGATATGCTAGGTTTCTATGCGCAGAGAAATTGTGCATGGTTTTGAAATGACAGATTCTTAGGTGCCCATTCATAAGCCTAATTTCATATCCATTTGTGATTTTTTTAAAAGTGTGAAACTTTTCACTATTTTTAAATATAATTTTCACAAAATACACATTGTATTATAGAAGAAGCATTATTGTATGCATGTTTAGCATTTAAAACCCCAACTTTTTTATATGCATTTTGGTGCATTTTGTGTGTGTCAAGAATATTATTGCGAAACTGTATTCCACCCTGCATCTGAGTTCGGGAAATCTGAATCTGGCCAGTTCACTTTAAAATGTGGACTGAAAAAAAAACCTTAAGCATACAATTTTTATACTCCTTATTTATTTATTTATTTATTTATTTATTTATTTATTTATTTGTCTGATTGTTTGCTTATTCCTCTTAGAAGCTCGAGCAGCTTATTTGAGAAGTTCTCATATTATCCCCACAACCACCATGTCTTTAACTGATACAGTGTGACTGGTCCAAAATCACAGTGATCTTCACAGACATGTAGGGAAGTTAACCTGGTTCTTCCTTGTCCACGTCTACCACCTTAACCATGACACAAAACTGCCTGTTTTTGAGCCAAGATTAAGCAGAACATGAGTTAGAGCTACTGGCTGAGTTCTCTCAAGGTTTCTAAATCCCTAGTTACAGCAATGTGGCTAAATTAGGCAGAATCTCCAATCTGCAACAACTCAGATTTAGATTTGCATGTTATTTCTGTGTGTCAGTGATCTCAGTCTATCCAGGGGGAAGCAGTACAGAACTGTTTTTTTTCCCATCCCATCTAGAACACAATTTTGCATCTACCACCAATCGATGGATCCTTTCCCACCCAAAAGTACTAATGGAGTTAACTGGCAGTAGTGTTTCTGTCCTTCCCATAGAAACATCATAAAAAGGAATGAACATCATCTTGTCTGTTAGATTAAATTGGCACAGCCTCATTGATTTTGCTTAATCCTTGTTTGTTGGCTTGTTTTGACATGAGTGCAGCTGTAGCCATTTACTTCATTAGAGAGTGTTTGCGGGTAAACATCTTTCCCTGTAAAAGGACTGAATGTTGTGGGGAGGAGTGGAGACCTGATTAGCATTTTGTTATTCCTTTAATTTATTTTATATCCCCAGGAAGATTTGTGCTGCAGGTTCTGGAGTAATGCTGTTCCCAGTTATTCCCTCTTACAATCACTGAAATGATAGAATTTTTGATTGCAAGGACACATTTATGCATATGGCTAATCAAAAGCCCCAATGTTAATTGAATCAAAGTGCATTTAGTTAATGTACCAAAATTAGGGGATACATATTAAAAGGAAGAGAAGCCTTGCATATTATTGCACAGTGCAAGGTCCAGAGAAATATATATATATATATATATATATATATATATATATATATATATATGAATTTAGTGTCTGAAGTTTGAAATTCACATTATGCTTAGTTGACCCTCCTTCCTCAAATATATTTACTTCTCCTTTATAGAACTATACTGATTCAAGAGTTTTGAGGCACAGGACATAGAATACTAACAATATGGGAACTTGTGTTATGATTTATGTTTAAAACAATACAAGTTACACATATTATTACTACTCTATGTCCTGTGCATAAAAATGTTTGGGTCAGTGTGGTTCTATAACTATTGGATAATAAATAGGTTTTATACAGTAGAAAGAATGTGTGGAGAGAGAAACACGTTAAGAGTGTAACTTTTATAAGAAAGTATTCTTATATAATATATAAAGAAGTGACTTCCAACCTTCATCACAAGAAGTATAAACAAATTTAGTGACTCTTCACCCCCTTTAAAGTTACAAGCATTTATCTCTTCATCCCATATCCCATCTCTTATCTACAGTATAAAGAAATCCATAAAACACCATCTTTTCAGTCTTGGTGTCAACAGAAAGACCATAAAATATTTCATAGGATTTGATTTCTCCTAATTTCTTCTTTGTCCCATTGCACAGAGTTCATCAAGACTGAACAAACCTCTTTTGTAAATCCAGTAGGAAAAAATTATCCAGGTCACTGAATTCAGCGACTGAACTAATAAACAACAAACCATTATCCCTATAACAACCTGTGAGGTAGGTTGGTCTGGGAATCAGTGACCAGTTAAAGTGATCACTTGATCTGTTGGGTTGAATGAGGACCTGGGTTTTTCTAGCCCAAATCCAATACTTTAACCTCTACCCAACAGAAGATTGAAAGGTACTTTTGAAAATTATTCTCTTTGGTGCCCAGAATCCTGAGCACCGACACCCTGCTGAACTGTCAAATTATATAGTAAAGGCAAAACTCAACAGAGGATTTGATGTGTTAGAAATCCCTGTGAATTAAAAATCACCCCAGGCGGCATCATTCCATGGAAGTTTTCAGCTTCATGCTAAGTCAGAGCAATACCCCTACGTGTAATTAGCTGATATTCTTCTTCACATACTTACTTATTTACATATATATTAGTACCGAATTCTCCTAAATGTCAATGCCCCTTGGGTAACATTTGAATCAACACTGAATGTCCTATTGTTGCTGACATGCAGGTGAGTTTCATGGACTCTTTAAAAGCAAAAACATTTGAAGAGCTATTAAAATGGCCAGTTGCGAAGCACTGGAAGAGCATAATTAGTCTTTCTGTCCCCACATCCTGGGCTGGAATCAGCAAGATTGTTAATGTGACTTGGGATCACTTATTGTTGTTAAAGACCCATATGTTCTTCTTGACAATATTCCTGTATTTGGAATCTATTCAAGAACTGTGGACTTTGGGGGCATGGGGGTTTGCTGAAAGAATTACTTTTCAACCGGTAGGAGAAATCTAGCCTGGATTTGCAACAATGAATAACATGTGTTGTCCTCTAATATTTGAATTAGGGTTTTTCTTCCTTTTTTTCCTCTTTTTTTTTGAAAAAGGAAAGGGAGTCAAGGAAGAAGGCAATCAAACAAAATAAACTGATTTTTTTCAGCAGCTATTCTATTTGTAAGATAGTTCCCAGGCTTATTTTCTCCTTTTATTTCATTAATGAAGCAATTAATTAGAGTGATTATTAATTCTGATGTGACATTGCATTGTAAATATTGTTGAATGTAGCTATAGTTTTTCTGGCTTCCACCCTGATGATGTTCCAAAAGGCACTGAAAACCTGGCTCTTCTCCCAGGCCTGGGGTCAGGGTAGTGGGTGAGTGGGTGAGTGTGTGTGTGTGTGTGTGTGTGTGTGTGTGTGTGTGTGTGTGTATGTATGTATGTATGTATGTATGTATGTATGTATTTATTTATTTATTTATTTTCTATCCAGCCTTTATTATTTTTATAAATAACTCAAGGTGGTGAACATACCTAATACTCCTTCCTCCTCCTCTTTTCCCCACAAGAACAACCATGTGAGGTGAGTTGGGCTGAGAGAGAGTGACTGGCCCAAGGTCACCCAGCCGGCTTTCATGCCTAAGGCGGGACTAGAACTCTCAGTCTCCTGGTTTCCCATTGGCTCCTTCCTAGGGCTGAGAGACAGGGACTGTCCCAAGGCCACCCAGCCAGCTTTCATGCCTAAGGCGGGACTAGAACTCTCAGTCTCCTGGTTTCCCATTGGCTCCTTCCTAGGGCTGAGAGACATGGACTGGCCCAAGGTCACCCAGCCGGCTTTCATGCCTAAGGTGGGACTAGAACTCTCAGTCTCCTGGTTTCCCATTGTTTCCTTCCTAGGGCTGAGAGAGAGTGACTGGCCCAAGGTCACCCAGCTGGCTTTCATGCCTAAGGCGGGACTAGAACTCTCAGTCTCCTGGTTTCTAGTCCGTTGCCTTAACCACTAGACCAAACTGGCTCTCTGGATGTTCTTTAAATCTATGTACATATATAAAGAAACAAAAACATTTAATTTAACATCATTAACATCTTAAGGCTACTTGGCTTTGAAGGTGAAAAGGTCCTTTGAAGTCTGTGGGGGAGGTCCCATAGGCAACAGCTCCTTAAAGTACCTGTGTCTTCTGGGATGGAGTGGCTGTTCTCCATAGCTGTGGTGTGATCCCAGAAAAAAGTGATTCATTGAGGTGGCTCCACTCTTGTTAATATCTGTCACTCTCACCTTGCCTTTTTTTCATTGTAATATTAATTTTTAAATTGTTGATTTTTTTTAATATTACTTTTTCTTTAAAAAAAATATTGGGTGCTGCTCAGAGTCACCTTTTGTGACATGGGCAGCTATATAAATATGATGAGTAAATAAATAAATAAATAAATAAATAAATAATAAAAAGAAGGGTTGGTTTAAGGAATTGAAAGTGGACGCTATGCCTGTGTCCATGTAGGAAGCCATGGAGATGACCTTGGAGAAGGCAGCCAGAAGTTGTTAGGACAAGAACAGTGCAGAAGAACCATGTGTTGAACCCAGGGGGCCAGGAAAGTATGAGATAGAGACTTACACTGGATCCCTCTTTACTCTCTGAGTGTAATAGGGAGGGAAGGGAAAACACAGGCCAACTTGCAAGATTCTGTTATTATAGCAGAAAAGTAAAGTACAGTTCTAGTCTTCCTGTGGATTCAGTTTCCTGATCTGGTCTATCTTGTAGGGCTGACTGTCCATTCCATGCACACCCTAAATCTGAAGCATTGAACACCCCTTAAAATTATATCAAATACTTAGCTACCTCTTCTGTCTATGTGTATGTGTGTCTGTATACACCCAGACACATAGTGTCATGGCCCAGGCTCCAGACTCAGAACTGAATCTGAATCTGACCCTAAAGAAGCTGCTCCAGCTGAGCCTGTGGAATGTCAGCCTCAGGAGAGACAAAGCCAGGAACCACATGAGGCTGATCAAACACAGGCACCATCTGAGCAGCAGGAAAAGTCAAATGAGAATGACGTAAGGCCTCCCAGACTCTGCACCCAACGAGTAGAGAAGAGAGCAGAGCAGAGACAGTCTGTGAGACTCCTTGCCAAGCAAGGGCGTAAATCTCTTGATTAGTGACAGCTGGCTGCAGCTTGATTTAAGAGGCAGCCCTGACCCAGGGCTTTCGTGGAAACAGTCCTCTGACCTCCAGTTCTTGTGTGATGCTTGTGTGTGGAGTCTACTTCTGAAATTCTGACCTTTGGACTGGTTGACAACCCTGACCTGGCTCTCTAAACCTTTGTACTGATTTTGGACTATTCTTCTGTGTGTTCCTGTTAAAAAGGGAAGCGTCTGAGACTCTGTTTTGGTTTGCATGCTTTGACTGTTATCTCCTGACCTTGAGTAAACTGTGAGCTACCATAGCAACTGTGTGTGAGTCAGTATTTGAAACCTGAAGCAGGACACATACTCACACAAGGTGTCCCTAAGCATGCTTTGCTGGGATGTGCAGGAAGTCCTTTTCAGCATCCATTTTAGAATGTATTTTAATAACTTTGGCCATGATTCCACTTCTTCATCCACCCCAATCATTGTTTTCCCCTTTCCCTTTGATGTAGTCTCACACATCCACCACACTTCCAACACAGGATGCATGCATTTAGTCATAGTAAGGAAAAAATCTTGCCCTTGGCAACTAATTCTAAAGATTTGCTTGGAACAGGTCTGATATTCAAATATATTACAGAAGCAAACAATGTAAGAAAAAAAGAAAAGCACCCACATCTTAAACTGTATTGTTCTACTCTTGGTTTCAGTTCAGATTCAAGGAAGCAAATAGTGCCAAGCAAAGAATTGCTAATTTTTTTTATGGAGACAGTCTGACTTAGCTCTAAAGACCAGTGATTCTCAAATCCTATAGAGGAAAGCTTTCATTTCAGCTACATAAAGTCTCATACAGCTAGTCCTTTAGATAATTCTCCACGAGATGTTGCTATTTTGGAGGATGCCCACAAGCCACAACATTCACTAACAGCAAGTGGAAGTGTTCTCCTCTTTGAATATTTATTATTAGACTGGATTAGCAACATTCAGTAATATTGAATAAGATTATTATTAGCTAATAATAAATATTCAAAAGGGAGAAGCAGAACACTTCCACTTGCACTTAGTAGAATTAATGGCATGTGTATGACCTCAAAAATGCAATACTCTCAAAGCATCATTTCAGTGCCCCCAAACCACTGGAAAATTCAATAGTTAATGTGATGCTTGTGTATAATTGTTGCTACTTGCTGAACAGGAAAATGCAAGGTTACTTCCATACCTCATCAGTGTTTCTCAACTAGTTTTGTTTTCGATTAGCAGAATGCAATAATGCTCATACCAGTCCTTGAACTGATGAATGCATCTTAGCAAAGATGCTCTGGGTGCAATATGCCTACTATGATTGAAAACATCTAGATACAGTTTTCCATGACTTGCACTTGGCTGTCATTGCAATATATTAGGTCAGCAAATATCATTGCATAGTTTCTCGCCAACAAGCTCAAGTTCTTCAGTTTGAAATGGTCAAGGCGTCCTAATTGAAAGTGGCCATGAAATCAGTGCAATGGCTGAACTTGTTCTTCTGTTGGTAGGGTTCCAATTGGTAAGGGCCTTCAAATACCATCTCCTGGTGACCTTGATGGACCCTTCTAACAACTACAACCAGCATGGACAGTAGGTGAGGGAATCTTCTGGGGGATGAGCAGAGTTCCTCCTGCTGATGAGCTACATGGGCTGTGGACCAGGTGATAGGCCTTCTCAGTAGTGGCACCTTCTTTTGACAGACTCTCCCCCCAGAGGAATGGATGATTCCTACTCTACCAGCATTTTGAACATTGGCAAAGCAGTGTTCTACCAGCAGGAATTTGACCCTTAGTTTAGTTTTGTTTAATGTGCCTAGGATGCTTTAGACTGTTGATTGGTGATATTCTATTACTCATATTGTGTTTTGTATGTTGTGTGATTGTTTTGGATCTTGTGGTACCCTGCCCAGAGCCTGCTTAGATTGGGGTGGTCTAAAAACATAATAAAATCAATACATTAAACCACTTAGTTTTATTATTTTATATAGTTGGCTGGAACCTGGGAGGCAGCTGCAAATTCCAGAGTCCTAGAATGGAGATGGAGAAATCCCATCAGCTCAAGAATGGTACTCCAAAAATAGGTTGACCCAGGATCTAAATGGGAGGGGCCACCTTTACATTTTTGATATGTGATTTTTTAACAAATGTAAAATCAAAAGTGGCTTACAAAATGACAGAACTTGGACATCAACTCTACATGATGCAAAGAGATAACTCATTTCTGAGCTGTGCAGACATCTAGCTCAGTCCATGGATGTCTGCTTTTTTCAGGACGATGAAAACAGCATTGTGGACGTTGCAATACAAGACCCACCCCTTTCAAACATGTGGGTGATGTCACAACACAGACAAAGAGGCAGGGCTTGCATGGTGATTCCAGCACATTGGTTTTTTGCCCCCAATCCCCCCACCCCCAAATGTTACTTTGTCAGAGTGCGTGGGTGGAGTGGCCTGATCCGTCTTCCTAGACACCAGTGATCCACGTACTATGCAGTAAATAGACACTCAAACAGAGATTATATAAAATATCCTATTTACTTTATATACATACGTGTTACAGATCACTTCCACACGGGTAACAAATGATACAGCTATGAAGTTACAGCAAACGAGAAGAAACAATACCAGGATTCTTCTGCTTATACTGTATATACAAACTGACCAATCACACTATAGGTCATTCTCATTATCTACCACACCCAACTAAACTCTTAGCACCTGTAGTATGAGTCACACACTGCCACATCATCCCTACAACAATGGCTGCTAATTGGGTGACTTGCAGAATAATTCCCCTCTCACCTAGATATCAAGCCTCTGCAGTATAAATTATCTAACTGTAAATTCCTGGGTATATACAAACCCCAACATACTTTTTGCATCCTAATCTAGAGAAAATTTCTATTTTCAGCCAGGAACCATTTTGACAAATCACTGGGAGATGTCAGTGTGTGTGTGAATGGGTTGCTTATTGAGAATACTTGTCTTTTGCCAATTGTAACTGCACTCTAGGGTCCAGTCTTATTTCTGTAACACCAGAGAAAAGCAGAACATGGTGAAAAAAGCTTCATCATGTAAAAGTCCAGCACATTCCAGAAATCACAGCACTACAGAACAGAGTCATAAACAGCTTATACAATGCTATCGATTTAAAACAGCACATGTATAAAATAAAGACCAACATGTTAACACAGCAGTAGTTTTAAACAGATAAAAAAGTGCAAATAATACATTTTAAAATATGGATTATTTTCCTGTTTTCTAAAATGCACCAGGCTTTTACAAGTTTGTTTTTTTAATCATTGGTACCAGAAATATTATCTCCTCTTTTTCTAATGTTCAGTGTCGGCCCCCTTTTTATTTCCTGTTACTTCTGGAATAGCAAATCAAATTAGAAAATGATAACTCAAGGGAAGAAAAGTTAAAAATTTACTTTTAGGGACCCTTGGCAAAAATGTTTAAACCTGAGAGGCTGCAGAAAGCAAAAAGGATGTTCCTTGATTTTTGTGCAACAGATAACTGTTCCTTTGGGAAAAGAGAAATTAAATTATTTTCCGGTAACATGAGTCCAGATCTAACAGTAATCAGAGGATATTTTTTTAACAATTAAGCAATGTCTATTGGTGAGATTGCTGAAGTCATTTAATAATGTGAGCACTGAATCTAATGTCGTTTTGCACTTGCATGTTTGCAGAGACACTTCAAGTAAGTAACTTAATGGGAATAAACTATGAATTTAATTTATATGTTCATTAATTGTACAATTAAGCAGAATACTAACTGACTGTAGAATTATAGCCAAATGGAACACTGAACTAGCATAATTAGTTCTACTTCTTTTCCCCCCTTTTCATTGCAAACATAATTTTGGATAATCTTCCCTACCCTATTCATTTTTGTTTGGTTTTATTGATGCATAAATCATTGCAGCATAGAGATTTAATTGTGCAAAATATGGTTCATTCTCATCATTCTCTTGCTGAGAGAATATCCCTTGCAGAAGTGCATCTGATTATAGAAATTGAGAATGTGAACATATATGCTGAAAAAAATAATCAGTCAACCAGAAGTTTTGCACCCAAACATAATCTGTTGTCAATTTTCTGTACTGTGTTATTATACCTGTAGAATTTATTTTAGATTTAATGCATAAGTCATTGGACCAATACATCAAGACATTCTCCTAGTCTTTCTCCTAGGAACAGTTTTCTAGAAAAAACATGAGAAACAATGGAAAGCTAGCCACAAAAGGGGAGATATTTATTTATTTATTTATTTATTCATTCATTCATTCATTCGATTTCTATCACTGCCCCATCTCCCCCGAAGGGGACTCTGGGCGGTTAGATATGAAATGTTGCTCCTCCTATGTTGCAGGGTTTTTGCCTTTTTTGCCTACTGATATTTTGTGTTCATATCTTTCTGTCTAAAAATGTATGTTGCATTTTTACAAATTTGATTGAGGTTTTTGCTCCAAGGAGTTTCATAAATAAATTTACACAAAAAGGGAGCAACAGAAAAGGGGGCAGGTAGAAATATAAAATGTGTAACCTTATTGTCTGTCTCTATCCTCATCATCCTCATCCTCATCTACTTGAGCCTAATTTCTCCTTTATGGATTTAGTTGAGCACATGCACCATAGTGTAGTGTAATGGCTAAGCTACGGGACTAAAACTATGAAGACCCAGGTTCAACTCCATCCTTGAACCATGGAAACTTCCTGGTTGACTTCAGGTTAGTCACTCTTAGGGTTGTTCTTGTAAAGTTTAAAGGAAGCTCCCTGTGTAAACTTCCTGGAGAAATGGTACAATATAAACCTCCCAAACAAACAGTAAATAAATAAAATAGGAAGTATCTAGCGTAGCTATATCTGTAGCACTCTCTTAAACATGCCCTCCTGCAGATATGATGGGTTAAGCCCTACATGGCATGGGACCAGGGTATCTGAGGGACCGTCTTATCCTGATCACATCCACCCACCCCACCCGATCATGCAGGGAGGGCATGCTTCGGATCCCATCACTAAAAGAATTCCATCTAGTGGGGTCCAAGAGGTGTGCCTTCTCTGCGATAGCACCCGCCCTGTGGAATATCTTGCCCCCAGAGGTGAGACGGGCGCCCTCGCTCCTGGCCTTCAGGAAGTCTTTAAAGACATGGTTCTGCCGCCTTGCTTGGAATGAAGGAAATAATAGTTCCTCCTGGGGGTGGTTGGCTTAGTAATACCCTCCTTTTAAGAACTTACCATCTTTGGATTTTTCTATTTATTATTATAGTAGATTTTAGTTGTATAAGTTTTAATTGTTTTTATGATATTGTTGTAAACCGCCCAGAGTCTACTGTTGTAGAGATGGGCGGTGATAAATTCGAATAATAATAATAATCAAAAGCCAGAATTTCCAGTTACATAGTCAATGGTGGAAGTGATGGGGGATTCTGAGAATTGTACACCTGTCATATTTGGTAGGGACTAGTTTAAGAAAAGCTGCTGTATCAGCATAGCAATTTCTACTCCTGTTTAACAAAAGGGAAAACAAATTTCTCTACAGAAATGTATAAATGCTTAGAAGGCAAGGCTTGCTCACTTGACCAGATCTAGCACCTTGGGCCATGAAGGTAAATCCAGGCTCTTAAATTTCTCCTAGGAGCACACAAGGAACCAGTGCAATTTATTTATGTACTTATTTATTATTAATTGTATACCCAGCCTTTCTCAACTTGTATAAGCACTGAAGGCAATTGGCAGACAGATCCATTGGGATGATCTTTTGCTTAGTCCCAATCACATGATTTTTTTTTAAAGTGTATTTCTGATTTGGCTTGCAATGTATTCTTACTCTCTCCTAAAGATACAGACCTCAGGTAGTGTGCAGCTGGAGTCATGGTTCCTTTTTTATCCTACTCTGCCAGTGTGTGTATGGGGTCTGAAGACAAGATTACCAACTACCCAGCATCTAAGATACATCAGAAATCTTGGCTTCTGGTGGGAATGGTGGGCTGAATGGCTGTGCCCACTGGTTCAGCGGGTGGAGCTGACAACGTGGTACCTTTTTTTGGGCTCAGGCAGGTTTTCCTGAAGCCCAGAAACATTCTCCGGATCAAGGAGAATACCTGGAATCATCCCATCTGTCCTCCGGACGGCTGCTTGCAGCCAGAAGTTCGCAAACAGCATTTCGCGTTTGACTGGAAAGAGCCAGCTGTGAGGCAGGTACCCCAAGAGAGGCTTTCTACAGCGAGGAGAAGCTGGTTCTCTTGGTGCTTAGCGTTATTTTTGGGATTACTTTTTTTAAAAAAAAATCTTTTAAGTTTTGGATTTCATTTTCCTTCCAAAGGAAATTCCAACGATTGAGAGTAAACAATTGTCTTCCTGTTATTATTTTTGTATTAAATTTGAAGATATTAGCATTTTCCTACATGTTGAAGCAGCTGATTTGAACCTTCAGCTTTCTGTTTTCACTTTCCCTTGAGAACTGTCTTCTACTTTCGGATTTGCGTGCGCCGCCGTTGGAGTGTCACTGCGGGAAAACCCGGAAGCGCTGTGCGCATGGCAGCAGCGCGCCATCAGCGCTTCTGGGTTTTGACACGACACACCTGGGCCCCACAGGCAACACACTTCTGTGTTGCAACACACAGTTTGGAAAGCTGTGGTGTTAGACATGGAGGATTTCAGATTCTTTCTTACTTTCACCAGGATTTTAAACAGATTTCTTCTGACTTCTAGAGAGTGATCTGCAAGCCATAAGTAAAATCAATCTCCTGGTGGAATGCCATGAAAAGCACCTGGAATCTTTGAGGGGGGCAGTTGGGCTGTTTGATTCTTTCAAGAGGAAAGCTCTGTGCACATTCTGGGGATATGTAACTGCTTTGGTTTATTTTGAAGTGGGATAAGGGTGGAATAATGTTCATCAGGTTTGCTTTAAAGATTTGATTGATGCTATTTGCCTTTAAAGATTTGGATTTACTGTTTTGAATTGGCTTTGTTTTTTGGGTTTATTAAGATTAAAATTGTCGGGGCGAGCGGATGGAGCGGCCTGCTTCTCTCCTAGGCACCAGCGATCCAAGTACTATGCAGTAAATAGACTCCAAATAGAAGTTATATCAAATATCCTATTTACTTATATACATACCTATTTACAGATCACTTCCACACAGGTAACAGATGATAAACCAACGATACAGCATACACGAGGTAGAATGAGAATAAATGAGAAGAAAGAATTACAGGACATCTCTGTATTTATATATAAACTGACCAATCACCTTATAGGTCACTCTCATTATCCACCACACCCAACTTAACACTTAGCACCTGTTGTATGTGTCATACACTGCCACATCATCCCTACAACAATGGCTGCTAATTGGGTGACTGCAGAATATTTCCCCTTTCACCTAAATATCAAGCCTCTCAATAAAATTTATATCTAGCTGTAAATTCCTGGGTATATCAAACCCCAACACCCCTTCAATTTACAATAGATATTACATTCACATTTCACTTGTACAGAATAGAAGACATACACATTTGAGATATACACATCCTATGTCTATCTATGCTTAGAGGCTTTGTCATCACATCTGCTACATTACACTCAGATGGACAATATTGCAAATCAATACAATACAATACAATAAACTTCCAATTATTGACTGATCACATGTTCTTGATCACATGAAGTTTGGTCATCATCTCCAGTCTCTGTTTTAACAAAATCTGTTGTCATCGGGGTTGAAACATCCTTGCAATGTTCCATATTGTTCTCTCTTAGCAGTGCTTCAATTTTCTTCCACTGCTCTAGAACGTAACCCCCATCAACCTTCTGAATACCCATGCCTAGGTAATTCCTAATTTCTCCCAGATCTTTGACATCAAATTGTTGTTTCAGACTTTCAGTAAATTCAATTACCCTGCTTTGATCTTTCGCTATAAAACACAAATCGTCTACAAAAATCAAAAGCAAAATCTGTTCATCATTTTCACATTGCTTTACATACAGACATGGGTCAGCTATACTACACTTGAATCCCATTCTCTGTAATTCCTTATCTAACTTTAGATTCCAGGAAGGTGCCGATTGCTTGAGTCCATACAACGCTTTCTGCAACTTGTATACTCTCCCTGCAATATTTGATTCATAACCTGGGGCTTCAACCATATAGATTTCTTCTTTCAAATCAGCATGCAGATATGCTGTTGTAATATCATAATGGTGTACTACACAATTCCCAGCTGCTGCCATTGCTAAGGCAAACCTAAATGTCTCCCCTCTTAGCGTTGGTGCAAAAACTTCATCATAAGTCTGATTCTTTACCTGGGAAAATCCTTGTGCTACCAACCTAGCCTTATACTGAATATCACAATTCACTAAGGTTTTCTTCTTATAAACCCACCTACAACCTACTGCCCTATGCCCCTCAGGCAACCTGGTAGATTTAAAACCTTATGAGAATTAATGGCTTTCATTTCCACATCCATAGCAGCTTTCCATCTATTCTGCTCTTGTAATGGCAACTCCAAAACTTCCTTGTAATTACGAGGTTCATAAATGATAAAACACACTTTTACATCACCTGGTGTATAACGTTGAGGTGGTATGCCCTTGTTAACTCTCTCAGACCTGCGCAAAACTATAGCATCCTGCATCATTGGCACACTAGGAGTTAATTCCTCTTCCTTCTTAATCACATCAGTGGACTCCCTCCGCTCTGAGAACTCAAAACTTCTCTGACTAGGAAGAAAAACTTTACTACTCCCGTGTAATCTCTGCCAATTGCTGTGCTCACTAAAACTTGCTGATCTAGAGATAACAACTTTCCTGCCATCAGTGAACCTATATCCCTTGGTCCCTGGCTCATACCCCACAAACGTCTTCTGTGCTTTTGCCTGCCCTTTCCTGCGTACTTCCTTATGCACGTGAACATAGGCAGTGCACCCAAACACTTTCAAATGAGCTAATGATGGCTTCTTGCCATATAACATATAATATGGAGTTTGATTTACAGACACACTCCATAACCTGTTAATTAAATAATTAGCAGTCAATATAGCCTCTCCCCAGTATCCTCTAGATAGCCCTGAGTCAGCTATAAGTGAATCCTTTACTGTCTGTAATGCCAAATTCCTAGGTTCAGCCACGCCATTCTCAGCTGAACTATGCGGATTGGTTCTCCTATGCACAATGCCCCTTCTACCGAGCCATTGCTGAAAACTACCACTCAGAAACTCAGTACCCCGGTCAGTTTGTAAACTACACACCTTTGTGCTATACCTACGTTCCACAAACTGCACCCAGTTTCTAAACTTATCAAATGTTTGACTTTTAGCTTTCAATAGGTAACAGAACCCAAATCTGGTGTAATCATCCACAATAACTAAAACATATTTAGCATCCCCTATTGTAGCTGGTAATGGACCAATTAAATCAGTGTGAACTAATTCAAAACATTTATGTGACGTCCTATCACTGAATTTGCTCACAGGAAATACTTTTGACTTTGCAACCTTACAAGCTGTGCAATCCAAATACACTTGGCACTGTTTCAAATTCATTCCAGAGCTTGCTTCTGACATCTTTTCAATCACTTTGAAACTTGGATGCCCCAGCCTTCTATGCCATAGATGCTCACATGAATCATGTGTTGGCTTATTAACTGTGGCTACATCATGGCTTCTGCTTGTCCTGGTTTGTACCATTTCATAAAGACTGTTCTGTAAAACACCTTTACCACAGACATTATTATCCTTCATGACAATACATTCACCATTACCAAACTGTACATTATAACCCAGTGTATCCAATTGAGAAACACTTATAATATTGTACTCCAGTTCTGGTACACATAACATTGATAATTCAACATTTAATCCTGGTACATACACTAATCCCTTACCAGTCACAGATGCAATGCTTCCGTTTGCTAGGCTAACACAGTCACTATCAGCCTGCTTAAAACTCTTAAACATCTGCCTGTTGTTGGCTACATGCTGACAAGCCCCGCTGTCAAACAGCCATGGCCCCTTTAAATCTTGTACACTTGAAGTAATTAGAGACAGCTGTGCAGCGTCTCCCGGCTTGGAGATTCTCGGCTTGGCTTTAGGCTTCTGTTTCTTATCACAATGTTTCAACAAATGCCTTTCTGAATTACAGCAAAAACATTTACGCTTTACAAATAAAATATTGTCAGACTTATCAGAATAACATTCCTGAACAGAAATACTGTTTTGCTTAGACCTAATTACATTAGAATCTAGCCTCCTCTGCTCTTCTTCCAATAATCTGCCAGACAAATAATTTACGGTCAAATCCCTTTCAGATAAAGACCCGAAGCTTGTAGCTACATTATCCCATGTTTCATTTAGAGAACTGAGAATTACATACACTTTATTTGCTTCTGTAAACGGCATATCTCTCTGAGCCAACTCCTGAAACAAGTCTGTCATATAATGCAGGTGATCCCGAATATTATCAGATACCCCTAATCTGGCATTATAAAGTTTCCTTGTTAACAAAACCTTGCATAACGGCGTGCTTCTCAGATAAACATTCTTTAAAGCTTCTCAACGCACACTGGCTAACGTACATGTTCTAACATAACATAACTGGCTATCCTCCAGACATAAAATTATGCTTGCCAATGCTTTCTCATTCATTAACACAATCCTTTCTTCGTCTGACTCACGTGGAGGGTCAACAATAATCTTCCAAAGACCTTCACGTCGAAGATACATTTCCATTTTGTATGCCCATGACGAATAATTAGTGTCATTCAGTCTTTCCAGAGGAAAACCTCCCCCGACTGCTGGCAACATCTTCACTGAGCTCATCTGTCTTCAGCCCCTTCTGGGCAGACACCGATGATTAAAGACACAGACCTTATCACAATGTCCTCCAGCTGCAAAACAAGCATAGGAGAAAAAAACACACGCAGGCACGGAACCTGTTAAAGCTCCAAATCACTCCAAATAGCCACACGACTCCCAGATAGGCTTCCAAAGCTTCCAGCTCACAGACTGCACACGATCCCACGATCCACAGCCAGTCCAAAAGCTCCTGTCGTCTCTGGCTTCTCTGTCGCCTCTGGGCCCGTAACCTGTCGGGGCGAGCGGATGGAGCGGCCTGCTTCTCTCCTAGGCACCAGCGATCCAAGTACTAAGCAGTAAATAGACTCCAAACAGAAGTTATATCAAATATCCTATTTACTTATATACATACGTATTTACAGATCACTTCCACACAGGTAACAAATGATAAACCAACGATACAGCATACACGAGGTAGAATGAGAATAAATGAGAAGAAAGAATTACAGGACATCTCTGTATTTATATATAAACTGACCAATCACCTTATAGGTCACTCTCATTATCCACCACACCCAACTTAACACTTAGCACCTGTTGTATGTGTCATACACTGCCACATCATCCCTGCAACAATGGCTGCTAATTGGGTGACTCTGCAGAATATTTCCCCTTTCACCTAAATATCAAGCCTCTCAATAAAATTTATATCTAGCTGTAAATTCCTGGGTATATCAAACCCCAACAAAAATTATTAAAACTGTTGTATTAGGGTTAAAGTACGTTTTTCTGGTTTGCTTTAAGGATTTGATTGATGTTATTCCCTTTAAAAGATATGGAATTACTGTTTTGAATTGTCTTTGTTTTTGGGGTTTATTAAGATTGGGATTATTAAAATTGTTGTACTAATAAGTATAATAGCAGACAACTTATGTGCTTTTTAATTTGATTCTTATTATAGTAGACAGAAATGCATAGAATAGTGGTAGGAAGGGAATAATTAAATATGTTTTATCTTTTGGAGGGGAGAAAGAGGTTTAGGAGGTTTATATGAACTTTTTTCTTTATTTTAATATAAGGAGGAGGAGTAACTGTACTTAGTGATTTTTATTATGTGTTAAAGTGGAATGACTTATAGAAACAATGTGGTGTTTTGGTTTAATATAGTGTAAGAGATTGATTATGGAAATTTTTGTATATCCTTGCTGTTAAAAGTCAGAAGCCACATTCTTTTCGTAAATTTGGAAAAAAAAATTATTGTGTTTCCGCACTTTTTTAGTTTTTTTTCTTTCTATTTTTTTCTTTCTTTGTAGTTTTTATTCTTCTCTTGAAACCTAATAAAATTTACTATTAAAAAAAAAAGAAACATTAGAAATCTTAATGCTCACCATAAAATGTGATGGCTCTTTTAGTTATCCAACTGTGCACTAGTTTCACATGTGTATCTGCCTGGAGCTGTCATGGAGAGAGAGAGAAAAAGAGAAAGAGAGAGAGAGAACAATTTCACGCTATAATTTTTTCAACTTATTTGAGCAACGTCCCTGCAGTTACAAGTAGTCCTCGCTTAACGACGACAACTGAGACCGAAATTTTGGTTGCTAAGCAAAACAGTCATTAAGCGAATCCAACCCAATTTTATTAACTTTTTTGTGGCAATCATTAAGCAAATCACGGTCATTAAGCGAACCACATGATTGTTAAGTGAATCACGTGGTTCCCCATTGATTTTGCTTGCGAGAAGCCGGCCGGGAAGGTCGAAAATGGCAATCATGTGACCATAGGATGTTGCAACGGTCATAAATGCGAACCGGTTTCCAAGCGCCCAAATTGTGATCACATGACCGCGGGGACGCTGCAACGGTCGTAAGTGTGAGCACTGGTTGTAAGTCAGTTTTTTCAGCACTGTTGTAAGTTTGAACTGTCACTAAACGAATGGTCATTAAGTGAGGACTATCTGTAATGAGGCTCTATGATACAGTAGAGAGCAGATATGAAAGTGTCTATGAAGGTTCTCAGTCATCCAGGTGGAACAGTCTGTGGCTTGAATCATGTCAACTGGATTTCTATTTTCTTAGTGGAAACGTTTCACTCCTTATCCAAGGAGCTTCTTCAGTCTGAGTAAAGTTAGTAAGGGAATCCTTAAATATGTTTCTAGGCTGGCTGTGTGACCTTGCACCTGGGGCTAGGTCATGGTTATTTTTGAGATGTTTGTTTCTAAGTCCCTTTATCATCTAAAGGAGGATCGTTAAGATTACCCTGCTGCTGTTGAGCTTGTGAAATGGTCTTAATCTTCCTAGGCACAGAAGACAAAGCAGGAAGGAAGATAGGGGAAAGGTTATGCCTGAGGCCCCCACCTCTATTCAAGGAAGGATTTTCCAAGTTGGCATGAATGGATTCCTTGACCCCTCTCTCAAACCACCTATCTTCTCTGTCTAAAATGTGAACATTAATGTCCTCAAATGAGTGTCCTTTTTCCTTTAGATGAAGATAAACTGCTGACTCTGGTCCTGTGGTGTTACTTCTCCTGTGTTGGGCCATCCTCCTGTACAAAGGTTGTTTGGTTTCTCCAATGTAGAGTTCAGAGCACTCCTCACTGCACTGGATTGCATACACTACATTGCTTTCCTTGTGTTTTGGAGTTTGATCTTTGGGGTGTACAAGCCTCTGTCTCAGTGTGTTGGTGGGTTTGAAATATACAGGTATGTGGTGTTTGCCAAATATCCGTTTGATCTTTTCAGACACGCCAGCCATGTAAGGAATGACCAGGTTCTTCCGTTTACTCTGAGTCTCAGCCCTATCTGTCGCTGTTTTAGGTCTGGTAGACTTAGATTTGGTGAAGGCCCAATTTGGATATCCACAGGCCTGCAGAGCTGTTCTCAGATGCTGCTTTTCATTCTTTTTGGAATCCATGGAGGTGGGGATGGTTTCTGCTCTGTGTGACAATGTCCTGATGACTCCTAGTTTGTGCTGCAGTGGATGGTGGGAATCAAACATCAGGTATTGATCTGTGTGTGTGGGTTTCCTGTAGATCCCTATTTCTAGCTTGCCACCGGTCCCAATGAGGACTTCACAGTCTAGGAATGCTAGTCTGTTGTCCTTGGTGTCTTCTCTGGTGAAGCTAATGTTGGCATCTATAGTGTTTATATGGTCCGTGAAGGCCTGTACTTCCTGGGCCTTGATTTTGACCCAGGTGTCATCCACATACCTAAACCAGTGGGTGGGCACCGTTCCCTGGAATGTGTTGAGTGCTTTCTTCTCCACTTCTTCCATGTATAAATTGGCCACAATGGGTGACACAGGAGAACCCATGGCACAGCCATGTTTTTGTCTGTAAAAGTCACCTCTGTATGTGAAATAAGTGGTGTTAAGACACAGGTCCAGAAGATGGCAGATCTGGTTTGGGTTGAGATGGCTTCTCCTTTCCAGGGTGCTGTCCTCTTCTAGTCTCTTCCTGACAGCGGATAGAGCATGAGTGGTGGGGATGCTGGTGAAAAGGGAGGACACATCAAAGGAGACCATAGTTTCATCTGTATCCAGTTTCAGGATCTTTGCTTTGGAAACAAATTCTTCCGAATTATGGATGTGGTGTTCAGAGTGTCCCACTAGAGGTGCTAGTATGGTAGAGAGGTGTTTGGCAATGTTGTATGTTACCGAATTGATGCTGCTGACTATGGGTCGGAGGGGTGTTCCTTCCTTGTGGATCTTAGGAAGTCCGTAGATGCAGGGGATGGCTTCTCCAGGATACAGACGGTGGTAGGTAATCCTATCGATGGAGCCATCATGTTCCAATTGTTTCAAACTGTCTATTGCCTTTTTCTTGTAATTGTTGGTGGGGTCTCTTTTCAGTTTTTCATATGTATGGTGATCCTCCAAAAGTGAGGTAATTTTATTGTGGTAGTCTGCAGTGTTTAGAACCACTGTACATCTTCCTTTGTCAGCAGGTAAAATGGTGATGGTTTCATCTTTGCTGAGGGCTGTCAGGGCTCTCCTCTCTTGGACGGTAAGGTTGGGGGGAGGAGGTTGAGCACTGGACAGAGCTGCAGATATTTTAAGCCGGAGTTGTTCTGCTTCTTCAAAAGGTAGGTGGTTGTTGTGGATGGCAGATTCTGTGGCTGTAATGAGCTCCACAACCGGAACTTGCTTGGGAGTGATGGCAAAATTAAGACCTTTGGCTAGGACATCTCTCTCTGGTTGGGTAAGTTCTCTGTCTGAGAGATTTTTCACCCACATGTTCTTTTTGTCCTCTGTGGTCCTGTTGTTGTTGTTCCTCCCAGCGGTTTCTCCAGTTCCTTGTTTCTGCTTGCTGCGAGAAAGAAGAATGTCAAATTTCTTAGTTTGCCTCTCCTTTCTCTTGTGATGCTGGGCCAGCTGTACTGTAGGAAGATGTACAGTGGTTCTAAACACTGCAGACTACCACAATAAAATTACCTCACTTTTGGAGGATCACCATACATATGAAAAACTGAAAAGAGACCCCACCAACAATTACAAGAAAAAGGCAATAGACAGTTTGAAACAATTGGAACATGATGGCTCCATCGATAGGATTACCTACCACCGTCTGTATCCTGGAGAAGCCATCCCCTGCATCTACGGACTTCCTAAGATCCACAAGGAAGGAACACCCCTCCGACCCATAGTCAGCAGCATCAATTCGGTAACATACAACATTGCCAAACACCTCTCTACCATACTAGCACCTCTAGTGGGACACTCTGAACACCACATCCATAATTCGGAAGAATTTGTTTCCAAAGCAAAGATCCTGAAACTGGATACAGATGAAACTATGGTCTCCTTTGATGTGTCCTCCCTTTTCACCAGCATCCCCACCACTCATGCTCTATCCGCTGTCAGGAAGAGACTAGAAGAGGACAGCACCCTGGAAAGGAGAAGCCATCTCAACCCAAACCAGATCTGCCATCTTCTGGACCTGTGTCTTAACACCACTTATTTCACATACAGAGGTGACTTTTACAGACAAAAACATGGCTGTGCCATGGGTTCTCCTGTGTCACCCATTGTGGCCAATTTATACATGGAAGAAGTGGAGAAGAAAGCACTCAACACATTCCAGGGAACGGTGCCCACCCACTGGTTTAGGTATGTGGATGACACCTGGGTCAAAATCAAGGCCCAGGAAGTACAGGCCTTCACGGACCATATAAACACTATAGATGCCAACATTAGCTTCACCAGAGAAGACACCAAGGACAACAGACTAGCATTCCTAGACTGTGAAGTCCTCATTGGGACCGGTGGCAAGCTAGAAATAGGGATCTACAGGAAACCCACACACACAGATCAATACCTGATGTTTGACTCCCACCATCCACTGCAGCACAAACTAGGAGTCATCAGGACATTGTCACACAGAGCAGAAACCATCCCCACCTCCATGGATTCCAAAAAGAATGAAAAGCAGCATCTGAGAACAGCTCTGCAGGCCTGTGGATATCCAAATTGGGCCTTCACCAAATCTAAGTCTACCAGACCTAAAACAGCGACAGATAGGGCTGAGACTCAGAGTAAACGGAAGAACCTGGTCATTCCTTACATGGCTGGCGTGTCTGAAAAGATCAAACGGATATTTGGCAAACACCACATACCTGTATATTTCAAACCCACCAACACACTGAGACAGAGGCTTGTACACCCCAAAGATCAAACTCCAAAACACAAGGAAAGCAATGTAGTGTATGCAATCCAGTGCAGTGAGGAGTGCTCTGAACTCTACATTGGAGAAACCAAACAACCTTTGTACAGGAGGATGGCCCAACACAGGAGAAGTAACACCACAGGACCAGAGTCAGCAGTTTATCTTCATCTAAAGGAAAAAGGACACTCATTTGAGGACATTAATGTTCACATTTTAGACAGAGAAGATAGGTGGTTTGAGAGAGGGGTCAAGGAATCCATTCATGCCAACTTGGAAAATCCTTCCTTGAATAGAGGTGGGGGCCTCAGGCATAACCTTTCCCCTATCTTCCTTCCTGCTTTGTCTTCTGTGCCTAGGAAGATTAAGACCATTTCACAAGCTCAACAGCAGCAGGGTAATCTTAACGATCCTCCTTTAGATGATAAAGGGACTTAGAAACAAACATCTCAAAAATAACCATGACCTAGCCCCAGGTGCAAGGTCACACAGCCAGCCTAGAAACATATTTAAGGATTCCCTTACTAACTTTACTCAGACTGAAGAAGCTCCTTGGATAAGGAGTGAAACGTTTCCACTAAGAAAATAGAAATCCAGTTGACATGATTCAAGCCACAGATATGAAAGTGGTGTTACAGCCAAAAGTTATAGCTATAAAACTGGATTGATCTCTTTATTTAGCAATTGTTCCTTTAGTCTTGCAAGTCAGATACCATAGGGTATAGACTGGCAAAGTAGAGAAGGCATTGTGCCCTTTTACTGGGTTGGGTTGTAACAGAATGGTGCATGCAGACACACTATGGCTTGAACACAGCACTTGGTTTTTGTACATTTCTCTGAACACTTGCTGCTAGTTCACATGCATCTGGTTTGATAACTGGAACATCAAATGACATTCTGCATCCATGCATGGATGGGTCAGCTGAAATATTACAGTGCAAAAGCAATCCATATGCCTCTTTGCATTACTTTATAATGCAATCTCTTTCAGTGCAGTCTCTTCACACCTTCAACTTAATGCATAAAGCGTATGGCCATCAAGAATCAAGAAATCATGTGAAATACCTTGGCTGGCAAGCAGATTGCATGAACTCTATGCTGGGTGATCTTTTTAGTTGCCCTTAGGCATGTTTGATTGGGTTTTAACTATTGTATTGGGAGTGCTTTATGTGTGCCATCCTTAAGTGGTTTAGGAATGGAAGAATGAAATACAAATTAAGTAATAAAGCAGTGTGCTGGACTGATTCAATGATTTAACTATGATAGCCTGTTCACACAAGCAAAGTGCAATGCTGAGATAAACATTCTTATCTGAACCACATCTAGAAACATCTCTTACTGCTCCTGAGGAAAGCCAGTGCTGTTGGTAGGGCTGGGGGAGAAAATCATCTGGTTTGCAGTTTAATGAGATGTTATCCACTTTCACAAGTTTTAACCAACTTTGGAATGCAATTCCCCAGTCAAAGACCATTTCCCAAATGCAGGTAAAAATGTGTATATTAGTAAAACAGAATCCAGAGTCATAATGGAGTCAGACATCCAATACATTTAATAAAAAATAAAATCATAGTAAGTAAAAAAGAGTACTTTACAAAACTGCAATAAAATGAAGACATTGTTTGCCAAAAATGATGAGACAAAACTGAGTATAAATATGTATGTATGTATGTATGTATGTATGTATGTATGTATGTATGTATGTATGTATATACACACACACATACAGAGAGAGAGAGAGAGAGAGAGAGAGAAATAATTACAAAGATGGGTACAGTGGTGTCTGCAGAGTGGGTCAAAATGGGCAACATAATGGTTCATTATCAAATTTGTACATACATGTGTTGTCAACACTTGAAAAAGGGAGGAGCATGGAACATGATGCCATGACTGCCATTTTGCCAGTTTTGACCCACCCACTGTGGATACCATTGGATAAACATGGATTTTTTTTTGAAAAAGACCTGGAAGAGCGGTGATGTCGGCGGAGGACGACGGAGGACGACGGATCCGGAGACACCAACTTCCTGGACGTCAGCAGCCGGCGCGGAGCGAGGCATTCTGGGACTTGCAGTCCAATGCCTTCAGCAGAAGAGCCGGTTCCCTCCCTCTCTCCCTGTCGCGCGGGTATAATATATGATGTATAATTTGATGTATAAATTAATGTATACGGATGTTGTAAGCCGCCTAGAGCCCTCCAGTAGGGAGGGGATAGGCGGGGTATAAATAAGATTAAATAAATTAAATAAATAAATTTTTTTTTCATGATATTAGCCCTTGGAGGTAGGCCAGGTCTGGAAACAGACTCTTCAAGTATGACCGGAACTATAATTTTATTGAACAGAATAAAATATAGGAACAGAATCTTGAGTGTCTGTGTTTTCCCTTCCTTACCTTTATCATCCTAGTGATTTAGGATGGAGCCAGTCTGAGTTTCTTTCTCACACTTTCTCTGTCTCCTGGGCTAAAAGCTTGCTTTTGTTTTAGTAAAACAAAACATAGTTTCTCCAACATTTTCTCTGTGGCTCTCTACACATGGTTCCTTTTTAAAACAAATCTCAAACTAAGAAATGGGATAAACCAAACTTCCCTTTACAAAAATGGGAAGGATGTTGGGTCAGCAATGCTTACACAGAAGTGTTACATACATACCAGCAGAAACAAAACACTCCTACTTCTATCTAGATATTACAGCACTCATAGAATTCTTTTGAAAGCTGTCCTGGAAAAGTGTTAGTTCAGTACCAGCGATTATTTACTTTCCACTCTCAGATCTGTGGATCCAACTCAGTTATTAAAGAGATACTGTGAATGATTTACTCCTTGACACTAAATTATCAGTTTGCTGGATTATTTGAAAACTGTTGAAAGCAGAGAAACTGAGCAAAAGCTTTTGTTTCAAGTTTTTTTTAAAAAGCTAAATAATGAAACAAAGAAACAAACAAAAAAGCCCAATGATAAAAGATGGTTGATAGAATTTAAGATTTGATTGTCACAAAACACACACGCACACAAAAACAAACCCAAAACAAATTATACTTAAATGCAGGAAATGTGACAAAAGATAAATTTGTTTGGAAGAAAGTGAAAATGGTATAAAAAACATACACTATAACAACAGACATGGGATAATGAGGTTTTCTTTACTGGAATTATAAATTATGGATCAGGATAACAAACTTTTGATAAGTATTATCAATGTTTTGTACCCATATTTGAGAATAATGGAAAACATTCATTACAGAATTAAAAGCAATATAAATATAATCAAGAAATCATAAATATAGCTAGAACAAATATTTTTGAAGAACAGATATATTTTCCTTAGGAGGTGGTATTAAACTATTGAAAAGAAAATAATTCCTAATAACTTAATTATGATCCTGTTGTTAAAGTCTGGAGCCTCTACTGAGTTACAGTATTGAACTTTCAGATTCTGTTTTCTTGTTTCTGTTTTTCATCTAGGAACACAGCAAGAGCAAGAGAAGAAAACATTAGAGATCAAGAAAGTGAAAGAAGAAAAAGAATGGTATCTATCTATCATCTATCTATCTATCTATCTATCTATCTATCTATCTATCTATCTATGTGATGGATTTCATGGCACATAATCAATCAGCTTGATTGATAACTGGCAAATAGAGGGAGAAAAATTGGAGGCAGTGACAGACTTTGTATTTCTAGGCGCAAAGATTACTGCAGACGCTGACTGCAGCCAGGAAATCAGAAGACGTCTACTTCTTGGGAGGAGAGCAATGACAAACCTTGATAAAATAGTTAAGAGCAGAGACATCACACTGACAACAAAGGTCCGCATAGTTAAAGCAATGGTATTCCCCGTAGTTACCTATGGCTGCGAGAGCTGGACCATAAGGAAGGCGGAGCGAAGGAAGATAGATGCTTTTGAACTGTGGTGTTGGAGAAAAATTCTGAGAGTGCCTTGGACTGCAAGAAGATCAAACCAGTCCATACTCCAGAAAATAAAGCCAGACTGCTCACTTGAGGGAATGATATTAACGGCAAAACTGAAGTACTTTGGCCACATCATGAGAAGACAGGATACCCTGGAGAAGATGCTGATGCTAGGGAAAGTGGTAGGCAAAAGGAAGAGGGGCCGACCAAGGGCAAGATGGATGGATGATATTCTGGAGGTGATGGACTTGACCATGGGGGAGCTGGGGATGGTGACGGCCAACAGGAAACTCTGGCGTGGGCTGGTCCATGAAGTCACGAAGAGTCGGAAGCGACTGAATGAATAAAAAACAAAATCAATCAGTCAAAAAGGAAACCAACAAAAAGTATAACCTCTGCTTTGGAGCTATGTGGGCTATACAGAAGAGGCCTGTTCAAAGGAGGCATGATTTATGTCAGCACTTGATTTGTCCTACAAAACGCCAAGGTGGGGTTGATGCAGCTTGAATGGTGGCTTCAGTTTGAAGCACATGGCTTTTGTGCATTTGCTGGGCATGCATAGACAGTCACTAAAGGGCAAGAGAAGCAGCTGATGGATAAAGAACAGCTTGACTGCTCCAATTTGGTAAACAAAAGGGCAATGTCTGTAGCTTGAATCATGTCAACTGGATTTCTATTTTCTCAGTGGAAACGTTTCGCTCCTTATCCAAGAAGCTTCTTCAGTCTGAGCAAAGTTAGTAAGGGAATCCTTAAATATGTTTCTAGGGTGGCTGTGTGACCTTGCACCTGGGGCTAGGTCAAGGGTCGGAAATGGCGGCTCGCGAGCCAGATGCGGCTCTTTGGCCCCTTGAGTGTGGCTCTTCTGCAGCTGAACTCACCCCTGCCCCTTCCACGCAATTGGATCCCGCCCCCAAACTCTGATGGCCGGCGCTGGAGGAGGGCGATTGATTCTTCCTCCTCCCGCCCTCGGGAGCCTTCCAGAGTCGGGCAGCGCTTCTTCGAGGTCGGCGGGTGGGGAAGTTGGTTGGTCGCCGCCGCCGCCTCTTCCTCCGCCCGCGTTGCAACGGCCGCCGCCGCTGCCCCCCCCGAAGCGCTCGCCAGGCAGGCAGGAGAGCGTTGCCATGCTGGGCACGCTGCGAGAGGAGACAGCGCAGCTGCTGGGCGACTACCTGCAGCACCGGCTGGGGGACGCGGTGCTGCCCCCCAGCCGCACGGCCGAGACGCTGCGGCGGGTGGCCGACGAGCTGGAGAGGTGCAGCGGGACGGGAGCATCGCCGGTGGCCCACGAGGACCGGCCAGGGAAGGCGTGCGGGCAGAGCTGCCTGCCTGGCACTCGGGCGCTCCGCTGGGGTGCAGCGGGACGGGAGCTCCGCCCGCGCGCCTTCCCTGGCCGTTCCTCGCGGGCCGATCGTGTGGAAGGCGTGCGGGCGGAGCTGCCTGTCTGGCACTCGGGCGCTCCGGCTGGGGTGCAGCGGGACGGGAGCTCCGCCCGCGCGCCTTCCCTGGCCATTCCTCGCGGGCCGATCGCGTGGAAGGCGTGCGGGCGGAGCTGCCTGTCTGGCACTCGGGCGCTCCGGCTGGGGTGCAGCGGGACGGGAGCTCCGCCCGTGCGCCTTCCCTGGCCGGTCCTCACGGGCCGATCGCGTGGAAGGTGCATGGGCGGAGCTGCCTGTCTGGCACTCGGGCGCTCTGGTAGCGCGGCCCCGCCGCCGCCCTTTGTCTCTGGCTTGGATCCCGGGAAGGCAGCGGGGGGCCTCGCGGAGGGAGGCAAGCAGGCAGGCAAGCGGCCCGCCTCTGCCACTCTCCGCTTCCACCTCGCTTGCTGGAACATATTGAAGGGGAGGAAAAGGAAACATTAAGATGAACCAGGAGCTTTGCGGAGAAGCAGAGAGCGGCAGAGGCGAGGCGGGTGGCGGCTGCTGCTTCCTGCGCCCATGGCCTCTTCGCTGCCGCCGCCGCCCACCTCGCCTCTTCCGCTCTCCGCTTCCACCTCGCTTGCTGGAACGTATTGAAGGGGAGGAAAAGGAAACATTAAGATGAACCAGGAGCTTTGCAGAGAAGCGGAGAGTGGCAGAGGTGAGGCGGGCGGCGGTGGCAGCGAAGAGGCCATGGGCGCAGGAAGCAGCCGCCGCCCGCCTCGCCTCTGCCGCTCTCCGCTTCTCTGCAAAGCTCCTGGTTCATCTTAATGTTTCCTTTTCCTCCCCTTCAATATGTTCCAGCAAGCGAGGTGGAAGCGGAGAGCGGAAGAGGCGGGCGGCGGCGGCAGCGAAGAGGCCACGGGTGCAGGAAGCAGCAGCCGGAGGCTCGTCTGGCCCCGCGGCGCGCCGAGGGCGAAGAGCCGCCTGCTCTCCCCTTGGCCGCCTCCAGTCGCTACAGTCGCCCTGGCATCTCCCTTTGGCCTGCCGTCCGCGGCCCCTGCCCCCACCCCAGCGCCCAGCCCTGTCCCCCCGCCTCCCTCCCTGCAGGCGGCGGACAAACTCGGCGAGGAAGCCTGCAATGGCGGCTTCCCTCCCGCACGCACGCCCAGGCTCGGCTGCGGAGCTCAGCTCAGGAGAGGCGGCGGGAAGGAGGAAGCGTCACGGAGCATGTGCAGAGGTCTCCGCTGGGCGCCGCGGCGTTCCCGGGCAGGCGCGCGTGGCCGGGTCGGGGATCGTGGCGCCGCTCGTTTGGGAAGCGGCTACGATCCCGAGGTGGGCTGGGAAGGGGGAGGAATCGCGTCTGCGGGGCTGTGATTTGGATCTCTCCCTCTGCCACTTGGCAGATGCCTTGGGTTGTGTGGGTGGCCCTGGCCTTGGAGAGCTGGGGTGCAGCGGGACGGGAGCGTTGCCAGCGGCCCGCAAGGACCGGCCATGGAAGGTGAGTGAGGGCCGGGGCGGCCGGCCAAGCGCAGCGCAGCCCTTCCACGCGATTGGATCCCGCCCCCAAACCCCGCTCCCTTCCATGCAATTGGCTCCCGCCTGTAAACCCCGCCCCATTCCACGCGATTGGCTCCCGCCCACAAACCCCGCCCCCTTCCACGTGATTGGCCCCCGCCTGCAAACCCCGCCCCCTGGCTCTCGAGCATTTCAAAATGTGCACGAGCATGTCAAAATGGCTCCCGGCATAAAAAGTTTGCCGACCCCTGGGCTAGGTCATGTTTATTTGAGATGTTTTTTTCTAAGTCCCTTTATCATCCAAAGGAGGATCGTTAAGATTACCATGCTGCTGTTGAGCTTGTGAAATGGTCTTAATCTTCCTAGGCACAGAAGACAAAGCAGGAAGGAAAATAGGGGAAAGATTGTGCCTGAGGCCCCCACCTCTATTCAAGGAAGGATTTTCCAAGTTGGCATAAATGGACTCCTTGACCCCTCTCTCAAACCACCTATCTTCTCTGTCTAAAATGTGAACATTAATGTCCTCAAATGAGTGTCCTTTTTCCTTTAGATGAAGATAAACTGCTGACTCTGGTCCTGTGGTGTTACTTCTCCTGTGTTGGGCCATCCTCCTGTACAGAGGTTGTTTGGTTTCTCCAATGTAGAGCTCAGAGCACTCCTCACTGCACTGGATTGCATACACTACATTGCTTTTCTTGTGTTTTGGAGTTTGATCTTTGGGTAGGCTGACCATACGTCCCGTTTTGAACGGGACAGTCCCGTTATTTTAACATTTTGCAACCATCCCGTCATTTTGGACAAAATGTCCATGTTGTCCCGTTTTGAGTGACTTTGAGTGGAAGGAGGGGGAGTTCAGCAGAAACGGCGTGGAAGAAGCCACAGAGCTCAACCCGGCGGGAAACCTAAAAAGAAAAAACCTAAAAAGAAAAAAACAGGATCAGCTTAAACGCGAGCTGATTGGCTCCTACCTTGAAAGGGTGAGAAGAAAAGAACATAAAAGCACGGCCAGCTCTCCAGACCAGCCTGTGTGCGGATCGCCGCCTCCCTGCCTGTGGTGAGGCAGGGGTTAAGGCTGGCGCGCCCTCCCCGTCGCCTTCGGCCTCTGAACTGCGCGGGCGGGGCAGCGGAGAGGAAGCCATGGTGCCCGGGGCACACCGTGCCCACCAGCCTCACTGTGTCCAGACAAGAAGTGGCAGGGCAGCGAGGTATGGGTGCTGCACTTCCCACCTGCCAGTAGCTACATGCAGCGGGTAAGCGCCAGGCTGGGCCAGTTTTGTTCCTGCTTGGGCGCAGCGTTTCCTCCCTGTAGCACTCGACCGAGTCCAAGAGGTCTGCTTGGGAAGCTGCCGGGGGAGTTGGCAGGAATCCTGCTGGTATGAGCAGAGCTCATCTTCTGCGTAACTGCTGGGTGTAAAAGTCATTCCTTTACTGCAGTTGCTTTTCAGCTGCACACAAAGTTATTTGTATAATAACTTTGTGTGCAGTCATATAAATTTAAATAATAAATAATAAATAAATATAAAAGTTTATTTTAAGTTATGTACACTTTCTGCATGGAACTAAACATCCCTTGTTATATTAATTATAATTGATATAAACCTATCAGATAATTATGTTCATAAACCACAAGCCTGCTTTGCATATTCCTATTAACTGAGTTACAGTAGGTGGCCGCATGAAATAGATCATCATTTCTGAATTCTCTTCCCTGGGATGCCTCTTGTTCATTCAATGATTTTAGATGTTAAGCTAAAAAACCCCAGCCACCTTAGACAGTATTCAGAAGCAGTGAAAAGTGGATATGTTACTGATTTGATTTCTTACTAGGTTTTTAATTTGTATTTGCTGGCTTACTGATTGTTGTTTGTTTATTTGAAGTATATTGTTTTCTACCAATGGCTCCTGTGTCCAGGGATGGAACTATGGTCTGTGTCACCCAGGGCAAACATGGATTCCGTGCCCCCTATGGGTTATTTTGTCATTTTGGAGGCCGCTGGGCATCATTTTGGCACCCCTCCCAGCGTGGCACCCAGGGCACATGCCCCGCTTCCCCCTCCCTAGTTGCAGCCCTGCCTGTGTCCCAATGTATTGCCAAAGACACCTCCCTTGGATCTTGTCAAGCTCCTTTTCATATCTGACGTCTTGCATTTTAAGACATGCTTTTAATCTAAAAAATAGAAACCTGGCACGCTCCAATGCAAAGTGTCAGCCTTTAGCCTCACCTTTATTTCTGAGAATTCTTGTGGGCCCTGAACAGTACCCATACACTTTTTAGAAAATAAAAATATGAGGTGGTTGTAACCCAGTATTTTGTATAAAGGGTTCTCTCTTGCCTGGAAAAAGGACAAAGGTAAGTTCTGTTATGAACAGTATGTGGTCAAAGGAGAAAGGGTTAGCAGGCAGGAGCCCATCGCGTGGACTGGGGGCGGGGTTTGCAGGTGGGAGCCAATTGCACTGACTGGGGGGCGGGGTTTGCAGGTGGGAGCCAATCACACTGACTGGGGGCGGGGTTTGCAGGTGGGAGCCAATTGCGTGCACCAGGGGCGGGATTTGCAGGCGGGAGCCAATCACGCGGACCGGGGACGGGTTTGGAGACCGGCATGGTGGCATAAGACCTGTCCCGTATTGCCATCCCAAATGTCCCGTTTTTGTCTCAAGGACATATGGTCAGCCTATCTTTGGGGTATACAAGCCTCTGTCTCAGTGTGTTGGTGGGTTTGAAATATACAGGTATGTGGTGTTTGCCAAATATCCGTTTTATCTTTTCAGACACGCCAGCATGTAAGGAATGACCAGGTTCTTCCGTTTACTCTGAGTCTCAGCCCTATCTGTCGCTGTTTTAGGTCTGGTAGACTTAGATTTAGTGAAGGCCCAATTTGGATATCCACAGGCCTTCAGAGCTGTTCTCAGGTGCTGATTTTCATTCTTTTTGGAATCCATGGAGGTGGGGATGGTTTCTGCTCTGTGTGACAATGTCCTGATGACTCCTAGTTTGTGCTGCAGTGGATGGTGGGAGTCAAACATCAGATATTGATCTGTGTGTGTGGGTTTCCTGTAGATCCCTATTTCTAGCTTGCCACCGGTCCCAATGAGGACTTCACAGTCTAGGAATGCCAGTCTATTGTCCTTGGTGTCTTCTCTGGTGAACCTAATGTTGGCATCTATGGTGTTTATATGGTCCATGAAGGCCTGTACTTCCTGGGCCTTGATTTTGACCCAGGTGTCATCCACATACCTGAACCAGTGGGTGGGCACCATTCCCTGGAATGTGTTGAGTGCTTTCTTCTCCACTTCAAGGACAAAAAAGGGCAATGCTACTTCACAGATTTCCTTCAACAGAAGCCATCCAGTTGAATCACCTTCGGTTCAGATCTGCTGATTGAGACTTTGCACAGTCTGAATACACCCATAATGTATTGCTGCAATTTAGGTCATGCAAGGATGAGAAGAGCCAATAATTATTATTCATTTCTGCAGGATTCAGTGCCTGACAAAATAAACCCATTTTTCCTAACTTTTTTCTGGATTAGTGATTCTAGATGTAGTGGACTGAAATGACCAGATTTAGAATAGCTCATTGTTAAAAGGGCTGGGCAATAATGTGATCATAATGTGATCATCAAAGTCTTCCAAAAAGCATCCCAGGTATTAGTAAGTTTGCACAAGTGATTTATTTTGCATGTGTCAGTTGTGTTTAAGATGCAGAGTCTATGAGTTCTGCAACAAAGACCCCAAATATCTAAAGAAGAGCAAAATAAAACAAGAAGATAGCCAATACTTGAATCCAAGTCATATTCATAATATCTATTTAGCTCAAAAATAACCACACTCCAAGTGAATAAAGGATATTATCCAGATGTATTTATTTGATTATCTATTGATGCGTTACCAAACCCACAAATAATACATACATATCAGCAACCTTAACTTCCCATGTTTCCAGTTAGTGAGCCTATCAGAATATTATAGTTTGATCATGAGCAAATTTGCTGCAATGCTTTTGACTGTAGGATCTTAAGATCCGTTTCTTAAGAAAGGCATTTGAGGATTTATCCCTGCAGGATGGTTCTGTTATGGTTTATGGGGTGTTTACCTGTTGGATGTTTTTTTTAACCCTTGTTGTGACATTCTGCCATCTACTTAGAGCCTATGAAAATGTAGCATCATAGAAGCTTTATTACATACGTACATTGATTGAAAGCTGATGAATCAATCCACTTTTGTTCATTTTGGTTAACATTTGTTCTTTTACAAAACAATTATTTCACATTCCTGCATCAATTTGAATTTTTAAAATGTTTACTCTTTTTGAATTCATTTTCCTCACAACAAAAACAATGTTCTATGTATGTCAACTATGTTTTATTTTTCTAGAAGTTCTGGATCACACTGCTTCTGAAACAGCTTCAAGGGGTTCTCAAAGCATCTTTGAAACAAAGCACCCCTTCAAAGCTAGGCATAACCCAAGGATCTACCTTATATTTTCTTGTGGATCTCCCACAACAGTTGCTTGGTGTGTGTGTGTGTGTGTGTGTGTGTGTGTGTGTGTGTGTGTGAGAGAGAGAGAGAGAGAGAGAGAGAGAGAGAGAGAGAGAGAGAGAGATCCTTTCTATCCACTCAGAGCAACAACCTTTTTAATATTTCCAGTGAAGAAATGGCAACTCAGTATTAGTACCAGCTTTTTCCATTTTATAAACAAGAGGCAAAGTGATGATAGTAAGAGCTGATGGCCATTTGAAAGAACTAGATAGAGAACTTCCAAAGGAACCATGCAGCTTAAATTAAATTATTTATTCAAATTATTTAAATTATTCTGGTTGTGCAATGGCTGCTGTCACTACCTCCAGGTCAGTTGATTTTGGTGAAAAAGAAAGCAAGTGAAAATAGAAGATTACATCATGATGCAAGGCTGTATGAAATACAAGTATGGAAAAATCACCATATTATTAGTATTAATAATATAATACATTACATCAAAAATCCACTATATCACTATATTTACATGATATGTTGGGGTCATGAGATTGTGCAAAGAGTCAAATCAGCCTCTTAAAACAATGAAAATGAGGGTTTTATTTGTCTTTGAAGCATCTGATTTGTAACAATATGTGACTTACCATTTCTGAGAGCATGTTCAACCATCAAAGCTTCCCTGTAGTCAATTGAATAACTAGCCTTTCTGTTCTGTTTCCTATTAGTCTGATTTGAATAAAAACTAAGGACCCTTCCACTTGGTACTTTCTCACTTTTAGTGAAGATTAGGTAAACAGAGCAATACATATGACATTTCTCACCAATTATAGTGCAGAATTTATTTTTCTTAGAATGCTACACCAGTGGATAAATTAAGAAACCCAAATGAAACCATTATCCCAGTGGAATTTTCTTTTCGTTTTAAATGGCAAGAAACTACAAAAAAGAAAAAAGAAAAGAAAGATGTTCAGGATATTTTCAGGAGGCTAAATTGGCATCATCTTGCTGCTGAACTGCAGGTTGAGATATATCTGAACGATGGAGTCTCATTAAACACCATCAACTTAAAAACTCTTCCAGTGACACACAGTACTGATAAAACTTCAAGCAGGGAAATTAGGATTCCAGGCACTGTTTAGACTGAGGAAAAGAATGTCAGAGAGGAGGTTTTGATCCCCATTTGTAATAGAACTCACTAATGTAATGGGCACAGTTGTAAACAAGGTATATGACTATTGGGAGCTTTTACCCATAACGTTAGAATTCTCTGTGGGGGGAAGGCCAGCCAAATGAAAGACAAAACATTAGATAATTCCTTGCAGCATTCTGACAGTCTCAGGGCACATTCCCATTGATTTCTTTAAAGGAAGAAAGATCAATAACTTTCAACAGTTGAAGACTTCAGATATTTGTGGAAGATCTGAGAAGTCATGTCTGTGGTGGGGAAGAGCTCAGAATTACCTGATTAAATAACATTTAGTTTAGTGGTTATTGGTAAGTGACAAGCCAACACAGGTATGAATGTTTGCCTTGATTAACAAGAACACTGATATTGACCAGTTCTTCTTTGCTCTCCAATAGAGACATTTTGTCATTTATACATTCAGGACTTTCAGCCGTACCCATTAATGAGCTCAGAAAGGCATTGCTGTTTATGGCTATTGCTGTAAATAGGAGGAAGAAAATAATGAGAGCTCACAGGTATGTATTGTGAGGCTGGAAATGAAAATGCTACACTGGCTGGGGATTGTGAGAGTTGGGCTATCATACCTGGAAGGCAATAAGTTGGAGAGAGCTGATAGATTGCTACTAAAAGCCAAATTAGATCTTCACCAACGTTCTAGTGAATATTTATTTATTTATTTATCAAATTTATCACCACCCATCTCCCCGCAAGGAGAGACTCTGGGCGGTTTACAGTAAAAGCACAATTAATAACAATATAATACAAATAATATACAACAAATATAAATACATGATAAAAATATAAATATAATGAAGTCTAGATGGTTAAAAGTCCCCATCAATCCGCAGGTGGAGCAGACTGTTCTAGGGAGCTAGCCATTCCCAGGAATGCCTATTATCCTTCCCGCCCCAGGCATGATGGCAAAACCAGGATTTTAATCTTTTACTAAAGTCCAGGAACGAGGGGGCCTGTCTCACCTCCAGGGGAAGGATGTTCCAGAGGGCAGGCGCTACTGCAGAGAAGGCATGCCTCCATGACCCCGCCAGGTGGAATTCTCTAACAGATGGGGTCCGTAGCATAATATAATATAATGATATGAATATAATGATATGAATGCTGGTTTGAAGATATATTCACATCTAAATGTAGATGGAAACAAACACTGGAGGACGCAGGTGACTACATATCTAATTAAAAGGATGCAAGAACAAAAGACAATGAAATAGAGCAGTGAATTGTCATGAGGGAAGTAAAGACGATTTGCAAGGATAGAAAGATATGAAGAAGTATAGTGATTGGTGTTGGTAAAACTAGATTTAGCTACATTTCATTTTCTTTTTTAATCTCATGTCTTTAATTTCTAAAGCTTGCTATTCTCTTTTCGTGCATTGCACAATGTTGCGTATCTTGAAAGGAAATAGTGGGATTTTGATCTATCATCTATCATCTATCATCTATCATCTATCATCTATCATCTATCATCTATCATCTATCATCTATCATCTATTTCTCAGTTCCTAGACAGAAAGCCAGTTGTGTGTAGTGGTTAAAGATACCCAGGTACTGAGAGATTGAGTTCTGCCTTGGGCATGGAAGCCATCTGGGTGACTTTGGGTCCTAGGAAGAAGGCAATGGCAAACCACTTCTGAAAATGTTGCCAGAAGTCAAGACTGAATCAAATGTGTGCACGTACACACACACACACACACACACACACACACACAATGTTCCCAGACAGGGGTGTATTCAGCAAGCCGAGATTTCATCCAAATAATAAAACTTACACGGTGATGCAAGCTTTGTACCTTACATATTGGCATGCAGTGTCACAGTGCAAGTACAAAAGGGGCAGCATTTGCATTGCAACATACATTTTGGCATTTGCGTCCCATTATAGACATCCATATTTTTACTGGATACCATAAAAAGCTAATTGTAGATCCAAACAATTTGTTTGGATTTAGGGATCAACTTTCTTTACAACAGCTGTATTTTGGGTCTGCAAAAATCAGCACCTGTTGATATTTTTATGACCTTCAATTCACCCCCAAATTCATCAGATATTTTTTTCAAATGTTTGGAGCATTTTAAACATCAGTTATTGTTTTTTCCCGTACTCTTGAAAATGTAAGTGTCCTTCTTCTTGTTCTGAAAGCTGCAAAGTGCATAGCCTCCTATAAATACACAGGACATCTTGTATCCTACAGTCTCAAAAGCTTCCATGGGGAAGCCCAGATAGCTTCCTTTTCTATGAGAAATGAGACAAGATATATCATGCTGTGTTCAAAGACCCAAAAGAACTGAGGTCCAATCGTCCTTACTGAATCCGATCCAATTATGCAATCCTAGACATTAGCCTATAGCTCAAAGCATATCTATGAGAAACTTTCCCATTTCTGAAACAACATCTTCATACATGTAGGCATCACTCATGCAGACCATTCAGGATATGTACATTCAAACAATTAATACTGCGATATGCAATTTTGGTCCTCCGAAGCCCCATCAAAAGCTTTGGCAAGAGGAGGCAAAATAAGTTAATAAGTTAGACTACAGAAGATATAATTTGAGAACAGAATTTGGAGATCATCCACCTAATTTTAATGAGAAAGGCATTTTAACAAATTACATAGTTCACAAAAGTGGTGAAACAGAGCTTATTCTTTACTGAGAACAATGTAAACAGGTCAGATGATAGTTGAAAAGTAGAAACAATAATGATATCCAACATTCATTCCAACCCTTACATACTAGAATTCTATGAAACAGTAATTCTGCCACAGTGTATTTATTTTCCATCCCCATGAAACAGCATACTTACTCTTCCTTGTTTCCTGTTCAGTCACAGAATACATTAATTTTGCTTATTACTTTGTTATTTTTGTATTTTTACATCTTACAATGTGGCCTTTGAGGAAGTTCCAAGGCAGCTCCTAATATATAACAAATAGAAAAATGAATATAAACCATAACACACACACACACACACACACACACACAAACACACAGCAGCAGTAAAAGTACATTTAAATTTCATGCTTGCATAAAAGAGCAGTCTATCTGGCACAACATTGAAATGTTAAAATCAATAGCTAGCCTCTGAAGTTTTATGAGATAAAGGCACATGTATCACCTTTAAAAAATTCTAGTGGGACTGTCTGCGGTGGATTGTTGTGAAAATAAAAATAAAAAGCTTTGAGTAAGTAAGATCTGCTTTTACTAGCTACCACTTTAGACACTGTAAAGAACAGAAAAATATATAGAGGAAAAAATGGTGGCAGTTAAAGATATAAAACGAAAACAAAAAAACCCCTAGGGTCTCAATTAGGGCAAAGTAGTGTGAAAATGCTTAAGAAAGGTGCATACAGAATTGGGTGTATTAAGGAAAGCTGCATGCAGAACTTAGTATATCAGAGCTGTGAATGACAACCAATAGAAATTTCCCCAGTTTTCTTTTTTTTTTTTTTAAATTGATGGACTAGATTAGTATGTGAAAACTTATAAAAAATAGTGTGGAACTATTTCTGAGTGTAATGATATGAAATGATGGATTATGGATAGCAGAAAACAAATGTTTGTGAAGATAAAGGAGTTTATTACATTGTAACAAGATGAGCTCTTATGGATGATGGGCTACTTAGTTAAGGGACAGTCCCCAAGTTGGCCTTGGCTGATCTCAGAAGTTAGTGAATAGTGCTTGTCTGGGAAACCACTAGAGAAGAATTTTTTTAAAAAAAAAACAGAAGAAGACAACAACAAACCACTTTTATAATGCCAGAAGAAAACAGCATGGATGAGATTTTCAGGAGTAAACCTTGACTTGAGAGTATTTTTTTAAAAACTTAATTCAGATAAATGAAGACGCTTTATTTACAGTTGTCCAGATGCTCTAACAATTTTTTAAACAGAATGGCCCCCACACTGAGATCTGGCTGCCCTGCGAAGGGACTTGCTTGCTCATGTTGATATTCCAAACACTTCTTAGAGTTTTGGTATGTGTCCAGGGCAATCAGAGTATCACTGAGGACTCCACGTTTTGCAATCAACTGCTGTTTTGGGCTTCTGCAAGAAACTGGGACGGCTGCCTAAAATACTACAAGGTGTAGGGAAGAAAAGGTGATTGGAATCCAGCAAATAGCAGGGGTTCTCTTACTGTCTGCCAAGGCTTTGCTCTGTTTTGGCATTCACAGACTTAGACACTTAAAGAAGAAGGGTTTGGAGACAGGTACTCCTCCCTGCCTATAGAAACCAGATGGCACCAAACAGATCAAGAAGCATAGCTGATATGAATATGTTTTCATTTTGGTTCCTCAAAGTCTTCCAGTTCTAATGCAGAGCATTAAAATGATACTGTCCACAAATACTTATGGCCATGCAATTTTTTCTCAGAGGTCTGTGATGATTTTCCCCTTCTTTGGGAGTATTGTGGTCAAGTGGCAAGGAGATCATTGAAAGATCAGGAATGTCTTCCTAAGAATATATCATTAGAACAGGATCCAGCTAGATGGGATGACTTCCTGAATGGTTGGAAATGCTTCCATTCCTCACTCCAAGCCTGGCTGGCAGCTCGACAAGTCAGAGTTTCTCAGAGCTCTGAGCTCTGAGACCTGGCTAACTTTCTATCTTGTTTGCAGGGGTCTACGGACCACTGAAGTTTCCCCCTGGAGAAGGGGGAACCAGAAGATTGCTCACAGAGCCATTGTAATTGCACACTCCTGTTTTTCTTTGTTGTTTCCACCGCGGAGAGGAACGGGGAGTGAATGCAATGAAATGGCCGAAAGAGGATTCTAGCTCTGCAGAGAACAGTAAGTCTCTTGGGAGACACAAGAGTGACAGCCAGCTTTTAGATCACCTTATATTAGTTTTCTTTTTCAGATTAGTACATTTTTATTATTCTAAAATTTATCTTTGGACTTCGTTCAAAATGTTGGCTAATTTTGTGTTTTCTTTGCTATAATTAATTTTGGTGGAAGTTTGATAGATTTTATTTTGGCAACATAGTGAACAAGTTTTGTATTTTTCTGCCTTTCTTTTGTATCAGAGAAATTGGGACTTAAGAGACTTTGTTGGTATTTCTCACTCACAAACTAACTGACTTTTGAGAAATTGTTTGTTTGGGTTAAGCAGCTTGCAGCCTGAAGAATAAAGAAGAATAAAGAATAAAGTATAGAGAATGTGTGCCTCTCTGCCTTTTTTTTTTTCTTTTTCTATTTTTTTTTAGAAAGGACTATTTTTCATTTGGAATATATTTTCATCTTTCCCTTTACAAACTGTTTGAAATACTGCTCTGTGGAATTTTTTCATCTCTTACTTTAAAAGCTTTTCTCACTTAAAGAAATAGACATTATTGATAAATAATAGAACAGCTGTTCCTTGCTCCCTGAGAAATTTTTTTTGTTTTGACTACGGCAGTTGATTACGCTTTGAACAATAAATAATGGCCTTTCTCACAGTACTTCAGGATTTTAAGGAAGAAACCAGCAAAATTTTTTTGCAAATTAAGAAATCCATAGAACGTATATTAATAGTTTTGGTGGCTCAGGAACAGAAGGTACAAGGGACAGATTTAGAAACAGAGGAAAGATTTTTAGAACCAGTAGAGAAACAGGGAAAGAGGACTTTGAATGTATTGGTACAGAAGAAGATTATGATATCTTACAGGAAGTGGTCTATTAAATGTTTGGGCATAAATACATTGTGGCAGCTGAGACAGGAAGATTTTAATATGCAAATTGATAGATATGGCAAAATAAACATTTTGATATCCCATATGAGTTACAGAAATAAACAAGTTGCATATTGTGATATTGGCATAACCTAAACAGGAGATTTATTGATATTGATTTGGAATGCAAGGTGAATGAAAATGCGGATTTGGTATTGTACACAGAGTAAGCACAGATATGAGAAATTTACAGATGCATAAAAACATGATATTTTAAGTGTAAGATACAAGATTATAAATAAATAGGTTGATATTATATATTACTCTTTCTGGAGACACATTTATGAGAATACAATGAGATGATGAGATGGAATTAGAATGTAGGTTATTACAAGAATATGTTGTATGTATTAGGTTATATGTTATGTTAGGTTTTGTATTTTTGCTATATTATGTATTATGTTATGTAATATGTTAGATTATGTATTAATGGAATATATAGTCATAACATGAACAGAATATACTGTATTTTATTAGACGTAGATAAGGCCTTTATTTGTTTTACTAATTGGACTTTATTGAAGATATAAATATAGATGTAAAAATGGAAAGAGCAAATGGAAAACATTTAATTGATGCAACAACGAACATTTGATTACTATTCTAAGGAGTAGAAACCAGAGATGGATTGTTGGAAGATATCAAGAAAGGTGAAACCTATATGAAGAACAGAAGATTGGATTATAGAAATCAAAGGGTATATGACAAAGAAAAGTTTCTGTGTATTGTATTAAGGACTAACATTTAAAGTTAATTGTTGTACTTAAAGTTCAAGGATAAATTGGAGGACATCTATTTTCTATATTTTTTCTTGTTTGTTATTTTTTGACTTCACTTTTTCTTTTCCCTTTTCTTACTTTGTATTTCTATTTCTTTTCTTTTGTATTAGCTTTTAATGTGTATTTTAAAATTAATAAAACTTATGGAAATGCTTCCATTCCTGGTCCCCAGGGTGGAACCTATGGGTACCAACACGCCAAATGATGCCTCCTTTGATACCTGTAGAACTCCCTGTCCCACTGTCCCTTAAAATCAATCAATCAATCAATCAATCAATCAATCAATCAAGCAAGCAAGCAAGCAAGCAAGCAAGCAAGCTTCTTTTAACGTGGGACCATATTTGAAAAGACGATAGAATGTAACAAAGCCAAACACTAGCTTCTGAAATAATAGTTAATTCCTAGAATGGGTTCGAAGTCCACATAAAAAACCCAGGTAGATTCTTTCTACCTACTGCACGCTGGCTGAGTGGGCAGGCTGAGAATATTGCTCCTGCAAGAAGTCGAAAGGGAGGGAGTCTGGAAACAGAGCTTCTTGGTAGTGGCCAAGATTTAAATATTTTTCCTTTGACTTTCTATGGAAGCAAAAGTTGGAATTTGAAGAAGCAGGATAGAAAGAATATTGATGCTTTTGAACTTTGGTATAGGAGAAGACTCCTGAGAATACCATGGATAGCTAAGAAAACAAACAAATGGATTATAGAACAAATCAATCCAGACTTTTTACTTTAAACACAAATGATCAGGCTCAAATCATCATATTTTGGACACATGTGAAGACCCAGCTTTCTTGAGATGTGTATAATGCTGGGAAAGATGAAAGGAAAGAGAAGAGGATGACCAGCAGCAAGGTGGATGGACTCAGTTACAGTGGCGATGAGTGCACCACTGGAAGATCTGAAGGACTAAGATGGGAAAGTTAATCCTGGAGAAGGTCTATCTATGTGGTCATTAAACATAGACTTGATGGCACATAATCAATCAAAGTTAAACATGTTATTGGAACCAGGCACTGTCTGTTCAGGTCAAAATGAATCTAGTATGCATTGGACATGCACATGATCAATGCCTCACCCCTTTTGACATGCTTCACATGTAAAAAAAAGATGGGCATCAAAAATATTGTCATAGCCACTATCTTGTGTTTTTGGCTTCACCTCCACCCCATGGATGCTCCTGACTGATCTCCTTAGTAAAAGTCATGACTAATATGTTCAAAGTCTGGGATACTAATCTGTTTTGATACAGCCAAAAAATTAATACAAAAACAAGGAATGGTAGAAGCATTCAGAATTACTTTGGATGCACTCCCATTCTTTTTGTGCCTCTTTATTTGTTTTCCCAGAAGGGGACCCTCAAGAGTTAGGAATTTACTTTAAAACAAAACAAAGCAAAATAAAATAAAACCACTCCAAAGTAAGAAAAAATCTATCTCTGATGTACCTGAATGATCTCAAATTGCCCCAAATATATCCATTACAGTCAATGGGGCTATTTTTGCAATTGTGTTGTTTTATTGCTCCAACAAAGTTGCAAAACTTTACAGCCGGTTTGTGTAGGTGACAGCAGTACTACTACTACTACTACTACTACTAATAATAATAATAATAATAATAATAATAATAAATAGCAGCATGCTAAATGATTAGTTAAAAGAACACTTGCAAGATAGAGGGAGCATCTTTATCCTGAATGGTTAAGGCATTGCTGCCTGTTTGACAGTTTATCACTTCAATGTAATGAGTTCTGTATCTCTATGTTTAATAGGAATGGGCCTCGGCACACTCAATATATAGAACACCAACAATAGAAATCGCTTTCAAGCAAAAGCTGTGTTTTCTTTTTTAAAATGCACCAAACGATGCAGAGAGTTCTAATTCTTTAATGCCCTCTAGTTATCATCACACATTTTGCAGCCCAGATTTGGTAGATGTAGCAAAATGCCTTCCTAAAGATATGGGGTAGGGGAATGGTTGCTAAACAAGGAGATGGCTGATACCTGTACCCACATCCACCCGCAGTTCTGCTTGTGCATTCTGGCTGGCTAAGGGCAATACTGTAACACATAGACAAAGAAGTAGGCATAAACAACAATCTTAGCTGTGATTTCTGATGTAAATGGAAATGTGTTTTCCTCTTCTGTCTTGATCATTAATTTATTTTCATTCATAGCACTGTATTCTGCCTGTCCTCTCAAAATGGGACTTTCTCTACAAACATGATAACTAAATAAGTTGGGTTTCAGTGCTAAAATTACAAAATCAGTTGTGCCCTTGAATTATGTTGGAAAAGAAAAAGCACACCATATATTTATGAATTACATTAGAAATGTGCTGTATAAGGTTGGGAGTTGATGAAGGGAAGAACTGGAGAATGAGAATAAAGGAATCTGCTGTTGGTCTGCTAATGTTCTCTTTTTCATATCTTGCAGGTATGTTCCAAGTTTTTTTTTTTCAAACACTGCATTTCTTTCCACATTTTTCTTAAAGAACTGCTACAGGATTCTGCACTTAAACTGAGAGTTGTTTTTCTGAACAAAATATGTGAACTCTTGTAGCTTTTTCTTATAAAGGAGATACTCTGCCCTACAATTCTGTTTGGTGGCCCCTTCTGAACTTTATCTATTTCTATGATATCCTTTCCAAGAAACTTATTCTCCATATTCCTGGTAATCCAGAATGAGCACTGTGTTAGACATATTGGGTTTCAACCAAGCACGTCTCACACAAGCTTGAAGGAGGAGGTAGCCTCTGCTGTAACCTAATCTTACTTGCTTTGTGTGGGAGGGGCTGAATCCCAGTTTCCTGTTTCCTGTTCCCTTCTCTTTCCTCTTTCTGCTCGAATCTCCTACCAAGGAGGATGGACCAGCTATGGCTCCCACGTTGCTCATGCTTCCATTCAGGTGGGCCACATTAGAAGCATGTGGGTCACGTCAGAACCAATTGCTCGCACGCATGGACCGTTTCTACTAAGGAACTGTGAGTTACAATAAAATTGTAAACTCTTTTTATGTTACTTTACATTAATGTGTGAAGTGTGTTTATTTTGTGTTTTGAACTGATGAAGCCTTGTGCAAGTTTATGGGAATGCTTCTACTCTGCTACATACTAATAAGAAGCTGCGTGCAGTTCTGGTACTACCATCCCAAAATTCCTACACACTGTCTTTGATGATCTGAAATATCTAGGGCCAACAATGAGTTGTAGATCTCAGGCTCTGTTATTGAGGAGGCATCCAAAAGATACCCTTACTCATACTCATGTGTCCAGGGGCCACAATATAAAATGAAGTTTGTTGCCACTTATATAATCCTTCATTAGGGGCGTGTTGGCTCAGCAGGTAAGATGCCAGGCTTGTCGATCAGAAGATTGCAAGTTCGGAGGTTCAAATCCCTAGTCGCACGTGACGGAGTGAGCTCCCACACTCGCCTGAGCTCTTGACAACCTAGCAATTCGAAAGCATGCAAATGCGAGTAGATTAATGGGTACCACTTTGGTGGGAAGGTAACAGCGTTCCGTGTGTGTCATGCCGGCCACATGACTGTGGAAGCATCTTCGGACAATGCTGGCTCTTTGGCTAACAAATGGAGATGAGCACCGGCCCCAAGAGTCGGACACAACTGCACAAATGTGTGTGTGGGGAGGCTTTACCTTATATAGACCTTCCCTAGCCCAACAGTGAAATTAACTAGTTACTGCCTCGGAGGAATATGGCTAATGAGAAAATTAAAAGGGCAGGTGGGGGAAGACTGGGTACTTCAGCCTCTTTGACAGAAAAAGAAAGAGAAGGTAGAGAAGGAGAAGGAATATATATTATTTATATTTCCAACTTATATCACTGCCCATCTCCCCCCATTCTGGAGGGGACTCTGGGTGGTTATTATATTATATATCTCAGTGGCCCAAAAACTGAGGGTTTTGTCCAGTACAAAATTATGTATGTATGTATGTATGTATGTATGTATGTATGTATGTATTTATTTATTTATTTATTTATTTATTTAGGTGATTGATATGGCTGCCCATCTCACAACAATGATTCTGGGTGGCATAAAAAGTTAAAACCACCACCACCACTCTCTAACCCATAATGGGTTATAGGCCATGATAGGCTGCCCAACTCCTAAACAACCCTGGGCAGCTTCACAGACTAAAATTAGAGTAAAATGTAAAATAATGCACAGCAGAGCATAAAACATAACCAGCATATGGAGGGTAACCATCAAAAGACAGAACAAACCTCTACTACACCAACCACTAGAAGGGGATTTTCCTAACCCACCTAGCTCTTTGGTCCATATAATCTGTTTTATCCAGGTTTTAACCTTCCACAAAAAGGGAAGGTTGGAAACTGGACAAAAATTGTCCAGGGTGGTTGGGTCCAGAAATGATCTCTTGAGGATGGGGAGCATCATTACTTCCTTCAAAGCAGGCAGGACCATCTTCTCCCTCAGAAAGACAGACCCCCACCGCATGGACCCCACCATCTTTAACCTCCAGAGGAGCCTTCCCAAGCAGAAAGGGACAAGGATCAAGGGACAAGAAAGGGACAGGTGATTGGGTTGACAGTCCTGAGGGTGCTGTCCACTTCTTCAGGAGTCACAGGATCCAACTCCTCCCAGATAGTGCGATCAGCCTCCATCATCTCATCTGGATCTGCCCAATTGGAGTCCAACTGCAAACTAATTAGAGTGATTTTATCTGATATATGCCTAGAGTATTCTTCACACTTCTCACCTTTCAAATGGTCTAGTAGTTAAGGCATTAGATTAGGAGCAAGGAAAACCGAGTTCTATTCCTGTCTTAGGCATGAAAACCAGCTGGGTCAGTCATTCTCTTTCAGCCCTAGAAAGAAGGCGGTGGCAATAGCAAATCATTTCTGAAAATGTTGCCAAGAAAATTAGATGAACTTGTCCCAGAGTCAAGACTGACTCAAAAACATCAAAATGAATGAATGGATAAATGAATGAATGAAATCTTTCAAATCACCCACTACCAAAGTTTCACAATAACACACAATAAAAAGGTGGTGGTGGAAGAGGAGGATGTCAGTGATGGGAGGAGGCAATGAGGCAGGATGGACTGTACCCCAAAATCCCCTTATCTGAGAGCACCACTGATTGCTTCTCAGAGTGTTTTGCAGATTGGGCTGTTATTTATCTTCTTCATCTACCAACTCTTTAAAGAAAGCATGATATCATAGACTTTTTTTTGGAAAATAAAAACTAAGTTAGAGGAATCAGTTTATGCAAAACTGAGCCATCCATAATTTATATTCCTAATTTAGAGAACAAAACAGTAACAAGACATCTGCTTGTTTCTCTTCCCTGAAGTCTTTGTTTCCCAGAAGCCTGGAACTTGCTTTGTTGCCTTCCCAGACATAAAACTGAGGACAAACAATGTTTGCTAAGGGCTTGTCCTTATACCAGGCCTCTACCTTGTGGCCATCCCACTGCAGAGGCAGGTTGAAGTTAACTCTATATTCCCTTACCCTTGCCAAGTGGCATGTTTTTCTTTCATTCTGTTTGTAAAAAAATAATAATAATAAAAGCCCAGGTGCAATGCAATGCTAATTTCCCCCAGATCCCATCTACTGAATGATATCTCACATTACTTCCAAGGAATTCCAGTTATGGAGGAAGCCTTGTGTCTACTGTGGGTGATAGGATACTTTAAAAAAAAAAGGTTAAAAGGAGAAAAAGAGGGGAAAAAATTATTGGTTACATTTCTAGAATGCCCAACAACTGTGTTTCCCTGGGTAGTTCCCAAATCAAAATCTGAAATGATACAATATTTAACCAACCAATATAAATCAATAAAAGCAGCCGTATAATAGAGGTAAAATCAACAGTGAAGGAACAATAGTAATGTACTGATAATAAACCCAGCAGATAAAATCACAAGAATGCTAGCAGCAAAACAATATTCAATAACTCTAAAATGATTTCCCCAAACTCCTAGGAAAATAAGGTCTTCTATCAGAGCTTCACTGAAAACTCTGAAGTAAATCTCTTTCTAGGAACTTAAATGCCCACCCAGGAGCTAGCTGTGTAGAGTCAAGGACAAAGTTCTGAGATAAGTAGTTTTCACTGCTGATGCAAGAAAGCTCTGATAAAGGTAGATCAGCTATTGCAGAATCAAGCCATCAAGAGCTCTGTTTATAGCAGCTCCAAGCAGGGCATTCCCCAGAGAGAGCTTGAGAAAGTCAAGATGGCAGCTCCAACACGGCTATGAGCCCTGCCCCTTTTTTGCTTGTGTCACACATGCAACATATAAAAAAGGGAGGGGGTTTTGCTTGCATGGTTGCAGCCACCATCTGACTTTTCTGATCCTAGCTTGGACACCACTGGTCCCAGGGCTCAAGTCTTGTATCTCTTTACCCTGCAGGGTAAAAGACTACTTGCTGTTCATTTCTTGGCCTTGGATCAGGGGTGGGGAACGTCTGGCCCACGGGCCGTATAAGGCCCGTGAAATCATTTGGTCTGGCCCTTCCACACGATTGGCTCCCACCCGCAAACCCCGCCCCCCGGTGCTTGTGATTGGCTCCTGCCCACAAACCCCTCCCCCTTCTGCATGATTGGCTTCCGCCCACAAACCCCACCCCTCGGTCCGAGAATGATGTTATAAATATCCAAATGGCCCTTGGCAGAAAAAAGGTTCCCCACCCCTGCCTTGGATATTGAGGGAACCTATATGCTGCTTTGATAATGGTCTTTGTCTGATCTCAGCTTCTTTTTCTGGCTGGCATAATGTAGATCCCCTCCAAGTTTTCCTTCCTTTGCAGGGAGAATATTTTCAGGAAAAGATTCAGTGCATCTATAATAAGAGCATGCTTTATGATGGGTCACAGCAGGTGGAAGAAGAAGCCAAGTAGGGTTAGGTCAGGTTACTTGGATGGGAGAATATGGCTACTATTTTTGCACTACAAAAACTGGGTGATATTCTTTGCTGCCATCTGGATTTTTCTAGTCCCAACATAGAAGATCTATGCAGGATCTTCAAAGAGGTCCAGCTCATCTCAACGGTGTCTTTAATTTTTACCTTGGATTACTATGGAGCAATCAATCAATAGCAGAGGCTGTCCTTGGTCACAGAATAATAAAATCAAAGGGTTGGAAGAGACCTTGGAGGTCTTCTAGTCCAATCTCCCACCTACAGCTGGATTCCTTACAGCATCTCAAATAAATAGCTGTCTGTCTTTTGCTTAAAAGCCTTCAGTGATGGAACCTCCATGACACCAAGAGGCAGGTGGTCCCACTGCTTAATAGTGCTCTTAGCAAGGAAATTCCTCTTTATTTCATATTTGGATCTCCACCTATTTGTTCTTATTCTACCAAATTAGAGTTATTATGGACAACTACAGCACACAAGGTAATTTGTGTGGGAAGTGTCTGGTTGGCCAAGAAACAGAAAGGTCAGGCAGGTGAAGAATGAAAGTAAACTGAACTTGACATTTTGTCATGTACGGCTGGTGCTTTGGGACATTTCTGATTCATAGTAAGGAAATCTTTCAAGCTATTATGACTCATTCTCTCCATAGGTTAATGGCAGATGCAAACTGTTGATCTTTTTATTCTCATCATAATTTATGAGGAACTAAGAAAAGTAGCTATTAAAGCAGGTTGACCGATGTCGTGATGACACAGAAAATGAGTTTTTAATGCAATGTACGCTTTATACTTTGGCGTCTTTTCTCTCAAAATGCTTTCCAAAGTTGCCAAGGCTCATGTTATGCTTGAGAAGAGAAACTTTATTTGTAAATTACTCACTGTGAATTTGCGAGATAGCCTTGCGAATGGCACAAAAAGATTGAAAAGAGTTGACCATGCATGGAGAGAGACGAGTCACCCTTTTCACCCATTTGTCTCCCTTCTATACAGACAAGTTTTTCCACTTGTTACTTCTGAAAGTTCCCACCAAAGAATTCCCTCAAAATGATGTAGCTGATCTCCATTTTACTTCTCATCTCCAAAAGGCCTTTCCATCCGGGAGAAGTTTTGTTTGACAGAGGAAGTTATAAAGGTGGACGAGAATCTGCAGAGGAGCCAACATCGCATGTTGCTGTGGCCAATGGCCATTTCACTGGCGCTAAAGCCAGGAGTATCTGCAGTGGGTTTCAAAAGCAATCAAGATGATGGCCACAAATACTCAAAGCCCTGCACTTGCATGATGCATGTAAAAAGGGTGGGGATTTGAATGCACAGTCATGACTGCCAACTTGATTTTCTGACCCTCATTGTCCTGGCAAAAGCAGTTAAAGGAATTCAACTGTGTGAGTTCCAGGCACAGTATAGACTCTATTATGAAGCACACTGTAGAGGAAGAGGACTCTCAATCTGGTGGATCCATGCCTGCCTTAATATACTCAGAGATATGATCAGGATTTCCTCTCATCTCCAGCAGGATATCTATGCCAGATGCACTTGGCCTGCATCTACCTCTAGGACCTTCAGAAATATCCATGTCATCCTACCACCATGCTGCATAAGGGGGACCTTCAGCCACCTTTCAACCAGGAAGGCAATTATATTTTTCCTTTGACTCGAGTATCAATCTTGTGTACAGCCAAGAGTGGATGCTAGAGTCTTGTTGTGAATCCTGAATTTTCTCTTTCCATGCCTCTCCACCAAACGTTAAAATTGAACTATTGTCCCTGTGACTTGCTGGGTATTGTGATACATATTACTGAATAGGAAAGGAAAGGGAGATACAACACTACTGTGTTCCTAACACAGATTGACTTTGTGTTTCACTGTCTGCTACCTCTTTCTTGAGTGTCTTGGGTCAAGTCCTCGGCATTAAAGAACATTTCATATAGAGAAGGCGGATGATGTCTCACACTAATTCCACGTGGGAACAGCAGATGTATGAAGACGCTGACCTTTATTACTCATTTCTTGGAATCACAACTAGAAGTTAAAATCCTCATTTCAAATGGCTGTTTTTATTTTATTTTTTAAAGCAGCAATAATCCAAAAGTCTCTTACCTTCTGCAGGGCAGCAATAAAATCCGAATGATATTTAAATCAACAGTGAAGGATGTTAATGCCTCAGCTTTATGCTTGGACTTTCTGTCCATGACAAGAAAGAAATGTAGCCTATTTTATTTGGCCTCTGTGCAGCATGCAGACTTACTCGTAGTTAATTTAGATACCGATTTTTTAAAAGATCCCGGAGGCAATTTTGGAGTCACATGTATGAAGGAATATTATAATTTTTTTTTTAAAAAAAATGCTTATAAGGATTTTTTGCACAGAAGTCCTCTGCTGCCATCAAAAAAGTCAAGATGGTGGCTGCAATAGTCCAGGGCCCCTAAAAACAAGTGGAGCTTTGACGGCATCATTGCAGCTGCCCCCCCCTTTTTATAAGAATTTTATTATGTTTAAAGCAAAGACAAAAACTACAAAAAAAGCAAAAAGCTACAAAAAAGAGAAAAAGAAAAAAATGGAAAAGCAGAAAATGAAAAAAGTTTTTTTTAAGAAATTACAAGATGTCTTCCTACTTTCAACAACAAGAATATACAGCAATTTCCATAATTCCTCTGGTGCCATCAAAAAAGTCAAGATGGTGGCTGCAATAGTCCAGGGCCCCTAAAAACAAGTGGAGCTTTGACTGCATCATTGCAGCTGCCCCCCCTTTTTTATAAGAATTTTATTATGTTTAAAGCAAAGATAAAAACTACAAAAAAGCAAAAAGCTACAAAAAAGAGAAAAAGAAAAAAAGAAAAAAATGGAAAAGCAGAAAATGAAAAAAGTTTTTTTTAAGAAATTACAAGATGTCTTCAAGAATATACAGCAATTTCCATAATTAATCCCTTACTCTAAATCTAACCAAGATCATATTATTTCTATAAATCATTCCATAGACACATTATAAAAATCACCAAAGACAATTACTCCCTTATTCTTTACTTTATAAAGAAAAATAAACAGATATATAAACCTCTAAATCAACTCCCCCCCAAAGGAACCTATTTATTTAAATATTTCCTTCCTACCACTATTCTGTATATTTCTGGCCACTATAATAAAAATCAAATTATAAAAACATTTAAATTATCTACTTTTATATTTAATAGTGCTATAGCAATCCTGACCCTATTAAACCTAAAACCAAACACTTATTCTTATATCTTATAAATCTTAAAAGATCAAACAAACTTTAAATCATTAAAGAAAAAATGGAATCATACAAACCTTAATATCAATCCAAATACATATTCTTAATTTCTTATCCTGCATCGAAATATACCAGGACATTTACTTGTCTCCATATTATGCATAAGGTATTTTTCGTAAAAAAATTAAACAATCCATCTGCCCCCCTTAAAAAAGCAAGCTGAGGGGCTGAAAACTGTATTCATCTCAGATCTAAAAGGGTATTCACAAACCTTCTGCATTGGCATCAAATATTTTGCTACTTCCTGATGGTAAAAATTGTATGACAGTGGAACACTGTTGTGGGTTCTTCATCTCTGGAGGTTTTAAAGAAGAGATTGGACTCTCATGGACAGTTTATTTGGTTTTCCTGCCCATTGCAGAAGGTGTGCTAGATGAAAGTTGTGGTCTCTTTCAACTCTACTATTCATTCTATCATATCCTTCAGAGTAAAGCCTTGATTACTGGTTTGGACATATCATCCACTGCAAGGACATTGTTTGATACAATTCATCTTATTGTGGGGATGTTATGAACATTGTAGTAAAAACATGAAATGGCCTTTTAAACAGAATGAGAAAGCTAAAGAAGATAAATCTGTCAACACTAACTTAAGGGAGCCTCCAAGTGCAGTGACAATTAAATTTGGGATATAAAATGATATGGAGGGTTAGCAGGTGAGAATTCCTTCCTTCATATGCTGCCTATGGACTTCCAGGAAAATTGGATTTGTTGATGCTAGAATGATGAATGGGCAGACCAATCTTATTCTTTATTTCAGAACGTTCTAGTCTGGCTGTCAGATGTTTCTAAGTATCCTGCCAGCAATTAATCACTGTAAACAAGGAAAGGAATATATTTGAACCAATTGGAGAGCTGGTCTAAATTGATGCAGTATTTGGATAGATTCTTAGCTCTACTCAACCTATTTTCTGAACCCAGGTTCGTAAAGGTTTGGCTTCAGAGAATGGGAAAGAGAAGAAAGGGAGAATTCAGATAATGTGCAACCTATCTATGAACTTCATTTCTTCTGAAGAAAACTGAAATTCTTACTTGATAAATCAAAGTGGTCAATATGATTTAATAAGCCTCAGTTTGGTCTAGTGGTTAAGGTGCTGGGCTAGAAGCCAGGAGTCTGTGAGTTCTAGTCCCGCCTTAGGCGTGAAAGCCGGCTGGGTGACCTTTGGCCAGTCAGTCTCTCTCAGCCCAACTCACCTCACAGGGTTGCTGTTGTGGGGAAAATAGGAGGAGGAAGGAGTATGAGGTATATTCACCTCACCGCCTTGAGTTATTTATAAAAATAATAAAGGCGGGATAAAAATTAATTAAATAAATAAATAAAATAAAATAAAATAAAATAAAATAAAATAAAATAAAATAAAATAAAATAAAATAAAGTCCATTTTGTTCATTCAATGAAACTTCTGATTCCCCCAGACTCATGTTGCCTTTCCCTCAGAGATAGCTCTGGAAACTGAAGTGATCCTCTGAAGTAGTCTTTGGCTCAAGGGAGGAAAGTGCCAATGAGTCAGAATAGTGAGGAAAGTGCTGAGGCAGTCGAGCAAGATCTTGGAGGAATGGAACCTATTCTTCATGCCTGAGGGTGAAAAATGTGATAAATACTGACAGAGAAACCACCACCTCACACTTTCCAGAGTTTCAAGGGTCATTGGGACAGTTCAATTTCCTCTCTAAGGAGGAAGGGAAAACTTTGTTTCTGGAAAAGAATGTCTGTCTCTACTCCACTCTGAGGTCCAATCTTTCCAAGTTAGGTAATCTTTAAAAATTCCTGAGTTCTCAACTCATTCTAGAGTTTAAGAGATTTGATGATGAACTTTGTGCTTAACAAAAAAAGAAAAAGAAAAAGGGAAAAAGCATGCAAACTGGTTAAGGAAGTATTCCACGCCAGCCAAAGCCTTATTTGAGCCTCAGGAAATCTGTGTGGAGTGCCCCTGCTCCAACCAAACCCCCTGAGTCATTTTGGCATCATCTCTGTCAGACAGGCAGATGCTGCTCCTTATTAAATTTTCAACTGAAAGGAACATGCGTAATTTCATTATTTTCCTGGAGTAGATGCCGATAATCTTATTCTCTCAAATGGAGGCTTCAAGCAGTAGGTAAGAAAGGAAAATACGTATGTCTGAAAGGCCCTGTGGCACTGAGAGATATTAATTATCCCTCCTCAGTGGCTTCTTTGATTCACTTAATGAGGTGATAAGGATTTGTGTAGGAGCTTTTCAGGAAATAGGAGCAAACATCCATATGGGGGAGATGTCCACTAAAAACAGATCAATTTCGATGAGCAAAACTTAATGTTCGGAGAGGAAAGGAATGAATTTGGTACACCTCTTCCTTTCCCACAACTGGAAGTTTTGAACCCTATTTTTCACCTTAGTTAGAAAGGGGAGGAAGTTAAGATTGAGAATTCAGTTGGGATGAAGCCAAAAAAGAAAAAGCTGCTATTGGCTAGGAAAATGTGAAACTTGACCTTTGGGTAGAATGAGCAGAATGGATCTTCAGAAGATTTCCTTTGCTGCACTCTATGAGATAGATTTCCACAGTAAAGCACCATGTCTGTTTGACCTCTCACTCACTGCCCAACCAACTGGGTTCATGATCTTTTGCTCCATCTCTCTCAAAACTTCCATACTTGAGAAAAATTAAGTTTTTTTAAAAAAAACCTAATAGACTTGAAGATTGGCCTATAAACAAAGTAAAAATGGAAATTATTCTTATTGATCTGCATTCTCCTACTTATAAGCTGTAAACCAGCCTAGCCAAGTAGTAAGTTAAAATGAATGAATTTAATAATGTCTATCAAAACAAGTATCTTTGATATGCATTTACTTCCCTGCAAACAAACGATTCCAAATTATCCTTGGTTGTAGCTTGCTTTCCTATTGACATTCATTTTTCTTGACAATATCCATGTGAGTTTAGGAATCTTCTGTGCAATTATTCCATACTTTCCATTTGATTTCTCTTGCCTACCCTGAGAATATGGCTTGAATAATAATGTGATAAAGTTTCAACTATCCAAGCATTAAATGGAAAGATCTCCATAAATTCTTCATTAGCAAGAAAATGTGGAACAGAACTGTAGAATTGCAGGCATACAAAACAGACGGATAGAAACTGTGCATAATTTTATGTAATTGAGTAATGGAATTGAATATTGTTTTCCCTCAACTGTTTAGTGACTTTTTTTCTGGGAACGTCAGCTCAGTAGTAAGCCCCTTGAAAATTCTAGGTGAGACCAAATACAATCATTTAACAAAAAGAAAGAAAAGAAATTGGTAAGAGGTCAACAATGTTTATGTAATTAACAGCTAAGAATGATGGGAGGTAGCCCTGGATATTATTTTAATATTCAAAATATAAGGTTAACTTGAGAACGTTCAATGTATTGTCGAAGGCCGGAAGACCCACAACAGCCATTAACTTGAGAACATTGCCTTAATAACCTGCTGAACGTTTCATTTCAACTGGAGACAAATGAGAAGTCATGAGACAGTTTATATGAATAACCCCATTTTGGATATACCAAGTATACAGGCAGCTTGAAAAACAAGTGCAGTTGTTTTGTGGAATGTTGTGATATGATTCACAACTAAAAAATGCACACAAAATAGGCAGATCTCGTGGCAGAAAAACTGTCCCATAACATGGATGACATTTTCATGCAAGTGCAACAACTCACATCAGAGCCTGGGACGTTTGCTGCAGACCCTGCTGCATATTGTCTTACATTAGTGTGTGCCTAGTTATGACTGAGTTGTCTCCACGTGATTACTGTGCAAATAGGCTCTATGGAAGAGTATTTCTTCTGAATTAAGGTCAGGCAAAGAGAAACCCCTTGTGTATGTCGCTCTATCTATGAAGTCCATTGTGTATGTCACTCTATCCATGAAGTTCAATTTATCCATACTAATCAACTCTTCATATAGTAGCTATATGATGGACATATAAACCAGTTCTAAGTCTGTTCTGTGCCACCACCGCCACCCTCTAGTACCTGCTGGTTTTATTGATACTAGAAACTTCTAATTGCCTCTTTCACGATTCATCTTGAGAAAATAACAAGAACTAGCAATGTGTATCTGAATAAAAGCAAGAAACGGGATTCTCTCAAGAAAGAATGTGATTTCTGTGCCCCTTGCAGAAGAGCAAAAAGAAGTGAAAGGATATAATGTCAGTCAAAAAGGCCAAAGAAGATCAGAAGAGTAGCTGTGGAAAAAAAAGGGAAGGGAGGGGGAGTGTGAGAAGAAAGTGGCAAGCCAGAACATTGTTATCAAAGCCATCAGGACATAATGGCCATTCTCAAAGAAGGATAATGAAAGGATTCATCTCAGACTCAAAACAATTTTGGTTACACTGGTGGCTTTGGAAGGGTTTGTCTAGGAAGGAAAGAAGGATTGAGACAGAAAGGAAAAGACTGTCATGGATATCTACTACAATTGAGGAGTGGAAAGGAGTAAAGAAGAAGAGCCACACATGAGATATGGGGGACAACTTTACAAATAGGGCTTCTCTATTGAAGCGCCTGCCCCCTGGAACAGCATCCCCCAAAAAATTCACATGGCTCACACCCTGATGTAATTTAAGAAGTCATTGAAAATCTGGCTGTTCCTCCAGGTCCTGGGATATGTTGGTGTTAAGACCCTGTAGAAATTTATCCAGAGACAAGTATCTGTCTTCTTCTGGACACACATGGTCTTTGTTCTCATCTTTTTTATGATTGTCCTGCTTTTGGTATTGTAAGCCACTCAGAGTTGGGTGGCCTCTAAATTGAATGAATGAATGAATGAATGAATGAATGAATGAATGAATGAATGAATGAATATTTGCACATTTTACATGAGAGAGCAAATAACACTGTAGTGGACCTTGACATAATACTATTATGTAATGAACAATCAAGTCTCTCTTAAGTTAAGCTTGACTCAAGGACATGCCAATATAGTTTTTCTTGCAAAAATATAGAGAGTGTCTGCCATCCCTTTCTTCCGAGACAGAGAGAGAGAGAAAGACAAAACCAGAGACAGAGACAGAACAGTGTAGACTACAGTCTTGCAATTTCCTAATGCTCTCCCATCCAAGCAGTAACCAGATGTACCCTTGCAGGGCTGCAACTGGGGGGGGGGGAAGCGGGACATGTGCCCCGGGCGCTGCACTGGGGGGTGCCAAAATGACAAAATAGTATTTGTATACTGACTGTTTCCTGGCATGATCGCTGATGGGGCGCAGCATGCAATGGCGGGGGACCACCCCCACCGGCAGTGATTGGCTGCGGGGCAGCATGGTGACAGGACGGCCAGCCCGCCCCCTGCCCTGAGGAGGCCGAGTGGCTCTCACACGCGCTCGCCATTGGCCGAGGCCACAGCCAATCTGCATCCGCCGAGCACCACCCTCAATCCCAGCCTGCCTCTGTGCAGGTGCGCCCCAGCAGCTGATCCGAGCGCTTCTGCAGAGGCGCCTCTTCCTGCCCGCCGCGCTTGATTCACCAGCAGACAAGGGACTCTACCCTGCGGAGGGGTGCAGAATCCACGGGGGGGGGGGGCGCAGAATCCATGTTTGCCCTGGGTGACACAGACCCTAGTTGCGGGACTGTACCCTTGCTTAGCATTTCCAGGTTAGGTCAAGGTTGGCTAACTGCTACCATTTGAAGTAAGGAGACTCAAGTTTCAGACTTCTCTCTTAAGTACCACTAAGTGACTCTATATGTCATTACTGTCATGTAAATTCAGTTGGGGGAAAAACCTGATTCCCTGATTCCAAGTTATTTCCAGAGCCACTTACAAGTGCTGCTTTGATCCTAACTGGCCTATAAGGTAAAGATTCCTTCAAGTCAAGCTTGATTCCTGGTGATTACATGGACACATCCATGTATTTTTCTTGGTAGCAATACTGTACAGAAATGGTTTCCCATTGCCTTCTTTCAGGATGTTTTTCAACTTCCGACTTTAGGCTACAGCTGTGGGGTTTCCTGGCAGTTTCTCATCTATATAGTATAGAGGTTGACTGGGTGTCTGTGGATAAACCAAGGTTGGCTAGGTGTTGTCATTTACTCTAGGTCTCAGCCCAGAATATCTGAAATAAGAACCTCACAACAGCAGCTGAAGCTTTGCTCGGCTTCCCATTGCTTTCTCAATTTCAAGAACAACTTCTGAGAAGACATCCTTGATTTTCATCCCAAACTTTGATTTGAAGTTTTATCTTGCAGGAAGCAGGAATGATTTGGCCACTAAATTTCAATAGCAACATATTGCAAGTGACAGGATTTCAGAATTCTAAAGGCAAATTAAATAGTGGGAATGATGCAAAACAAGGGGTAAAGGTTCCTTTACTCTGAATATTTAACTGGAAGGACCAGGTAATCAAGTAGCTGGTGGGGAAGCAGATGGGAATCGTAACTGTATTGCTAGAAAAATTCATCAGTATGAATTCATCAGTACTGGAATCAACATTTAGCATCAAATTGGGAGTGGCCTGGGTACCACATGTACACCCCCCTCCCTCTCTCTCTTTCTCTCTCTCCCCACACAAACACACATATTACACACACATATTATGCAGGAGTCCAATTTTTAGCCCTTTCTCTTATCAAGCCTTTTTTGCTTTGTTTCATTTGTTTGCATTTTAAATATTCACCAAAGGGAACATTTTTGTTCATCCAAGTCCTACATATCAGCCATTCTTGTTTACATTTGCATATATGGAATGTAACATTTATATATTTGTACTCTAAGCTTCCCAGTGCCACTTATAAAATGAATAAAATAAATTATATTTGGGCTGCAAATCAATGGTTACTTGTATTAATGATGTTGCTACCCCCCCCCCTTTTCACATTTTACTACGAGCAGAGAGAGAGAGAAATAGAGAGAAATGTATGGAAATGCATTTTGTACTGGAATACTTTAATGCTTTATAATTTTCAAATTTCCCTTTTTGAGAAATTACAGTGAGGACCATTTCACACATTCCCTGGGTTTTATTTCTAAGTTTATTCTCAGGTGGGAACTGCAGCTAACCCAGGCTCTCTACTACAACTACAGTTTCATAATATATGTGGCTTACATTTATCCCTGACTCAAGGATCGAGGCAGTTGAGTAGTTCGGCAGCTGTATCCACGACTGAGCAGCCCTATTTAGGATCCACTCTGCTCACCCCATATGGGGAGGGGGCTAGAAAAGGTGCCCTAAACATAGTCTGCCTCATTTTCTCCCTGACTGGATTACCGCGACCAGTGGGGTCACCATCTAGCGGTCGTAAAAAACACATGAATTTTGGAACATGGAATATACGGACACTGCAAGACAATATGGATAGTGAACGACCTGAACGTAGGACTGCCATTATTGCAAGGGAGCTGAGACGTTTTAATATCGATATAGCAGCACTCCAAGAAACTCGAAGAGCAGGAGAAGGACAGTTGAAGGAAGAAAAAGGAGGTTATACCTTCTTTTGGAAAGGACTGCCTGAACAAGAACGACGAATACATGGGGTAGGCTTTGCTATCAAAAACGACCTTGTGAAGCTCTTGTCAGAAGTTCCCACTGGGATTAACGAACAACTCTCAACTCTCCAAATAAAACTCACCAAAAACCAACAGGCAACTATCCTAAGTGCTTACGCACCAACACTAGATGCAGATGAGGATATCAAGGAAAATTTTTATACCCAGCTGGACACCATCTTATCAGAGATACCAAAGGAGGATAAAATTATCCTCCTGGGCGATTTCAATGCAAGAGTTGGGCGTGATTTTGATTTGTGGCCAGGGATCATTGGGAAAGAAGGAGTTGACAACAGCAACACGAATGGAATCTTACTTCTGACTAAATGTGCAGAGCATAACCTTGTCATTACTAAGACCCTCTTTCGCCAGAAAAATAAATTTAAAACATCATGGAAGCACCCACGGTCGAAGCACTGGCATCTTTTAGATTATGTAATTGTCCGTGCTAGAGATCGCCGTGATGTACTTCTCACCAGAGCCATGATGAGCGCCGATGACTGCTGGACAGACCATCGATTAATTCAATCCACGATGGCCATAAAGATTGTCCCTCATCGTAGGCTTCAAGGAAGAAAACCAAGGCGTAAAATGAATACACTGGCCCTTCAAGATCCTATTAAACGAGCTTGCTTTCAATCAACTCCAAGGAACATCTGCCTATGGAACTTCCTGAAAATGTTGAGGAACACTGGATTAAATTGAAGACTTCTATTATTTCAGCCTGTGAACAAACTATCGGATACCAGACTAAGAGACATCAGGACTGGTTTGATGAGAACGATAGTGAGATTGAACATATTATTGACAAGAAAAGGCAAGCCTTCCAGATATGGCAAAAAGACTACCAACCCTTCTGTACGCCTGTGAAACATGGACCCTCTACAAACGCCACCTCCAACTTCTTGAAAGATTCCATCAACGCTGCCTCCGAAAAATTCTGCAAATTACTTGGGAAGATAGGCGGACTAATGTTAGCGTATTAGAAGAAGTGAAAACCACCAGCATTGAAACAATGATCATCCAACATCAACTTTGCTGGACCGGTCATGTTGTTCGAATGCCTGACCATCGTCTTCCAAAGCAGCTACTTTACTCCCAACTTAAGAATGGAAAACGGAATATTGGTGGACAGCAAAAGAGATTCAAAGATACTCTCAAAGCTAATTTAAAAAAATGTAATATCAGCATTGAGAACTGGGAAGCCCTAACTCATGAGCGTTTCAATTGGAGGTCATCCTTTATTAATGGCGCTATGGCCTTTGAAGAAGCACGAGTACAGGGCGAAAAGGAGAAAAGAGCTAAAAGGAAGGCACGTCAGGCAAACCCTCATCATGACCGTCTCCCACCCAGAAACCTATGCCCTCATTGTGGGAGGTTGTGCGGATCCAGAATTGGCCTTTATAGCCACTTACGGATCCACCGTTAAAATTTTACCTTTGGAAGACAATCTTACTCGGCTACGAGTGATCGCCAATGAAAATGAAATGAATGACATTTATCCAATATTTTAGGTGCATTATTTTAAAATGTCAGTGGTGAAGAAGTCCAAATGTAACTGTTTTTCTCAGGGTATATATGCATGTTTCAAAACATCAATTAAATATGCATTATGGAAGTTTTACAAAATGAGCCCAACCCTTTAAATACAGCAGATGTACAACACAAATCAAAGCTATCTTTGTAAACTATGAAATAATTATCAGAGATGAAAGAGTTAACAGAAACATTCTGGCACCTTTTTTATCCATTTAAGGTAGAGAGGTAAATGGGAGATTTGAGCTTGTTGGCAGTATTAATGGAAATGTTAGCACCTTGTTAGATGTCTTCAAATGGCAATGGGGGTTTTCATTTCTTTCTAAACTCTGGTACCAAATTCAAGGAATTATGATTTATGGACCAGAAAAAGAACCACAGCGTAAGCTTTTCTGATCAGAGAATTCCCAGCTCACTTTGTAGCTGTGCTTTTCTGCACCACCAAAAGATATTGATGGATGGTTTTATGACTCATTTGGCAAGATCTATGAATGCAATTACTTCATAAGGTGGCATTTTATCACCGTTGCTTTCGACCTGCTGTAGCTGTCTCATTGTTTGGAGTTAGTCAAGGAAAGCAAATCGTACAGACTTAGAGAGCAATCCTATACGTTCCTATTCTACTTACCTAAAAGTAAGCCTTATTAATCTTAACAGGGCTTATTATTAAGAAGACATACTTAGCAGTGCACTGTTGAAGGTATAAAGTTGCTGATACCTATGTTTGACAGTTTGCATTTGTAAAGTTTTCTTTTCATTACTTAAGGTTTTCTCATCTATATTGGATGTTGAATCTAACAGGAACAGATGAGTCAAACTGAAGCTGGGCTGAATGAAGATGTAGAACTAGAGGACTGTATTAGATTCTGGGCACCCATTTTTTCAAAAGAATATTGATAGGTTGTCAAAAATTCAAAGGACGGCATCAAAGGTGGTATTGGGACATGAAGATATGGCCTATGAGCATAGGCTGAAGGAAATTTTGATGTTCAGTCTGAAGAAAAAGGACTTAGTAGGGACATGATAGCCATGTTGTTGTTGTTCAGTCGTTTAGTCGTGTCTGACTCTTCGTGACCTCATGGACCATAGCACGCCAGGCCTTCCTGTCCTCCACTGTCACCTGGAGTTTACTCAAATTCATGTTCATTACATCGGTGATGCTATCTAACCATCTCATCCTCTGCCGTCCCCTTCTCCTTTTGCCTTCAGTCTTTCCCAGCATCAGGGTCTTTTCCAGTGAGTCCTCTCTTCGCATTAGGTGGCCAAAGTATTTGCGCTTCAGCTTCAGTATCTGTCCTTCCAATGAGCAGTCAGGGTTGATTTCCTTTAGGATTGACTGATTTGACCTCCTTGCAGTCCAAGTGACTCTTAAGAGTCTTCTCCAGCACCACAGTTCGAAAGCATCAATTCTTCGGCGCTCAGCCTTCCTTATGGTCCAACTCTCACAGCCATACATTACTACTGGGAAAACCATAGCTTTAATTATACGGACCTTTGTTGGCAAGGTGATGTCTCTGCTTTTTGATATGCTGTCTAGGTTTTCCATAGCTTTCCTCCCAAGGAGCAAGTGTCTTTTAATTTCATGGCTGCAGTCACCGTCTGCAGTGATCTTGGAGCCCAAGAAAATAAAAACTGTCACTGCTTCCATTTCTTCCCCTTCTATTTGCCAGGAAGTGATGGGACCAGATGCCATGATCTGAGTTTTTTTAATGTTGAGTTTCAAGCCAGCTTTTGCACTCTCCTCTTTCACCCTCATCAAGAGGCTCTTTAGTTCCTCTTCACTTTCTGCCATTAGGGTGGTATCATCTGCATATCTGAGATTGTTGATATTTCTCCCGGCAATCTTAACTCCAGCTTGTGATTCATCCAGCCCGGCCTTTCTCATGATGTACTCTGCATATAAGTTAAATAAGCATGTACAAAACGGGTGGGCCTTGGATCATGGTACCACAACCACCATTGTGCAGATTTAGACCCCTCCCCTGGACACTGAAGACAACTGCTGATAGACTCTGACAGTTAAGGCTGATCCCCACCTTATATCCTCCTGCTATCCTAATTTGCATCAGGTTGAATGTAATTTATTATTGCTGCCTTTAACCCTATTGTCTAATACCTTGTAAAGCACTCAGAGTTTTGGGAAATGGAGTGGCATATGTTCAATGAATGAATGAATGAATGAATGAATGAATGAATGAACTCAACACCAGAATCTTCTCTTCTCACATTTTCCCTAGCATAATGGTAAATTGGTCTTACATTTCTTACAGTGTTTTAAGTGACAGTTGCCTGTTAACCTTCTCCATGTTCCTATTCTGGGAAACTCTGGCTCCTGACTGGATCTAACAGTACATCACAACTTTCTACCATACAAATAGTGATTGGAGAGAACACCTTTAAAACTAAGGGGAACTTCCTGCCCAGTGTTGCCTCCTTAATACTAACATTTTTCTGATTTGAGTTCTGGGAAAAGACATTTTAGATATCCTAGACTTTTTAAAACAAGCATTCTTATTTTTTAATTGTTAATATGTTTTTATCTTATTTATGTTAGTGTTTTTCATTTCATTCTGTGAGAAACAGAGAAAATACATTTTAAAGATGCTCTGCTTGAAAGCGAGGGTCCCACATGAACTCAGCAGTACTTACTTTGCACTGAAGATGAATTCCAATTAAAATGGTTCTCCAGGCCAAGTTACGCATCGACCAATGCCCCTGTGCCTCCCAATAATGTTTAATTAAAGCGGACTGATTATTGATTTAATGTTTACAAATGTTGCTTTTCTGAGAATGTAGTTGTTAGCATATAAACAGCCATATCTAATGAAATGGCCTTCTCCAACTCTGAGACTTACAAGTTGTACACAGGATTTCTAGGAGGCTAATTCCACTCAACCTTACAGCTAAGAAGGGCTATAATTCAGCAAATTAGCATCAGATTTGCACAGAGAATGTCTCTACTTCAATCCATATTAGGTGCAAGCAAGGTTTGTAAAGTTCATAATGAATCAGTGGAAAGCTACTGCCAGCACAGACACTCTTATGCTGGATGGACTGATGGTTTTGCTGGATGGATTGCTGGTTTGACACAAAATAGGACAGCTCCCTACATTCTCCATTGGTTAGTGGTTCCTGAAGGCAAACAAATGAGTCATCACCTGTGGTGGATTTCTACGCTGCCGCTGGTTCTCAGGGAGGAGGGAGTGCATTCCAAGGAGATAAGAGTACTCACAGTCCAGAAAGCGTTGCTGGAAAAGTAAAGAGGTTCAGGGTTGCCCCGCCCTAGGGTCTCCTGGGTTATTTGTGCTTAGGTTAGTTAGAGTAGCTTTTAGTCTGGCAAGATTCTGTCTGTATGGTGAGAACAATAAAGAACTGGAGTTTGAATGCACTGACTCATTGTTGTTCTTGGGCTGGCCCTGACATCACCACTACTTAATGATGTAGGAGGTGTAATGTAAGCAGGAGAGCCAGGACAACTTGGCATGGGTAAAAACTACTACTGTTAACACTGAAAGTAGGAAAGTCTTGCCAGTCACCAAATCATATGCCAACATAGATCATTGATGCCCCTCTGCCCTACCCCTGTAGATAAGCACATGGGGACTTCTTCCATTAAATCACACATGGGGTCTTCCTCTTCAGAGTCCATCTTCTTATGTGCCCTCATAAGCCATCCCTATGCTCCATTCCCTCTGTCTTTTATAGATTCATATCATAGCTCATGCGGCAGTGTATAAATAAACCAAGTATATGAGATTCGGTGGAAATAGATACGGAAAGTATTTGATAAAAGAACCAATTTGTCCTTTTCCCCACCGGGTTTAGATTTGAGTTAACAAAAAGCCACAAAAGAAGTAGCTGGTCATACATCAAAGAGTTTAGATCTAACAGGCTTTTGAATAGATAGTGTAAACATGTGGGAATAGAGGTTTAAAGTAGCTATGCTCCTTTGGAACAAGAGTTGCCTTTCATGATTCGAGGCAGTGTTTAAATTTTAAATTGTTTATAAATCAATACTTTGAGTGCAAGCTTCTCTCTTGGTTGATCCTCATTAAGTAGCAGATACACCTAGTAAATTAATATCTGCATGAAGACGAGATGGTGTAGATCAATGAAACTTTCAACATTTTGCAGAAAAAGCTTAAAGCACTATTGTACAGAAAATGTTTGGATGCAAGTCCTTCATGAAGTTTTCTGACTGCTTTCCAAAGCAACTGAGGATACTTTTCCTTTCCTAATTTTGCTTTAGAAGAAAAGTAAGATGTTTTGGAAATTTAAAATACTCCTGTTTTATATTTGTGCTCCAATAAAACTGCTGAAAGCTGTTTAATGTACGAATTCAAAATTAATGTACATTTTCAAATTACTACCATCAAAATATAAACATTGAGCCTTTCAAGCACTAAGCAAGCCTTGTAGTATCATGGGCCTAAGAGATAGCATGACATTTGTGGAGTCTGTTTCACTGGACTGAGGAAGTATCATAATTAGTTAACTGGAATATATCTATTTCTATATTTATTAATGGGTAGATTCAAATCATTGTGGTGTAATTGGGGAGGGGGAAGTACACTCTTAGCCTTCTGTGTTAAGCTAAAATGTGATAGCACCATATTTTTGCAGTAGGATAGGAAAATATGGTGGGTGAGTGGTTGGCTGACTCAAAGCCAGCTTAAATGCCTGCAGTCAGGGCAGCTGCATTAGGCCCCAGAAAAGTGGAGGGTGGACTAAACAAGGGGTTAGTATATTGGGTAATTGATATCATTGATTGATTAAGCATGCCCGTGATCCCGTATTGTTAATTGATTATTTTGGATTGCCTCTGTATGTTGCAATTTTTGCAGACTCAGTGGACTTAATTCTTCTAGAAGTTTAAATACAGCATGCAGGAGAAAAACTTACTCATGACTCAAGAGTTTTCGGTAGAGAAGACAAAACAAGAGAAGACAAAACAACGGAGTATGAGGTCTTCACACTCTTCCCCATGTGTTCCTCCCTCCCCTTTACCCACCACCACAATGTACTCTGAATGCTATTTGTCTGCGATGCCTGTTTTGTTCCTTCCTGACTTGGCAACTCTGCATGATCCTGCCTCCTTCCCTGAATTTTTGAGGCCAAGTAGTGATGGAACATGAATCTGAGTAAACTCCAGGAGACAGTGGAGGGCAGGAAGGCCTGGTGTGCTGTGGTCCATGGGGTCACGAAGAGTTGGACACGACTAAACGACTGAACAACAACAACAAAAGTGATGGAAAAACAAGAGTAGGTCATGCAAGTAGTAAAGGTGCTGGTGACAATGGTGCCTTCTGCAGAAATTGAGTGTGAAAAGCTCAGGTAGTTGGCCATGACCACATGTCTCCTGCAAGCCAGATCAGGGAAATTCCCCTCTCCCAATGGCTCCACATGGGATGCGACTTGGAGGCAAGGGCTACCACATCTGAGCACCATTCTGGACAACTACTAAATGGCAGCAAAGATATACAGAAACTTCTAACTCCTTCTGATCTTTGTAGCCCAGGTCTGGTCATCCAAATAAACAAAGCCCGAAACCCAATGTTATTGGGAGATGGGAGAAGAAAGGGAGAAAACAAATACAGAAAGCTATGTATATACTGTATAAGAAAGAAAAGTGGGAGGACAGAGAAGAGAAACAGTGAAAGCTTCAGGTGTCAGAGAAGTGTGTGTTGCTTATTTAGAATGAAAGCAGGGTGGTCCCTTATTCTGAACATACAGCAGGCTGGGTTTGCACACCATTCTAAAATGGCTCATTTGGATTTTGTTTAGCACATTATGTAATCCTATTAGGATTATGTAATCAAGCATAGTGATGCATTATGTAATCAAGCATAGTGATGCTTGAATTTGGACAAAGAAGGTCAATCTTTTGATAATGCTAGAGGCTACTCTTTAACTATGGGGTGTGGGGAGGGGTTGCAGATCAAAATGGGTAGGACAATGTTGCAAGATGGATGAGGTAATAACATAGACATAGATGAGGTCAACAGTTTGGCATTTGCACTGGGTTCCGTTTTTATACTTTCTTTTTTAAACTACATGAAAAACTAGGGTAGATTTTGCTCTAGTTTCTGTATGTCTGCTGGCTCAGAGGGTGGTGGCCATGTGGATGTGTGCGTGCATGTGGATGTGTGTATATTTATGTGAGAAATGGTGCTTAGGAGGGCTACTTCTCAGTGAGAGCTAACAAAAGTTGGAAGAGGGAAAGATCCATAATGTGACTTCTTCATAAATGTATTTAACCCCCTTTTAAAGTTTTATTGTTATTTCTTTGTTTCTTTGTTTGATTGTTGTGTGCCACCCAGAGGCATTGGGGGTCGGGCACCATACAAGATGATGATGATGATGATGATGATTATGATGATGATGATCTACAATTAGTTACACAAAGACTGGTGAAAACTTAATAATCCAAGTCCTAACCAACAACCTAAGAATTATTAATGTAGTGTCTGAGGATATAAGCAGTTCCAAGCAGGGTATTTTTTGTAAAATTAGGGTATTCAGGTCTAATAAATTCAAAATTTCCAAATATCGAGGGAGTCCTTTAGGTATTACTCCAAGGGCTCCAATCATGATTGGTATAACAGTGGATTTCTTTTTCTACAAGCGTAGAAAATTCTTTTTTCTATGCAGATTCTTTAATCTGCAAGTCCGGGTATTTCGTAATTTTTTTGGATTGCTTTTTCTCAATCCTGGCATCACCCAGTATAGCAACATCAATGAACCAGATTTTCTTCTTTTCAATGACTGTTACTGTATGTCAGGCATGTTATGAAGAAGGTGCCAATCTGTTTGGATTTTAAAGTCCCATAATATCTTAACCCGCTCATTCTCCAAAACCTTTTCAACTTGATAGTCCCAGAGGTTATTGCTACATTCAAATCCAAACCTCTGGCAAAATTTTCAATAAATAATTTTGGCAACTCGGTCATGATGCTGATTATAGTCAGTTGTGAAATTTTGCTGCAGACACTGATCAAATGGTCAATTGTTTCATCCTTTTCACTACAAAGGTAACATTTACTGTTGTTTGTTACATGATGAATGCTCGATTTCATACAATTAGTCAGCAAAGCTTGTTCTTGAGCTTCTAAAATAATAATAATAATAATTATTATTATTATTATTATTTTCATCATTACACTTTCTGGTAGCTAATTCTGTAGCTGAATACATGCTGAGCAAATCTGATCACAAGAACCCATTTTTTCATACTACAGGTGTGATCAGACTAATTTTTGGGCTAGAGAGCTTGGATTCTGCTCAACAAGAACTTCTCGTCCATGAGGGTGGCACAATCTTCTTGTGCTTTGTAACTTGATAGATATAGTCTTCCAGATGCTAACCTTTTATACTCCCTTACACCCATCTAATAATCCTACCCCTCCCTTTAGATTATTTTAGACTCTTGTTTTTTATATATACTTTCTGTTTTAATACATATATCTTTTATATCTTCTAGCTTTTCATAATTTTTCTTTTAGACTCTGATGCTTTTTAATTGACTGTACCCCACCCTCCTTATGCTGGTCTATGACCATAATAAAGATTTGAGTTGATTCCTCTTCACTAATGTGATATGGTGGATCACCCTTGTCACTTCACAGTCTTGAAGAAACAGCAGAAGGTGGAGAAGGCTTCCATCTATGGCAAGTGCTTGAGGAGACAGCAGAAGAGTGGTGACAGAAAACAGCATGGCCCCTTCACATTTAAAAGGGAGCGGGTTGTATTGCCTCATACAAAAGAGTTTTGGGTGGGTTCTTTGCTCAAGCCTTCCCTAAACAGCCTTACTAATGTAGGAGTGCATCTTTTCAGCATTGTTTTTAAGGCAAGAGGTTGTCACCATAAGCTTGTTGAACAGGTTTTGTGAGCATGGTAGGTTTTATACTGCAGCTGCAACTAATGGTATTGCAATGCCATTCTTAAAAATAAACAAATAAATAAATCCACAAATCGTTTTGAACAAGAACACACTGAGTAACGACCTGGACATGCGCCACTGCATCCATAAGACTGGCTCAACCCATGAAAAACCACAAATAAATCAGTTCCTATTGACTTTACATTTCAGAAAATGTTCATATAAATCAGCCCCTGTCCATTTTGGTAAATCTGTTTATTTCACCTACATCCAGCAAATTACTTTACTAACTTTTATTCAGATTTTTCACACTACTTTCCTCGGCAACATTCCCTGGCACTCCAGACTTGATCATGTTTGAAATAAAAACCTTTGCAATTTGTAAACTGTCAAGCTTAATATGGAATCCTGGCATTAATAGGGTTTTATTGACTTCTAGCATCAGCAGAAGAAAAGGCTGATAGAGTGCCATGAAGGAAATGAAGATACAATACTCATTTTGCTTACATCTCCAGAGTCATATAAATTTGGTTGTTGAATCTGAAACATTCTGAGTTTATTGGCTGATTCTTTCTTCTGCACAGGGCAAAAAGGAGAAAAGATGCCAAGAGACTTTTCTAAACCTGTAAAATCAGCAGTTTTGGAGGGGAGTTTTTTTTGGAGGGGGGGGCAGGAGAAGATAGATTAAAAGTTTGATGCTCAATTACAGGGGAAAAAATGAATACCCAATATATTCTCTCTCCTGACCCTCAAAGCCCAAATCCCTGAATCCTTGCCAGATTTTGTTTTCTCTCTTTTTGCTTAAAGCTCAGCTTGCCCAGTTATTTTTCCCTGCATGCTAGTTAATAGAAGAGTGTAAAATAACATTTACAAGCCAAGGAGAAAGATGGAGGAGATCCTGCTACTTCTGTAAATTGGTGGTGGTGGTTGTCAGTCAACACACACAAACCCAATTAATATATAACTCAAGGTTAAGCAATCCTGGTACTCTGTATGTGTTTTGAAGTTCATCTCCCATCCGTCTTTACTGGCATGGCTAATGTCAAAGGGTTATGGGAATAATAACCTAAACCCATGATGGGCACCAAACTGCCTATACCTATTGCATATGAAATAAAGTTATTTACATATTTATTTGCATCACGTTGCACCTGCCATTTCAGTGTCTTCATTCCTCCTTTGAGAATTATGTATCCTTAGTTACCTGTAGTCATCAGCCAATTTAGCCACCATGCTGTTCATTCCCATGTTGAATGCAAGTCAGGACACTGCGTGCATATTCTAGATGGCAGGATACAGATAACAGCATGTTGCTTGCAAAGAAGTCTCTAGATCAGAGATCTTAGCTTGCATCGCTTGCATAGAATGGTGTGAGTATGCTTGGGGTGGGCTTTAGTTGTACTTAGGACCTATTGACCAAAAAGTGCCAAAATAACTCCATACTGTCCTTACCATGAGCAGGGAATGCTACTTGTGGCACGGGAACAATTAAGCTAGAAATCTAGGCTATACTTACTAAAAATGTTAAGTGAAAGCCACATTTATTCAAAGCCAGGGTGGCTGGTAGAAGGCAATATTTGTGGACCCATCAAATGATGACTAAAATATACGAAAAATTGTGATTTGGAATGTAAAAGATGTAAATCGGAAAGAGCATGATTTAACACATGGAAGAAAAGAAACTAATGGGAAAGATGTAATAACTCTGAATGCTAATCTTATGGACTTGATTAATACATGCAGGGCAGTGGAAGTAAATATGAATTAAAGAGCTAAATTGTAGGTCAGAAAAAAATATTAATTGCTGTCATCTAGGCTGCTGAGTAGGGGGCGTGGTGGCTCAGCGGGTAAGACACCAGGCTTGTCGATCGGAAGATCACAAGTTTGGAGGTTCGAATCCCTAGCCCTGCGTGCGCACTAGCCCCAGCTCTTGCCAACCTAGCAATTCAAAAGCATGCAAATGCAAGTAGATTAATAGGTACCACTTTGGTGGGTAGGTAACAGCGTTCCGCACGCATCATGCGGCCACATGACCATGGAAGTGTCTTCGGACAACGTTGGCTCTTCGGCTAACAAACGGAGATGAGCACTGGCCCCTAGAGTCGGACACGACTGCACAAATGTGCGGGGGGAACCTTTACTTTTCTAGGCTGCTGTAGATACATATGAATGTCAGAATCCATAGTTTAGTAATAGTAATTGCATGATACACTCCTGTGAATAGTGATAATAGAAGAAGCAGGGATAAGTTTGGAAAAAATTGTACAAGATTCCAAATGGATCTGATACATGGGGGAAAATCATTCTGCTAGTTCACATGAATGGATGGGTTGGGAAAAAATGAGGAAGTACAAAAAACGTGATTGGGCCATTCAGATGCCCCAAAATTAATCAGAATGGTGACTGGTGAGCATAGGCTTAGGAAAGGTGAGGAGAAGGTGTAGGTGGTGAGAGGTATGTTGGTTTGTTGGGGGCTCCAGAGCCTAACTGTTGGATGCACCTTGGTGATGAGCTGGACTGCTAAGAGTTGGATCCTGGGCTGGATCAACTGGACTGCGGGGCTTTGATTCCCTTCTGGGCCATTGGCTGTAAGGAAAGAGAGCCTCACATGTTCCTTGCTCCTGCAAATTACCATTGGCAGTGGGAGCTGTGCTGGGATTGCTCTGGAGGTGGCTTGCTGGACTGTGCTTGCACTGCCTCACTGTTTTGTTGTGGCGAAGTGGCAGGTAATCAGATGGATGGTGGGGGAGATGTGACTCTTGGTGGTGGCACTGGAAGCCTTGGCAGTGATGGTGGTGCCTACCGGAGCACTTTGCCTGGTGATGGCAGCCAGAGTTTAGAAGATCACTCCATGTGCGGCAGCAACAGTGCTCATTTGTTTGGCACTGGTGGCATGCAGTCACACACAGCTAATGTTGGCTTCCTGGTGGCACCTAGCTAGATTACACAGAGGACTGGTGGCAGCCTAGCACAGCACTCTGTATGGTCTCTCCAGTGGAGGGCTTGCCAGGACTTAGAAGATGACTTTGCTTCCCATTTTTGGGAATCAGAGGAGTATGAGCTTGAGTGGCTGGTCCAAGAAGGTTTAGCAGCAGCAGAAGGCTTGTGCCTGGAAGCTCCTGCAGAACCCTCTGCGGGAGCCATCTTGTCATCTTCGTCACCAGATGTGCAAAAAGGACAGCGTGGTGACCACTTTTTTTGGCCTTTGGACTTTGCTGTCAGGATTTCATCATCGGGATGGCCCAGTGGCTATTGATAGACTGGGGTTGTGGATACTGGCTGGCCCTCCCTATGTAAAGGACTGATTCCTTCCTCTGGGTGAGAGCTGGTTTGCAGGGGGGGGCAGTAGTAGGGCATGTGTATTGTATGAATGGCAACCACTGGCCAGCCTGGTGAGAGTGGCTGGTGTGTGGGTGGCAGATGGATGGGTTTTTGCCTTTGTTCCTTGGTTCTGAGAGTGAGTGCTAAACTGCTGGGGACTCAGATACACCCCTTCCTCAATGTATGTGCCTAGGATCCCGTTTTGGGTACCGGGAGGTCTGGGTTGGGGGATGTTGGGGCCTTGGGGGGGCTAGGTGTTGGTCAGTGCATCTCAATGGTTTTATTGATTAATATCCCAAAAGAATGAATGAATGAATGAATGAATGAATGAATGAATGAATGAATGAATGGAAAGGAAAAGAGGACATGAAAGCTGCTTGGAAAAGAATGCAAAAAATATGTTATGTGTGGAATTATGCTAATGGGAAACAGATGATTGGTGGAATGAGGAAGTGAAAGAGGAAGTAGATGAGAAAAAAGTGCATATTAAAGAATGATGGGTGCAAAAATGAAAAAAAAAGATTATAGAATGTATATATAGAGAAGAAGATAGTTGCAGTCAAGGAATGCAAGGAATATTTATAACTAAAAGGAGAATAAATATAGTGCAGTTTTGGTGGAAATAAATAAAGTAATGTTTTGGAAATAGATGAAGAAGGCTAAACAAGGAGCTTTCAGCAGAGTGAAAGGAATTTAAAGTAGAAATGATAAAATTCTTTGGGATGAAACTGAAGTAAGAGAATACTGGAAGGAATATTTTAGAAATTTATACAAGAATTTTTGTGGAATGGTGATATGTCAGAGTGGAGTTGGAACAAACGCTATAAATGATAGTGACCAAGAAAAGAATAGAAAAAAAAAGAAAGTTTTAAGTGCTGAGAGAATGTTGGAAAATGATAAGCAGTAGATGATATACTGTAATTGAGAAATGTTAAAATATAGATGTAGTTTGGTATGGAGAGGCTATGCAATTTGTTTAACATGCCTGTGAAGATGGTATCTGTACTTGATGACTGAAATAATGCCATTATTTTTCCCCTATACAAAGGGGAAGTTGGGAAGAGTAAATGCAGACATTATAGGGGAGGATTAAAGTATGCCTGAAAAGTTCAGCAGAATTCTGACTGAATGATTGAAAGCAAAATCTGGGAAATGTGATGTGACTTTATGTTGGGTTGGGAGTGGGCAGACCAAATTGTTGCCCTTTGGCAGGAAATTAAGAAATATATGAATATGAAGAGAAAGTTTCTTGCATGCTTCCTGAATTAAACAAAATGTATGATAAAGTGAACAGGCTTCAATAATTGAATGGTTTCCATGAATATGGAATTGAGGGTTGGTTGCTTAGTGAGTTAAGAGTAGTATATGATGAAACACACACATGAAAACAAATGGAATACCTAGCAAATAGTTCAACACTTAGCATGGAGCAAAAAAAATGTGATATTTATTTGGTTGTTTAATGTATATATAAATATTTATGGTAATGGGAGAGGTATGTTGATTGAAGATGTGAATATACATATATTTTTTGTAGGCAGATGATACAGTGTAAGTGGCTGTTAAACTGTGTGATTTGCAATGAATGTTATACAAGATTGTGTGGTGCAATGAAGAATATGCATCTGAAAATTAATGTATCAGAGACCAAGGTAAATGTGTTTCATAGGGAAATAGAAAGATCTATTGCACATTATACACAGATGGCAAAAAATCCCTAAACCAAGTAAATAGATTTGTGTACCTTAGTAGAATGTTTGCTAAAGGTGGGAGAAATGGAGAAATTCTAAGATGTGCAAAGAAAGAAACATAGTGGGCAGTATGTGATTGTGAGGAATGAATGTTTGTCAAAGGAAGCAAAAATGGTTCTGTATGAGAGCATGCTTCTGCCTACTTTATTGGAAAGGTGAGAGTTCAGTAAATAAGACACCCTCCAAATAAGTTGTTTTAATACAATGTGAATAGGGTACATAATAAATGAGTGTGGTAATAGGGTCAAGAATGAATGGGTGCTGAATGAATGTGGATTGATCACAAAAGAGAATTAAATATACTGCAGTGGTTTGGTTGTACAGAGAATGAATGGAGATTGAATTGCAAAAGAAATGTGTGAAGGAAGAATGAGTCAAGGAAAAGGGGAAGACAGAGAAAATGAGATCCTGGAAAAGAGAGAGGTAAGAAATTTAAAGAACAGAAGGCAATATATGAAGAGATTTATGGATGTGTTAGAATCAAAGAGAGTTTGCAAGGATAGAAAACAATGGAGAGATATGGTGAACTACAACAAGCCATGTTTTCTTTTCCTACTTCATGCCTTTACTTTCTTTGGCTTACTATTTCTTACTTTTTTCTGTGGTCTGCATAATATTGCTTACCCCACGAAGGGATAGTATAATATGTACTGTATGTATGTATGTATGTATGTATGTATGTATGTATATATATTCTACTTGCCCTTTATGATGATGCAACAGATCACAGGCTCTTGGTCCTCCCTGCCTCACAGTCCCAATAGTGAGTAATAAATATCAGAAGCAGAAGGACAGCAGAAGGAATTCCAAAGGTAGGCCACCAGATGCCTTCCATATGCTTTGTAGGGCTATGCAGTGCTTCATTTTCCATCTCCAATAAACATTGTAGGAGGAGAGTTGCATTAGGCTATGATGGGAAAAAATCAGGACTTAATCTAATGCAGATCATGAGATGCAGCTGATGAAAGCTTTTAATTCAATTTCATCTCCAATAGGTACTTTGAGGCATGGTAAATTGCACTTGAATGCAATATGCCCTGCTACTTTGAAGTGCTGCAGACAGGTGCTGCAGACATTCCCACTCCTGCTCTTCCAAAGCATGTTTTGGAATCAAATCTGAAGTGCCAGATAGTGCTAATGCTTTGGTTTATGAGGCTCATAAAAAACTGCTGTTGCTAATGAAGATTGAAGTTGACAGTAGCTGAAATCCAAAACATCTGGAGGGTACCTGGGTCTTTCCTCTTGAGATCTTATCCAGGTGGAACAACTCATAATTTACATGCGGGAGTCCCTGGCTTGAATACAGAGCGCAGCACTACACTTCAGCCAAACAGCAAGACCACTGCATAGGCTGACTGCCTGGATTTTGCATGTATTGCCCTATGGTTATTGACCCTTATAGGCCAGGCCTGTAAAACAACATTTCAGAATGCCCATTATCTTAACTTCCCTCCAGTTTTGCTCTTAGGATATCTGGGGACTAGCAGAATTGCATCCATTGCTGGCTGTATCAGTGAAATTGGCAAAGTGGACATTGTATTTCATGCTGTATGTGTGATGGTGCAGTCCCCCTTTTTTTTGCATCTACCGTGAAGAGTGTTTGTATATCATGGCCAGCATGGTCCCTGTGATATTATGCTGTTGTAATTTCCAAGTAATGTATTTTCTCACTTCCCTCTTGTACAGTAATGGGAATGCACTGGGTATTGCTGTTATACTCCCAGAGTGGTGGTGATATCCTCTTCCTCTATAAGTATAATATATGCATTAACATACTCTTCAAATCTTACATATTTTGCCTAATTGGGTTTAACAATTAGCATTTTTCAACCAGGCAAGAGATTAGAAATCAAGGTCAATGATCCAGGTTTTGTAGATTGCCTATCAATCGTATCTCATGCGCAGGAAGCTAAACCCAAATGGACATTTTATGTATTCACTGTGGATATTGCCAAGAGTTTTCCCTAGAAAGCAAAGGAGTGGGGGGGGGGGATAGGGAAAACTGCCAAAGAGTTATTTCTTCTCTTGAATTAATCATTCATTTTAGAGGTCAGGGCACTTTTCTGCAGCTCCACACAGGCTGTCAATTTCTTTCATATCCCCTGGATTTTGGATGCTTTAGAACATTTTCCAAATGAAAGAGAAAATGAGGGGCAAGGTACATCGGGCATTATGTACATGATGTGCTGCTTTTCTTGCTTTCTTTCTCTCTTGTTTTGCAATAAGCATGTGGTTGCCCAATCTTATTTTTATTTTATTTTATTTTTTCCTCAAATTTATATAGCTGCCCATCTCACAGGCAGCATACAATAAAGGTCTCTCTGTGAGGTCTCTCTTTTTGTGTGTATGTGTGTGTGTTTAAATCCATTAACACCAATGGAATAGGGATAACATTTTAAAAATACAAGAAACTGATGGGGATGATTAGGCTCCCATCCACCAGCTCTCCATCAAGACTGGCACAGAACACTTACTCTAACACACACAAATGGTGGTGCGGATGCCACTGTACATTCAAATCAAATCAAGTCTTTATTATGGTCATAGACCAGCATAAGGAAGGTGGGTTACAGTCAATAAAAAAAGATAAAGGATGCATCAAGAGTAAAAAACAACTAAAAAAACCATGAAAAGCTAGAAGATATAAAATATATGATTTAAAATCTAAAAGTATATATAAAAACAAGAATCTAAAAGAAGGGATAGGTGCATTAGATGAGTGTAAGGGAGCATTCAAGGTTAGTATGTGGAAGAGTGTATTAAGTTACAAAGCACTCTAATATGGCGAACTAGGTGCTCATTAAATCTAGTTTATAGCACAGGTCAGCATCTGATGAATTTTGAGTGCTGCTGCACAGAACCTGGCAACACTGTATCTTGTAGTACGGTTGGTATCTGAAAGCAACATGGTGATATAAAATTGTCTTGTGCACCTTGGGTATTTATGCAGTAATGGTGAGATGAGGCTAGTGCAAATGTCTCTGTAGTACAGGCACTGGAGAAGCACATGCTCTGTTGTTTCTGTGTGTCCAGAGTTACAGGGGCATTGTCTCACCAGGTAAGATCTTCCTGTATTGGCCTCCAAGGACAGCTGAGGGGAGGGCATGACATCGTGCCAGAGTAAAAGCCCTTCAGTGTTTAGGTACTTTGGGTTTAGTTAGGTATGCCATAGGGGAGACAGAGTACCTGTTGGATTCACTGGCAATAAAGTTTGGGGTCCTGGCTAGATCCAATTGGTGCTCTGTGTCTGCTAAATGCTGTTTAATAAGTTCTTTGGCCTGATCCTACCCCGTGTTGAGGAGAAGACCTGGAGAGAAGCCCAAGGATGAGATTTTAGTTATCCCTGCCTGCCACTATACATACATATTTGCTGTATCATGTGTTTTTCATGTGTATCATGTACCTTTTCTCTTCCTGTGCATGCATTTGGGTGTGCAGGAACTAGAACCATTGTATGTAGAAGAAAAAGCTAGATGTGGGAGAAACTTTGAGAATAAACCAGAGGGTGAAACTAGAACTTTCTATGTATAAAACCTGTGATTTGTCATTGAATTAGGAAAATGTTGCCATAATGGGCATTTTTAGCTTTTAGACATTTAATATCTTGGCTGAAATTCTGAGCATCCTTAGAGAATAGTCAATCTATTCAACTTGACAACATTGAGTTTTGAATTATTTTATGTTGTTTATTAAAGTTGTCATTCATTTATTTATTTATTGATCAAATTTCGCCACCTCCCATCTCCCCCAAAGGATAAGGTCAACTTATTTATTGGTGAATCTTTTTTTGTGTTTTATGTTTCTTTGATTTAGGTTCTAGCACATGAAGAATAGAATTGAGGAAATATGTGTACATGAATTCCAGGTGGTAGCACTTCCTTGCTCAAGTGGAATGGGAAAAAAATAGGCTTAGAGGTCCCAGCTGACTTGGCTCAAGACCCTATTTGATGTAGCACCTCTAGACAATCCTGCCCCCTGCCCCATTTTCCAAGTCTTCACATTGCACAATCCAAACAAAGTAAGACACAAGTGGGCTGTTCTGATTATTTAAGATCACCAGGACACTACAAGAAGAGACATTTTTTCTTCTTTGTGAGCCTAAAGTGCTGACAGAGAATCGAAACAGACCTGTTGGAAGTGATCTTAGTTAATCAATGTTTGTCTGCCTGTCAGAAAGGAGTGTCCCATTCCACCCCCTTAGTTTCATGCCAAACACAATTTCCTTTCTCCTAATTTTTAAAAATGAACTGCAAGGTTTTATTCCTTATGGTACATTCTCCCTGGCATGAAGGTTCTGTATCTAGATTTCTTTAGGACATAGAGTGACATCCCTATCATGGCAGGGTCCCAGCAGCTGGTAAAAGAGCTGGATGGATAGTGCTTCCAATGGTTGTGCAGATCACACCTGTTCAAGACCATGTCACATGTAAATCATTCCTGCTTTTGTAGTGAGTGTTCCTGCTTGAAAAAAGGACTTTTCCATTGGTCAAAACGTTATGACTGCAACAGGGAGACACCGGTATATACTACATGGTACATGACAACAACCCACCATTCAATTGCACTCTCATCTTGAAGACCCCTTAATCAAAATGCTTGACCATCATGTTTTCAACATCTTTCCTTACATCCCATGGTGTTGGTGCTTGCTTCCTGGTGTTGCTGCATGACCCAAGTTTTGTTCTGTTGCCCCTATGAATTGTGCCTTTCCACACCAACTACAGTCAAAGGCCTTCTGGTAATTCAATTCCCAAACAAAATTTATAACAACATTGGAAGTTAAAACTGGGCTGAAATAACTGCTGTGTAAAATGTCTGCAAGAAGCCGTCAAGATAATTGATTGACTCCAAAAAGGAACATTCTGAATAAAAGGCTGCTGAATGAAGCCGTTGCACTGCATTGTTTGTAAAAGACAATGATGGTCAAGACTCAGAAGTTAACCCTAAAGAACTTTTGCACATGTACTGACAAATCAACTCTCTTTGGGTGGCAAACCACCGAAATAAGAAAACAAAATATACATTTTGTTTGAGTTATAAGCTGCCCAGAGTTGTTGAGGAGTTGGGTGACCTCAAAATTGAAATAAACAAATAATCAAACAATTAAAACACCAATAGAACCAAATTCCCAATGATAGGTATCACAATCAACTACAGCTGAAGGCTTGTTAGAATAGTGCTGATTTGCTACTTGCTTGTGGTATGCAAAGAGGGTTGAAGCTACTTGTACCTCTGGTAAAAGGATCTTCTGAAAAGCCAGGGCCACCACAGAGATGACTTGGCATCTAGAACACAACTCATGAAAATTGCAAGGAGTTGGGGGGAGACACCCAACCAGTTCTGTCAAGTCCTTTCATTACAGAGCATGATCAAGGAAGCAAGTTTCACACAGACTTTCTTTAATGAGTTTCAGTGACAGGAATTAGAAATTAGAGTACAGAAACAAGGACTTCTGGGGAAGAAATTGCAGACTGAAGACAGCTCCACAAAAAGCAGGTCCAACAACCATGGCAGAATAAAGACCCAGTGAGTAGACCAGCTCTTTGTAATTCTTCTCCGGACAAGAAGAGGACTTGAGATCACCAACAAGTGCTCCAGACAGTTGCTCCTCATGAGACTGCAAGACAGCAGTCTCCGGTGGGTGTAGAGCTCTGGGAAACAAGGGAATAACCATTGTGCTCAAACTGCAGTCAGCACCTTTGAAAGGACACTGGATTTGCATACTTTCTTTTGAAAGACGGTCAGAGTTTCTCTCCACCCCATCTTATACTAAACAAAATCAAGATGGGTTTCTTTTGGGTTTCTTTCTCACCCTTTCCTCCTTCCTGGGGCTGAGTGATCTTTTCTGAAACACCCTCCTCAATGGTTCACTCTTTCTTCTTCATTCCCAAGGCCAGGTCCACTTTCCTTCACAGAGGCTCCCTTACACAGGTGATATGGCTGTTTCCCCAGCTCCCTAATCACTAAAACTAGGTTAACAAAAGAGTCAGATATGACTAAATGACTGAAAAACAACAACAACAAATTACTGTTGCTGGCGAAACGTTAGGAACCACAACTTCCAGAACACGGCCACACAGCCCGGAAGACCCACAACAGCCATCGAACTCCGGCCGTGAAAGCCTTCGACAATACAACAAATTACTGTGTTTATATAAAGTGCTCCTCCCTTCCACATTATGGTTTCGTAGTATAATGGTTTATGCTGTATGGTTTAATGGCTCACGTAGCATGCAGGGACAATGGCTGGATTCCCATAATATGCTGAAACATGTTCTCCACTATAGCCTGGTACAACAACTGGTGAGAACCCAGCTTATGGATTGAAGAAAATGTCTGAGAAGGAAGTCCTACACGTATCTGCACAAAGGTCATCCCTTTTTCATTCATGGAGATTTCTTCCCAGACAGGTCTATGACTACAGGTAGTCCTCGACTTACAATAATTCATTTAGTAACCATTCAAAGTTACAATGGCACTGAAAAAAGTACAAGCGGTCCTCGCAATTATGACCGTCATAGCATCCCTGTGGTCACATGATCAAAATTCAGGCACTTGGCAACCGGCATGTATTTATGACAGTTGCAGTGTCCTGGGGTCATGTGATCACCATTTGCGACCTTCCCTGCTTGCTTCTGACAAGCAAAATCAATGAGGGAAGCCGGATTCGCTTAATGACCTTGTAATTCGCTTAATGCCCATGGTGATCCACTTAATGACTGCAGCAAAAAAGGTTGTAAAATCAGGCATGACTCACTTAACAACCGCCTTGCTTAGTGATGGAAGTCCCAGCCCCAATTCTGCTCATAAGTCAAGGACTACCTGTATGTATCTTATCCACAAGTTGTTTCAATTCTAAAGAACTTTACAAAATATATTCTTTTGGCACTCAGTTTCTAATAATAATAATTCCCCATATTTATGAGTTTTCCACTCCTGATCTGCAAACCTGATGAAAGAAAACACATGTTACATAATTAATTAAACCCCCAAAGGATTTTTACATATATTACCATGCCCTTCCCAAATATATGTGCTAAGACTCGGGGTATATGACTTCCAGGATAATTAAGAAAATGAATTGTGGTAATGTTATAGCAAGACTTGAATAACCAAAATATTTCCCAATTATCTTTTCTCTTACTGGCGTAGGTGTTTCATGTATTAAAAAAACAACATGATAAAAGAAGCATTATCAGAGCATTAATAATGCTTTATTTCATTCAAAGCTCTTCCTAGATCCCAAATTATTTAGAAGGTACACTCTTCCTAGATCCCAAATTATTTAGAAGGTACACTAATGTCAAATTTATTTGCTCTGCAAATAAACACCATGTCTAAGTAGATATATATGTAGATAAAACATGTGGAAACAGATTGTAAATTATACATAAGGAATTCCCAGCCCATATCTCATTAAATATTTTGGCTTATATATTTTTTAAAGTATAAAGTCCATCTGCCAAGTAATAACCTGGTGTTTATGAAAATATAATCCTATTTAATTTTCTTCAACACATCTAATACCATGGTTTGAAAGCAACATCCAAAAAGACCCCACAAGAGAGATTTGGAAAACACTAGAGACAGAACATCTGTAGCTGATCATGAACTTCGGCCATCAGATTGTTTTATAGAGCTACAGTATTACTGAATTATCCACTGAGATAGTAATATCTATAGAGATTAAAATGGATGCCATTGGAAGCATAGTCTGAATGAATGATTTCTAGAAACAAATATAACTAGCTTTAGTCACTGGTAAATACTCTACCCCAAGAACTGGGAAAGGGGAATGTGATTACTGGTTGTGGACCTCTCATGTCATTAAATCATATTGGCCGTGGCATTCTGGGGAACAATTTGGGAAGAATCTGTTCAGGATGCACTGTTTTATAATGCTTCCAGGGCATACTCAGAGGTTGATTTCAGAAGATATCAGGAGACTCATTTTTGGCCTTCTGGATACTGGTTTATGGTATGCCGCAGGGTTCAGTCCTATCTTCTATGCCATTCAACTTCTGCATGAAACTGCTGGGAAAGATCAGAGGATTTGGGCTGTGCCATCATCAGTATAAAGATAACATGGTTCTTTATTTTGTTAGTTTATCATCAGGGAAGCTGCTGCTTTCTGAAATCAATGCATGGCAACAGAAATTTGTTGGATGGGGGATAAAAAAATTACATCTGAATCCAGACAAGATAGAAGTGCTCTGATCAGGAACTGGATAGATTCAAGAATATTCATTGAATTTCTTTACTGTCAAATTTATTTATTGCCAACTTTATACTCACACGCTCCTGGCATACAAGCCTACGGCAGTTTACAACATAAAATCAAACATTTCAAAATATAAGAACAGTTTTATAAAGGAATATGAAAATACATAATATTTATATATGTATTAGATACAGCTATTGTACTTACTTACATACTTACATAGTGCAATCAAATAAAACGTAATAATACAATGACAATGAAAGAAAAGAATACTTGCTTATAAAAATGGGCTTTCAAATGTCCCTTAAAATCAACTAGGGAGGGTGAAGTCCACATCAATGCTGACTCCTGGCAACTGCCTGGACAAGTCCCTGCAGTTTTCTTGGAAAGATTTTCAGAAGTGGTTTGCCATTGCCTCCTTCCTAGGGCTGAGAGAGTGACTGGCCCAAGGTCACCAGTTGGCTTCACGCCCAAGGCAGGACTAGAACTCATAGTCTCCCGGTTTCTAGCTCAGTGCCTTAACCATTTCACCAAACTGGCTCTCAATATACACTTTACCTTCTCAGAGCAGAGATACAGATGTTCCATTATGTCATGCCCCCATGTCTATGGTTTTACATGACTTCCACTCTCCTTCCAGAAAGAAGTATTCTTATGTCCTGATGTTCTTACTGCTATAAAAAGAGCTATATTAGCCCATGACTCTTCCACATAACTGGATCCCTCCAACATTTAATGCCTTGGACTATATGGAAGAACCCTACAGCCAACCTATGTTCTTCACCCTAATATTAACATATGGATGTCAAAGGTTTGGCCAGTGTGATCATTGGGGCAATGACCAGACACAATGTTCATGGAATACCTGAATGGGAATAGATGATAGCATTTAACAGCTCCAGGAAAGGATTTAAGAAATGCCACTCCAGTGGTGGAAATTCCTTTTGTTTGCCTCCAAATCAGGGACATTTTCAATCTCTGAAATTGAGGGTACCTTTTCATTCAGCTCCACCTCCAACTTTCTTCTCAACGTGTCCTACATCAATTGATTATTTTTTTCTTTTTTCCTCCATTGCTTTTTCTCCATGGAGATCAGTGGTCTAGGAAGAGGAACAGGGGAGGAGAATCCAAGGTACTGAAATAACTTGAAGGGGGGAAAAATCAGTCCATTGGGCAATTTAAAATATTGAACCATACGTTCAAGGGGGCTGAAGACCCCGTCAGCTTCCCTAAGTCTGTGGATGCTTTTTCTGGAGGCAAAAAAGAAGGAGGGACAGCAGATAAAAATGGGGGGAGAGAGGGAGAAAAAAAACCCCTTCATTTTATTTTTAATGCATGTAGCTTGCAAATACATTTTGATAAAAGTTCCCGTCTGAGCTGAAATATCTTGGTGTCTCAGTCTAGTATAAGAAGGCTAGCAGCATGCTCGAGATAATTTCTCTAGGGGATGATGACATAATGCATCCATCCTCTTACCATCTTTCAGTTCCTTTATTGCTGCTTATTCAGCAAATCATCTGTGGTCTTTCTGACCTTGACAGCACAGCCGAGCCATATTTTCGCAAGATTCCAGCAGGGTACTTTCAAAGAAATTAAAAAGGGGGGGAAATGCACCATGCATTTGTAACCAAAAGAAAGATTCCACCCAAAACGTGGGTGTCCTTCTTGCTCTTTCCATTCACCTGTTTTGTTTTTTTAATTTATTTCAAGGAAACAGTTGCCATGACAAATAAATATTTGTTCTCCCCGCTATCCTCATTCAATCCCAGGGCTGGCTTAATAAGCTTCTGTTCTTCTATGTATTACACTAACATTTCTTGCAGAAGGCCAGCAACTGAAAAAATGGGGACCAATATTGCTGTTTCCTATCTTACCAGTTTTCTGAGTAGTACTCTTTAAATGCCCCCAGACTACGTGTTGTTTTTGCTGCAAGTTACTAGCACATTTATTAAAGTATAAAGTTTTATGGAACACAGTGCAGTTCATCATCTGCACTGAGTGTATCCCTAGAAGGAGAATAGTATATATACACAGCTGTTTGTTGTGGGGGGGATAGAGAAAGGCAAAGAAAAGATGAGAGACCAAAGCGCATATACCATGATATATTGGTTCAACTTTAATGTGCCATAAGGTTCTTTGTTGCTTTTCCTAGCTATCTGTTTCTATTTTGGCAAATGCATAGGCTATGCTCTTAACTTGTGTGGAATAATAATTGGTTGGACCACATTTTTCTTCCTTCTTGTAATGCAAATGAGAGAAACCGCATGTGAATCATCTACTGCAGTCTTCTTCAAGGTGTTGATCTCCAGGTGTTGGTCTCCAAGGCATGAAATTATTAATACTTTGTGTATAGGCAAATAAGAATGACTTCATCTTTTCGAATATATATACCATCACACTTCAAAGTCCTTTTCCTTGTATTATCCACCATCCCTTTGGTAGGGATTGCTGAAGCCACTTTTCTCTGTCCTATGTAACTTTTGCATGTGCTTTGAGCCCTAAATCAATTCTGTCTTATTTCTCCAACGTACAAAAACTGCAAAGAAATGCTGCATTTAAAGATGGATCTAAATGCACTTTTAAGCATTTTATTTTTTCATTGTGCAATTTTGACTTATTTTGTTTTGAGATGAGAACCACGAGAACCACATCAGTGCATGTTAGAATTGGGAAAACCAGTGGATAATGAATTTCCGACTTGCCCATTATTCTAGAGATGCTCTTGAAGATGTTTTAATATATATTTGTAAAGATCTAATTTTTTCTCCCAGTCTGGTACCCTTCTTGGAAGTGTGACTTCAACGCATTGACTTTTCAGTACTTCACAACCAACTGACCACAAGGGGACAGGGGAGTATAGATGGAGAGTTAAGGATTTACACCGTGTTCTTTATTTGCCTGTCACTCCACTTGCACTTTCTCTATGAGATTGCTAATTTAAGATCACTTCCTTCTACCTTTGTAATCTGTAATCTAAGCCTTTTTTCTTTGCAATTATTTCTTTAATCTTTGAAATATATTTGGATAATAAGACTGCACCACCTGGATCCCTGTAGCCAAAATGGGCAGGCAACCAATTCTGGAGGGCAGAAACAGATAATCTCACCCTCTATTAATCCCACCCTCACTCTTTATTTACAGTATTATTTCCATTTCTATAGCCCCCCATTTCAAAGACATAACTCTGGGCAGTGCATAGCAATTAAAAACAATGTAAAAAACACATATAACAATACAAGAAAGCTATCAAAGTGACCCTAAGTAATATTTGTGTATTCTACTTGTACAGTATACCTTTCCATGTTAGATCACATTGAGCTCTCCTGTCCATATCAAATAGCAAGCTTTAATTTTTTATTTTAATTATTAATCAAATTTATACACCACCCATCTCACTATATACAGTAAGTGGCTCTGAGCGGTTTACAATAGAAGATCATAAAAACCATTTTAAAAATATAGAAAGTGAAAAGTGAAAAAGTAAAAGACGGAGAGAGTGTCCTCAAGCCACCAACCAATCCAAGGGCTGCTTACCACTATTGGATCCCCAAGCTAGTTGGCAGAGCCAGGTCTTAACGCTCTTCCGGAAGGCCAGAAGAGTGGGGCCAACCTCACCTCTGGGGAAAAGATGTTCCAACAGCAGTAAAGGCTGTCCTGCTAGACCCCACCAGTCAAAATTCTTTAGCAGACTGGGTCTGTAACATGTCTTTCCTGCTGGACCAGGTGGGATGGGTCAATGTAATTGGGATGATATGGTTCCTCAGGTAACCTGGGCCCATACCATGAAGGGCTTTAGTTTGTTGCAGGCTAACCTCAGAAGTTCATTAGCTACCTTACAGAGGCAGGAATGCCTCTTCAGTTGAGTCAATGCTTACCATGCCCTCTAATATCTTTTAAAGCGGCCTCCCCTCCCAATGCTGTAATGGCACAACAGCTGTAATTCTTGCCTTGCAAATAGAAGATTGCTGGTTCAAAACCCAGGCAATAATGTTTTAATTACTATTTTTCCTTCCCTAAGCCTCTTACTATTCCCTGTCATTTTAAAAAGTCCAGCAGTGTATTGTTTCATTATTTTCCCAGTCATCTGCAGTAGAAGGGTTTCATTGTCAGCTCCCAAATAACCTATAAAAGTATATACTGTATGGCTGAAAATACCTGATTGCAGGGAGGACAGTGACTGGCAATTATTTTCCTGGAACAGATAGGTGGGAGAGTGCAGGAGTAGAGGAATTGTCCAAGGATATGGTAACCTGCAGTCCAGACTGAATATCTTGCAAAATGTTGCCAAAGTATTTCGGTCCAGGCACGATTTTCTTAAGCTGGCCTAGAGTCAACCTAGCACATGCACAGGACAGGAGCAGCTTAAATGGTAAATGCCCTCACTGAGAACATAGCTGTCTTGGGTATAAGAAACTGTTAGGGTCTTAACACTTACCTTATTATGGAAAGGGCCCTAGCTTTGAATAGTAGCCATCTCAATGAGAAGCAGAACTTTGCATATGTTTTGCTATGGCTGTAAAATAAACTTTTTTGTTTAGATTTCAAATTCCTTCTGAAGTGGTATAAAACAACCTCTTCAATTTGACATTTGGTTGAGCCAGCTATTTTGTCTCTGTTTCTTTAGAATTGCTTGTTTTGTATTCTTTGTAAGGTTTGTAGGCTTTCTGTAACTCTTTTATTTGTATGACTTATACCAATTGAAATGCTACATGTACAAGTAGCTAACATTCTGAATAACAACATAATTATATTTCTACCTACATATCATCTATCTGTCATATTTGTATTGTTTCTGCTCGGCCCAAAATTATTCCAACTGGGAATGTTTAAGAAATTCAGTTTTTACAAGTTGAGATATGAATTGCCCTGATTCATACTTTCAGATTAATATATAAGTCACATAATTAACTTCTTTGGGCTTCTTTGTATTCTACAGAGGAGATCTCAGTGTTGCAATGTATCAAGATAGAGTTGAAAATACATTTCTTTTAGGATAAAGTACTTTTTGAAATTCACAGTGGAAGCTAAAACATGCTTATTAATTTCTGTTTATGAAAAAAATATGCATACACAAAAACAAATCCTTTGCAATTTAGCTGCAGAATAAGAGAAAAAAATGGAATGATCTTATGAACAAATGCATGCAAGATTCACCTTACTCTTGAAACAGCCATCATTATTTCCATTTATGAATTACTTCTTTTCTCTGACCCATGGCTACAACAGTCTGATTCATTTAGGAAGAATGGTCTTCAATCAGAGCTCTAAATAAACCTGGAATCATGGACAAATTATTTTAATATGCTTTGAATGGTTTCAGCAAAGACAGGTACCCTGGATACTTGTGACAACCAAATAAGATCTGAAATGTGGCAGGATGTGAATTTTTTTGCTGGAAATGTGGCTTTAGGGGCTTTGTTTTATTCATGGAAAACCATACTATATATTACTTGTTTGTCTGAACTGGAGAGCACTATTTTGCTCTATTACACCAAAAACGGGCAAAGGATGATCAGAGGAGTTGCAAATAATGTTATCTTCTCTATACATGTCCCAGAAGAATCAAAATACAGTTGGACAAAAATATGAACATACTATGTTTCATTGTAGGCATTCATGGCCAGAATCATTCCAATGGTGATGAGCTTTGGGGCTAAATAGGCCATGGTCTAGTTATCTGGTATACTGATGTTTTGCTAGAAACTGTGCTTGGCATCTTCAGATGTGAAAGATGTAGCACACTCTGTAGCACACTTCTTGGAAGCTCCCAGGTAATTGAGCAGAAAGTGTTTGAGTTCTTGTACTTGTAACAAAACTAATCTCTAATTAGACCATGTCATCAGAATTCTGGAAAGCCAATTTCTGATAGGTTCTTCATCCAGGTGAATTTGTAATTGGTCTGATTTGGAGAAGTTCCAAAGGAGCTAATTTTTGATTGGTCTGTCTTTGAAACCTGCTGTTGTTTATTATTTCTCAGGTGAGACTACTATAGATCTGGTCTAGTGGTTCAGGCAACGGGCTAGAAACCAGGAGTCTGTGAGTTCTAGTCCTGCCTTGGGCATGAAAGCCGGCTGGGTGACCTTGGGCCAGTCAGTCTCTCTCAGCCCAACTCACCTCACAGGGTTGTTGTTGTGGGGAAAATAGGAGGAGGAAGGAGTATTAGGTATGTTCACCGCCTTGAGTTATTTATAAAAATAATAAAGGTGGGATAAAAATTAATTAATTAAATAAATAAAATCTCTATCTCATCTATATCTATATCTATATCTATATCTATATCTATATCTATATCTATATCTATATCTATATCTATATCTATCTATCTATATCATCTATATCTATATCTATCTATCATCTATATCTATATCTATATCTATATCTATATCTATATCTATATCTATATCTATATCTATATCTATATCTATCTATATCATCTATATCTATCTATCTATCTATCTATCTATCTATCTATCTATCTATCATTTATCTCTATTTCCTATATCTATATCTATCTTTCTCCTATCTCCTATCTCCTATCTCATCTATCACCTATCACCTATCACCTATCACCTATCACCTATCACCTATCACCTATCACCTATCACCTATCACCTATCACCTATCACCTATCTCCATCTATATATTTGTGCCTTCGAGTCAGTGTGGACTCTTCAGCGACTGCCTGGACTAGTCCTTGCAGTTTTCTTAGCAAGATTTCGGAAGTGGTTTGCCCTTGCCTCCTTCCTAAGGCTGAGAGTGACTGGTCCAAGGTGGCTTCATGCCTAAGGCAGGACTAGAACTCACAGTCCCCCAGTTTCTAGCCTGGTGCCTTAAACACTACACCAAACTGGCTCTGTTAGATACGATATGGTTTGATATGATATTAATTAAGGGCTGTTTTATTTTGGTGTGATGTAAAGCACAATCAAAAAAGAAGCGTGCTATACAGTTGCTCAGAAAACATCAGGATTGCCAAATAATTAGACCACAGCCTATTAGCCCTGAAGCTCCCTACCATTGGATCTACATGTACCATTCAGTTTGGATTATTTCGCATCTCATAATGGCTGTCAGTCCACAGTTGAATCAGGCAGGCAGGCAGGCAGGCAGGCAGGCAGGCAGGCAGGCAGGCAGGCAGAAACTAGTTTCTTTGCTAACATTACTATAGATGGAAACTATCAAAATTGTATATACAGTCCATTTTCCCTTAAGCTCTCAGAGCAGAAAGATAAAGATGTCATATTCCCATGTAAAGATGTAATTATGTCATTTCCCCATGTACAAGTTTTTACATGAGTTCCACCTCCCATGGGTGGGGAGAGGGAAAGATTTCTCTATTTTTACACAGTGTATGATCAGTGTGGTGTTTTCAACTACATTGATCACCAGGAGGCACCAAATGATTGGTGGCTTCCTATTTGGAACTCATCAGATGTGGATAGCCAGTTGTTATTCTATGGCAGTGTTCCCCAACCTTGGCAGCTTGAAGATGTGTGGACTTCAATTCCCAGAATTGCTGGCTGGAGAATTCTGGGAATTGAAGTCCACACATCTTCAAGCTGCCAAGGTTAAGAAACACTGTTCTATGGGGTTCAAACCCTCTACCAGGAATTTAACTCACATACCTTGGCTCATTAGGTGATTATATACAGTGCGGTAGTTTTAAGAGCTATCCAGATTCTGGCACTCAGCAGTATTTCAGGAAAGAATATATAGAAGCTATACAGTCCACCTTCCCTTAAGCTCTCAGAGCAGAGAAATATGGATATTACATTATACAATATAATACTCCCATGTATAGCATTTTACATGACATCTGTTGTTGTTTATTTATGATAACCCCTTCTAAAAAAAGTCAGCTGAACAAAAATATTCGCCAATCTTTACCAAAAAATATTCAGGAGTACAGCTATTTCTGTCCCCAGATTGATCAATTTTAAAGATGTGGTATTCCTTATTTGGGAAGGGGGGAGGGAGGGGGAAGAAAACAGTCTAAAATCTTAATTCAGTATCCCAGCCTTGATGTCGTGTATAGGTGCAGAAATATCACGCCGAGGCTTGGAATCTAGTCTCTAGTGTTTATTGCTTCCTACATACAGAATCCTGCTAAAGGGATAGTGCCTGAAGAATCCCCGAGACATGAGTCCAATCTAGGGCAGAGCTTTCTGGAGGCGTTTGGGAAATAAGGCCAGGCCCTCCGAGCTTCGTGCTCGCTTCCCTACCGTGAGTAAGCTCCCCCCACCGCTCTCCTGTGTCTCCCTGACACCACCCCCCTCTCCAGAAAAACACTCCATAGCAACCCCCTCCCCTCCTTCGTCCTTGGTGTCAGGTACAGTCCCGTGGGAAGCTGAGTCCATCTGCTCCTCTTCCTGAGAACTGGGCAGAGGAGGGAAGTCTTCCAAGGAAGGAATTTCAGGGGAGGAATCATCACTGTCTGTCTGATCAGATAACATCTCAGGCACAGCTGGCGGTGTCTGAAAAACAGATAGAGGGTTAGTACAGCTTTCCCCCCTCCCGCCTGGGAACTGCAACCCAGAAGTGGATGGGCGAGAATCCTCCTCCACCCTCCTCGTTGGCCCCTGTTCTTGGAGTTGAGGCAGATGCTGGCAACTTACGAACACTTCAGGCTGGCCGGCTTCGTCATTTTCAGCCAAGGAATGTAGCTCTGGCAGTCGAGGTGGTCGTGGCTTGTGAGGGAAAAGCTGATGAAATTTGTGAAATAGCAAAGGGGCATGCACGTCCTTGGCATTTTCCCAGGAGCGCTCCGTTTGAGAATACCCCTTCCAGTGTATTAAATACTGAATTCCTCTGCCCCTCCGTCTGGAATCCAAGATTTCTTGCACTTCATATTCCGGTTCCCCTTCGACAAGTACCGGAGGTGGGGGGGTGGTATGTGAACGCAAGGTGCTTGGAGGGGAATCTTTGACTAACAATGACTTGTGAAACACTGGGTGGATCTTCATGGAGTGTGGAAGCTGCAAACGATAAGCCACAGGGTTTATCTGCTGTAACACTGGGAAAGGGCCGATGAACTTAGAGTCCAATTTCTTGCAAGGCCTGATAGATGGCAAAAACTTGGTGGAGAGCCAGACCTTGTCTCCCACTGCAATTGGAGGCCCTTCCTGTCTGTGTTCATCCGCGTTCCCTTTATAGGCTGCTTTCGCTATATCAAGCTGCTCCTTTAACAGCTGATGGGCCGCCTGCCTTTCTGCCAGGAAATCAGTGGCTGCAGGGACAGCTGTTTGTTGGGAGGAAAGAGGCAACACTCTCGGGTTCATGCCATAGAGTGCCTGGAAAGGGGACATCTTGGTCGAGGAATGTACTGAATTGTTGTAAGCAAATTCTGCCATGGGGAGCAGGTCTGGCTAATTGTCCTGGCGATAGTTAATGTAACATCTGAGATATTGCTGCAATAATTGGTTAGTTTTCTCAGCTTCTCCATTAGAAGCCGGATGGCTCGCAGAAGATAAGTGTATTTTGACCCCCAATGTCTGAAAAAGTGCCCCCCAGACCAGCTTATTCTGCTTGCCAGGTAAGTATGAGATTACAAAATCGAAACATGAAAAAAAATGACTCCATTTGACCTGGCGGGGGGTGAGTGATCCAGACTTTTGCAAAAGTTCCAAGTTTTTGTGGTCTGTGGATACCTTGACTGGAAATGTAGCCCCTTCTAACCAATGTCTCCACTCTTGAAAGGCTGACTTTATAGCAAGTAATTCTTTATTGAAGACATCATAATTCCTCTCTGCTGGTGACAGCGTGTGAGAGAAATAGGCACAAGGAAGCAAGTCCTCCCCTTTTGGGTCCGCTGCTTGGAGCAGAATGGCGGCGATTGCCACGTTAAAAGCGTCTGTATGGACAAAGAATTGTCTGTGTGGATCCGGATGCCTCAGGAGAGGAGGGGAGGCAAACAGCTGCTTAACCTCTTGGAAGGCAGCCTGTTGTTCCCTCCAGCAAAAGCATGGGCCTTTCTTTAAAATCTGAGTAAGGGATCATGCCCTCTCTGCATAGCCGTTAATGAATTTGTGAAAGAAATTTGCATACCCGAGAAATTGTTGTACCTCCTTGACATTGCGGGGAGGTTTCCAAGATAAAATTGTTTGGACCTTTACAGGATCCATGGCTATGCCTTCTGTGGAAATCCTGTAGCCCAGATAGTCCAATTGAGTTAATCGAAGGCACAGTTCTCTAGCTTGGCGAAAAGTTTGTTCTCCCTCAGCCTCTGCAGAACATTGCGTACATGAGTTATGTGAGACGTGGGGTCATCAGAAAATATCAGAATGTCATCGAGATAAATGACTACATACTTATCTAACAAATCTGAAAAAATGTGGTTCATAAATGTGGAAAATACAGCCCCACAATTACTTAGTCCGAACGGCATGACCAAATATTCAAATTTACCATACCTGGTGTCAAAGGCTGTAAGATATTCATGGCCTTCTTTCATTCTGATCAAATTGTAGGCATTCCTGAGGTCTAACTTGGTAAAAATGCGTGCCTTTTGTAGGCGATTTAGCAAATCCGATATAAGTGGAAGGGGGTAGTGGTCCCTAACGGTGACTGCGTTGAGTGTGCTGTAGTCATGCACCGTGCGCATAGGAGCCCCCTTTCCACCAGCCTGTGCCAAAGGAGCGAAGGGGTCCGGCTTCTTTGGGACGAAGAAGGTGGGGGCAGATGCTGGCGATTTTGAAGGTCGAAAGAATCCTTTCTTGAGGTTGATATCCACATACTCCTTCAGGGTAGCTAGCTCCTTTGGTGACATAGCATAATGCTTTGCTGCTGGAATCTTGGCTCCAGGCTTTAGGTCCACCATGCAGTCGAAAGGTCTATGGGGTGGCATCACTGTGGCCTCCTGTTCACCAAAAATGTCTGCATAGTCCCCATACTTTGTTGGTAGGTGAGCCCCCCCTGCTTCCAAGGTTGCAACTGTTGCTGGGTTGCCTGTACTTTGTGGTGCAGACAGTCCTGAGCGGGGAAGGAAACCGCCCTGGTCATCCAGTCCAAATTGGGGTAATGAAGTTTTAACCACGGAGTGCCCAGGATGATAGGAACTTGCAATGAGGCTGTGACATAAAGTTGAATCCACTCAGTGTGATCTGCGATAAAGAGTTGAATTGGCTGGGTGCAGCGTGTGACTGAACCTGCTTTGAGAGGTTGTCCGTTGATGGTTTCGACCTGTATGGGGCTAGGTAAGGCAATCATTGGAATCTGAAACTTTTCCACTGCTTCCACATCTATAAAATTTGTCGTTGCACCGGAGTTGATCATCAATTCTACAGGTAATGGTTGCTTGGAATCTGTTGTCAGCGAAAAGCAGGTAAGATTCATAAATGCTGCCTTTGGGAATCATTTGCAAACGTTGCCAGTCACAGATCACTGATGTTATATTTTAAGTAAATTGATTAACTCCTTTCACCCCAAGTAATAATATAAAAGATTATGAGGATTTTGGGGGGAAGAACTGATATATTTTTTAAAACTGTTAGTACTGTTTATAAACCATGAAGCTTTATATATTTTGGGGGGTGGGGGAGATAGCATTCTTTGTTTATCATTCGGAAAATTTGAGTGTGAGTGCATGGTGACAATTAGAAATAAAATATTCACCTTGATTTGTAGCTGTGTTCTTTTGGAAGTGGATGAGAACCCTTGGGTTGAAAATTCCAGTCCCCAATTGATCAGACCAGTAATAAAACCTTCCCTCCCGTGAGTAAGCTCCCCCCACCGCTCTCCTGTGTCTCCCTGACACATGAAGACGAGATACATTCAAACTTTGAAGAGTTAAGCCTGGCTGAACAAAACTCTCTATTTTCCCCGCTCCCATATGGCATTTTTTACATTCTCAAATTATTTTTTCTGACTCATGTAAAAAAGACTTATTTACCCCCCAAAATAATCCAATAAAAAAGAGAAGGAGAAAAAAAAGAGAATATCATTTACATTTTGACGAGTGGTGATGTGTGAACTGAAGGAGGCAGACAGAATTGTAGAGCCAATCAAAGAGAACATTTGTAGCTCAGGGTTGAACTATGGAGTCCTTCATGGTCTCTGAGCCTTGTTGTTTTCTTGAAGATGTTTCATTGGCGGAATAGGCAACATCTTCAGTGCGAAAAGGGAGTGGAACTTGCTGTCTGTTTATATACCTTGGCTTGTTCTGCTTGTGTTGGTGGAGGTGTTGTTCTCTCCTTAGGAGTTCCTTGATTGGGCTGTTGTTTGCTGCTTGGTTGATTGACTGAGTTAATAGTTCCTTGATTAGGGTATATTGTGCTGTTTGATTGTTCCGCTGGTGCTAATCCTGGTGTTAATATTTGCATATCTGGGTGTTGATTGCTGGCAAGGAGGTGTCCTGGTCTTTTGGCTTTTCTATTGTCTCTTATGAATGATATATAAATGCACATAGAGGTAAACAACATTTACACACATAGAGATAAACAACATTTACATACCATTCATAAGAGACAATAGAAAAGCCAAAAGACCAGAACACCTCCTTGCCAGCAACCACCAATTTCCTACCCACTGATATGAGTACCATTGTTGAAGACTATTGTAATGGCAAGGGGTCATGGGTGGGCTTTCCTGAATAAAATGGCATCCCTTCTCTATTCTTGACATAGCATTGCTTAGGAATTTAATTCGTATTTCTGAATGAAAGACTCTGCTTCCCTCTTCTTACTTTCCTCCTTGTTTCTCATGGCTAGATGGTTTTTCTTCTGATGCAAAAAGTACTACCTCTTTTTGAAGTACTTTACCAACTCCAGGGTCAGCTACCTGGGGTACAGAGATATTTCTGGTGTTCTTTCACACAAGTGTTTGTAAACTGGTAGGCAAGAAGCATACACAATAAGTGTGCTTAATTAAAAGTACAAGTAGTGGCAGTAGAGTACTATATAGACTGAAACCTCTCCTAGATTCAACATACTGTAGGTCTGTCTGAGAAAAATGCTTTGTACTATCCATAATAACCTGGGGAAAATTTGCTGTTGAAGGAACATAGGATTCTGTTCTGTATTCACACTCCTCTATTTAACGTTGCCATCTCTTGTTTTGTTATCTTGCCTGTTAATATTTCATGTCTATATTTGACTCGCAATTATGAGTTGTTCTTTTGCTTTGATCAATAATCCTTTCAGCTTCTACCTCATGTGCCTGTTCATTGCCTTTAAATCTACAAACCTACTTACTGCCCACACTTTACTGTGGCAAACCACCATTCAAACAAGCCTAAGCACTGTACAGGTCATTTATGCTGTGCAAGGCATGTGCTTTGTAAGTATAGCATCTCTGGCAGCTGGCTGTCTAGCATCTACTTAAACATCTCCAGTGAAGGCCACTTTGGGAGATTAACAACTTCCTTGACTCATCCAAGCTGGCAGTTGTTTGAATTCTCTCTTTTATAATTCTAATTATAGGTAGAACCACCTGGCTTTCTTTTGCATCTGGATAACTTCAGGTGTAGATTGTTAGGTCCTTGCATGGTTTTAGAGTAACTAATTGATACTTTCCCTAATGCCAGGAGATTTCATCTACCTTGGCAGCAAATTCCTCTTTTAGTTTGGTAAAATATTTCTACTCATGAGACAACGTACAAGATATTTTTCATGCAATATACTTGGTGTCTAATTTATTCCAAAGGATATGAAGTTTCCCAACTACACAATTTTATCTAGGCATGCAAATGATGTTGCAACTCCAGGCGTCTGTGAGTGAGAGTATTTTGTGTACTTGAATGTATGCCTATCTAGGCACTGCAGCGAACATTTGGACAATCGTTCATTGTTAATAATATCTAGTGCACATTCAGTTCTTTTGTTTCTCCCTGTAGTGCAAATCCTTCACACGCTCACCTAGAGGTTTCCTGGCATATCTGTTCCTTGTAAACAGGGGCTACATAGCTACAAAGTTTGGCTTAGCATCAAATATTTCACAATATAAGACTTGCTATTCTGGCATTTCAGTTCTAAAGACATGCATAGTCCCAAGAGGAGAGGAGAGAAAGAGAGGGAGGGAGAGATATTGATTTATGATATCTCAGAACTTCGGGGGGGGGGGGTATTGTATTCTGTAATTCTGAATACCTCTGTCCTATGATTCCCAAAGATGATTTAACATCTGTGCATAGTAGGGCCTCTACATGCCTGTCCTGAAACATAATGGTCCAGTTCAGAGGTTCAAATCCCTAGCCCCGCGTGACGGAGTGAGCTCCCGCACTAGCCCCAGCTCTTGCCAACCTAGCAATTCGAAAGCATGCAAATGCAAGTAGATGAATAGGTACCACTTCGGTGGGTAGGTAACAGCGTTCCACGTGTGTCATGCCGGCCACATGACCGTGGAAGCGTCTTCGGACAACGCTGGCTCTTCGGCTAACAAACGGAGATGAGCACCGGCCCCTAGAGTCGGACACGACTGCACAAATGTGCGGGGGGAACCTTTACCTTTTTTATGCTAGAAGTATGCAGGTACAAATGTAATAATTAATAAAATAAATTCCACCATGACCTTCGTGGGAGAAAATGTGAGTATTTTGCTTCTGGGAAATCAATGTGGGAATAAATACCCAATAGTTAGAATTCTGAGGAACAATGTATTTTGTTGTTGTTCAGTCATTAACTTGTGTCCGACTCTTTGTGACCCCATGGACCATAGCACGCCAAGACTTCCTGTCCTCCACTGTCTCCCAGAGTTTGCTCAAGTTCATGTTCATTGCATTGGTGATGCTATCTAACCATCTCATCTTCTGCCAACCCCTTCTCCTTTTGCCTTCAGTCTTTCCCAGCATCAGGGTCTATTCCAGTGAGTCCTCTCTTTGCGTTAGGTGGCCAAAATATTTGAGCTTCAGCATCTGTCCTTCCAATGAGCAGTCAGGGTTGATTTCCTTTAGGATTGACTGATTTGACCTCCTTGCAGTCCAAGGGACTCTTAAGAGTCTTCTCCAGCACCACAATGTATTTTACTACTTCATATATAGATAATGCTGGGAGATTTTTATTTTTTTTCTGGAAAATGCCTTATTGACTCTATCTATGAGCTACATCTTCCCTATTGCTTCCTGGAATGTTCATGTGGCCACATGACATTGTATGGTCACATGATGAGCTCAATAAAGAAGCCTCCAGATTAAAAGTCTCAAATTAAAAGTCTCTGGGGCACTTTAAAACAAACAAAGAAACAACGCAAAAATTACATTTGGTACAACCATGCAAAATAAGAATGTCTGAACTTTATCTACACCTGAATGATCTGGCAAAAAAAAATGCACTTTGGAATCTGCCTCCAATAAATTGATCCAATTTACCATCTTTAAAGGGGTGTGGTGGCTCAGTGGGTAAGACGCCAGGCTTGTCGATCAGAAGATCGCAAGTTCGGAGGTTCGAATCCCTAGCCCTGCGCACTAGCTCCAACTCTTGCCAGCCTAGCAATTCAAAAGCATGCAAATGCAAGTAGATTAATAGGTACCACTTTGGTGGGTAGGTAACAACGTTCCACGCGCGTCATGCCAGCCACATGACCGTGGAAGCATCTTCAGACAACGCTGGCTCTTCGGCTAACAAACGGAGATGAGCACCGGCCCCTAGAGTCGGACACGACTGCACAAATGTGCGGGGGGAACCTTTACCTTACTTACCATCTTTAATGCTGAGCTGATGCAGTAAAATATCACACTCCCATTATATAAATTGGATTATGAATGTACTCTCACCATCTTGTTTTCATGATATCATAGAGGTTTTTGTTGTTTATTCGTTCAGTCGCTTCCGACTCTTCGTGACTTCATGGACCAGCCCATGCCAGAGCTTCCTGTCGGCCATCACCATCCCCAGCTCCCCCATGGTCAAGTCCATCACCATAGAGGTAGAAAGGGCCATTTACACTTTTGAGTCAGATCCCTGCTCAGTGCAAGAATCCAATTTGAAGCACCCTCAATAAATGAATCTCAATACTCTGCTTGAACACATCCAGCCCAGGAGAGGGAGAGCCCTTCGCTATATTTGGTCATTGGCTCTATGTTTAAACCATTTTTCCAAACATTGATCCAAACTCTTCCTTCCTGTAAATTAAGACCCATATTTGGGATGATAGAGAACCACTCTTGGCTTTCTTCTATGTGCCATCCTTTTAGATATGGGAAGAGTGTTGCTATATCTTTTCTTCTCAAGGCCGAACACACCCAGCTATTTTAATTTCTTCATAGGACTTTGTTTCTACTCCCATGAAAGTCCTCATTGTCCATCTCTAAACCTGTTCCAGTTTCTCTAAGGCCAGTGGGTGATTCTTTGAACTGATTTGAAGGAAGAGGAAGAGGAAGAGGAGGTAGAAGAGGATGAGAAAGAAAATGACACTTTTCATAAAGATAGACCATAAGCATCCCTCGTATTGGAGTTGGAAAAATTGGTTGCAGGAAGGTGGGAGGATGGGGAAGAGTCCATCTGAGACAGCTCTCAATGCCTTATGCATACAGTATGTTGTTTGACTTGAAAGAATCTGCAGGAAACAAATGCTTTCCACCTTGTTTATGCTCATAAAGAGAGCCAGTTTGGCATAGTGGTTAAGGCATCAGGCTAGAAACTGGGAGTTCTAGTCTCGCCTTAGGCATGAAAGCTGGCTGGGTGACCTTGGGCCAGTCCCTGTCTCTCAGCCCTAGGAAGAAGCCAATGGCAAACCAGGAGACTGAAAGTTCTAGTCCCGCCTTGGGCACAAAGCCAGCTGGGTGACCTTGGGCCAGTCATTTTCTCTCAGCCCTAGGAAGAAGCCAATGGCAAACCACTTCTGAAAAACCTTGCCAAGAAAACTGCAGGGACTTGTCCAGGCAGTCTCCAAGAATTGGACATGATTGAATGGATTAAAAAAAAAACACTCCTAAAAGAGAAAAAAAAAACCACAAGAAGGATTTTGGATATGCTACGAGTTGGGTGTATTTCCTAGGAACTCTTGAAGCCCTCATGAAAGTGACTTCACATAATTACTCTATTGAAAAGCTTACAAAATGTACATTATTTTTTCTAAAGAGCTTCCTTTCCCAGTTCCCAGATTTCATGAATTGTATGATCAATTGCTGAAATGAAATGAGTTAAACATCTTTCAGCAGAAAACAGCAGTAATCAGTCTAGATGCCCATTGAATTTGTGCTGATGGGTTTCCATTGCATGGATCTTTTTGTGTGGCAGTTGCTGAAGAAGGGCAGAGAAGAAAGAGACATTTATGGAGTCAAACCAACAGCTGATCTTGTTCAGTGTTTCAGCATCAATTCAGCATGAATGCATCTTGTGAGTATATTTCAAGCCAGTATTTCATCCAGCTCCATGCTACCCAATTTTATAAACTCCAGATGCACATAAGCCAAATGTCAACCTATAATTTATTTATGTCATGCTTTCATATTCATGCTGTACAAAAATCTGTCTTGCAGTTTCTCAGATTTTTTATTCTTATATAAGAGGCTTTGCCTTTTCTACTGCATTCTGAGGATGTTTGAGAATCTCTTTGGTGGTGCTTTGCAGTTTATTGTTGGAGGTGATAGAAGGTACTTCTGCCAAGTCTCTTGTATTCTGTGACATACCTTTCCATCTCTCTGGATCTTCTGTAGCTGTCCAAAGTGCCCTATCTGAAAAAGCCCAATGATCAGAAGTGGCTTAACAGAACTATGGGAAGGGATTTAAGAGAAACATGGGAAGCCAAGGAAACTCCAGGCTACTAAAGATATGATTCTTCAGTGAAAGACAAAGACATGCACAAACATTCCTTGGCCACCGCATCACTAAAGAAATGAAATAATATTCATTAAAGCTATTTTCTCTTTTGACAGAAATTTTGAAAGCAAATTCTTTTTCAGCAGATTGAATGGGCTCTGAACTGGAGAAAATCAAAAAATCCCAGAGCTGTAGGCTAGATTGGGCAATCAAAAAATATTCCGAAGAAAGGTAATGGTAAACCACTTCTCTACTGCTATCAAGAAAAATGATGGGTTGATCCATGTACGTAGCTATGAGTTAAGCTTGACTTAAAGACGTCTTTATTTCATGACTTCAGGATGGGATATCTCATTGTCTAGGATCTGGAATCTCTTCTCTGGATATTGACTCTTAGTTTCATTCATTACTATGAACAACAACAACAAAAAACACCTCCTTGCAAACAAATAACAAGAACAGCAACAAGAAAAGACATGTCTCATCAACACCTTAAGAACCAGAGCATTAAAGCAGATAGGATATGAAAATAAGTACTGACTTGATTCAACTTTTCCCTGATTTCCAACCCTCAGAATAAAACTTATGATGTTTGTCACAGAGCACATTTTGCATACAGCTAAACTAGTTTGAATATTATGTTACTTCACTGTGAAGCCTTTTAATCCATCTTTTCCACATTGTGATCCTCCAGGGAATAAGCAGAACATTTGATTTTGAGCAGTTTTCTCTGCTATATTTCTCCATTTAAATAATATCCTCTCTCTGTTTTGAACTGAAAGGTGGCATATGAATCTAGCAAATCAGTCAATCATTCAATAAATATATATAAAAATGGGTCCACCCACTGCTTGCCTTTGTCTTTCCCATTGCCACCCAATCTGTGCACTAAGATCAGCTGGGGAAGTCCTGACTGTGATCTTAACCACCACCACTGCAGAGGCTGAAAGACAGTAGGTGAGATGTTTTCCAGTTTACTGCATAAAGTATCAGTTGTACAACTATTTGTGTCTTGGGCATAAGTTGTGGATTTGGGTTCTGTTCAATGAACTCCTGGTTCTTGATGACCAGGTCTGATCCAGGTCACTAGCAACATTCAGAGGTGTCAGTGTATGGATGAAATGAAATGTTCCAGGTGGAGAGCAGTAGGTGTGTTGAACTGAACCTGAACAAGAGAGAAGTATTCAACTTGAGCCAACATTGAAACAGGTGTTGGTTCAGAACATCAGAAAGAAGGGACTTAATGGATGGACATAATGGGCAGGAGGTAAAAAGGCTGTGAAAAGGGGTCACACCAACAACATTTGAAAAGGTGTGATGTATACATGTTTCTCCACCAATACCAGGAGTTTCCAAGCCACATAGGGAAATTAGAAAGCCTATTTACCAACAAGAACACAGGTGTAACTGAAGCTCAGTGGCATGAAAAGAATCAGGGGGATGCGGTCATTTCTAGATAGAAATTTTACATAGAAAGGACAAGGAAGAGGACTTTGGGGAGATGTTGCTCTTTATTTCACAGAGGGTATAAAATCTAATCTCCAGCAAAGGAGATCGTTACCTTGTTGTGGTGCTGGAGCTTGAGCACCTCAATGAAACCATGAGCTAAACCATGAAGGGACACCCAAGACGGGAAGGTCGTGGCAGAGAGGTCAGACTAAATACGATCCCTGGGGAAAGTAATGGCAACCCACCCCAGTATTCTTGCCGTGAAAACTAAATGGATCAGTACAACCAGAGATATGTCGTTATACCATCGGAAGATGGGACTCCCAGGTCGGAAGATGGGACTCCCAGGTCGGAAGATGGTCAAAATGCTACTGGGGAGGAACAGAGGATACGTTCAACTAGCCCCAGATGTGATGACACAGCTAGCTCAAAGCTGAAAGGACGGCTAGCGGCCGACGGTGCTGGTGCTGAACGACGAATCCGATGTTCTAAAGATCAACACACCATAGGAACCTGGAATGTAAGATCTATGAGCCAGGGCAAATTGGATGTGGTTATTGGTGAGATGTCAAGATTAAATATAGACATTTTAGGTGTCAGTGAACTGAAATGGACTGGAATGGGCCACTTCACATCAGATGACCACCAGATCTACTACTGTGAACAAGAGGACCACAGAAGAAATGGAGTAGCCTTCATCATTAATAATAAAGTGGCTAAAGCAGTGCTTGGATACAATCCAAAAAACGATAGAATGATCTCAATTCAAATTCAGGGTAAGCCATTTAACATCACAGTGATCCAAATATACGCCCCAACCACAGATGCTGAAGAAGCAGTAGATCAGTTCTATGAGGATCTGCAGCACCTACTGGATAATACACCAAAAAGAGATGTTATTTTCATTACAGGAGACTGGAACGCTAAGGTGGGTAGTCAGACGACACCTGGAATTACAGGCAAGCATGGTCTGGGAGAACAAAATGAGGCAGGACATAGGCTGATAGAATTTTGCCAAGACAACTCACTGTGCATAACAAACACTCTCTTCCAACAACCTAAAAGACGACTTTATACATGGACTTCACCAGATGGTCGACACCGAAATCAGATTGACTACATCCTTTGCAGCCAAAGGTGGCGGACATCTATACAGTCGGCAAAAACAAGACCTGGAGCTGACTGTAGTTCAGATCACGAACTTCTTATTGCAAAATTTAGAATCAGACTAAAGAGAATAGGGAAGACCCACAGATCACTTAGATATGAGCTCACTAATATTCCTAAGGAATATGCAGTGGAGGTGAAGAATAGATATCAGGGACTAGATTTAGTAGATAGGGTCCCGGAAGAACTATGGACAGAAGTTCGCAACATTGTTCAGGAGGCGGCAACAAAAAACGTCCCAAAGAAAAAGAAAACCAAGAAGGCAAGATGGCTGTCTGCTGAGACAGTGGAAGTAGTCCAAGAAAGAAGGAAAGCAAAAGGCAACAGTGATAGGGGGAGATACTGTATGCCCAATTAAATGCAAAATTCCAGAGGTTAGCCAGAAGAGATAAGGAATTATTTTTAAACAAGCAATGTGCGAAAGTGGAAGAAGACAATAGAATAGGAAGGACAAGAGACCTCTTCCAGAAAATTAGAAACATCGGAGGTAAATTCCAGGCAAAAATGGGTATGATCAAAAACAAAGATGGTAAGGACCAAACAGAAGCAGAAGAGATCAAGAAAAGGTGGCAAGAATATACGGAAGATCTGTACAGGAAGGATAATAATATTGGAGATAGCTTTGATGGTGTGGTCAGTGAGTTAGAGCCAGACATCCTGAAGAGTGAGGTTGAATGGGCCTTAAGAAGCATTGCTAATAACAAGGCAGCAGGAGACGACGGTATCCCAGCTGAACTGTTTAAAATCTTGCAAGATGATGCTGTCAAGGTGATGCATGCCATATGCCAGCAAATTTGGAAAACACAAGAATGGCCATCAGATTGGAAAAAATCAACTTATATCCCCATACCAAAAAAGGGAAGCACTAAAGAATGTTCAAACTATCGAACAGTGGCACTTATTTCACATGCCAGTAAGGTAATGCTCAAGATCTTGCAAGGTAGACTCCAGCAATTCATGGAGCGGGAATTGCCAGATGTACAAGCTGGGTTTAGAAAAGGCAGAGGAACTAGAGACCAAATTGCCAATATCCGCTGGATAATGGAGAAAGCCAGGGAATTTCAGAAAAACATCTATTTCTGTTTTATTGACTATTCTAAAGCCTTTGACTGTGTGGATCATAACAAATTGTGGCAAGTTCTTGGTGGTATGGGGATACCAAGTCATCTTGTCTGCCTCCTGAGGAATCTGTATAACGACCAAGTAGCAACGGTAAGAACAGAGCACGGAACAACAGACTGGTTTAAGATTGGGAAAGGAGTACGGCAGGGTTGTATACTCTCACCCTACCTATTCAACCTGTACGCAGAACACATCATGCGACATGCTGGGCTTGAGGAATCCAAGGCTGGAGTTAAAATCGCTGGAAGAAACATTAACAATCTCAGATATGCAGATGATACCACTTTGATGGCTGAAAGCGAGGAGGAGTTGAGGAGCCTTATGACGAAGGTGAAAGAAGAAAGTGCAAAAGCTGGGTTGCAGTTAAACCTCAAAAAAACCAAGATTATGGCAACGAGCTTGATTGATGACTGGCAAATAGAGGGAGAAAAAGTGGAGGCAGTGACAGACTTTGTATTTCTAGGCGCAAAGATTACTGCAGACGCTGACTGCAGCCAGGAAATCAGAAGACGTCTACTTCTTGGGAGGAGAGCAATGGCAAATCTTGATAAAATAGTTAAGAGCAGAGACATCACATTGACAACAAAGGTCCGCATAGTTAAAGCAATGGTATTCCCTGTAGTAACCTATGGCTGCGAGAGCTGGACCATAAGGAAGGCTGAGCGAAGGAAGATAGATGCTTTTGAACTGTGGTGTTGGAGGAAAATTCTGAGAGTGCCTTGGACTGCAAGAAGATCAAACCAGTCCATACTCCAGGAAATCAGGCCAGACTGCTCACTTGAGGGAATGATATTAAAGGCAAAACTGAAGTACTTTGGCCACATAATGAGAAGACAGGATACCCTGGAGAAGAAGCTGATGCTAGGGAAAGTGGAAGGCAAAAGGAAGAGGGGCCGACCAAGGGCAAGATGGATGGATGGTATTCTGGAGGTGACGGACTCAACCATTGGGGAGCTGGGGATGGTGACGGCCGACAGAAAGCTCTGGCGTGGACTGGTCCATGAGGTCACGAAGAGTCGGAAACGACTGAACGAATAAACAACAACAAAGAATGTTCAAACTATCGAACAGTGGCACTTATTTCACATGCCAGTAAGGTAATGCTCAAGATCTTGCAAGGTAGACTCCAGCAATTCATGGAGCGAGAATTGCCAGATGTACAAGCTGGGTTTAGAAAAGGCAGAGGAACTAGAGACCAAATTGCCAATATGCGCTGGATAATGGAGAAAGCCAGGGAGTTTCAGAAAAACATCTATTTCTGTTTTATTGACTATTCTAAAGCCTTTGACTGTGTGGATCATAACAAATTGTGGCAAGTTCTTGGTGGTATGGGGATACCAAGTCATCTTGTCTGCCTCCTGAGGAATCTGTATAACGACCAAGTAGCAACGGTAAGAACAGAGCATGGAACAACGGACTGGTTTAAGATTGGGAAAGGAGTACGATAGGGCTGTATACTCTCACCCTGCCTATTCAACCTGTACGCAGAACACATCATGCGACATGCTGGGCTTGAGGAATCCAAGGCTGGAGTTAAAATCGCTGGAAGATACATTAACAATCTCAGATATGCAGATGATACCACTTTGATGGCTGAAAGCGAGGAGGAGTTGAGGAGCCTTATGACGAAGGTGAAAGAAGAAAGTGCAAAAGCTGGGTTGCAGTTAAACCTCAAAAAAACCAAGATTATGGCAACCAGCTTGATTGATAACTGGCAAATAGAGGGAGAAAAAGTGGAGGCAGTGACAGACTTTGTATTTCTAGGCGCAAAGATTACTGCAGACGCTGACTGCAGCCAGGAAATCAGAAGACGTCTACTTCTTGGGAGGAGAGCAATGGCAAATCTTGATAAAATAGTTAAGGGCAGAGACATCACACTGACAACAAAGGTCCGCATAGTTAAAGCAATGGTATTCCCTGTAGTAACCTATGGCTGTGAGAGCTGGACCATAAGGAAGGCTGAGCAAAGGAAGATAGATGCTTTTGAACTGTGGTGTTGGAGGAAAATTCTGAGAGTGCCTTGGACTGCAAGAAGGTCAAACCAGTCCATACTCCAGGAAATAAAGCCAGACTGCTGACTTGAGGGAATGATATTAAAGGCAAAACTGAAGTACTTTGGCCACATAATGAGAAGACAGGATACCCTGGAGAAGAAGCTGGTGCTAGGGAAAGTGGCAGGCAAAAGGAAGAGGGGCTGACCAAGGGCAAGATGGATGGATGATATTCTGGAGGTGACAGACTCAACCATGGGGGAGCTGGGGATGGTGACGGCTGACAGAAAGCTCTGGCGTGGGCTGGTCCATGAAGTCACGAAGAGTCGGAAGTGACTGAACGAATAAACAACAAACAAAATAAAATCTAATATACAAGAAAACATTGGAAGACCGGATTCCTCCTTATAATCACTAATAGTAGAAATATCTAGCCACAGATATAAGTTAAAACTAGGGATTTAGTGATAAAATGTTCACAATAGGTGAACTATTGTCCACCTGATCAAAATGTTGAGGGCAATCTTGAGATGGTGAATCAGGGAAGCCTGCAAAGGAGAAGCTTTTGTAATAATGAGGAATCTTAATTACCTCATGTGGACTGGAGACATTCACATTAGGGTCATGGCATAGAGACCAAAGTTCTAGATTTCCTAAATTAGTCTGCCTTAGAACAGCTGGTCATGGGGCTTGCGGGTGGAGAAAATGGTGGATTAACACGCCTTTGCATTGTGGGGACGGTGCTGAGGTGGAGATCAGCAGCCGGGCAGTAAGCCTGGACCTGTAAGGCTTTTCTGGACAAGAAGCCATGAGATCACCCACCTGTGCTCCGGAAGGCAGCTCCTCATGAGTAAACCCGCAGGACTATCCTGCAGGCAACTTGTGGGTAGAGTACCGGGAGCCAAGGAAGAAAGACCAAGCCCACAACCTCAAGCAGAGCCTGCTTAAAGGACACCGAGTTTGCACACTCCACTTTCTAGTGCATGTTACAGTGGGAAATTTTTTGAAAGTGATAGAGATCTGAGCAGCAGAGCAATCAAACCACCCAGTGAGTGATGCTTTAACCCGGATTAAAGTTAAAAGTAAAGAAACAATTACAAGCATTTAAAAATAATAAAAAGCAAAAAGCTTGCCCAGAGTTTGAACTAAGAAAGTTTAAAATGAATTAAGAGGAGAGTTGAATTTGAAATATTATTTCCTTTAAGGTACTTAATTAATTAAACTTAATTAATTAATTAAACTTTAAGGTAATTAATAAATTAAATAAGACATACCTCCGTGGGAAAGAGAACTGTTTAGATTTGCTGAAGGGGATGATTGGTCAGATTTGCTAAACAAAGAAATAAGGGAAAGTTGCGAAGGACCATATGACTATAAAATTACAGAGTGCCAAATCAGACTGAAGAGTTAAGGATACAGAGAAAGTGGGAGGGGGGGGAGTCTTTCTTTTACTTCTCCTTTCTGGATTAAAAATTAAAGAAGAGAAATGGCTACTATTAGGAAAGCAGCAAAACTTGCAGAAGAGAGGAGAGGATCATTAACAGAGCAAATGACAGAGAAAGGAATTAGGCCAGAGATTTTACAAAAGATGTTTGAAGAAATGGGAAAGAGTGTCACAGCCTCAGTGACTGAGCCTGTAACTGCAGCGGTGACTGCATCAGTTAAAAGAGATCTGACTTCATTATTTATTTATTTATTATTACATTTATATCCCGCCCATCTCCCCCACAAGGAGGGACCCTGGGCGGTTCACAACAAATTTAAAATCAATTAAATTAATTCATTAGAAGGGAGAAGGGAGGAAAGACTTGCAAATATAGAAGAAAAGATGAATAAAAAACCGGAGGAATCTGGATGAGTGGAGAGGTTAAAGACTTTAAGGAAAAAATGGAAATTTTGGAAAACAAGACAGAAATAATAAAAAGAGAAATGGAAAAGGATTTGGATAATTCGGCACTCCTGGAATTAAGGGAGAAAGAATTTGATTAAGACCGAGAGCAGGTCCAGGGGAACCTGGAGAAGATACCAGGGAGAAGGTTGATTAATCCTTTTTAAATTTTTTGGAATGGGGTGAAGAAGATACAGATGCAGAAGTGGACAAGGTGTACAGAATTAACACAAGATATTCAAAGTTAAGAAATGTGCCAAGAGATGTGCACTTTGTCAGGAAGAAAACAAGAGATCAGATTTTACAGCAGCATTTTAAGACCAAGTTAAAAATAGGTAACTCAGGCATAATTTTGCTTAAAGAAATACCCATTAGAATATTGCACAAAAGGGAAGAATACACCTTCCTGACCAACAAACATAAACATAAGAATATACCATTTAGCTGGGATGAATTGGAAGGAGTGATCCTAACCTTCAAGCAACAGAGATTTCAACTTAATGTAGTCAAAAAGGGGAGAGAATTCCTTGAGAGATTTGAGGTGGAATTGGAGGAGATGCAACCAACTCAAATGGAAGGAGCTGTGCAGCTAACACCACAAGAACCTGAGGAAAAGACTGGAAACCTCTTATGGACTTTTTGCTGAAAATGGGAAAAAAATGAATCGGTGATTTATGGATTTGCTGATTAAAAAGGGTTGAATTTGTAACTTTAAAGAGGGAGGAGAGATAATGAATTTGTTTGTAACTGCTGTAAAGAAGATAGGAAGTATTTTCCTTTTCCTTTTCCTTTATATTCCTTTATATTTCCTTTATATATATACTGTATATAAAAAAAATTCCCTTCTCACCCCTATGGGTGGTATGTGTTTTTCTCAACCTCGGGTCCTCTACCAGAGGCCTGGGAGTTTGAGGGTTCTGCGCAGTATCTTAGCTGTTCCAAGCACTGCACTCTTCTGGACAGAGAGCTCTGATGTTGCTCCTGGGATCTGTTGGAGCCACTCTCCCAGCTTGGGAGTCACAGCCCCGAGTGCTCCTACCAACACTGGGACCACTTTGGCCTTCACATTCCACATCCTCTGTAGTTCCTCCTTCAGGCTCTGGTACTTCTCTAGCTTCTCATACTCCTTCTTCCTGATGTTGCTGTCACTTGGCACCGCTACATCTATCACCACCACTATCTTCTGGTCCTTGTCTACTACCACAATGTCTGGTTGACAGTACCTGCCTGTCCGTCTAGATCTGGAAGTCCCACAGGATCTTAGCCCTGTTATTCTCCATGACCTTCTGTGGAATCTCCCATCTGGGCTTTGGAGGGGCTAGCCCATACGCTGTGCAGATGTTCCTGTACACAATGCCAGCTACTTGGTTGTCCCATTCAGTGTATGCTGTTCCTGCCTGCATCTTACACCCTGCCACTATGTGTTGGACTGTCTCTGAGGCCTCTCTGCACAGTCTGCACCTTGAGTCCCGTCTAGTGCGGTAGACCCCTGCTTCTATGGATCGGGTGCTTAGTGCCTGTTCTTGTGCTGCTATGATCAGTGCCTCAGTGCTGTCTTTTAGTCCATTATCAGTTATCAATTCCAGTTTCTCTTTGAGACGAGACAAGAGAACCTGGAATTGAGAGATGGCCAAAGGGGAGACAACATTAACTTTAATGTATGGTGGTGATTTTGATCTGGCACAAGTCAGAAGCTCCTCCACAATCTTCAGTTCCCTATTACTTTCTCAAAAATAATTCTCCACTGAGAGAGAAAGTGAGTGGCTGGAGTTAAGTGTCTTTTCTTCAAGTTGGTAAAAATGTTTTATGAAATACAAGTCTCCTTGGGGTATAGTTTCACTTAGAGTCCATAATGTAGTAAATGTTAAACCCAATCATTTTTACAGGTCCTATCTTCAGTGAATTAAATCCATTATCTTACGAAATAAGTTCCTTCATTGTTTTCATTGTTTTTCATACTTGGTGCCTAAAGCTTCAGCATTTGGTAAGTGAATAATTTTCTGCCATACTTTTTGAACTACACTGTTAAGTTTACTAAAATGGGACAATAATTTCAAGTAGTTATCTTAGATATCTAATTCTAGGGCATATTATTTTTTTCCAGCTTTCAAGGGTTACATGTACCACTATAGTTTATTTAAGAGCACTGAATAACAAGCACTTGTTCATAGAGTTTCAGCTTTAGAACTTGACTGAATAAAGCTGAGTGGATGAATGTTGTTTATTTGGTTCTTTTTTTTTTTTGGTTTTCTTCTTTCTTTGCACAATAAAAAATACAATAAATATTAAATATAGCTAAGCCTAGTTTACACTAACATCCACCGTTAAAATTTTACCTTTGGAAGACAATCTTACTCGGCTATGAGTGATCGCCAATGCCAATGATGACACTAACATCATTCACTACATCTCTTCATAGCTTTCTATCCTTGAAAATAATCCTTGTTTCTGCTCATCCATACTCTACTTTATACATTCCCTTTTCTTCTTTAAATTTCCTTCATTTCTGTTCTTCAGGATCTCATCAGCTCCATTCAACCTGGGCTTTTTTGTTCCTTCCCTCCCTCTTGACCCTTTCACTCTTCCTTCATATATTTGTTTTGTAATTCGAACATCATCCATTTTCTCTATAGAGCTAAACAATCTCAATATGCTTCTTTCACACTTCACTCACTTATATATTCAATCCATATTCATTTTCAAGAATAGAAGAATAGAAGAATAGAAGAATAGAGCTTCAAGAAAAATGGAAGGAGCAAAACCGCCCTCTGTACATGGCGTTTATTGATCTGACTAAAGCTTTTGATACTGTAAATTGTACTGCTCTCTGGACCATCCTTCTGAAAATCGGATGCCCTGATAAATTTGTGAACATCTTGCGGCTACTTCATGACGACATGATGGCAACAATCCTGAATAACAATGGCTCTCAAAGTGATCCATTTAAAGTGGAATCCGGCGTTAAACAGGGATGTGTTATTGCTCCAACCTTATTTGCTATCTTCATCGCTATGATTATACACCTTGTTGAAGAGAAACTTCCTACTGGTGTAGAAATTATATATCGAACAGATGGAAAGCTTTTTAATCTTAGTAGGCTGAAAGCAAAAAATAAGGTAATTACAACTTCTGTTATAGAACTTCAATATGCTGATGATAACGTAGTCTGTGCACACTCAGAGGAAGATCTTCAAACTATCCTAAACATCTTTGCAGAAGCATATGAAAAGCTCGGCCTCTCGATTAACATTAAAAAAACCAAAGTGCTTTACCAGCAAATTCAAACCAATCCCTCTGCAGCGCCATCAATCCAGCTTAAAGGTGTGTTACTAGAAAATGTCGACCATTTTTCTTATCTTGGCAGCCATCTATCTACAAAAGCTGACATTGACGCTGAAATTCAGCATCGTCTGAGCTCTGCGAGTGTAGCTTTCTCCCGAATGAAGCGTAGAGTGTTTGAGGATCGGGACATTTGCAGGGAGACCAAAATGCTTGTTTACAAAGCCATTGTACTACGTGTCCTGGTTCAGCCTCTGCCTCAAGGCTCCAGTGAGGAGTCAGAGGAGTCAGAAGACGAGCTGCCCCTGGCAAACCTCCAGGGGACTGAGCCAGGCGAGGCCCCAGACACAGGCACGGCCCCAGACGGAGATCCAGCACCGCAGGAGTTGGCAATACCGGAGGCTACAGGGGAGCAAGCTGGGGATTGTGGTTTGTCCCCACCCTCTTGCCAGCAGCCAATAACTGAGGCTACAGGGGAGCAAGCCGGAGATGGTGGTTTGTCCCCACCCTCTAGCCAGCAGCCAGCTGGAGCCCATCAGCCTCCCAGCTCACCTGAATCTCCTAAAGGGCAGAGGTGGAGGCATGTGCGTCTCGCCTTAAAGGATAGAAGGAGGAGTGCTCGGCTTGCTGCTAGAGATTTACGCAGAGGTCAGGGAGAGTCTTTGCAGGACCCAGATGACAGCTCCTGAGCTCCTGATAAATTACCAGCAGAGCGATGAGGGAGTTGTGGGAGCAACGTTGCATTTTGGCTTTGCGACCACTCTGGTATCCTGTCTTGTTTCCTGTGTTCCTGACCCTGTTTGGACTATCGTTACCCTGACTTCTGGACTCCTTGACCCGGCTTTGGATTTACGACTACCTCTTGGCTCCACCCTTTGACCATTGGCACACGGATTACTGGTTTGTCTCTCTCTTGGCTATTCTTGCAAAGTGACTCTGGGCTGCATTCCTCAGCTCTGGCTGACTGCCAAGACTCTTTGTAACCTGATCCGGAGGCTAGCCAGCACACTACCAACCTTTTTGTATGCCTGTGAAACATGGACCCTCTACAAACGCCACCTCCAACTTCTTTAAAGATTCCATCAACGCTGCCTCCAAAAAATTCTGCAAATTACTTGGGAAGATAGGCGGACTAATGTTAGCGTATTAGAAGAAGCAAAAACCACCAGCATTGAAACAATGATCATCCAACATCAACTTCGCTGGACTGGCCATGTTGTTCGAATGCCTGACCATCGTCTTCCAAAGCAGCTACTTTACTCCCAACTTAAGAATGGAAAACGGAATATTGGTGGACAGCAAAAGAGATTCAAAGATACTCTCAAAGCTAATTTTAAAAAATGTAATATCAGCATTGAGAACTGGGAAGCCCTAACTCATGAGCGTTTCAATTGGAGGTCAGCCTTTATTAAAGGTGCTATGGACTTTGAAGAAGCACGAGTACAGGGCGAAAGGGAGAAATGAGCTAAGAGGAAGGCACATCAAGCAAACCCTCATCATGACCGTCTTCCACCCGGAAACCTATGCCCTCATTGTAGGAGGTTGTGCAGATCCAGAATTGGCCTTTACAGCCACTTACAGATCCACTGTTAAGATTTTACCCTTGGAAGACAATCTTACTCAGCTACGAGTGATCACCAAGAATAAGAATAAGGATATTCAATCCATATTCATTTAGCACCCATTCTTTCTTGACCCATCTTTTCATGTTTTACCCCACACAATTAAGTATTCCATTTATCCTGCATTTAATTTGATGTTGTATTTCTTCTGACATACCCAACTTGCATTTCCACATAACATTTTTCCTCTTTCAACAAACATTCATTCCTTGCATTTTCTCCAGGATTATCTGCCCCCAACCTGATCCTTTATATCTTCCAATGGTGAAATCACTTAACTACCCATTACCTTTCTACCAGGATTCCTATGTTTTCAATTTTTTTCTGTCCATTTCCCTATCTTTTGTAAATATTCTACCAAACAACACAATTAATCTATTTGTTCGGGGGGGGGGGGGGTTGAGGTTCCCATTTTACTTGCAATTTTTTGCTGCATTTTTCTGGTCAAACCCAACCACTTTGGTCTTTCATACATTGATCTTCAGATCCAAACTTGTTTGCATGTTAAAAAAAAAAATTAGGTGGCAGTAGCATATGGTGTTAAGTGGAGAAATATGTTAGATTATGGAGAGGCTGTGCTTCTAGTTGAAGGTGTGTGTGAAGACTGCACCTCTGCCTCACCATTGGAAGAATGCTGTTACTATAATCCGACCCAAAGGGCTGAATGCTTTCAGATTATGATAGCTGAGAGGGGAGGCAAAACAAGGCTGGTGTTGCTCAGGGCCTCCTTTTGCTCCATAGCTCTTTGTCAAGGCATGAGATAATGGCCACTTTGAGAAAAGAGGACAGAAGCATCAGTACTGGCAATGGTCTTAGCAAACTCCAACAAACTTCACTAGGAGAGGAGCATACAGTACATCTCAACCCAAAAAAACGGGCAAATTGCTGTTCCTGCCCAAGAATGATGAGCTTCTGGTGTGGCCTCTACTAGTCATACTGTACCATGATTTACTACTTGGATCTGAGGAAAGAAAAGCTGAATTTTCCAGTGAACTCTTCCCCACCTTGATCAAGGAATCGCCCCTGATTGGGTGCCCCAGCACAGCACTGGAGAATCCCCTTTCTAGCATTATGTCACCCCTCTTCTCTGTGTGTGTTGCAAAGGGGCCGGTCCCAGCTTCTGGCATTAGCTGGCCATTTTCTACCCACAGCAGCCCTAAGAGCAGGTAGATGAGTCTTAGTTCCCAACTTTCAGCTTGACTCAAACCCCAGCTTTCCATGCTTCCCCATTAATTATGGGAAATGAGAAATTCCAGTTACTTTTTTTTTTGCATGCCAGAATGTATTTGTGTAATCAGTGTTAAGCCTGCTTTCCATTAAAAGTAATCTGAAACTGAGCTAGATTTGCAGGAATTAGAGCCTCATAAGTGGGGGACACCTGCTAAATTGAAGACCAAACATTCACCTCCCCCTTTGAGAACTGCATTTTTTAAATTTTGTGGCAAAATTGGGGGGGGGGGAATCGGTACACTTGCCTCTTCTGAGGGGATGAATTCGGCCAAGTTTCAGATGATTAGGTTCAAGGGTTTGTTGTTATTTAACAACTAGCCAACCACAATGTAGTGAATGGGTTAATAAATAGGGAATGTTGCAAATAGATTAATGAACTGGTTAATGAAGAACACTGCCATATAAGTCAGTGTAAGAAGCTTGAAGAAGGTACAGTTTTGATGCTGACTAGTCACACAGCCTCACATCTGTGTGAACTTTGGCATGGGGGTTGGAAGGAGGGTTCTGCTTTGCTTTGCTGATAAGGTATGGGAATAGGACTTACTTTAGTTCCTCATAGAAGAAGGAGGGGCAGATATAGAGTTGGCATGAAGGGTGAAGTCTTAAAAATGTCCATGAAGATGGGTTAGGGTTATGCAGAGGATTCTGCAGAGAAGAAGCTGAGTAATAGAGTTTTTCAGGCTAGTAACTTAAGTTGCTAAATTTGCTAAAATGGATGAGACAAATTTCAGTGGATGTTTGAGATGGACTAGGACCTGTTGGTTTCCTATTTATTTATTGAAATTTTTAAACTGCCCAATAACAGAAGCTGTCTGGGTGGTTCACAGTAGGAGTAAGGTCATCTGGTGAATCTCAAATGGACTGAGAAGTTTGTTTGTTTGTTTGTTTGTTTGTTTATTTATTTATTTATTTATTTATTTATTTTTTAGATTTATATTACTGCCCATCTCCTCCAACGGAGGACCCTGGGCGGTTAGTTTCCCCCAATTATGTTATATGGGATGCTGGAGAAGACTGGGAGAAGACTCAGCAAATTGAGGACATACCCTGGGCAGAAGGGTTTAAGATGGGCAGAAGAAAGAAGAACAGACAATTACCAGCCACTTGTTCAGTCTGAGAGTGGATGGTTAAATGCCAACTAATTTTATAAGCCCTTTCCTTGAACCTAACAGTCCTAAATAGGACTAGGACTAATAATTAGAGCAGGGTTGGTTGTGGAGTTGTTAGAAACATACATATGCTTGGTGAACATCATATAGCATTAAAAATTGTTCACTTGTAATGCTTTTGAGTACACAAGTGAAGAAAAGAAATTATAGAGCATGAGCCTATTCTATGCTTGAAGAGGGGAGATACACTAACAAAACATTGGTTCATAGTACAGTTTTTTTAATGTAATAAATTTGCCATGATACTCTTCATATTCCTTGATTTACTAAAGACTTTTGTATCAATGTATGAAGAAGCTTTTCTCTAATAATGACATTAAGGTCTGGGGAAAGGTATGAATAACTAATTTATTCTTCCTGTGGACAGGTAGGATGCTTTGTTGTTGTTTATTCATTCAGTCGCTTCCGACTCTTCGTGACTTCATGGACCAGCCCACGCCAGAGCTTTCTGTCGGCCGTCACCATCCCCAGCTCCCCCATGGTTGAGTCTGTCACCTCCAGAATATCATCCATCCATCTTGCCCTTGGTCAGCCCCTCTTCCTTTTGCCTGCCACTTTCCCTAGCACCAGCTTCTTCTCCAGGGTATCCTGTCTTCTCATTATGTGGCCAAAGTACTTCAGTTTTGCCTTTAATATCATTCCCTCAAGTCAGCAGTCTGGCTTTATTTCCTGGAGTATGGACTGGTTTGACCTTCTTGCAGTCCAAGGCACTCTCAGAATTTTCCTCCAACACCACAGTTCAAAAGCATCTATCTTCCTTTGCTCAGCCTTCCTTATGGTCCAGCTCTCACAGCCATAGGTTACTACAGGGAATACCATTGCTTTAACTATGCGGACCTTTGTTGTCAGTGTGATGTCTCTGCCCTTAACTATTTTAGTTAAGCAGGCATGAAAAGTGAAGAGAGGGCAAACCAGCTGTCAGGTCTTTTGGCCTGAAGCTTCCCAGATGTTCAACATGGCTTTTGTTGTTGTTTATTCGTTCAGTCGTTTCCGACTCTTCGTGACTTCATGGACCAGTCCACGCCAAAGCTTCCTGTCGGCCGTCACCATCCCCAGCTCCCCCATGGTTGAGTCTGTCACCTCCAGAATATCATCCATCCATCTTGCCCTTGGTCGGCCCCTCTTCCTTTTGCCTTCCACTTTCCCTAGCACCAGCTTCTTCTCCAGGGTATCCTGTCTTTGCATTATGTGGACAAAGTACTTCAATTTTGCCTTTAATATCATTCCCTCAAGTGAGCAGTCTGGCTTTATTTCCTGGAGTATGGACTGGTTTGAACTTCTCCACTTTTTCTCCCTCTATTTGCCAGTTATCAATCAAGCTGGTTGCCATAATCTTTTGAGGTTTAACTGCAACCCAGCTTTTGCACTTTCTTCTTTCACCTTCATCATAAGGCTCCTCAACTCCTCCTCGCTTTCAGCCATCAAAGTGGTATCATCTGCATATCTGAGATTGTCAATGTTTGTTCCAGAGATTTTAACTCCAGCCTTGGATTCATCAAGCCCAGCACATCGCATGATGTGTTCTGCGTACAGGTTGAATAGGTAGGGTGAGAGTATACAACCCTGCCGTACTCCTTTCCCAATCTTAAAGCAGTCCGTTGTTCCGTGGTCTGTTCTTACCATTGCTACTTGGTCGTTATACAGATTCCTCAGGAGGCAGACAAGATGATTTGGTATCCCCATACCACCAAGAACTTGCCACAATTTGTTATGATCCACACAGTCAAAGGCTTTAGAATAGTCAATAAAACAGAAATAGATGTTTTTCTGAAACTCCCTGGCTTTCTCCATTATCCAGTGGATATTGGCAATTTGGTCTCTAGTTCCTCTGCCTTTTCTAAACCCAGTTTGTACATCTGGCAATTCTCGCTCCATGAATTGCTGGAGTCTACCTTGCAAGATCTTGAGCATTACCTTACTGGCATGTGAAATAAGTGCCACTGTTCGATAGTTTGAACAGTGCTTTAGTGCTTCCCTTTTTTGGTATGGGGATATAAGTTGATTTTTTCCAATCTGATGGCCATTCTTGTGTTTTCCAAATTTGCTGGTATATGGCATGCATCACCTTGACAGCATCATCTTGCAAGATTTTAAACAGTTCAGCTGGGATACCGTCGTCTCCTGCTGCCTTGTTATTAGCAATGCTTCTTAAGGCCCATTCAACCTCACTCTTCAGGATGTCTGGCTCTAACTCACTGACCACACCGTCAAAGCTATCTCCAATATTATTATCCTTCCTATACAGATCTTCCATATATTCTTGCCACCTTTTCTTGATCTCTTCTGTTTCTGTTAGGTCCTTACCATCTTTGTTTTTGATCATACCCATTTTTGCCTGGAATTTACCTCCGATGTTTCTAATTTTCTGGAAGAGGACTCTTGTCCTTCCTATTCTATTGTCTTCTTCCACTTCCGCACATTGCTTGTTTAAAAATAATTCCTTATCTCTTCTGGCTAACCTCTCGAATTTTGCATTTAATTGGGCATACAGTATCTCCCCCTATCACTGTTGCCTTTTGCTTTCCTTCTTTCTTGTGCTACTTCCACTGTCTCATCAGACAGCCATCTTGCCTTCTTGGTTTTCTTTTTCTTTGGGACGTTTTTTGTTGCCACCTCCTGAACAATGTTGCGAACTTCTGTCCATAGTTCTTCTGGGGCCCTATCTACTAAATCGAGTCCCTTAAATCTATTCTTCACCTCCACTGCATATTCCTTAGGAATATTAGTGAGCTCATATCTAACTGATCTGTGGGTCTTCCCTATTCTCTTTAGTCTGATTCTAAATTTTGCAATAAGAAGTTCGTGATCTGAACTACAGTCAGCCACAGGTCTTGTTTTTACCGACTCTATAGATGTCCGCCACCTTTGGCTGCAAAGGATGTAGTCAATCTGATTTCGGTGTCGACCATCTGGTGAAGTCCATGTATAAAGTCGTCTTTTAGGTTGTTGGAAGAGATTGTTATGCACAGTGAGTTGTCTTGGCAAAATTCTATCAGCCTATGTCCTGCTTCATTTTGTTCTCCCAGACCATGCTTGCCTGTAATTCCAGGTGTCGTTTGACTACCCACCTTAGCATTCCAGTCTCCTGTAATGAAAATAATATCTCTTTTTGGTATATTATCCAGTAGGTGCTGCAGATCCTCATAGAACTGATCTACTTCTGCTTCTTCAGCATCTGTGGTTGGGGCGTATATTTGGATCACTGTGATGTTAAATGGCTTACCCTGAATTCGAATTGAGATCATTCTATCGTTTTTTGGATTGTATCCAAGCACTGCTTTAGCCACTTTATTATTAATGATGAAGGCTACTCCATTTCTTCTGTGGTCCTCTTGTCCACAGTAGTAGATCTGGTGGTCATCTGATGTGAAGTGACCCATTCCAGTCCATTTCAGTTCACTGACACCTAAAATGTCTATATTTAATCTTGACATCTCACCAATAACCACATCCAATTTGCCCTGGCTCATAGATCTTACATTCCAGGTTCCTATGGTGTGTTGATCTTTAGAACATCGGATTCGTCGTTCACCACCAGCACCGTCGGCCGCTAGCCGTCCTTTCGGCTTTGAGCTAGCTGCGTCATCACATCTGGGGCTAGTTGAACGTATCCTCTGTTCCTCCCCAGTAGCATTTTGACCATCTTCCGACCTGGGAGTCCCATCTTCCGATGGTATACCGACATATCTCTGGTTGTACTGATCCATTTAGTAGGATGCTTAATTCTACATAAATGTTTGGATATTAAGTAGAACGTCACCCAAGTAGATTCAATTTTCAACAGCCATATGATAAGCAGAAGTTATCTTGACCAAACTAAGAAGCCAAGTTGGATTACGCTCTCATCTTTGAGTTCTCAGGTCACTAAAGAGCTAGAACTCTTTTCCATTTCAATTGCAGATGCTGATGAGATCCACAAAACAATTTATGTCTTAATTGGCGAGCTCTATTAGCTATCAAATTCCAGACAGAATAAGAATGTTGAGCTAAGGAGATGATTCTGTTGCAAGAAGAGAATATTTGCTGGATCCCTAAGATGGTGCTAACTAGCTTGCCATAATCAGATTCTGCCCACGAACTTTTTATCAGTATTTAATCTGTTCAGCATACCTGTGCCTATCTAGTTAAGATCCATGAGAAACATCCAGAACTGTTTTTTTAAAACACACACACATCCACCAGCAGCCCCTTCATTTTTTTCTTAGAGATTATTGTACTCTATCCCATCTTCATAGGATATTGCTTTCTTCTACTCCAGGGCATGATAAGAGATAAATTATACTCATATTTGGAGAGACAGCCTTCAAGACCAGGAAGATTGCTGCAGAAAGACTTGTTCAGTCCTAGCTATGTTGCCAAGATCTGCCGCTGAAGAGCAGCAGTCAAAGGTTAATCTTGCAACACGTCAATTCAGGACCTCTGTCCATCCTCTTGCTTATTACATGATGCATATTTGATAAATCCAAGGCATTAGCATGTTAGGAAAAATATTGCTTGGCAATCTTCATATGGTGATGCCTAAAGAGGCCAGACTGTATTAACCCTGCCTTGAGTTATTTTTCTGCCCTACATAAACTTTGTTACAAGTGCTGCTGTAGTTTGCTTTATTCCAGCTCGTAATTTTTTCCCCTGGAGGTTTACAGAATATGATTTGGTTCTAATCTCTGTGTGAAATTAATCTCTGCCACATCCCTTTCCTCCTTCTTTTGGATGATCTGGTTCCAGTTTGATTCTGCTATTGCCATTTTGGCTTGTCCTAAAGCCTCCCTTTATATAAAAAATGTCTATATGCATAATCAAAACATTCTCCGTGTCTCTCTCTGTGTGTGTGCATGCACACACGTGAACATTCCTTTTTTTTTGGTCAAAGTTTTTATTATTTTTTAAAACAAAGATAAAAAACTACAAAAAAAAACAAAAACACTACAAACAAAGAAAACACTAAAAGTGTAAAAACACAAAAGAAAAGACTTTTAGAAAGTTACATACATACAGGTGAATTCCAGCTTTCAACAGCAAGAATATACAGCAATTCCTATAAACAAACCCTTCTTCTATATCAAACCATAATCACATTATTTCTATAAATCCCTCCATTAACACATATAGAAATCTCTAATACAATTGCTCCTTCCCCTTACATAATATATATATATATACATATATTTAAATTTCTACTTCAAACTTCCCTCCCTCTTAAAAAACAATCCATTTTTTTTCTTTCTTTCTACTACTATTGTATATACTTCTGTCTACACAATAGGCATCAAATTATAAAAACAAATAAATTGTCTGCCTTTATAATAAACAATCTTAACCCTGGGGAGTCTTTGGTGCTCTCTGAGCCTTGTTGTTTTCATGCAGACGTTTCATTGCCAGGCTAGGCAACATCTTCAGTGCGAAAAGGGAGTGGAACTTGCTGTCTGTTTATATACCCTGACTTGTCCTGCCTGTGTTGGTGGGGGTCTTGTACTCTCCTTGGTAGTTCCTTGATTGGGCTGTTGTGTGCTGTTTGGGTGATTGACTGAGTTAATAGTTCCTTGATTAGGGTCTATTGTGTTGTTTGATTGCTCCTCTGCTGCTAATCTTGCTGTTAATCTATGCATATCTTGTTGTTGATTGCTGGTAAAGAGGTGTTCTGGTCTTCTGGCTTTTCTATTGTCTCTTATGAATGGTATGTAAATGTTGTTAACCTCTATGTGTCTGTTGATGGCTGCTTTGTCTGAGTGCCAAGCTTCTAGGAATTCTCTAGCATTTTTGGATTTGGCCTGGTCTAATATGCTCACAGTTTCCCAGTTGAAAGTATGGTTAAGTCTGTCCATGTGTTGTGAGATTAAGGAGTTTTCATCATGTCTTCTGACTGCTAGTTGGTGTTCGTGGATGCGTTCTGCTAGTCTTCTGCCAGTCTGTCCTACATAGTGGCTGTTACAGTCCTTACACTGTATGTTGTAGATAACTCCTGTTTTTTCTTCTTGGGCTACTGGGTCTTTTGGTTTACTTACAATGTTCTGAAGGGTTTTGGTAGGTTTGTGTGCTACAGTGATGCCGTGTGGATGTAACAGTCTATTTGTAGTTTCTGAGATGTTTCTGATGTATGGCAGTGTAATCCTTTTCATAGCTTCTGTTGGTTTTGCTGTGGTGGGTTGAGTGGTCAGGCACTTTTTGATAAAGTTGTGTGGATATCCATTTTGCTGGAAGATGCTATATAAGTGGTCTGTTTCCTTTTTCTGGTGTTCTGGGTTGCTGCAGTGTGTTTGTGCTCGTCTGAATAGTGTTCTTACACAGCTCCTCTTGTGTGAGGTTGGGTTATTGCTTTGATAGTCTTAATCTTAACCCTATAGAGGCAGAACAGCAGAAATATAGCTTCATACTTTAATAAACTATGATGATCTCCATTCCTGTGGAGCAGGCTCCAATTTAACATGTACTTCAGCTTAGTGGGAATTGCACCACGGCCCACTACAGAGTATTCCTTCTCCCATTGAATTTCCAAAGGGACCTTTGCCCAGGGATGGATGGAGAATGGTCAATTGCAATGCATAGCTGATAATATTTGAGTTCCTTACGGTCTTCTGTCTTTGAATATGGACTTTAAAAAAAAGGAGAAGAGAAGAGAAGAGAAGAGAAGAGAAGAGAAGAGAAGAGAAGAGAAGAGACTTGGTTTTACATTATTTTTTTCCTCAAAAGAAAATAAATAAAAGAATGGCTAGCTCATACATAGCTGCAGTAAAAGTCCATATGCTCCTCAGCATGAGAAATTAATCTCCTACAAGAGAGGCCCTATTTCAACTGTCTATTGATTTCTAAATTAAAAATGACCCCCCTCCCCCAAAACGCCTGCCAACTGAAGTTTATTGAGCCTTGTCCACCAGCTATTTATGCAGCAAAATTAATTTTGTTGACCAGTTTTTTCCTTCTTTGGATGACTCTGTGATCTAATTCCTCCCATGTATGAAAAAAGAGATTAATAGGAACCTGAGATGGTTTAATATATTTTGACAGCAAACACTTATCTTTAATCTTTTCTCAGTTTGCTGACAGTCATATCACCTTATATATTCCATGTAATTTTCTTTCCTACCCTCCAGTTTTGGAAACCAGAGAGAGATGTTTCATCTAACAAGAGGCACCACATTTCCTGTGTTTTTGCATCAGTTTCAATTAATTTGACTTCCTTATTGACTGATAATAATATTGGATAGGAGAGCCAGTTTAGTGTAGTGGTTAAGGCATCAGGCTAGAAACCGGGAGACTGTGAGTTCTAGTCCCACCTTAGGCACAAAGCCAGCTAGGTGACCTTGGGCCAGTCACTCTCTCTCAGCCCTAGGAAGGAGACAATGTCAAACCATTCCTGAAAAACCTTGCCAAGGAAACTGCAGAGACTTGTTCAGACAGTCTCCAAGAATCAGACACAACTGAATGGAGGTAGATAGATAATATTGGATAGCATCATATATATGTGGATTGAGGGCTGTATTGTGGCTCAGCTCAGACAAAGGTAGGCATGGATTAACATAGTCAAGCAATCCACTCAAGCAACATCTGTCTGATCCTGTCCTGCATTCAACAGAGTCTTCAAGTCTAGAATGAAGGACCACAGCAACTGCATTCGTATCTTGCATAGCCATGGCTTCTCTTTCTGGTTACCAGCCCACAAGAGAGCAAGCCGGATGCCTGCCACAGTCCAGTGATAGGCAAAGCTCAGGCAGAACATTAAGAAGAAAAGACTCCCTTTCATCGGTATCTTAAGATGGCAACTGTAAAAGTAATTAACAGTCTTGGTCAAGGTGAGGAATCCAATAAACAAGTAATAAATCTAAGGAAAAAGACAGAACAATGAGGTGGAATCCAGAGTTCTAAGCATGGCACAAGCAAGCTTAAAAATTTGTTCTCGGTGTCTACTCCCAGGAAGTGAGGCCAATAAATCAGCCAGGCTGAGCCTCCACCCAATGCACAGCAGGGCAGTTTACTCCTCAGCATTGGCTCTTGGCAGGAGTCTCAGATCTATGGAGCTCTGCTTTCTGTTGTTGAATCTTTCATACGCATCTCTGCTTAGGACTGGGCGGCTGAACTTCAGAGTTTGAAAGGCTGTCAGTGGGTGCAAGGCATGCTGGGGGCTTGCTGAATCTGCCTCAACCAGTGGAGTCCTTGGCTCTACCATTGCTGGAATCATCCACAAGGACGGTTATCCCTAAATACCCCTGGCTTCACTTCCTCCCTATCTTCTTCATCTGAGGACATGTCTAGCAAGGCCATAACATTCTGTCACCATGGTTTACTGAATAAATTACTGTTGGTTGCACCCACACAATATAATAAGCTACAAACCATAATACATAGATTAGTATGGATGGATTCCTAAACCAGGGGTGCAAATCTTTTTGAGCTGAGGGCTGTACCAACGTTTGAGCAAAAGGCCAAAGGCAGCCCTGCAAAAGTATCTCCTTCCCTGAAGTTGAATTTCATTGCTTTAATGCAAATATACTTCTGAATGAATGCTATTATTTAACCATTACATTTTGAAACAGAAAAATCAGAACGAGTCTGGTGGCACCTGTTGGAACTAACCAATGTTATTAAAAGGCATAAGCTTTGATAAGGTGCAGCTTGCTTAATCAGATACATAGAGTGGCTAAACTATGCAGATGCAGGTTCTGTGTGAGACAGATTACAAGTACCTTCTCAATTAACAATTGTAATATGTTAAAAACCCATTGCGTTTGTTGAGACCTTTTGACAGTGGTCATAATGAACAAACGGAAGCTGAGAAGCAACTCTCCGACACCACATTCTACCGACCTGCATCTGCATAACCATCCTGTCTCCACTCCACCTCTGTCTCATCCCAAATTAAATCCTACTTCAGTCTAGGCGTTCTATGCATCTAATAATGTGAGCTACAGCTCATGAAAGCTTATGAGTTTTAATAAACTGTGTTAGAAAAGTCGATGAAGGTTCTCAGTCATCCAGGTGGAATTGTCTGTAGCTTGAATCATGTCAACTGGATTTCTATTTTCTCAGTGGAAACGTTTCGCTCCTTATCCAAGGAGCTTCTTCAGTCTGAGCAAAGTTAGTAAGGGAATCCTTAAATATGTTTCTAGGTGGCTGTGTGACCTTGCACCTGGGGCTAGGTCATGGTTATTTTGAGATGTTATTTCTAAGTCCCTTTATCATCTAAAGGAGGATCGTTAAGATCACCATGCTGCTGTTGAGCTTGCGAAATGGTCTTAATCTTCCTAGGCACAGAAGACAAAGCAGGGAGGAAGATAGGGGAAAGATTGTGCCTGAGGCCCCCACCTCTATTCAAGGAAGGATTTTCCAAGTTGGCATAAATGGATTCCTTGACCCCTCTCTCAAACCACCTATCTTCTCTGCCTAAAATGTGAAAATGTTAGAAAAGGTGCTAGCAGACTCCTGATTTTTTACTACCATAGAGTAGCACTGCTTTCCTCCTACAATTCTGAAACCCAGTACTTATACTGATCTCCATCTCAATTGATTCCTAATTTTAAAATAAAAATATGTGGAAAAAACGCACATAGACGCACACACACAAATAACACACATATGCTGTGGGAGAGGTGGCAGAAGAATGGGAGGGTTTGTAGCTGGTGGGAAGGCAGCCGGCCAGCCTAAAAGTCTTCAGGTTGTGCACCATTATGCTTAAGCAAAACTAAATCTGTCACATTTATGGCTTAGTGCAACCTGTGCACCCAGTTAATGATGACGTGCCCAAGATGACTTTAACCAAGCTTCTTGGAAGAATAAAGAAGGTTATCAATGACCTTTTATTGGCAATGTAGTTCAACATAATGTATACATGAATCAAGGTAACCACACAAGCTATACATTTTATAGTTCAAAAGGACCACTAAAGCATTCCTAGATGAAGATTAACGAAACTTAGAAAGAGGATGCTTGGCAGGTTCTTCAGTCATAATGAGAGCCTGTTTTGACTTCAACCTTTGGATAAAGAACATGTTGCCTGAAAATCAAACGTTACTAACCTTTCTCAATTTCTTCCATGCCTCACATGGACTAACTGCCTCTCTTTCTCAAATACCACCTGCATGCATTTATTAGTTGGAGTATGTCCCCACCCCCACCCCATTCTTCAACTATTTTTGCTGAGAAAGTTTGCAAGTCTGGCTTCAGATTCAAGAAAATTTTGTACAAGTTTCCCTAACCCTAACCCTAATGCTAACCTTTCACTGATTTCAGAAAACCGTAGCAGAATTTCTTTCACTGGCTAGTCAATGGATTCAATGTAGCATTATTCAAGAGTACTGTGAAAAATAAAAAATCCAGGTTAGGTAGGCTGACCATACGTCCCATTTTGAACAGGACAGTCCCATTATTTAAACAATTCCCGACCGTCCCATCGTTTTAAGAAAAATATCCATTTTGTCCCGTTTTTGAAAGTTCCTGCGGTGAAGTGCGTGCGTGCCCGCATGCACACGTACCAACATGCACACCCGTGTGCACGCGTGCATGCACGCACACATGCCCACCCACCCGCGTGCCCGCACATCCGCAGATGCGCCTGCATGCCCACTTTGTCCAATGAGCCGTGAGTAGGGTCCCATTTTTCTCTCAAGGAATATGGTCAGCCTAATTAGGTATCGGTGATGGGTAAATCGGTGTGACAAAAATCTGTCTTGTAATTTCTCAGTTTTCTTCCCCTTTGAAAGAGCATTCTGTTTTGTTTTGTTTTGTTGTTTTTTTACCTTGCTTTTGGGGTGCTTCAATTTTTTTTCAAAATTTCTTCAGATAGGGTTTCATAGCTTACTCTATTTTTAGAGATGATGGGAGGTGCTATGCTGAAGTTATTTTCTGTTACACATCTTCGTATATCTTTAAAACATTTGTGGCTCCTCCTTTCAAATCTGAAAGAGCCCCATCAGGGAAGATCCTTAATTGTCCCTTCCCTTGGGACTTAACTGAAATGTGCTGGAAAGATGAGTGTATAATGAAAGGCAGGGCATTTATATTTTGAATTTTGTCACCACCCATCTCACTCAAAGAGGGCATTCACACATGGAGACACACCTTGGCCAGTAATAAGTGAGAGAACACTGCATTCCACCTATGAGAATTGTGAAGACATCCTTTGCTCTTTTGAAATAAATTTCAAAAGCAAATTCTCTTCATCAAATCGAATAAGGAATGGCAGGAGAAATGCAGGAGGATTTTTCTGCATGACCCAGATTCATACTTACCATCAGTAGCAAATCTAGGGATGGGAAATGCCTTCTCATGGACACCTGTTCAAATGTTTAGCTTCTCTCTTGAACATATTCATGGTCTTCAAGATATTCAAGGTCTTAAGAAGATTTGATTGTTAGGATTGATAAGTCAAGGACATTTTCTTAGACCAAGTATGTTCTCCCATGTACTGTATTTTATTAATAAAGACCTCATGGTTCATACAAAACTTTTTTGGGGAAAGAGGGGAACACAGAAGTTAGTAAATAACAAACCAAGGAGACTGTACCATCTTAAAGATGTGTTTTATAAAACAAGAAAAGCGTAAAAGCCAGGATTATATATATTTTTTCTACAAAGCATTAACTAATGTTGGAATTAGAGCTTTCTATGAAAGTTTATCCTGGATGAAGCATCTAGATAGCAGTCCCAAACCTCTCCCCCAATTTACTAACAATTTTTTTCTCTCTCCCTGTTACTGACATTTGCCATATGCCCTCAGGACTAGAAGCAAACATGAGACACATGTTGCAAATTCGAAACTCAACCACAGAGAATATATAACGAGGGCCTTCTTTGCACTGTTTGAAAGGGCAGCCGAGAGAAACAATAGCATTTTGGCAACAATCAGAATGTAGTACGTATTGAGATATCAATTATGCTTAGAGGAAAACCATGAGTTTTGGCAAGCATCTGCAACTTTGATTGTCAGATGATGTATTTTTGCAGACAGGCCGTCTAAAGGGCTAGAGGATGGCAGTCCATTAAACTATTCATCTCAGAGGATTGAAATGATGTCTTTTGACTTTTCAGGAACATGTCAGGGAAATATGCTTTACTAGGTTGTCAGCTTCATTATTTCTGGCATATTTCCAAACATGCCATGCAGGTCAGAATTAATCTTTATAATAATGAGGTCAGATCCAACTATATAGTGAAACATTTAGACAAAGCTGCCTTTGGGTCATGCTGTCAATTTTTAGCTGGATATTGCAGCACGTGAGAGTGTTGATGATGTCAAAACACTTTTAGGGAAAAATAGTTCTAGTCCATATACTTGCCATCTTGGAATAGTTTCCATCTCAGAAGGACGCTGGGACATGGCTTTGATTCCAAACCAAGTAGGACGATTGAAGACTATTTTTGTTACTGTTTCTTCCACTTTTCATCCTGCAAAGAAGAAAAGATGCACACATGTAGAACAGCCTTGATCAAATCTTTTTCTAACCATTTCTCTCCAGAGGTCTCATTTGCTGCTAAGAAATTTTAACCTTGCCAAGATGCAGGAAATGGCTACACAAGCAAGATTTTAATGATTGCCTGGTTACATCTAACATCCTTGTTTGGAACTTCAAGATAATGGAAATATATTGTTTTTAAATTATGCATGTAATCTGGAATTTGAGCAGTATCCAACCTCACAAATGCTCAGTAAACAAACAAACTGTCAGGATCACCTGAATGCGAATCCTGCCACTACTAACAAGCATTGGGAATATGTGAGAAGATGTGTGCCAGCCATGAAGAGAGTTTCAGCACTGGGACGGGGAGCAGCGCTCGAGACTGTTACAGACTGTCTTTGCCAGTTTCAAGGACACGCACCTGCAAGAGGCAGAGAGGAGGGGGTTGGCTATGGAGTGGGAAATGAAGAGGGGGGGTTGGCACTGTGGGGGAAGGGGAGAATTCAACTTTCAGACTTTTGGCGGGAATATTCATTGGGTCTTTGAGAATGCTTTGAGTTACATGTATCTTTAATAAAGCTTATTCTGCAGTTCTAATGAACTGCATTGAGAAGTGTATATTGGGGATTTGAACTCAGGGTCATCACACAAACAAACAAACCCCTCCAAATAACAATTTGCTCAAAAAATAAAACTCTCATACAGACTAGTTACCAAACAAAATCTTTAAAGAATTCACCTCTTTGTATCTCTCTGTCTTTCTACACACACACACACACACACACACACACACACACACACACACACGGAAGAAAAAAGGTGTCAACACAGCTATTCTGCAGCTGCTGAAATTACATCTGAATCTTCAACGGGAAGAAGTATTGTTATCGATTAGCTCTTTTCTTCCAAGAAACTGGAAAATAACAGAGAGAAAACCAACTCCAGTTTATATATAGCTAGTTCTGCCTCGATCACAGCTGTGAGGATACAGACTTTCTGTAAGCACACTTCTGCACATGTGGCAGAACTAAGTCTGCCTTATCTCTGATTTTACTTTATTCCAATTTGGACACGAAACTTGTTTGGAGATTCTATCGGGGAGCAGAGCCATTCCAGACTCTTGACTGAAGATCAGTACACTCCTACATCTGTGATGGTTGTCCTCTTCCATTGACTGCACAGCTTTGGGAGGGATGTATATGGAGCAGTGATGGAGGAAGGGGACACCCGCCTAGCTATACAGGTGAGCCAAATCAACCTTGGCCATCAGTGGGGTGACAGCTGTCACAGCTAGATCACCCTCACACCTAACAGCTTTGTCCCTATAAAACAGGAGAAGACAGCTTGAGGTCCTGCGTGCAGTTATTACCAAATTGTAATAACTGCAAAAAAATGGGTTAAAAAAACAAAACAAAGCAAAACTATGACCGGAGAGTGATCATCTTAAATGTATTTAATTTAAATCAAATTTAAAAAGTAAGAGAGATTAAACCAAATTTAATCTTTGTTCCATCCCTAACTTGCTGCTTTCTGGAGTACAGTCCTCAGCATTTAAAAGCCAAAGGCAGGCTTTTTTTAATAAGGCAAAAAAGGAGAAACCCACAAGGGGAGAAACCTCACTGAAGGCCACTGTTTTAGGCTCAGAGTTTAAAAGAAATAAGAAGCAAAGGAAGGCTTGGGGAGATCAGATGAGAAAAAGACTAGGAAATCAAGGGAAAGAGGATAAACAGATACCATATTGCTTGAACTGAGAGTAAGTATAATGATTTCTCCCTGTCCCATGCAAAATATTAAACGGATTATGATTGTTTGCAATTTTTGTAAGCTCCATGTAGAATCTTTTTGGACTCACCTCACTTAGTGTTCCCACAACCATCCTACTGCTCTGTCTTTGCTAGAATACTAAACCCACATACATTTTTCCAAGTATGCTTTTTTTTCATTCATTGCTAGACCTGCATTCATTAGACTTCATGCATATCATTTTTAAAATAAATATTTTATCTCAAGTATTACTAACCTACATTGTAAGGCAACCTTGTTTTCCATTTGACTAATTGAAGGTTGATTATGTGCCCTGAAGTCAGTGTCAACTCTTAATAGATAAACCTTCTCTAGGATGATCTGTCCTCACCCTGGTCCTTAAGGTCTTCCAATGATGCATCCATCACTGCTGTAAACAAGTCCATGTACCTTTCAGCTGGTGGTCCTCTTTTCATCTTTCCTTCTACCTTGCCAAGCATTAAGGAGTACTCTTTTGAGGGAAATGGGCGGTGACGAAATTTGAAATATAAATAAAATAAATATAAATCTTTGCATAATACGTCCAAAGTATGATAATCTGAGCAAGATCATTTATGTTTCAAGTGAGAAATGTAGATTGATTTGCTCTATAATCTATTCTTTTCTATTTGTTCTATAATTTGTTTGTTTTCTTGTCTATCCATGGTATTTTTAGGTAAACTATAGAGCAGAGCTGTCCAAACTGTTGTCGTGACACAAAAGTGTGTTGCCACACACAGTCTGGTGTGTTGCCACACAACCCGGAAGTGCTGATCATCATCAGCGCTTCCAGGTTTTCCCGCGGCGACACACCAACGGCGGCATGCAAAAACCCGAAAGCGGCAGCAGCGCTTCCGGGTTTTTGCACACTGCCGCAATGGCGGCACTTCCTTGATAGGATGTATGCTGGTTTAAAGGGAAAAAGCAAGGCTTGAGAGTAAACAGACAGAGACAGAGTGCAGCATTTCTGGCTAAAATATCTTTACTATAAATAAAAGCAGAGTTGTATATACAGTTACATCGGTGCAAAAAGGTACAGACAAAGCAGAGTACATCTTCTCCAGTGTATTGCTTCCACTGACAGACATGACAGACATGAAGGAGCACCATGGCATCACTCACATAGCCAGGCATAGCTCACACTTCCCAGTCCACAGGAACAGAACATGTGAAGAAGTACATGGCTAAAAGACACAAGAAGTCAAGAAGCATAGAACACCATTTTGCATGGTTAGATATTCAGTTCTTCCAGCTTTCTAATTGGCTGGCAGTTAGGTGTGACACACACCAGGCCTAAAGCATAGGCCATAGCACATAGCATGACCTGTTAATTTGTGGCAGTGTCGCAGCAAGCATGCTGTCTCCTCCCTCCCTCTGCTCCCCCCGGAGCAGGCTTCCCACGGAGCGAATCAGGAAACATTGTTCCCATGCGAATGTGTAGGCACTAGCCATAACAATACACACGTGACAGTTGTTATCTGGCCACCTGCACTTCACGTCACCATGAGAAACTTTTCTCCGTACAGAAAACAATTTGCCAATTTCATACGAGAAATCTGACATTCCGGGTTTTCCCACGGCGACACACCAACGGTGGTTGGTGTGTCGCCACGGAAAAACTTTGGAAAGCCCTGCTATAGAGACAGCATTGGTTGCACTTGTTAATGACCTATGGTAGAGCTGGGATGGGGGTGGTGCATCTAACCTTGTGCTCTTTGATCTCGGTGGCTTTCAGTACCATCAACCATGGTATCCTTCTGGACTGGCTGCAGTGGCTGGGGGTGGGGTTACTGTGTTAAGATATTCTAAGAATAAGATATTCTTCTCATTCCTCTGCAGCCAGTTTTGGTCAGTGTTAACAAGAGAGGTGCGGTCATGTCCTAGTTTGTGAGGTGCCTTAGGGCTCAATACTCTCATCCCTCTGTTTAACATCTACATGAAACTGTTAGGTGAGGTCATTTGCTGGTGTGGGGTCCAGTATCAACAAGATGATACCCAAATGTACAACAACCCCAGACCATCCATTTGTCGCTGCCAATGTCCTGACCTAGTGTCTGGAGGCTTTATGGGACTGGATGGGTAAGAACAGACTCAGGCTCAATCCTGACAAGACAAAGTAGCCATAGTTGTTTGGTCTCCTGGATCTGGGAATTTCTATCCTTGGTCTTGGATAGGGATGCACTACCCCATTTAGTCTGCAATCTGGGGGTTGTCCTGGACTCACAGGTCCTGCTCAAAGAGCATGTGGCAAGTGTGACCAGGAGAGCCTTTGCACAGGTACACCTAGTGTGTCAAGTTGGAGGCCCCTCAGACAGTCACTCATGCCCTAGTGATATCACAAATGGACTACTGCAATGCACAGTACATGGGGCTACCTTTGAAGACCACATGGAAGCTACAGCTGGTCCAGAATGCAATGACACGAACAATGATGGGTGCACCACATTATGCCCACATGTTAGCACTACTTCATGGGCTGCAGGGGTTGTCAATTGGCTTCTAAGCCCTTTGCTCCCAGGTCTGGATTAAGTGTGGTTGCCTTAATCCCTGATAGTTATTTTGTCAGGTTTTTTTCACGTGTTGTGTTATTTCTGGATGCATATGTTATTGTTTTTCTTGTTTTTCTATTTTCTTGTTTCCTATCCTTGGGGTTGTCTGGGAGTCAGGCAGCCTCCAAATTTAATAAAATACATACATATGTACATACATACAGTACATACATACATACATGATTCAAACCTTTTTTAGATTTTTTTTATTTGACTGGGTTCTTTTATTTTTAGTACCAGAACAGAAGAAACAGAAACAGAACAGAAAGTGGAGAATATCCCATTTTAAAAAATCAATAATACTTTCATCATGTCTATAATGCATCATGTTTTGTGAATTGACCAAAGAATCCAAGGGTAACACTTACTAATAATGCAACTCTTTTAATAATTATTACTGAGCTGTTTTGACAATTCATATAAAAAGGATTATGAGGGTGTTAAAAAAGTGTGTGTGTATGAAACACAAAGTTAATTTTTATGATAATAAACTATAAGTATTAATTATTATGATTATAAAACCTTTCAATAAAGCATTATTATAAATGCAGAGTATTCTTGTTGTCATCTAGTAATCCACAAATGACTCATAAATGCACTCAAGGCTCTTATATCCCTTTTTCTTTCTGGAATTTCTTGAAGCAATCCTCCTCTATCAATCCTGATGAGGAAAAAAAAATGTCCTGCAAAGGGCACAGAAGTTCTGGTTTAATTTTAATTTTTTATATGGACAAAGATAAAAAATTTAAACCAGTGCAGGGTTCTTCACTGCTCATCAATGTCATTCAACCATCAACACCTCCCCTCCTTCCCTAACAACACCCAGAGATTCCACTGGGTTTAGAAAATCACTCTGCCTCCATACACGCAAACACCTATTTTTCTGCTAAATTAACTCTCCCTGAGACAGGATGATATTTGTGCTGAATGCCACATGCCCGTATAGATTGGATGGTGAAAATGCTCGTGTTTTCTTTAGAGGTCAGTTATTTTCAATTGAGTTCAACGTGCATTATTTATGTTTGCCTTTATTTTTGTGTAATATATAAATCAAATATTTATGCATAAAGATGACCATTAACAAAAAGCATGTTTGGCTGAAAAAAAATCCAAGAAGAAATGTAAGACAAAAAGAAGGAAGATCTGGATGAAGTGGATAAAAATTGAGACGGCGATTCCCCCCATCTGGCAAATCCCATCATGGATGATTTGGCTAAAGTTTCTATCCCAGGCACTCACTCACAGCAAACCAAACATTCCTCACTAAAACAGTAATTGGTGGCTGTTTTCCCTTGGGTATGATGACCCTGGGTAGGAGGCAAAGTGCAGCCACAGGAACTCACCTGTCATTGTCTTCAATTGTCCCACATTAAAACTGTAAGAACAGCAACAGTTACCAGCAATAAGGCCCAACAGGGATCGGCTGTCAAGACAGTCAATTTATATTCACATTTTTTTCAAGAACTGGAGGAATGCACGTTCACATAGCAATGAAGATGTGCCCTACATGTATTTTCTGATAATATGATTTTGTAAACCAAAATCTTAGTACAAATTGAGAAAGTGCAAGTTTAAGTAGGCATCTGAGCCTTTGGGAATGGGTGATGTACAAGTCAAGTCAGGAAATTAATTTAAAAGGAATGAATCAGGTTAGTTGTGTTTGGATTTCACAAAGATCCAGCCTCTCTGGTACCTCTTTTACCATTTCAATCAAGGTAAAAAGATGAAGAGCAATAAATAAAACCACATGTTTTCATTTTTTTAATATATCTTTATTTTAAAAATTTTAAAAAGGAAGATAAAAACTAATGAAAACTAATATAGAATAAGAAAGAGAAAATAAAAAGAAAGAAATCAAAGAGAAAGCTAAAAGTGCAAGAAAGGGGGAAAAGGGAAAAGAAAAATAGAAAAGATAGAAAAAAGATAGAAAAAAGATAGAAAAAAGTAGCTTCTGATCTTCTTTACAGCAGTTATATTATATCTCTTACTCTACGGTTACAACATAACTCTCTTCTTTCTATAATCTATCCTGTCTAACCATCAATACCATAAATCATAAGTTGATTTTTTTCTGTTTCACACAAAAAGTCTATAAGGGGTTCCCAGTCAGCAATAAATGTAGATATTGCCTTTTCTCTGATCAAGGAAGTCAATTTAGCCATCTCAGCAAGTTCCATCATTTTCACCAACCATTCCTCCATTGTGGCTAATGCCGAATCTTTCCATCTTTGTGCATACAATAATCTTGCTGGAGTTATCATGTACAAAAACAAAGTTCCATCACTTTTTTCCAACTATTTGCCATCAATCCCAAAAGAAAAACCTCTGATCTCAATTGTATATTAATCTTTAAAATCCTCTGAATCAGTGTGTGTTTTGTAAAGGTTGTAAAAGTTCATCCTCAAAACATTTGTAATAAGAACCTGATAATTCATCTGGTCCAAGCACCTTTCCTAGTTTAATCTTTATAGCTTCAGAAACTTCCCTATTGTTATCCATTCATAATCTCTCTCTGTCTCTCAGTAATCCTCAGTAAATTTTGTTTCTTTAGGTATTCATCTGTTTTCCCTAGCAAGATGTTGCTTCTTTTATATAAATTGGAATAATATTGATGGAATGCTTTTTGTATGGCCACATTGTCCATTAATATAGTATCTCCCTCTTCTAATTTCAATATCATTTTATTTTCATTTTATTTTCGTAATTTATATGCTAGCCACGTCCCTGGTTTATTTGCAAATTCATTTTTGTTTTGTTTTGCATAATCCATTTTTATTTCCATTTCTCTTACTGTTAACATAGATAATTGTCATTGTAAAAGCTTAATTTGTTGAGAAATACTTATCTTCTCTGGAAATTTCTTTAATTCTTCCTCTTTTTATTTCATCCAAAATAGCTTGTGTTTTCTCTTGACTCTTCCTTTTAAGTTCACTATTATGTTGTATAAATTAACCTCTAATAAAAGCTTTACTTGCATCCCAAACCATTCTTAAATCAGTGCCTTTACCTAAATTATTTAAAAAAAAATACTTTAATTTCTTTTAGAATCCTCCACTATTGCTTCTTTCTTTTGCAGCATTCATTTAGTCCCCATCTTAAAGAATTAGATTTCCTTTTATAAAACAAACTCACAGGATTATGATCTAAAGTCTTTGGTAATGTCTCTACTTTAGAAACATTAGTAGCCAAGTTGTTTGAAGTCCAAATCATGTTTATTCTTGAAAAGGATCTATGTCTTTTTGAGAAGTAGGTATATATCTCTTTAATTACCATTTTTTTTGTCTCCATATATCAACAAGCCCTAAATTGTCTATCAAATCAAAGAAAACTTTTGGTAATTTGCCTTGAGTGATTTTAATATTTTTCTCAGAAGTTCTGTCCAGTTGTGGGGAGATCACTCCATTCCAATCCCGCATCAAACACCAATTTTCATAAGAGGAACATATTAATCTCTCCATAAATCATTTATAAAACAATACTTTGTCCTCATTTGGAGCATAAATAGGTAAAGGTTCCCCCCGCACATTTGTGCAGTCGTGTGTGACTCTAGGGGCCGGTGCTCATCTCTGTTTGTTAGCTGAAGAGCCAGCGTTGTCCGAAGATGCTTCCGCGGTCATGTGGCCAGCATGACACATGCGGAATGCTGTTACCTACCCACCGAAGTGGTACCTATTAATCTACTTGCATTTGCATGCTTTCGAATTCCTAGGTTGGCAAGAGCTGGAGCTAGTGCGGGAGCTCACTCCGCACACAGGGCTAGGGATTCGAACCTCCGAACTTGCGATCTTCCGATCAACAAGCCTGGCGTCTTACCCGCTGAGCCATACCCAGTATCAAAATCTTAGTTCCATACATATTAACTTCCACCCCAACAAATCTACCATGCTCATCAGTCAATACAAGTTCTAGTTTTAGTTGGGGATTTATATACAAAACAACTTCCTTCCTTCCTTCCTTCCTTCCTTCCTTCCTTCCTTCCTTCCTTCCTTCCTTCCTTCCTTCCTTCTTTCTTTTGCTGCTGCTGCTGCTGCTGCTGCTGCTGCAATAAATTCTTCACCCAAATTTTTATAAATCAAATATTTTATATCCTTTTTCTAATATGTGTTTCTTGTAGGCAAATTACAACTTGTTTTATTTCTTTTCAAATAATTAAAAAAGTTCCTCTTTTGGGAAGCATTTTCTCCATTTATATCCCACGTTAAGCACTTGTAATCTGTAATCAAGCCAGGAATTTAGAAAAATCAATACCTGTAACGCCTAGTTCAGTATCATCCCTTTCAATGTTGGAGTTTCTGTGTAGTCTCCTCTGACACCTCCATTTCAATCTCCTCCAATTCTTCTTTGAATTTTTTTAGAAATCCCCTTCCTTCTAGACAGAATTCAATTGAAACCTCTGCTGTTTAAAAGTAAAAATCACACCTTCCAATTTGTCCCATCGAAATGGGATCTTTTTCTGCTTTAATCTCTCAGTCAAAAAGAATACTCTTTTTTCTTAAGCAAAATTCTAACAGGGATTTCTTTAAGAACAATTATATCTGTATTATCAATCTTCAATCTTGTATTAAAATGCTGATGCAAAATTGATCCCTTGTCTTCTTCCTAACAAAGTGCACCAAAACATTCCTTGGAACATTTCTTATTCTCTCAAATCTTGTATTCATTCTATATACTTTATCAGTTTCTGCCTCTGTATCCTCCTCATCCCAATTAATCATCCCTCATCCAAAAACAATTTTGCTAAGACTTTAATAGTCCTTTCTCTAATACCTTCACTAGAATCCTCTGGGATTGCTCTAAGTCTCAAACAAAATTCCTTTTTCTCTCAATTACAATGGAGCCAGAGTATCTTGTTCTCTTTCTAACTCTCTGTCTATAACTTCTGTCTTACTCTCCAAAATTTCCATTTTGTCATTAATTTGTTTTACATCTGCAAACACTTGTTTCACAGAACTTTCCATCTGCTTAACTTCTTCTTTCATCCCCTCTTTCATCTTTACAAGGCTTTCATCCATTCTTTTTTGAAAAGCTGTCAATTTAATATCAAGTGATTCTAACTTATTGCCCACTTGCTCAAACATTTTCTGAAGCAAATCTGGTGGAATTCCTCTCTCTGCATGTTGCTATAGCGATCCTCCCCTCCCCTCCATTCTTGCCGCTTTTCTGGTGGTTGCCATTATGATATTATAATCCAAAAGTGAAAGTAATAAAGTAATAAAGACTAGAAAGAACAAAGAGAGAAAGAAAGAAAGAAAAAAGTAAAAGCGCAAAAAGTGCAAAAAGAAGGAACAAAAAGAAATGGAAAGAATACAAATGTTCTTTGTAAAACTTTTAATAACATTTATAAAAAACAAAAATGAAAGTGTTTCAGATGAGGGGGAAAGAAAAGGCAAGCTTCCTCCCTTTCGTTTTCTCTTTTGTCTTCCTGTGCTCTTAATATTTTTGTCTCAAGTGGCACTCCATAGCATACACTCAGCATCACAGTCTGACTCATATTACCTTTATCTTTTGTTTCATAAAATCCACCAATTGTGTGCTCTCTTTAATAGTAAACAAACAAAAAATATCATTCCCATGAAGGTCCGGTTCATTTTTTCTAATTTAATTCCAATTTGTTCAAAAGCACTTTCACCAAAAAATAATCTTTCAAAATAACTGTCCCCTTTATCCATTGACTCTTTGTTAAACTTTCTGTCAAAAATTTTTAAGACTTTAAAATCTTTTGTTTTCTTTATTCCTTTGTAATGCAAAAAAATAATAACTGACCAAGTGGAATTTTCTTATCCTGCTGCTCAGAAAATCCCTCTTTAGCTGTAAATTAGTTACATCCAAAAGTGGTTAAGAAATGAGGGTCTTGCGAACCTTGTGTCCATATAGGCTGCATTACGGCTGTGAACCTGATTGAAATCCCTCGACTCCCAGCCACTCAACTCATGAGCCAACTGCAAAACACTGAGTTCCTGCAGTCTACTCACAAGGAGCAGCTGTCCGGAGTGCAAGTGGGCAACCTCACGATCTCTCCTTTTTCCAGAGAGACTTCACTGGCCAGAATTTCGAAGAGAGGACTCACTGGAAAAGACCCTGATGCTGGGAAAGACTGAAGGCAAAAGGCAAAGAGGATGACAGAGGATGAAATTAAAAGACGCTTGCTCCTTGGGAGGAAAGCTATGGCAAACCTAGACAGCATATTAAAAAGCAGAGACATCACCTTGCCGACAAAGGTCCGTATAGTTAAAGCTATGGTTTTTCCAGTAGCAATGTATGGCTGTGAGAGTTGGACCATAAGGAAGGCTGAGCGCCGAAGAATTGATGCTTTCGAGCTGTGGTGCTGGAGAAGACTCTTGAGAGTCCCTTGGACTGCAAGGAGGTCAAACCAGTCAATCCTAAAGGAAATCAACCCTGACTGCTCATTGGAAGGACAGATACTGAAGCTGAAGCTCAAAGACTTTGGCCACCTAATGCAAAGAGAGGACTCACTGGAAAAGACCCTGATGCTGGGAAAGACTGAAGGCAAAAGGAGAAGGGGACGGCAGAGGATGAGATGGTTAGATAGCATCACCGATGTAACGAACATGAATTTGAGTAAACTCCGGGAGACAGTGGAGGACAGGAAGGCCTGGCGTGCTATGGTCCATGAGGTCACGAAGAGTCAGACATGACTAAACGACTGAACAACAACAACAACAACAATCTCCATCATCCCCACTCCTTCCGGGATGTCTAGTTTGCCATGACTCCTCACTGGAAGCCATAAAATCATGTTTTCAGATGATCCATGAAATTGACATTCCCTTGAATAAACTTGCTTGTACAGGCATGGATGAATCTTTCAAGTTGGATCTGATTCTGTTTTTTCATTGTCCAGCTCTCACTTCATTCTAACAGTTTATGCATCACTTTGCAATTAAAAAAAAACAAGTCTACATAAAAATCGATGAAATTTCACACATATTTTGTGCAATATTTTCTGTAAGACACACAGTTTTTATAGACTTCTCTTAAAATATGAATTTTTGTATGTGATTTCTCCCCACATACTGTATATGTAGGTGTTTTTAATTGTGCATGGTGTAATTGCCAATCATAGTCAGAGCTCCCTCCTTTAAAAGGTAAAGGTACCCCCTGCACATTTGTGCAGTCGTGTCCGACTCTAGGGGCCGGTGCTCATCTCCGTTTGTTAGCCAAAGAGCCAGCGTTGTCCGAAGACACTTCCACGGTCATGTGGCCGCATGACACGCGCGGAAGGCTGTTACCTACCCACCGAAGTGGTACCTATTCATCTACTTGCATTTGCATGCTTTCGAATTGCTAGGTTGGCAAGAGCTGGGGCTAGTGCAGGAGCTCACTCCGCACGCAGGGCTAGGGATTCGAACCTCCGAACTTGTGATCTTCCGATCGACAAGCCTGGCGTCTTACCCACTGAGCCACCACGCCACCATCCCTCCTTTACAGCACCTAATAAATTTTAGATACAATAAGAAATAATTTTTTTCCCATTAAATACCATTTCTGTACACTTTTAAAAATATATGCATTTCCTGCAAGTAATGTTCTATAATATAATTCAAATGCAATGTAATCCATAAAATATATACTGTAGTTCCCTAACATAATGGATTTTGCATACATTTTTGAGCTGCAAACAAAGTTGAAAGAGGTATGTACAGAATATCTGCATAAAGCTGCAGTCAGGGTCACATATATTCAGAAAGTGCATCTGAACTGAGGAATGTCCTGTGCTTATATGATGCATGAAGCATGATGTGTGAAGAAAATAGAGAAAATGCCAAAGGACCCTCCTCCCCATTACACAGGGGAACACTATTGTTATAATTTCAAGGATCAAGAAGACTCAGAGCCTAATTGAGATGACACTTTAAGGCAGTGTTTCTCAACCTTGGCCACTTTAAGATACGTGGACTTCAGTTCCAGCTCCAGCTCATTCAAAATGCGGTTGCATGAGCAGTCTTGGGTGTCCCAAGGATGGCACATGTAACACCTTTGCTGCAGGACCTGCATTGGCTACCAGTTTGCTTCCAGTTCCAATTTAAGGTGTTGGTTATTACCTTTAAAGCCCTACATGGCATGGGTCTAGGTTACCTGAGGGACCATCTCACCCTCATTGACCTGTCCCACCTGGTGAGGCAGAGAAGGCATGTTACGGACCCTGTCCATGAAAGAATGTTGATTGGCAGGGCCCAGGAGGAGAGCCTTCTCTGCCATTGCCCCCGCCCTATGGAACATTCTTCCACCAGAGGTGAGGCAGGCCCCCACACTCCCGGCCTTCCAGAAAGGAGTGAAGGCCTGGCTCTGCCATCTCAGGTGGGGCGTGAGGAGGAGTAACCAATCCTGGGGGTGGTTAGCACCCTGAAGAACCTCCCATAAATTAAGAACTTTTTAACCCCTATACCTTGAATTATATTTTTGTTTAAGAATATTGTTTTATTGTATTTTAATGATTATTTATTCTTGTTTTATTGTAAACTGCCCAGAGTCACTCTTTGAGTGAGATGGGTGGTGACTAAATTTGAAATATAAATTAAATAAATAAATAAAACTCCCAGAATTCCCCAGCCAGCATGCTGGCTGGGGAATTCTGGGAGTTAATGTCCACACATCTTAAAGTTGCTGGGCTTGAGAAACACTGCTTTAAGGGAAACTGCACAGAAAGAGAAAGGAATCTCATAATTGTGGATTTGGATATGCCACTCCTGAATGAAAAGGACAGTGGCCTGTACACAATGTCATCTAATTTATGGTTTTGTGTGGTAACATGTGGTATCCTGCACATCTGTTTTCTTAGACTTTTTCACAACAGCACTCTTTATAGTGTTCTCTGTAGAGAGATGCTGGTTTGCACATAATCTTAAAATATCTGCACATAATAAGCTGCACAGATCCTCAAAGGAGTGGTGTGCTTTGATGAAGGCTCCAGCAAAACACCCTCTCCCCAGAGCTACTTCATGAAGCAACCTAGTCCTTAACTTCTAAGAGTAAAATGAAGATGCCACATTGCATTCCTTCACTTGCTCCAGCTGTCATCTCCAGCAGCTCCAGTACCTGAAAGAGGCTTTTGCACGTATGCTGTGTAGGTACAAAGACTTCTTCCAGGTGTTATTACTGAGATGGCTCCACTATTGAGGTGGATGTACTCATTCTCTCTCTGCCTGTGCTTTGTATATGCAGTATTTCTGTTTTAATTAATTTTTAATGTGGATTTTTATTTATTTATTTATTTATTATATTTCTTTACTGCCCGTCTCGTAATAACGACTCTGGGTGGTTTTTTTATTTTTATATTTTTAATGCTTGTTTTTAGCTATGTACTCTTTTTGTTTGATTATTGTATGCCACCCAGAGTCACCTCCCATGAGATGAGCGGCTATATAAATTTGACCCACAAACAAACATTTCAAGTATTATACAAAGCACTTTGTTGGGGCCTCTTTGCCTCAACAAGGAGAACTGGGTTGACTCTGTGGCACAAAGTACCTTCACAAGGACAAGCTAAGGTGCCTCACACAGGCCTAATCTTCAGTAGTTTAGTTTTAGCAAACTAGTAATTTCAGTGACAGGGGCGTGGTGGCTCAGCGGGTAAGATGCCAGGCTTGTCGATCGGAAGATCGCAAGTTCGGAGGTTCGAATCCCTAGCCCTGCGTGCGGAGTGAGCTCCCGCACTCGCCCCAGCTCTTGCCAACCTAGCAATTCGAAAGCATGCAAATGCAAGTAGATGAATAGGTGGGTAGGTAACAGCGTTCCGCGCGTGTCATGTCAGCCACATTACTGTGGAAGCATCTTCGGACAACGCTGGCTCTTCGGCTAACAAACGGAGATGAGCACCGGCCCCTAGAGTCGGACACGACTGCACAAATGTGCGGGGGGAACCTTTACCTTTTTAATTTCAGTAGGATTTTTTTTTCTCAGTACTTTTAGCTGTATCTTACTCCCATCAAAGACAGAATCCTGGCTGTCTTGTTCCATTTCTCACCAGAAAACGGATTTTTAAAATTATTTATTGTTTAATGAATTTGTTATGGTGCTATAAGCAATGAGATTATGAGAACCAGTTCTCACATTGTGGAAAGTAAACAGCTTGATACCAGATCTGTCTCTTACCAAAACAAGAGATGGATGGAAATAAGGCATCCAGTTCGAAGAGAAGCGGGTTTAGCCTATTGTACTTACTCAGGCAGGAGAAAGAGGTGCAAGAGGTCTAAACTTTCATTTCACTATATATATGGTTTGTAGTTGCTGGAATTCTTTTGTAAGAGCTTCTTATGTTTCCTGCAATAAATCTGCTTTTCAGAAGTTGTCTCCTTGAATATCTGCTTATCTGTTTCCAGTCCTGCTTGCTGAGAGAAGCCTGGCAGGAAGGGAATACATTTAGACCAGAGAGCTATATCACGGGGCCAGAGGAGATGAGGATTCAGCCTACAACTCTCTCCCTCTCCCCATCATATCCTCTTCTGAGATTTTCCTATTTGGGGATCTCTGAAATCCTCAAAAGTTGGGAGATACTTAGGGAAATTAGGTCTATCTTATTCCAAAGAGGGTAAACTGCATTACAGCACCTTCATAAGCAGGCTGTGTTATTGGCCCTTAATGAGATTGTTACCAGCACAGTTTTCTCTGAAATGCCTTTGGATTTTCCCTAACATGATATTTCAAGGTGAATGTATAGGTTTCTGATTAAACAAAAATACAGGGACATTGCAGTGAAGCAGAAGAGGGTAAAAGAAAGAGAGTGTTTTCTTGAGTGGAAGGAAGAATACCTCCAAATTAGATGAATATCCTCAGTCTTGATTAGAGTGATTAAGAATGATCTGGCTCCATATTTTGAGCTTTCAATTAGAACATACAGTACCAGTCTGCCTCATTCTTTTTACATTCTGTACAACTTCATAGGGAACAGGACTGTTGTATTGGCCTTATCTGCCGCGCCTACGGTCTTGATGTGTCAGCCCTTTGAGGTAGTCCAGACAACAAGCGCCAACCATGAGTACTAACACTGACTTTATTGTAAGGTTACAGTAACAGAATCTTGCAAGTCTGAAAGTACATCTCTCCCCCCTTACCTTTACAGTCCAAGAAACTAGGGAGGGTCCCTTCTGAGACGTTTGCTACACCCCCATTCCTTCTGCAGGCTAAGCTGCCTCTTATCTGACTGTTGCCTAGTCTGCAACTCATCTTCCTCCTCCTCCTGTCTCTCAAGGACATTCTCACAGGCCATTACATCATGGGACACATGGTGGGAGTTGATATTGGCATATCTGGGAAACTCCCAGGTTGGGGAGGGCTAGGCTAGATAAATGCTGCAACCAGCAGTTCAGTGATTCAACACATGAACCAATGTGGCCCAAAAGTCCAAAGTTATCAACGCAAGTCAACAGCTGTTCATACGTATAGAAGTGTCCCTTTCCAAATATCCAGCTGATTCTGCAATTGTTAATGTTAAGAGTAACTGGGTGCATTTATTTATTTAATTTTCTATCCCGCCTTTATTATTTTTATAATTAACTCAAGGTGGCGAACTTGCCTAATACTCCTTCCTCCTCCTATTTTCCCCACAAGAACAACCCTTTGAGGTGAGTTGGGCTGAGAGGGAGTGACTGGCCCAAGGTCACCCAGCCGGCTTTCATGCCTAAGGCAGGACTAGAACTCTCAGTCTCCTGGTTTCTAGCCCAGCACCTTAACCACTAGAACAAACTGGCATTGCACCAGGCGTGAAGCTAATAATCACTGACTTCTCCCATCTGACCTGCCCTCCTGCCTAACAACAATTTCAGTGATTTTTGTGGTCTTCTTGATTTTTAACCAAGCACAGCAGGAGTAATATGACTCCATAGAGGTGATACATTGGATGCTGATGGGTTCATAGTATCCTGTGAACTGATAGCTCAGATCTGACTAGATCTGACAAAAACAAAAGACAAATGGGGAGGCTGTAGAAGAGATGTTTCAAGAGGATTGAACAGGATGCACAGATTACAGTCTTTTATGTAAAAGTTTTTTTTAATGTGTTCCCTCCTACTCATTTCAGATAAGGGCAAAGAGAAAGTGGTTAACAGGATAGTTATTTTGGGCAAAATGCTTAAAATGTAGCTTATTATGGAAACTATGTGCTGGAAAGTGGATAAACACTAAGGGACAAAACCATTCTCAGCTCTGATGGTTATCTATCGTCGACATTAGCAGATAAAGTCTTTTCTATAGAATGCTTTTAACGGTATTCTGGAAGGAAAAACCAGCTAAAATGCTATTTCTTATGTTTCACTTGTCTTTTTTTCCTTTTATGAAGGGTAGACATTCAGCCTTCAGATGCCTCTTTTGAAACATATTTTCCCTTATATTTTAAATCTTACACAGTTCTTGGGAGTATGATATAGAGTAATTCAGAGCTGGTGAGTAGGCAGCCATGTAAATCGAAGAAATAACTAAATAAATTCAATTTAATTTATTCAATTTAGGTACCACCCAACTCCAAACTGACTGGATGGTGTACAATAAAGTGAAACAAAATAGAAAATACAATAAAATAAGAGGAAAGGAATTTAAAAAAAAGAACTTAAGGTGAGCCTGACAGCTAAGTCTTTAAGGCTTTCCAAAATGCAATCAGGGTGAGAGCCGCATGGAGATCAGGGGGAACCTTATTCCAGCAGGCAGGCACTGTGACAGAGAAAGCATGCTTCCTGGGCCCCAATAGATGGCTCTCAAGGGGCCCAGAGTACACCAACAGTGTTGGATCAAACCAGCCAGGTTGATACCACAGGAGACAGGTGATCCCTCAAATAACCAGGATCTAGACCGTGTAGGCATAGGTCATAACCAGCACTTTGAATTGTACCTGGAAGCATATTGGTTACTAGTGCAGTTTGCAAAGCAAGGATGTCACATGGGCATAATGAGGCATACAACTACCTGTACCACTGCATTCTGGACCAGTTGAAGCTTCTGAGTGATCTTCAAGGGCAGCCTTCAGTCATAGTAGATATTGGCAAACCCTGTTTTGTCATCATTTTCTATTCTCATGCATTCATTGGCTTGTTATCCCCCAAATGCTTTCCCCAAGTCTAGCATAAAACTGGCAGTTCTTGAATTCTCATCAAAAGCTATAAGAATCTGCCCTCTTGGCTAGGTGGAAATCATTTTATAATTTATCTTTCCAAATTTGGGAAAACAAACTCCTAGAGATAGGACAAAGGGAAGATAAAGGGAATTCTGTTTCAAGCAGAATGCTTTATGCATTCTTACCCCATTTGGGGTCTCAATTGTCTTCCAGACAAAGGTGCAGTGCCAGTAGAGTGATAAAATGAACATCTTATTGATCTTCATAACCTTCATAACCAGGGGCTTGCAAAGTGAACAATTCCATCAAATCCTCGTGATCTTGTATCCATGGACAAGAACCGATATTTCAAGGTAGAGAATACCAGATCATAGGTGGCATCATTTTCTTGCCCTGTCTTGGAGTCTTTCTGTCCTAGCTCCTAGGTTCCTATCACAGCATGCTGACATGGTTATAAATAGAAGTCCATGTACAGGATCACCAGCATTATGAATTTGAAAAAAACAATGGAGATTTGTAGCCATGGCAAATGTTTTGAGGATTTTCAATGCATTTTAATATATATTTTAAAAAACTACCTTTCCATGCAATCCAACATTTGTAGAAACAGCCCTGGGTGTTGTGTTCCCCAAATACATTTCAACAAACCTGATAGAGCATATTCAGCTTTCATTTACTGAATGTTGAATCTGTACACCAGGGCATTTTGAAACTGGTCAGAGAAAATAGGGTTTGGACAGACAGCAATTGAAATCACAGTTGATTCATTGTTCATTCTTTACTGACAGTAGGAAAAAAAGTGTTTGTCAATATGTACCACAATTGAAGACAATTAGACTCCTTGAATCTCAGGGGTACTGCAGTGAAAGCTGGAAGCTTCTTCTGTGTTCTTCACCCTGAACCATCAGGCATGGATGTGTTTTACTTGATCTCAGAGGTGAAAGGGCTCTGAGGAAGCATGTCAAAGAAAGCAAAGTTACTCAATAATTTAGTAGTAGACCTCAAGCTGTGGTAGATGCTTCCCCCAGAGGTACATTTTGCCCCTTCCTCCTCCTTGCATTTCACAATGATAAAACCATGTTATTTCAATGTGCCTTGGCCCTAGATGGTTGTAGGCATCTGTCATAAGGAATGCAAGTCGCATTAATATTGTTTCATTTATATTTTGCTCTATGGTTATTCTGTAGTTGTTTTTATTCATGTTTTATTTTTCATAGCCCAGGGTCTTGGACTGAAATGGTCTACAAATTATTATATAATAAATAAATACATTGATTTATTGTATAAAAAATAAATGCATTTAGGTGATAAGATTGTCCTCTAAATTGTGCACAGTTCCCTTTTGTTCTTCAAAAATTTCTCTGTTAATTAATGAGAGTCATTGTAATACGAGATGGGCGGTAAAGAAATATGATTGATAAATAAATAAATAGACTAGATTTCTTATCATTTCTGGTTTTGTGGATATTCAGCAAAAGTAAATAAACAGCCCCAGTATTTAATCTAAGGTTTTTCAGAGGATTTGATGGTTGATGCATAGCCACTGTTAAGATATGGCCGCTTCTGACAACTGCCATGTAAAAAAAGCACAGAGTATATTAATTCAAGTAGTCTTGAACTATTGCCTTGAATAGATTTTATACTTCAAAATGAGCAAAACCATCTTCCCTTCCAATATTTAGAAAAATAGGAGAATCACAAATAAGACATGGTCTTACTTTCACCAAATTTTGGGTTGGCCACCAAGGCTGGCCTACATTTTGGGGCCATAGATTTACATTCTATTTGAGTATACATTGCTAATTGGATCCAGTTGTTTATAGCAGTGCTATCTCCATTTGGAGAAATACAAAATCCTGAATATCAATTGATGTGAACTGACCACAGATGATGTGTCATGATGTCCCAGAAACCTCTTTGAAATTTGTTAAAGAAAAAGCAAACCTACCAGGCAGGAATATTCAGTCTACTGTAAGGCAATTCCTAGTTTAATAATGTAGAATGGACATTTTATCTTACTGTATGTACAAGGACCAAATCCAGCATAGACATGTATGCTGGAAAGAGTTGTACAATAAATCCGTTTGTTCTGGATCACAACTGACTTTTGCCTGGTTGCTACAAAAAAACCCTAGATGTCACACTGCCAAGGATGATGGGTAGAGATTGCTCCACTGAAAGTCTTCAAAGTTTACTGCAGTGATAGGCTGCACGGAAATACTTCTTAATTGTCAGTATTTGGCTTCCTTAGTAGAAACATGCCATGATTGGAGGTGTTATTTTTATCGTAACTTCTCTCATGTCAGTGTGACCAGAGAAAAACAAGTGTCATGGAAACACAGACTGATTTAAGGAAGAAACACTCAGCATCACAGCGTACAAACTGAGTTATATTCCAAACAACTTGCTGTACTTTATGATGGCATGAAGAACTTAAACTGATTGCAAATATTTATACTAGGAAAGGTGTCAGACTTTCCTATCAGGCAGCAGTATTTTTCTGGAATTCTTCATGCAAAATTGGAGACAGAAAGACAGAAATACAGAGAGACAGAGAGACAGAGAAAGAGAGATGAGAGAGAGGAGAGAGAGAAGAGAGAGGAGAGAGAGGAGAGAGAGAGAGAGAGAGAGAGAGAGAGAGAGAGAGAGAGAGAGAGAGAGAGAGAGAGAGAGAGAGAGAGGTCAAAACCTGTAGGAGTCATTGGAATTTGGTTCATAAACATTTTATGTGGGGGAAAGGTGAACATTTGTGCATGGGAGTGCTAGGTGTTAATGACAAGGAAATAAAATCTTCCTTGTTTTATTTATTTGCCAAATTTCTAAAGCTGTCTAATCCATAACAATGGTCGATGTACAATATTAAAAGTAATAAAAATATTGTGACCCACCCCAATGTTTTGCTTGTTTGATTGCTTGCTTGCTTGTTTATATGGCTGCCCATCTCACAACAGTAACTCAGGGTGGTGCACAAGGCTTAAAACAACTACAGCATATAACCTGTGACACCCAGTGTTTAAAAAAAAGGACCCAAATTGCAAAAACCACATGAACAGCAGAGCTCACCTAACCTCTTAGCCCAAACATCGATCTTCAAAGACTTGCAAAAGGCTAACAGGGTTGGGGCCATCTGGATCTTCAGAGGGATGTTTTTCCCCAGAACAGGCACTGTCACAAAGAAGCATGACTCTTGGGTCCAACAAAATGACACTCTTTAATGGGACTCAGAGCATGACCTCTATGCTAGATCTGCTCGACAAGGCAGAAATGAAAGGAGGTCCTGCAAATAGCCTGGCCCTATGCCATGAAGGACTTTATAGGAGATAATTGGCACCCTGAAGCCTAGTGGGAGCCAGTGCGGATTGTGGAGGAGTGGTATTATATGAGTGAAATGAGAAACACCAAAAACTGTCAGCACTGCTGCATTCTGGACCAGCTGCAGCTTCCAAATGCTCTTCAAGGGCAGCCCCAGGTAGAGCACATTACAGTAATCCAAATTAGAGGTGACTAAGGCATGAGTCATGATGAGCAAGGCCTCCTGGTCTATGAATTAATGCAATTGACACACAAGGTGAACCTGCACAAAGGCCCTTTTAGTCACAGTTGCTACCAGCTCTGAGAGGGGAAGTACATCCCCAAGAAGAGTTATAGATGGGAAATCTCTGGAATCAGTGAGGGGCTTTAAATCCCACAGCCACCCAGTCTTGCCAGGGTTGAGCCAAAGCCTGTTTTCCCTCCATCCAGACTCCTACAGCATCCAGGTACTGGGGAAAAACCTCAACAGCATTGCTTGGTCAGCCCAGGGTGGTGGTGTACAACTGGTATCATCAACATAGTAACGATACTGCACTCGGTGCCGGCAGATGGTCTCACCAAGAGGCTTCACATGGATGTCAAATAGGAGCAGGAAGAGGTAGAGACCTGAGTAATCCCACAAAGCTAGCACCTTCAATTGGACCCGTAGGTGTACTGGCAGCAAGTGCAGCTCACAAAGCAAAGATGATATGTGGGCATAATGTGGCATGAATGTAATTGCGCATGCTGCTGTATTCTGGACTAGCTGCAGATTCTGAGCGGTCTTCAAAGGCAGCAAACCCTTGGGTGCTTTACATGGTGTGTAGAGATGAACTTAGAATGAGCGAGGGTGAGGAGGGCTGTAGTCAAGAAGATGAGGTCAATTCCTAGTTGATTTCATGGACATGGACATGTCTGTGTAATTTTCTTCACCATATAGGATTGATCTGCCATTGCTTTTGTTTTTGTTGTTATTTTATTTTATGTTACTTTAGTATTTCCTAGTCTAGCCTATAGCCCAAGGACTTTTTTGGTGGTTTCCCAAGCAAGTATTAACCAAGTCCAACCCTGTTTAGCTTTTGGGGATCAGCCAAAATGAGCTGGGTGCATGAGAGTAACTGCTGCTAATCTCATTGCATTATGTTTGTGTCATGTTTGCACCTGATTCTTTCTCTAATCTGCAGCTTTTATTATTGGCTTACTTACTTTATGTACAGTATTTGGACTGCTAGGCTGCTCATTCCTGTTGGTTCAAAGCAGTTTATAGAATTCAAAACGTAGGGTTCAAAACATTGCATCTTTCCAACCAACATCCAATGCCAGCATCATTCCTGGAGATAGGCAAAATTCACACATCCCCCAAAACCTTCTTGACAGCCCTTTGGAAGTCCAACAAGGTTGGGTGAGAAGGGGTAATAGATACTCAGGGATAAGCTGTTCCATAGAAGACTTACCTCCAGAGTCCCTGTAGATGGCATTAAAAAATTTTTAATGCCATAAAGGCCATCTATGGACCAACAAACCATGGTACAAATCCCTTACGCTCAGCAGATGGTGCTAAACTTCTAAAGGACAAAGAGTGTATTGCACTGCGCTGGAAAGAGCATTACTACAATCTCCTTAATCGTCACTCTACTGTGGCTGATGAAGTCTTCTTGCAAATCCCGCAAAAACAAATAAGAAATGAGCTTGCAGAACCCCCTAGTTTGGAGGAAGTCAGTAAAGCCACTAAACCAGAGCTTTCCAAACTGTGTGTCGCGACACAAAAGTGTGTCGCCACACACAGCGTGGTGTGTCATCACACCACCCGGAAGCAGCGGCGCGCACGTTCACGGCGGCTGCCACGCACGCGCGTGCCACCGCACGCCCCCCGTGCCGCCGCACGCCCCCACCGCGCCGCCACCGTGCGCGCGCGCCGCTGCATGCCCTTCCGCGCCGTCACCGTGCGCACGCACCGCCGCTGCCGCTGGTATGTCGCCAGCGGCAGCACTTTGGAAAACCCTGCACTAAACAAATGAAAAATAACAAAGCTAGTGGACCTGATGGGATTCCTGCTGAAGTCTTTAAAGAAGGCGGGCCTGAACTTACACAACAACTTCATAAGCTCATCAAAAAAATCTGGATGAGGGAGGAGATTCCAGCAGACTTTAGGGATGCCATAATTATCACCCTCTTTAAAAAGGGTGATAGAACAGACTGTGGAAACTATCGAGGCATCTCCCTTCCAGCCACAGCAGGCAAAATCCTGGCAAAGATCATTGCAAACCGTCTCCTATCTGTATCAGAAGACATCCTCCCTGAAATGCAAAATGGCTTCCGCCCTTCCAGAGAAACAGTGGATACGATCTTCACTGCACGACAGCTTCAAGAAAAATGCAAGGAGCAAAACCGCCCTCTGTACATGGCGTTTATTGATCTGACTAAAGCTTTTGATACTGTAAATCGTACTGCTCTCTGGACCATCCTTCTGAAAATCGGATGCCCTGATAAATTTGTGAACATCTTGCGGTTACTCCATGATGACATGATGGCAACAATCCTGAATAACAATGGCTCTCAAAGCGATCCATTTAAAGTGGAATCCGGCGTTAAACAGGGATGTGTTATTGCTCCAACCTTATTCGCTATCTTCATCGCTATGATTATACACCTTGTTGAAGAGAAACTTCCTACTGGTGTAGAAATTATATATCGAACAGATGGAAAGCTTTTTAATCTTAGAAGGCTGAAAGCAAAAAATAAGGTAATTGCAACTTCTGTTATAGAACTTCAATATGCTGATGATAACGTAGTCTGTGCACACTCCGAGGAAGATCTTCAAACTATCCTAAACATCTTTGCAGAAGCATATGAAAAGCTCGGCCTCTCGATTAACATTAAAAAAACCAAAGTGCTTTACCAGCAAGTTCGAACCAATCCCTCTGCAGCGCCATCAATCCAGCTTAAAGGTGTGTCACTAGAAAATGTCGATCACTTTTCTTATCTCGGCAGCCATCTATCTACAAAAGCCGACATCGATGCTGAAATTCAGCATCGCCTGAGCTCTGCGAGTGTAGCTTTCTCCCGAATGAAGCATAGAGTGTTTGAGGATCGGGACATTCGCAGGGAGACCAAAATGCTTGTTTACAAAGCCATTGTACTACCAACCCTTCTGTACGCCTGTGAAACATGGACCCTCTACAAACGCCACCTCCAACTTCTTGAAAGATTCCATCAATGCTGCCTCCGAAAAATTCTGCAAATTACTTGGGAAGATAGGCGGACTAATGTTAGCGTATTAGAAGAAGCAAAAACCACCAGCATTGAAACAATGATCATCCAACATCAACTTTGCTGGACCGGTCATGTTGTTCGAATGCCTGACCATCGTCTTCCAAAGCAGCTACTTTACTCCCAACTTAAGAATGGAAAATGGAATATTGGTGGACAGCAAAAGAGATTCAAAGATACTCTCAAAGCTAATTTTAAAAAATGTAATATCAGCATTGAGAACTGGGAAGCCCTAACTCATGAGCGTTTCAATTGGAGGTCATCCTTTATTAATGGCGCTATGGACTTTGAAGAAGCACGAGTACAGGGCGAAAAGGAGAAAAGAGCTAAAAGGAAGGCACGTCAGGCAAACCCTCATCATGACCGTCTCCCACCCTGAAACCTATGCCCTCACTGTGGGAGGTTGTGCGGATCCAGAATTGGCCTTTATAGCCACTTACGGATCCACCGTTAAAATTTTACCTTTGGAAGACAATCTTACTCCGCTACGAGTGATCGCCAATGATGATGATGATGATGATGATATGGCATTCAAGGCAGTTTACAATTTTCCCCTCAAAACAATAAATACATAAAATTCATCTTGGGCTACTTCCCTCAATTAGATATCACATAAGCAACGTTGTCATCATGCAATCAGTTTTAGTCACCTGACAATGTCATCAAGCCAAAGCTTAGTCAAGGAAGGGCTGATATTCTAGCAGCTGGTGAAGCGTCTTATCATGTTTTTTTCTTGGTCCAAAAATACCACCCCTTTGCTTTCACACATTCTTCAACCTTACCTTCCCAGCACCCACCTGTACTGAACAGAATGGACACTTCTTTCTTTGATAGGCTTCATCCCAAGAACTTTGATGCAACAGGTCTCACTGAATTTTCCCCATTATATGGCCAAGTTCCATCTCACTTCTCAGTGGGGAGAGTTTCAGGGCCTCAGTGGAAGGAGAACCAGGATGGACCAATTCAGTCCAAGAATTACAGGTTTCTCATCCCTACCTTAGTAGAAAATATACTATCAACACCTCTCTCTCTTTCTCTCTTTGAGGAATAAAAGCTAGGGAAATGGTACCAATCCAATTTTTAGACTTTGGTAGCAAACCTGTTCCATATGTTTCCTGTGTCACATCTATTTTGCCCTACAAATAAGATTCAGTTTTGTTCTCCTTTAAACAAAACAAAACAAAAACAAGACATCTGGGTGATCTCATCATAGAGAAACATAATGCTAATAAATGTTCTTTCTAAAATATTACTACCTAATTTCCTTTCCAGCTAGATAGGGAAATAACCAAGCCTCTCTTCTGAATGAAAAAGAAACACTGCTTATTTCTTAAGCCCAAGGACAACTGGTTTTGTATCAACAGTAATGCAGATTTTGTGCATATATTATGGATTATATTATCTTCAGAGTATGCATGAATTAGCATTAATGGAAGTTAATTTAATGGAAAGCAGAAGCTGGATCCATTTACAATGCTAACCTAATACTAATTTACTAGCTGCAATTTTCATGTGTTGTATTTCGATTTCCCGCTTAAAAAAAAATCCCAAATACCAACAAAAAAGGTAATGACAGTGGCTAAATAATTCAGTTTTTTGATATGTTGAGTAAAATTGCGATGATCACACAACTCTAAACACCAGAGACCCATCCAGTTTTGATTAGCTCACATTCCTGCTTCATCATCAAAAAGCCATTGATTCTTAATGGCTTGTAAGTGAACATTCAAGGAACTGGATGCATTTTATTTTGAGAAATAGAAAACTAAAAAGGGAGAGAGAGAAATAGAAGATTAAAGGAGGTTATTTAAAACGGTAAGAAGTGGGGAACCCTACCATTCACTATTTTGTCAGATAAATGCATCTACATACAGGACTATACAGCACACTAAATCTAAACCTGGGTTTAAAAAAAAAGCAAAAAAAGCCAACCGCTGTGCTCATATATCACATATAACCATATTATGACCTGATTCACACAATATGCTAAAACAATAATTAGGTTCCCACAACCTTAATTTATCCATTAGCTGAGCCTACTGTCTTCTGCCCAAGTTCTATACTTACTCTTAACTTTTCTCAAAACATTGAATATGAAAAAATGTGATATGCATGTTGAACTTCAGTGAAATTTGTGATGTGGTCCTGAGCATGAAATATAGCTTGAAACTAGTAATGTTGCATCTGGGAAGCTCCATACGATTTGGATGTGGTAAGGAAAGTAGAAATCATTCTGGGAGTGGGATTGTATTTTTTAAAAATGTAGATTAGTTAGGAAATGCAATGGAATAGATTTATAAATTTTTAAAAAATGTAAAAATGACAGAGATTGAAAAGGCCAGATTTCTTCACCTGTATATATGATTTCAAGAATTTGCTTCCATTAGACACCTAAAGCACTGATGGGTAACTTAGGGCATTCTAGATATTTTTATATTCTAATTTATCAATGCCCCTGACCAACACTAACAGTCTGGCAAAATGAGCACAACTCTCAGATTTCATTGAATTGAATGGGAAAAGTTTAGCCACAAACTTCTGCTGAAATCCATTGGACTAAATTGAATCATGTCTGGTATGTTTTTAAAGCAGAGATGGTTCACTTTTAATCAATAAAGTCCATTCTTTCATTTTAAAAATATTATTGGTAGCCAAAGGCTAGAGGGATTGGTATAGAGATGTAATTTAACACCAAAGCGTAAGAAAGAAGTTCCTGACTTCATTTTCATCCTTCAAGTTGGGAGATCTTATGGAGTGTTCTTATTTCTGTCAGCACATTAAGCCTATCATGAATGGAATGTACTCAGTTTGATTTTCCTGTAAAATTAGAAGGAAATCACAAGATTGTTACTCATTATTTTGCCATAAAATTAAATGACTTTGTGACACAAAAACTGAGACTCAGAACCACATGCACTTCACAGACTATTAATTAGTCTTTTAAAAGGTATGATCCTTTATGCTTTCTCTTTTAGTTCACCTATGTTATTTAATGTGCAAAGAGCCCTGGAACTAAAAGTCCCATAATCTGCTAAAATTTAGCAAAAACCTAGTTTCCATGTAGCTAATGAGTATAAGAAATATTAGAGCTATAATAGGTTAATATGCAGACCAGGGTTTCCTAATTATGAAATAAGATTTCTAGCTAAGTGAAGGTTGAATAATCAAAGAATTAATTATAAGCATTAATAATACCAGATAATGATATTTCAAGGGTTGGAGGAAATTAATTTAAAATTTGTAGCATCATGAAAGTTCTCAGCATTCCAGAATTACCAGTCCAGAACTATATCCTGTCTTTGACCTTCTTTAGCCCTAATTCTCTTACCTTCCCAGATTAGAAATGAACTCAGTTCAAGGTCAAAAAATATCATGTTCAAAAATTATTTGTCAGGAAGGTCCATCCGTGACAAAGGAATCTGAGACAAATTCTTTGCAAACTAATAATCAAGTGTGACTCAGGTTTGTTGAAAAGTAAACACTGTAATTATATATTCCTCTGATTTATATGTCACTCAGTTCCCAAAAGGCTTTGAGAGGCTTACATATCACAGAAAAGTAAAATAGAAAGAATTAAAAGAAAATTTAAACACACATTCAGTAACAACCAACTTCCTAGCTGTTGACACACCAAAGAAAAGAATCTTAGTCAGGGCATCTGGGGTTGAGGGGGAAGAGGAAGATAAGAAAGTCAAGATGGAGGCTGCAAACACATGGTTGAAACCTACCCCATTATTTTTTTAAAATAAATTGCAAGAATTATAAAGGAGAGGACAGCTACAGAAAAGGTAATGTTGTATTGTATCTGTTAGCATTTTGTATCTGCAATGTCTACACCTACAGAAGATTTTTACAATAATGTTATGCTTTATATTAATTCAATTGCTAGCTTCCCTGTAAAGGGTCATGAGTTAGTTCCTAGTTAGAGTGTGATAACCAACACCTTGAATTGGACCCGGAAGCAAACTGGTACCCAATGCAGCTCACGCAGCAAAGGTGTTACACGTGCCGATCTTGGGGCACCAAGAATTGCATGTGCGGCTGCATTCTGGACCAGCTGTAGCTTCCGGACACTCTTCAAGGGTAGCCCCATGTGGAGCGCTTTGCAGTAGTCTATATGGGAGATGACCAGAGCATGTGTCATACATATACATGTGTGATTATTGATTGAATCTGAAGCAGGGGATATGCCAAACACATGGCCTTTCCCTCATGTACTGAGGTCTTTGTATATGGAAACACATTTATCAGGACAGAGATTTTGCAAAAGTTGGATTGTAAATGCTAACGATATTAAGAACCCAATTAAAGGAAATCTTGATGTTGGGTGCTTGAAAAGTCCTCTGGACTTTGGCTTTCCTACAACCCTGCTGAACTCTTGATTTCTTTTTTGGTTTTGCTTTTTTAATAATGGGGATTTAAAAAAAACCCTGCATCACCAAATGGAAGGATATTTCCATGAAAGGTTTCATTAAAATGTTATTTTCATCTTCTGTCTGACGATTTCTTTTCTTAACGGCTCTCTCTCAGCCTGGGTTTTGCAATTTGCAGGAGGCCTTATTTATTTATTTTTACTTTTACAAACAAACAATTACATTTTTGAGAGCCCTTAAAAATGTTATCCTCAATACAAATGGGTAGCACTTTGCCTCTTGGCTGATCAAGAGTGTCACCTAATTAAACAACTTTGTGTCACTGCTATAGGCATGGAAGAAAACGAAATGAAATAAGTAAATATAACCAATATAATTTCCATAAATTGGAGGACACAGAAGACTTCTGTGCATTTCATATTTCCTCCTTATTAAAAGATGTTTATTTCCTAGCCAGGAAATGCCAAATTTATGACAGATTGACAGATACTTTTATCAAAAGGGACCTGCTGTTATGGCACATTCAATGCCTGGCAATTAATGAAATATAAAAAGGCAAATCACAAAGGATATGGGCACAGAGTAATTCATAACAAAGTTCTTTCAGCTTCAAATGTCCTAAGTAAATGTTGAAGGTAGATAAGTTAATATAGGATAAGAACATTTCAATGACAACAAATATTAGAATAGTTAAAGCAATGCTCTTTCCAATCGTAATATTAACAGTGAAAGCTGGAACTATGAAAGAAGAAACACAGGAGGAGTAACACCACAGGACCAGAGTCAGCAGTTTACCTTCATCTAAAGGAAAAAGGACACTCATTTGAGTACATTAATGTTCACATTTTAGACAGGGAAGATAAGTGGTTTGAAAGAGGGGTCAAGGAATCCATTTATGCCAACTTGGAAAATCCTTCTTTGAATAGAGGTGGGGGCTTCAGGCACAATCTTTCCCCTATTTTCCTTCCTGCTTTGTCTTCTGTGCCTAGGAAGATTAAGACCATTTCGCAATCTCAACAACAGCAAGGTAATCTTAACGATCCTCCTTTGGATGATAAAGGGACTTAGAAATATACATCTCAAATAACCATGACCTAGCCCTAGGTGCAAGGTCACACAGCCACCCTAGAAACATATTTAAGGATTCCCTTACAAACTTTGCTCAGACTGAAGAAGCTTCTTGGATAAGGAGCGAAACGTTTCCACTGAGAAAATAGAAATCCAGTTGACATGATTCAAGCTACAGACAATTCCACCTGGATGACTGAGAACCTTCATCGACATATGAAAGAGGAACAGCAAAAAGATAGACAGCTTCAAATTATGGATTTGAAGACAGTTGCTAAGAGTACCATTCAAATGTTCCTGGACCAAGGAAAAGTTAACTGTTCCCTTGAAGCAACGATCAATAAGAAGAAACTCAGATACTTTGGGTGTGTGAATGATGAAGAATGATTATTAAAAAAATAATTATGTTTGGCAATGTTGAGGGAAGAAAGGAAAATGATGAATGTGATAGATGGAGGAGATCAAAGAGATTACTGGAATTATTTTTGAAAGAACCATCAAATGTTGCTATATTCAGATCAAGATGGTCGTCAGCATTTGTCCATTCTATCACCAAGAGTTGGACTCAGCTTATTGACCTAATCCACTACTTATGTAACTTATGGGATCATGCAATGGATTTTGTGATTTTAAAAAGAAATATATCATACCACTTTTGGAAAAGGACATACTGTAAAGCAACCTGTCAGTACTCAGACTGGTAACCACCACTCAAAATAAGTTTTTAATTCCACTATAATCTAAGATTTTGCTTACTTTGCCTTTCATTATCTTGAATTCCTCAAGTCCAAACTAAAGGAGGTACAATAGTATCAAACTGGGTGAAGGAACAGAAACAAAGTTTGTCTTAACCCCATATTACTTTCCTGATACAAATTCATTGGCGATCACCCGTAGCCGAGTAAGATTGTCTTCCAGAGGTAAAATTTTAACGGTGGATCCGTAAGTGGCTATAAAGGCCAATTCTGGATCCGCACAACCTCCCACAATGAGGGCATATGTTTCCGGGTGGGAGATGGTCATGATGAGGGTTTGCCTGACGTGCCTTCCTTTTAGCTCTTTTCTCCCTTTCGCCCTGTACTCGTGCTTCTTCAAAGTCCATAGCGCCATTAATAAAGGATGACCTCCAATTGAAACGCTCATGAGTTAGGGCTTCCCAGTTCTCAATGCTGATATTACATTTTTTTTAATTAGCTTTGAGAGTATCTTTGAATCTCTTTTGCTGTCCACCAATATTCCATTTTCCATTCTTAAGTTGGGAGTAAAGTAGCTGCTTTGGAAGACGATGGTCAGGCATTCAAACAACATGGCCGGTCCAGTGAAGTTGATGTTGGATGATCATTGTTTCAATGCTGGTGGTTTTTGCTTCTTCTAATACGCTAACATTAGTCCGCCTATCTTCCCAAGTAATTTTCAGAATTTTTCGGAGGCAGCGTTGATGGAATCTTTCAAGACGTTGGAGGTGGCGTTTGTAGAGGGTCCATGCTTCACAGTCATACAGAAGGGTTGGTAGTACAATGGTTTTGTAAACAAGCATTTTGGTCTCCCTGAGAATGTCCTGATCCTCAAACACTCTACGCTTCATTCGGGAGAAAGCTACACTCGCAGAGCTCAGGCGATGCTGAATTTCAGCATCGATGTCGGCTTTTGTAGATAGATGGCTGCCGAGATAAGAAAAGTGGTCAACATTTTCTAGTGACACACCTTTAAGCTGGATTGATGGCGCTGCAGAGGGATTGGTTCGAACTTGCTGGTAAAGCACTTTGGTTTTTTTAATGTTAATCGCGAGGCCGAGCTTTTCATATGCTTCTGCAAAGATGTTTAGGATAGTTTGAAGATCTTCCTCGGAGTGTGCACAGACTACGTTATCATCAGCATATTGAAGTTCTATAACAGAAGTTGCAATTACCTTATTTTTTGCTTTCAGCCTACTAAGATTAAAAAGCTTTCCATCTGTTCGATATATAATTTCTACACCAGTAGGAAGTTTCTCTTCAACAAGGTGTATAATCATAGCGATGAAGATAGCGAATAAGGTTGGAGCAATAACACATCCCTGTTTAATGCCGGATTCCACTTTAAATGGATCGCTTTGAGAGCCATTGTTATTCAGGATTGTTGCCATCATGTCATCATGGAGTAACCGCAAGATGTTCACAAATTTATCAGGGCATCCGATTTTCAGAAGGATGGTGCAGAGAGCAGTACGATTTACAGTATCAAAAGCTTTAGTCAGATAATCTATAATCTAAGATTTTGCTTACTTTGCCTTTCATTATCTTGAATTCCTCAAGTCCAAACTAAAGGAGGTACAATAGTTTCAAACTGGGTGAAGGAACAGAAACAAAGTTTGTCTTAAACCCATATTACTTTCCTGATACAAATTATTATCCCCTTTATTGGGCAGGAATAATTTGCTTTCCCTTTGCCTTCTGTGAGAAAATAATATACTGTTTCCACAAGATTTTCCCCACTGGACAAATGGCAGCTAAGTTTGCAAGTGTAATGGGAAGAAGGAATAACCTTGGGGAACAGGAGGAAGAGCCACAACCAAGACAACAATCAGATAAAAGAAATCTGAGTCCAGGTTGTTGTTGTTTATTTGTTCAGTCGCTTCCGACTCTTCGTGACTTCATGGACTAAAGTACTTCAGTTTTGCCTTTAATATCATTCCCTCAAGTGAGCAGTCTGGCTTTATTTCCTGGAGCATGGACTGGTTTGATCTTCTTGCAGTCCAAGGCACTCTCAGAATTTTCCTCCAACACCACAGTTCAAAAGCATCTATCTTCCTTCGCTCAGCCTTCCTTATGGTCCAGCTCTCACAGCCATAGGTTGCTACGGGGAATACCATTGCTTTACCTATGCGGATCTTTGTTGTCAGTGTGATGTCTCTGCTCTTAACTATTTTATCAAGATTTGTCATTGCTCTCCTCCCAAGTAATAGATGTCTTCTGATTTCCTGGCTGCAGTCAGCGTCTGCAGTAATCTTTGTGCCAAGAAATGAGTCCAGGACAGAAATGTAATTTGAGAAAGTGTCTCAGACATGACCCTCCCTAGTTCTCATGAAGATAAAGGGAGGGAGGGGGGAAGCACATTCAGACTTGCAAGATTCTGTTACTGAAACTTTATAATAAAAGTAGTATTAACATTCATAGAATCATAGAATCTTGGGGTTGGAAGGGACCTTGGAGGTCTTCTGGTCTTCTAGTTCTACCCTCTGCCAAAGCCCTGCCTAACTTAGCTCCCTAGTCTGGACTACCTTGAAGGGCTGACAGTATGTGAGTACAAGGGAGATTTAAACCAAAAAAAAATGCTTTGGGATGGAAAGGTATTTTGAACTCTACTCCTGGCGACTCCATAGATACATCCATGCTATTTTCTTGGAAACAGTGCAGAAGTGATTTGACATTGCCTTCTCTGGGATATTTTTGACTTCCAATTGTAGCCTATAGTCCTGGTTGTCAACTACCCAACTACTGACCAGGCTCGCCCCTCTAAGCCTAGACAAGATCAGCCAGTAGCTCTTAGCACCCAAGATTTAATTTTCTAGCTTGTCATAATGCTTTAAGCACTCATATTTCATGGTATGTGTCCAATAGAAGAACTGGACAACACTGGTAGAAAAGGTTTCTTTTCTCCTCCCCACCAGCCCCAGATGCTCTGAACCTTCTACAAAAGATTTGAAAGGGCACTGATAAGAGGAAGTCATGTTATACACCTTCCACACCTAGAAATCCATTTATGCAATGTTAAATATTCCCATTGGTCTTTGAAGAAGCAGGATAAAAAGAATATTGACATATTTGAATTTTGGTTTTGGAGAAGACTCCTGAGATTACCATGACAGCCAAGAAACAAACAATGGGTCACTGAGCAAATCAACCCAGAGTTGTCACTTAAGGCACAAAAGACCAGGCTTAAATTATCATACTTCAGACACATTGTGTGAAGACCTAGCTCTCTGGAGAAGGCTCTAATGCTGGGAAAGGTAGAAGGAAAGAAAAGAAGAAGATTTATTTATTTATATTTCTAACTTATATCACCGCCCATCTGATGACCAGCAGCAAAGGGGTTGGACTACATCACAGCGGTAATGACTGATTGCACCATTGGAAGACCTGAACGATCAGGTCAGATAAAGATCATGAAGAAAATCTGTCTATGTGGTCACTAAGAATTGACAATGACTTGATGGCACAAAATCAATCAGTTATTGCCATACATTCCAATAATTTGGGAAGTGTGATGGAAAAATGGTTGATCCATGCTTTTATATCAGTGCCCATGGTGAATTCTCTTTAAAATGAGGAAAAAAAAAACAATGAGTTCTCCTTGCATACATGAAAACTTTGCAACATCCCCCTCCAGTCCTAAATGTAATGCTTATCTGTGAATGAGTTCTCATAGATTGAAAGTGGTGTGAATTAGAATTCCCATGCTCTTTGCATGTGATCCTTATATTCAAATCTTAAGTGTTGATGATTGCTTCATTGTTGGCAAATTACTAATTTGCTATTAGGTACTATTTATTCATTTAATGCTATGTAACTCGTTTGTGTAACTTTTGCTGGTTGATTAGGTGTCACATTTGCCTAAGCACTGAAAACAAAACATCTGCTTTAATTTCACTTGTTTTCACAGCACATTGAATCAAAGTTGGTGCAGTGAATGAAAGAGAATTGCTGAAGTAAATAAAATAAAGCAAAAGCAACTAGAGTGAGTGATTTGCTGGGCTTCTGCCCAACTGCACAGATGCCTTGGAGTATTTGTCAACGAAAAATAAATAATCATAGATTAACTAACCAGCAGTGGTTAGAACTTCTATACAGGAATCCAGACAAGGGAGAAAGTGCAAGGGGTGCTGGGTTCTTACTTGAGAGCTCCCCAAGGTGGCTGATTGTTACATAGCATTTGGATTTCTGGATATTAGATAAGGGAACAAAGCATTTGAAACAAGCAGACAGTGATTAGATAGAGATCACAAAAGTCTAGTAGCAATTACAACGATAAGAATGCATTTTTGTAATCAAGTGCTTCCACTTCTTGGCCTAGTTTGCATCATTAATTGGCCATCCAGCAGAGCTTTTATCAGTTGGGAAGGTTTTGTTACCTCTGGACACCAGTTTGGAACCTTTGTGACCAGCTTGCTAGACATGTCCAATACTATAAGTCACTCACATTCATCTGGATCTGTGTTCCATGGCTGATTCATTTCCAGTGAAGGTGTTCAGTGCATCACCTCGACCAATTTGGGAGGAACAAGTTTTAGTTATGAATGTCTGAAGATACAGATCAAATGCTTAGAGATCTCCAATGAGCTGCATCCTTTTTGAATCTCCTCTCCAACTCACTCAAGCTAAGATTAACTAGGATGGACCAGGACATTTTTAATGCCTTACTAGCATTAACATGCATGTTATAGGATGGAATAAATGTTAACTACCTTGAAATTATCAACATATGACAAAGTGATCAAAAGCCAGGAGGCATCCAGGATCTAATAGATCCTAAATCCTGTCCTCTATCATTCCTCTTTAAGAGTTTCCCACACTTAAAGGCCATTTGTGAGATGTGAAAAGTAAGACGTTCCTTATGAGATACAATAGGATTCCTAGGACATTTTTCCTGAGAGGATAGTTTTTTTTAAAAAAACATAGGAGGTATAGATCAAAGAGGGGGGGAAATCACGATTTGTTAAAGAATATTTGGTTACTGAGGATGTTTATGGGCAGGGCTGGGTCTTGAAGGTATGGCACCAGAACTGCATGACTATATTTACACAACACACCTGTTTCAGCTAAAGACTTGTGCTAACCTGGTTAGAACTAAACTTGGTTTTGCAGCATAGCACATTGTGTTAGACTGTTTATTTTATGGTTCAATGTATTGTACAGACCAAGTACATTGGTTAATTGAGCAACCAGATTAAACCTATCATATGAATGCAGCCCTTATGTCCTCCCCTCCAAATATCTAAAGCCAGAATAAGAACCAATGGAAAGGCAAACTATTTTCCTTAGCCAATCTCAATAATACTTTCACCCTTATGCTGGGGTAAAGTATGCCTGGGAATTTCTCAAGTTTCCTTTCCCTGGGGGGCGGGGGCGGGGGAGGGCTGCTTCAATTTCTGCACATTATTCTCAGAGAGCTTGAGAATTTCTTTTGAATTTCTCTTGGTGGTATTTTTAAGTTGACATGGTTGGAGGTGGAACTGTACTGAAGGATGGGAAACTTGGCAGGTTGCAGATTGCTGGAGACAGGATTTCCAGTGATTGACAGTGTATTCATACCTATCTCTTGGCCACTGCACAGCTAAATAAATGCAAGAATGCCACATTCCTTCCACTTGAATTCTCTTCTCCCTTGAACAAGAATTCCAACCTAGTGTCGTGGTTCAGCCTCAGCCCTTGCCCCAGGACTTCAGCCAGGAGTCAGAGGATGACCTGCCCCTGTGGGACCTCCAGGGGACTGACCCAGAGGCAGCCCCCGAGGCAGGCATGGCCCCTGAAACAGGGAGCCAGGACGGTCAGGAGGCAGCTGCAGCTGAGTCAGCAGAAGAACAAGCCAGGGATGAGGGTTTGCCCCCACCCTCCGCTCAGCAGCTCCCCGTGACCCACACACCTTCAGACTCTCCAAAGAGGCAGCGCCGAAGGAGTGCACGCTTCGCCTTAAAGGAGAAACGCCGGAGCGCAAGATTAGCTGCCAGAGACCTCCGGAGAGCAGAGCTGGAGTCTTTGCAGGATTCGGCTGGCATCTCATGAGCGGACCATAAATTAAGCCGCAGGCACACAGGACCCTCTGAGGGAGCAAACTAGTTTATGGCTACGCGAACCTCTGCTGGACCTTGTTACCTGTTTCCTTGAACCCCGGTTGGACTATTGGCATTCTACTCTCTGGACTCCTGACTCAGCATGGATATATCATGGACCTGCTTGTGCGTACCCTTGAACTTGGCTCTGGACTGGACTCTCTCTGGCATTTGAATCTTCTGGTATGGACTTCTGACTCTCTCTCTTGCCTGCTCCTACAACTGTTGATTTATTGCCGGCAGCATTCCTCAGCCGGGGAAGTGTTCCTGGCTGCCGGCTTATCTCTGCCTGTGTGAAATATGATACCCTGGCTGTAGCCCGTGACACCTTGTTTTCAAAAGCAAATCCTGTTTCATCAAAAGGAATGGGAACCAGTAGAAAAATGTAGGAGAAATTTTCAGCACAACACATTTTCATCCATATCTTCCATATCAGGTCTAGGAGCAGAAAATCCTCTCTTCTTCCAATACTATAATAGAGCCCTATTTAAACCTTGACCAGCCCTCCCATACATTCATTCATGATCTTCTAAGGCATCTAAATAAGGACATCAATTAAGTAGATGATTGGCAGTTCAAGAGCCACTTTCTAGGTAAATGGATTTCCTCCCTTGTATCTCACCATTAACAAAGACGTCAGATGATTCATACTGAGCATTTGTTGGGAAGGAAGGGAGTAGGGTAGTTAGTTAATAAAAAAAATCAAGGAGGCCATACCTCCTTAAAGATGTGTTTTGTTAAGCAAGCAAAACATAAAACCTTCAGATATTTTATGATTGATTAATGACCTTTTTTGCACAGACCCTGCTAACAGGAACAATTGAGAGAGACAAGAGCAATTAAGGAGTTTCTGTGTAGGCAGTTCACTTATCAAAATGTCTGAGACAGGCAGTTGTCTGGATCATTGGTCCTTTATACCTTAACGACTGTGAAATCAAGTTCAAATGGAACCCTGGCAGTGTATTTTTGGCACATCAGCAAAATGTCATGCTGAACTTTTAGTGGCAATTATAGAGCTGTGATACATTGGCCTTGCAGTAATTTAACATAAATCTCCAAAATTATCTGTCCTTACTTTTTTTTCCCATTACCATGTAGTGCAAAGGAGGGACTGGTTTTTCAGCATATATTAATTTTTTTTCTGTATGAAAGTCTAGGTTTCACTGTATAAGAGCACAGTTCAGGATAACGGCAAAGAACATTCATGTTAGTTATTGGTAACCTGTAGCTCAGTGGTAGAGCACTTGTTCTGCGTGAAGAAGGTTTGAAGTTCAAACCCTGGAATCTCCAACTAAAGCAGAAACACTATTGCATGAAACTCCAGGTTATTCTTGACTAGATGGAAGGAAGGTAATGATGGTTTATTCTTGTATTCTGTAAGCCACCCAAAGTTGTAACATATTGGGGCAGTCTATAAATCCAATACATACTTACATGCATACATACATCAGTGTCAGGACCTGAAAACCAGGAAAACAATCTCAGAATGCAAAGCAATGGAGGAGAATTAAAATAAAACCAAAGATATGCCAGAGGAGATATAGATATTATTACAGAAGTAAAACAGCAGTGAGACAGGAATATTCCACCAGGAAAAACTAGATTGGGTGGGAAAGTCAGCCCAATGTCTGAATACAGAATATAGAGAGTCTGCAGTTATGCTAGCCTCTACAAAGACCAGTGTTTAACAGTTCCTGACAATGTGGAGGATTGTGGTACACAACCATCTTCCTTTTCTCACCAGATCACTTGTATCAAAAAAATACAAGAAAAGAGCTGCAGTGAACATCTTTATAGAGTGTCTTTCATGTATGTTCACACTCTGTTTTGTTAAGATCTTCCATTTAGAAAACTAGGATGATAAACATAATAGACACATTTTTCTATCTCACCTTGCATTATCTATATGCAGAACATGTTATTTGCTCTCCACCTTGTTTTGGGGGATGGGGTATAGAATTATATTAAAATATGTAAGCCCCCCTCCTCAGTCTGAAATAATAGAGCCCAAATATAACTTTATACTTTATTGTTAAGAATTGGGAAGCAGATAATTCATATACATCAGATTGTACCAATTATTAGTAGAAAATAGTGCCTAATTTATAATACAGATTCTACCTCCCTTCCTTCTCCCTCCCCCCTGTCCTTGTCATAGACTCAATCTATTGCCTTGGCAATATGGAAATAATAATACTAGGTTATTTCCCAGCATTATTTCCCAGGATTACTGAGATAATATATGAGAAGACAAAAACATAAAATGGGGTTGTTTCTGAATCTCAGAAAAAGGCAAATGGAAGATTAAATGTTATAGTCACATTGATGAAAACGGAATGATTGCATACCAAACTAAAAATATGCCTGCCATGTGCCACAAAATTAAGTGGCACAATTGATTGATTAATTTGATTCAGTGTACATTCAGCTGTTTCTCAGTGGGTGATGGCTAACTTCTTCTCAGTTATGTTTATATATAACTGGTGGCTTTCCAGTTGTGTTTTGCACATGTGTTGTTAACATTATTTTGTGATTTGTGCAGTGTGGACCTAGGGAATTCTTATGCATGTTGGATATTAAAGTTGGAATAACTCTGGCAGGGCTATTGGGGGTAGGAAAAGAAGAAGTTGGGGATGAGGCAAAGTTTCACTTCATTTTAAAGGAGAGGACACATTGTCGTAATTGTCCAGAGGGGAAGTAGCTTAGCCTTTAAAAGAGGAAGTAGAAAACTTAATCAACATATTCTTCTGCTTTACAGAGGAACTTTGACTATTTGACTATAGAACATAAACAGCCACTATGAGGTTAAGAGGTTAACGTTTTGGACTAGATTCCTCTGTGGGGGTGTGCGGATAATGAAGAAAATACCTGATGTAGCAACATGAGCTCCTGAAGACAAAGGGATATATAGATCTAATCAAACAGATAACCCCTTCACCTTCTTCTCCCCAACTCATTTTTCTCTGTGTATTTCACTCTGTTTCACTCTTTCTCTTAATCAATCTGAAGCATTCTGAACCATCTGGTCCTTCTTAACTCAATCTTCCTCCAGAGGGAAGGGAAAGATAGACTTACTTTTTATTGTACTTCTGAAGTAGATAGATACAGCAGGTGATAGATAGATAGATGATAGATAGATAGATAGATAGATAGATAGATAGATAGATAGATGATAGATAGATAGATAGATAGATAGATAGATAGATAGATAGATAGATAGATAGATAGATAGATAGAGAGGCAGGCAGGCAGGCAGGCAGGCAGGCAGGCAGGCAGGCAGGCAGGCAGACAGACAGACAGACAGACAGACAGACATGTAGCTTAGGCCAGATGTGCACTTTCTGCTTGCTCCATTGCAGGTGTGGGCTGTCCACCATTTCTTGAGTGCAGAAATAGACAGCATCACCCTCCATGCATTCCCAACCCATTCC